>JAKOGI010000007.1:330000-1530000 GCA_029747015.1 Carnegiea gigantea
ACCAAGTCGATTCATTGTACACCAACCCACTGGACGGTGTCTCTTTAAAAAAATATGTATCCTGCAAATTTATTTATTCCCATCCTAGAGATAAGTAATGACAGCAGTATCATTTCTGGGTTGCCCTATGCCACCCTTGGCTGCACAATGTCCCTTCAGCTTTTGCTGTTTGAATGCCATCTCTTGAGTTCCCATAAGAATGTGGTATGTAGATGGACAAAGACATGATGAAAAGATAGTTATTGCATCCATTGCTCAGCATTTCATGAATGTTGAACATGTTTCAATTGATCTAATCAACTTTCTCCTCTGGCAGCATGACATCAGTAATAGAAAGATATAACAATGCAAAAGAGCAGCAAAATCCTCGGAGTGCAGGATCAGAAATCAGGGTATGGTCTTATTAAACATCTGCTGCCGTCACAAGAGAGTAAATCAGACGCATGAAAAATAAATATCATGATTGTTAAGCCAAATATGACACTACTTTGCACATGAAGCCATGCCAAATATTACTTGATGTAAGTTTCTATAGTACCGTCAAAGGGTTTAAGCTTCCAATCATACAGCATAATCAAGCCAACAAAATAGCTTGCACATACAGACACGACAGCAAAGTATATAATATTGTAGTTATCGATGTTCCATAGCTTCCAACCATATACCCTATCGGTTAGGGATGGATGCCTTCTAATCCATCTAGATGATTCTTCCTCCTCCTCTGTGCCCTGTGTTCCATCTCTATCAACTGACCCATCAAACCTTCAATGCCGAACTCAACTAAGAGTATAGTTATTGAGTCAGCTACTATGGTGGACTGTTTGTATTGTGTTGTCTGGTCTTTCCTGACTGTGTGTCATGTCGCATCCCTGCATCTATAGCCATGCATGAACACTTTCAGTGGAATTAAAAGTCTTGAGAAATAGTCCCCAGAGTTATTTCTCACAAAAAGTCTTCTTGGATTGCCTTTTGGGCAATTGCTCACGAAATATACTGCTCTGTTTCGCAAGAAGCCCACACACCAGGTCCCTTAAGACAGTGGCCCGTTTCAATTTAGGATGGATTTCATTAAGGTCATTAGAACTAACTCCAATACTGTAAGCACCCAAGATACCTGCATAAATATGTACTCGAAAGAATAGTAACATATATATGCATATATCCATGTTTTTATAATTAGCGTTCTTCATGTCAGTATGAACGAACTATATTTTAATGGAATTGTGTCAGCACAAAGTATTTCCTTTGTCTGCTAACAAGCATGTGCTCCATTAACCTGTCAATGCCACTAATCAGACAAAATCTGGAAACAGCTAATAGATAAAAATGGAAACTTTATTCATATTTGCAAACTTCATGCCTAATGAACTTATTTTACTGTCAAATGGGCATAATTACAGTGGCTTAAATGGCAAGACTAACCTAATTCGGTTGAATAAACTGCTTTTAGGACATTACTATTGTGTGTGTAAAATATAGGAATGAGAGAATAATATAGTAAAGGACTTGTGGGAAAAGAAGGCAGTGGGGGAAAGGGGGAGGATGGAAGAGGAGATGATGTGAGACTGGTCAAAATAAATGGGAAACATGAAATGTTTTAGTATCCCCAACATTATGATCAATGTTGAGAGATTACTACCAAAGAGATGCCAGAAATAGATCATTTTCCTTTCTCTGTTCTTCCCTTTCTCCTTCTCTAAGATCCAAGCAAAACCCCAAAAATAATTAATTGCAGTTACATAGTTAAAAAAAATAAACTACCAGAGGAGAATTTGAGCATGATAAGATCACTGCTTTTAATGAATCAAGAAATGTGTCAGAGCAATTCTTAGAACTTTATGCCAGTACTTGAAAGAAAAGCATGTTCCCTTGAAATGTATAAAACAAGTTATAAAGCACTTGGCCGGAAGACTATTAAGTGAAAGAGTCAACAGAGTGAAGAAAAGAAGCATATCAACAATGTCAACTGAAAAGTGGGAAAGCAAATTAGACAGTTCAGGAGCACTTGCTAAAGCAAAATGTCAAATACAATTCCATTAGGATATAGTTCGTTGGTACTTGCAGGAGATGTCAGCCATACAAGACTCAAGATTTGGATAACGGATGCTTACAGATATCAGTGAGTATTTCTAACTATGTAAACAGAAGCAAGACACCTTATGAGCTAGTAGTTGAAAAACAGACAGAATCGGAAGTACGAACTGGGAGTTCAGACAATGTGGCTGGATAGGCGATGGGAGAGTAGAAGGCGGGAGAGGGGAATCAGCAGGGTCGGGGGGGAAGAAGGGAGAACCAGAAACGATAGAAGAGGATAATTTTTTCAATCTTAGTTGATTAATTTCTGTCTAGCAAGTAAATATAGAGTTTTGAAGTGCTCTCATTCTTTGGCTCTGAATCCTGACGACAGTGCCACAATATCAGTCCAAAATGTTGTGCTCCACCACAATGTTGGGGTATCACCTTTGAGTAGCGGGAGATTTTCAAAAGGAACCTCTCTGAAGTTTCGATAAAATATCAAAGTACCTCTAAGACACAATTTGTGAGTTTATGGCTTGTATAGAACACAGAAATACAAAAGGGATGGGGGATTCAAACTAGTCATTTCATTGCACTTGGCTCCAATTTCTATTAGCAAAGTGCTTCGCTGTTATAAAGTTAAGAGTGCTTTCATGTTTGCTTTCATGATGGGCCATCCAAACAGAAGCTAAGAGTGCTTCACTGTTATAAAGTTAATGACAGTATGAAGCCAAATATTTGTTAATCACATCATTTTACATGCTAGTTGTGGCAACAGGACGCAGAAATCTTAAGCCAGCAGTTGCAAAACCTGCATGAAGGCCACAGGTATATCTTCCATTCTTCCCCCTTTAACTGCAAGTGCAAACTGATTGACACTTCCAAGATTTCATCAACTGTGAAAGCTTAGAAATTAAGCAGGAAATCCATATACCCTAAATGCTGTAAAACTGCACATACTTTTGGAGGCTACATACACAGTCAACTTCCTTTTTTTTGGGGGGGGGGGGGGGGGGGGGGAGGTTCAAGAGACCTTACTTCCTTTTTTTAATCCATTAGAGTGATAGAAGTTGCCTTTTAATTGTAACATTCCACCAACCACCAAATTCACCCATAAAGAGAATAACTTGGTTGAGTCAGAAGCACTAAGTAACTGATAGGAAGTGAATTAGATATGATTACCTTCCATGGGGGGCCTAAGGAAGAGGCTGCACAAACCACCAATGTGAACTCTTATCTGTTTAACAAAAAACCTACTTCGAATTAGAATTTGTTCATCCATATTTGTAGGCCACAACAGAATGGTGATCAAAGCATTCAGTGACACCCATTCCAGAAATGTTAGAATAAATAGCAGAGCATCAATAAATCACAGAGAATTAACCAAGAAACTCATACATCTGTATAATAATACTTGCAACTGGTAGATTCAATTGCACGACCAGTATCATTTGTCCCCCAAAAAAGGGAAAAAAACACTAGAAAAGCTCACCTAGTCATTGTAGCCTAGTTCAGAAACTTCATTCTCCTTTCGGTAAGACAGGCAACTTCTGGGACAGCAGCTTTCTGGTTTAAGCATCAAGGATCTACAGTACCTGGAAAACCAATTGGAAACAAGTTTGAGGGGTGTCCGCATGAAGAAGGTAATAAAATTGTAGGCTTCCTTCATAGTTTAAGTAATCATTCTAAGTCGCTTCTATGAGGAACTGTTGAGCACACATGTTTCTCCACAAGTGCAGGAACAGAAGCTGACCGATGACATACAGGAGCTAATCCGTAAGGTGTCTGAAGAACTAACATCTGTGACCGTATGTCTTCTCGAGAATGAAAACAATTCTTACTCTGATCCAATACCAATTTCTTTACAGGGGAACCTCATGCATCAAGAAAATATGGAACTCTGTAAGAAGGTAAATCTCATTCGTCAAGAGAACACAGAATTGTATGAGAAGGTATTCGGTTGAATCACAAACTTAGTAAAACTGGAAACTTGCTAATGGGTCTTGTACTCAACATTTGGCTTCTCTATGCTTAACCAGAAATTACCTGTTTCAGCTTTATAGCTCAAAAAACATGAATGTAGCAATTGAAAACACTTTCATCCCAAGTGGTCTGAGCACTAATCATGACCCAGAGGAGCTCATACATCTTCAATTGAGGCATCCTGAAAGGCAAAGCACTCAGCCATTATGGACGGAAACAGATTTGGGGTAACATCCTTTCCCTTCTGATGTTTTCCCAAGACAAGATCTCATTCACAATGCAGGGATTGATTCATGCATTTTTCGCAAAACAGCCTACAATTGCATTAATAATGGTATGAAGAAGATTGACAACAAAGTTTATTTCCATCAGCAATAAGCTGATTGTCTCAACTAGAGAAGAAAGTGCTGCCGGGACAGACATCACCACAGTGGTCCAATGTGTTGCTGTACAAGAAACTGGAAGCCAACAATTGTTGTAACACTACGTAGAGCATTATCATGATCATCATGTAAAAAATAAATTAAGCACATCAAGCACCCCGCTTTCCCTCCTCCTATCTTTTCTTTTTCATTCTTTTTGTTTTTTAGTGAAAGAGGAAATTACCACAAATATCAAGACAGACAGCCAACCACATCAGAGGGCCCTTTTCGATCCCATTCTCTAACTCCACTGACTTGTTCAAGTTCATAGTGCACCATATCAATAGCCACATATGCATGCAAATTTATGTTATTGACCGTTAACAGATGATCATCTTCAGCCGCCAATTTATCACCTGATACAGGCCACAGAAAGACATCCAGTGGCCGACAGCAGCATCTGTTAGAAGCTCTAAATATCATGTATATTAAATGTACCTTAGGTACTTAGACATCAAAAGGTTGATCATCATTCAGCATCACGCAGAGTGTTTTCACAGATGACAGATCACACTTCCAACCAGCAGTCATTAGATTTATTTCAACTGCCAGCAAGCACATATCTACATTCTACAAGAACAGGAAGAGATGCATTTTCTGCACTATGCATGTGAATGGATCTTATTCCAACAGGTGCAGCCAGTAATTTGATTAAATTGAAGTCAGATGTTAGAATACTGGTCAGAAATTAAGTATCCAACTAAAACCACCAACAAACCTCTGTTGTAGAAGAGAGCAACAATCAGACAAAGGACCAAAAAAGTTCTCAGGATACTTGGGTTCTCAAAAACAGAAAGGGAGAGGCAACTATGGTTCAGAATTCAGAGACGAGAATTAAAACAACAAGAACAAGCAAAACGCAGGCCATTGTTGTCACCTAATCTTTGAATATGTACTTTAAGGACAATCCAGGGAACTAGATATGGTTGCTCTAGTCAAAAGAGTCTGGCTTTCAAACAAAAAGCCAACTCTGTAGCATAGGCACTCCATAAATTCATGTCAACAACAGTCATTCCCTTGAAATTGGATACAAAAGGAAACTCGTGGAGATACCCAAAGGGAATACATGTAATTCATAAACCTCAAAAAATATGCTAGGAAGTAAGAACTATGCCCCTTAATTGGCCCTGATTGAGGTCCTTTGTCCATCGTATAACTAGTCCCAAGCTCATAGCAGGAAGCTCTGATTGAGGTTCTTTGTCCATCATACAGCTAGTCTCAAGCTCAAAAGGAAGACAGTTACCAGTTAGCACACAGCATTGGTTCTTTGTCCATTATTTCCAGTGTCCTTATTCTCTGGGACCAGTACCCTTACTATTACTATATAACGTAGTAGTTCCTCAGCACCTTTCCACTTTCCCACCAACCTTTTTTTTTTTTTTTTTTTTTTGATAATCAACAAGGAGGGGGGCCTTTCCCACCAACCTACACATGCATTATTAGTGTGCTTCAGTTTTTTATTGATTTTTTCCCAACCATTCCAGCTTCAGTTTTTTTGTGGGTCAAAACCAACCTTATCAACCGCTTTGACGTATATATAAATTACTGCTATATACTATTATTATGCATTGCTTGGAACATTCTGGTCAAACATCATTTGCCAAACCGTGACTCTCTCTCACACTTAATATGAATTTCAAAGTAAATTAAATGACATGCATTTTGCCTCGATCTTTAAGAAAAAAAGAGTATTATCCAACTTTGAGCACTCTCTGGGTGCATCAGTTCATATTGTCAACATAAATTTAGAAATGAAGAAATTAATAATTATGTACTCTCTACTCTCATGTCTACCATTGGTCAATTATTCACTTAAATAAAATAAGAAGATCGTTATCCTAAGAGATAAATTTACATTTTACTTAACATCACGCCTCACAAATCATGCCGTATTAAAGCCAATTCCATTGCAGAACAAAACATAATGGCTTTCTCTTACGAGCCACAAATATTTGAATTTTTGGTTTATAAAAGAGATCAATAGCTCGATTTTCAAATGAATATGTATCTATAGAGAGAGAGAGACAGGTTATGTGGATCAATCTTGAAATTTATACATAAACTGCGTGATTTTTAGCAAGTTCTAGAATTCACAGTTAACTTAGTAAAAAAATTGTAAGTTTTACTACACAGTTGAGGTTTTGTAGGAAATGGGGATGGTTCAATTATATGATCCAAAGTCATATTTGAGAATTTGAGACCAACCTGGGCCACCAATGACCAGTCCATATGACAAAAGGATCCAAGACAGCCATGTGATTTCTCAGACAGATACTCATCACATCAAATCATATGCTTCAATAAGAACAACGCGCTCACTGAATCAATGTAACTAATCAGCGTTGATTAAAGCATATGTTGACTTGATTTGATTCACACGGGAATCATTACCCAGCAAATAATACTCATACAGTAGCAAATTAAAGTTTACATCCCTGGAAATACATCCTATTTAATTCCCAAAATCAGCAATGAAAATTAATAATTACAACTTGGACATGGTTAATGGTTTCATAATCAACAACTGGAGCAATGTTTTGCTTTGCTTCCAAAACTTATCAAAATTCAACATGCACAATAACACCATCATGGTTCAATTTTTACATATCAATTAATCAAAATGATAAGAATACAATGGCAGAACTAATTGAGCACGGGGATCTATATAATAACTTAATTACATAAATCTGTACTGTCATCATCATCATTACCTGGCATCATCACCACAAATTAAATTGAACCTGATAGATGAAATATTGGGATGGTCATCATCTGAAATGGGTTCGGTAAACAGGGGAAAGGAGGCCAAAATGACGATAATCTTCCTGATGGGAGGCCTCATCAAAGTTCTGGGAGTAGCTAACGGCGTCGTATTGGAATGTGAGGGGGGAGGACCTGCTGTTGTTGTTATGGACAGCAGTTGATCCATAAATGCACTTGTTACTTTCTCTGAGCAATCTCCGCAGCAGCTTCCTCCACAGACGGCGGCTCCGGTTGGTGGCTCCGCCGCAAGAAGGTGGCAGGCGGGAGTACTGCTCGTTCTTGGGGACGCAACATGAAGGGGACATCAAGCACTTTGAAAAGTGGACTGAATCCTCCATTGAAGCTTATTTTGTGATGCTGCTAGCTACTCTATGTGGCGTTTATATATCCATCAAAAAAAATATAAATATTTATCCATCCCAGGAGTGGGCCTTCAGAAACCCTTTTTTTTTTTAGGGGAGAATTATCAATTATCTGCTATGCTACAGAGTATGCTGGATGCATTGTCTAGTATCTAGCCATTGGGTCGTTTTGTTTTAAAGATCGTAGTGCAGAATCGGATCATCCAACGGTCCTGGAGGTTTGATTAAAATTTAACAAATGTTGGTTGAATTGAGAAAATTATTAAAGAGCTGATTTTAGTGGCAATTAATTTGCCTTTTTTTTAACAAAGAGATACAGAGTTCAGATTTCCAATGCATCTAAAAGAAGGCAATTTTGTCTATATATTATTATCCTTCCTCGTGAGGAAGTAGTCAATCTGTGTCTTGTAGGAGCTACTCTTGAAGGTCACTAGGTGATCCTCCTTCTTCTTGAAAAAGGAGTTGGCCACCAACAAATCAAAGGTCATCGCAAAGTCTAACACAGAGACCCCTCCCGCATTTCTTTCTCCGAAACCTAAACCCCCGTGGACCCCCTCATAACCTGCTGTCTCCGCGCCAATATGGCCGTTAAAGTCTCCTCCTATGAACAGTTTCTCGCTCCGAGGGACCTCTTGGGTGACCGCATCTAGATCCTCCCAAAAGAGCTTCTTAGTTTCCTCCGACAGGCCTACTTGGGGCGCATACACACTCACCACGTTCACGAAAACTGAACCCACCAAAACTTTAATGACCATAATCCGATCGCTCTTACGCCTCACTTCGACCACATAGCAGCCTACATGACCAGTCATGAATGCACACATAGCAGCCTAGACAATCCGATGGGACCCAAAAGTGGCGTGCAGTTTGACTGGATATGAATTTCAACATAACGTAACCCTACCCCCCATTTTAGTACGATGTATATGTAATCAAGCTCACAATATATGCAGAAGCAGAAGGCGCCCATATGTGGGTCCACTCGAGGAGAGTAACCATGTGAGCGAGGACCTCGGTAGAATCAAAACTCCAAGCAGAAGCAGGTCTCTCATTCTGAGTATCACTGCACTGTCTGCACAGCAAATTTAAAAGAGACTAGTGGACGGTGGGAAGTGATTGTCGCTTCCTTTAATCTGTTCACATATCCATAGATCGTGTATGCATCCGTCTATTACCAATTTGTCTAACTGGAAGACAGAGATCGAAAAGAAGAAAGAGATGGGTGCAGTGCATGCTATTGCTGATCTGAGAGTTTGGCCTTTAATTATCCGTCCTTTGGATTCAATTCTATTCACCACCTTTAATTTGGATCCCTTCCTCTCATATTCTACTCTGCGTTTGTACGCCCATAAT
Source organism: Carnegiea gigantea (assembly GCA_029747015.1). NCBI lineage: Eukaryota > Viridiplantae > Streptophyta > Magnoliopsida > Caryophyllales > Cactaceae > Carnegiea > Carnegiea gigantea. The sequence continues at coordinate 338,900 of JAKOGI010000007.1, forward strand.
GTCAAATGCCCCCCAGTTGCCCGTAATTCCTAACTACATGCAATGGCATTTCTGAATTTTAGTATTATCGTGTTAAACTGATTACACATCCATTAATTCAACTTGCGCCTCCTAGTTGCCAACAATAATAACAACTACAGAGAATTGAATATAAGTTTAAAGCAAAACTATTAGAATATTATGATGAAAAATTTTTAAAAAACAAGCTATAAGTTTAACATGGGATGCTAACATTATTATTACTCAATTGTACACTTGAGATATAAACAGACACTATCCAACACAACTACTTCTATAAGCCTGAAAAGTCGAATTTCATTAAGAATTTTGGCGATATAGATAAGGAGCTCAAGGTTGTTATGTAGGATTCTCCTATTGCTACGAAGATTGCTCAAGAATGCTTAGAGTTGGATAAGAAGTTGGATGTTCATGTTGTTGAAGAAGAAAATCCGATTATAAGGATGGTTACCAAAAGCTTGAAAAAGAAACATGATAATCAAGTAACATAAATGGCTTATTCATGATTGACATTTTAAGTATCTAGTGATAGGTTGGGGTGTGTTTGAAGTGGTAGGACTCTTGTAAAACATTTACCATTTATTTTTTTCACAATCTGCAATCTGTTTTTGTTGTCATTGTTATAATTATACAAATGGTTATTTTCTTGTATAATGCTTTATGATAGTTATCTTGAATGTTATCCCCCTAAATAATAAATAATTAAACAACACAATCTGATGTGGATTGGCTAAGGGTGAGAAATTGAGAATGGCATTTCAAAGTTTACTACCATGTAGAATAGCATTTTTTATTTTTTTTGGGGATTGGTAACTATGCCCCTATGTAGGGGTACCCAGTGGACCTAAACGGACCACTGGGCGGGGAATGTTAAATCTCAGATTAAAGTCCAGGTCCACACACAAATGCCTCGTAAATGTGCCCCCCAGGTTTGAACCCGAGTGGGGGGGGGAGAACGTGTGGAGGGATGGCCATCCAGCCATCTCTTCTTTGACATGTAGAATAGCATTTGATTGCTCTTGAAGATGGAGATAATTATTATCACTCCTTCTACAGCAAAAGTGAAACCCAAGAGTTTGCGAAGATAAGCTGATGGACTGGGCTGATGAAGGGATATTGAATCGGGTCAAACGAATAGATGACAATAGGGAGAGGCCCACCAAACAAAGTCCATCTCCGTCGTTTTGGAATTATGAGCACTCACCTCTGTGTCTGGCAAATGGGAATAAAATATGTGAAAATTTAGTTAAGGATGTAAGGAATTATAAGAAGTTATAAGGTATTATAAGGATTTATAAGCTGCGAGCTAAATCATCTCAATTGTATAAAAGAATAGGGCCTTAGGCTTATAGACAAGATCTAATGATTATTCTTAAAAATGACCTATATTCATAAATTATCAAAAATTTGACGGGTTTCCTTTCAACTATGCAATAAGACTAGAGCACTATAGAATCATGCAACATTGTTAGGCCGCTGATGCGTTTACTGATAATTAACCAAAAGCTCCGCACCAAAAAAAAAAAAAAAAAAAAAAAAAAAAAAAAAAAAAGCTAACTTTTTTTTAACGAAAGGCAGGACCGTAGAATCTGAGAATTGAAGTCCAGCGGCATCTCCCAAATCATGAGTCTCTCTGTTTCTCAGCCTCTGCCTCTGTCTGGGAAATCTGTATTAGGATCTAAGGACTGGGCTTGATGCATGCTGTGTCTTTTACTCAAGAATCTCGGTGATAAATATGCCCTCTATTCAAACTTCGCGTCAATTTGAATTTTAGACTCAATACTGGGGTGGCAACTGGCAATCGCACCACTAATACGATATGGGATTGGGAACCCAAAGCCCTAGTTTTCCTAAACCCTTGACCAAGGAAGGACTACTTACGACTGAAACGCCTGCCAAATTGTAACCGCTTGGATTTCGGATCGGAGCAAACAAGCCGCATTTTCAACCCCAGGTTGCACCAATGGAGGCTAACCACCAAGTAAGTCCTGAGACTGTTCAATTCTTCCAGTTTAATAATCATGGCAAACTCAACAACAAGGCTGCTACTACTACTACGGGAAATGTTGTAATTGATCTTGACTTGGAGGATGACCAACATAATCTTGATCAAGATTGCGTTTTTCTCAAGACCCAGAAAATTAATTTGATGCGTAGAGGGAACAACAGGGTGTCCCCAATTTGCGTCGATCTTGATGACTGCTTCGAAGAAGACAGAGGATTGCGTGGTATCCCTAAATCGGGGAAGAAAATTCCAACTCCAGGTTCTGTGCAGTGTGTTGATGATTATGATGATGACAATGATGACATCAGGATTGTCACCGTCAAACCCTCCCCATCCCCTATTCTATCTGGCTCCGACAAGAGAAGAAAGCTTTTTATTGATCCTTCTATGTTTGAAGTTGGTGAATCTTCGGGCCTAAAATGCAAGAGCAATGTTCAGGTTGAGGTTGTTGAAATAGCCCCTGATCCTGATCCTGACCCTGACCCTCCAGTAAGGAGGATGTTTACTTGTGAGATTTGTGCAGACTCTAAACCCGTCTACAAATCCTTTAAGATAAAGGGCTGCTCTCATTCCTATTGCTTTGATTGTATTAAAAACTATGTTGCTTCAAAGCTACAAGATGGGGTTTCCCAGATCAATTGCCCCGTGCCAAGTTGCCCCGGATTGCTGGAGCCTGAATATTGCAGGGAGATACTCCCTTTTGAGGTATTCGATAGATGGGGCAAACTGTTGTGTGAATCTGTTATACCCGCCTCACAGAAGTTCTATTGCCCATTTAAGGATTGCTCCACGTTGTTGATTGATGATGGAGGAGAGGCGGTTACCCAATCTGAGTGCCCGAGTTGCTTTAGAATGTTTTGCGCACAGTGTAAGGTTGCGTGGCACGATGGCATTGATTGTGCAGAGTATCAGAAATTGAGAAAGGATGAGAGGGAGAAGGAGGACATCATGTTTAGGAACCTTGCTAAGCAAAAGCAATGGCAGAGGTGTCCCAAGTGCAATTTCTATGTGGAGAAAGCCTCTGGTTGCCTTTATATCAGATGCAGGTGCGGAACTGCCTTTTGCTACAATTGTGGATCTCTCTACACAGATCACACATACCATTATTGTGCAAAATGTGGTCATTAGTCTGCAAGGCCACAGTGTAGTTTCATGCTTAGCGTCTTTAGTCTTTAGACCCCCATTAGCTAGACAGTAAGTATACTAGCTGTATATTCGTAGTAGGGAGTTTTCTGCTTCTTTTTTTTTTTTAATAAAAAAAAGCAGCTTCTTTTGTGGATCTGTTCAAGGGCAAGGAGGTCCCCCTTGGGAACAAGTGACTTGAATCTCACTTGGGTGCGTCAATGCATATTACCAGGCATAGAATCAACTTGTTTAGTTTGGTGATCATTTAGAGGAGGAAGGCAGAGATGGCTACATAGCATGCAGAGTGCAGTCTTTGTCATATCATATCAAAAATGAAGAAGCACCACGCATCCTCAATCCTTTGATTGGATGAAGTGTTCCTACCGCTGTCATTTCTGACTCTTGCGTATCTATAGCTCTGTGTTTTCTTCTTGTCTGTCAATCCTGTTCACCCCCTTTTAATTCGTAGCTCTTACTCTGCATTTGTGCTCTCACAATGCCAAATGCACAAATGCCGTTGCCATTTAACTACGACCTGCAGGCCATGCCATTTCTGAATTGTGCTAGCAGATTAAGAAGGGATAGATGTATTGTGAAATGAAAGCAATTTATAGGACCATGTTATCAGTTTTAAGTGTTTGCATCATTACTTTTGACCTTTGATCTTTCTATTTTTCTGTAAGAAAACTTTGGCTCCTTCCAATCAGCCAAAACAGTAAGGATTGCAATTAATTGTCTGTACATAAAACGTAACTGCCACCTATAAGTTGCATTGTGGAGGATCAGACATGAAAGGAAGCAAGTCGGTCGACATTGCACCATCAGTATTAGTAAAATGTTTTCCACCTCTGATATCGCTTCGCATTTTCCTTCCTAACTTTCTTCTTCATACAAGACCCCAAAGCATCATTATGTACAGCATACATTGTTCACAGACATCCTAAGTCCTGCACTTATACATCCGGGTGGTGCATTTAGCACACAGCAAAAAACACATCCTACTTGTAATATACTAATCTTATTATGTATGCACTAAAGAAGCAAATTTACTGAGATTTAGGTTGAAAAACACCTATATCTTACTTTTAAGACTACAAGTTTTCAAAGCAAAGCAGACAAAAACATCAAAAAGTAATAAATGACAATATATGTCAAAAGAATATGTAGGTGATCTTCAAAAGCATCTACTCCCTAGTATATGTATTAATTCTTTATGTTGATGGCAAGCACTATAAGTATAGAATAATTCATAGATGGTTGTGAATTTTTTTTCTCCATTGATTTATAAGCATGCGTCATAGACCAGAGACAAGGAAGGTAGGAAAACCAGACGATGTATTGTACTTTATATCATTTGAAAATACTTTATCACTGACTCACTGTTACCTCAATTTCAATTCACCCAGAAATTGAAGGTGAATTGAGATTAATGGAAAAAAAAAAAAAAAAGCTTGTTCCCTTTCCTTAAACTTCTGTAAGAACATTAAACAACTTTAATACAAATCACTTTATTTTCTCCCTCCCATGATCGCTTTACGTGTTCTTAACGTGTCACTTTATTTTAGAAGAATGATCAAGCACACTTATATTTCAAAATCATGTTGTATTGTACGTTCCTGCGGTTCCTTTGAATATTAAAAAAAAATTCATCCTAAAATAAAATAATAGTCACCCCAAAATTTTAAATTCACCCAAAAAAGAGTATGTCTCACACCCTTAACATATATTTTGTGAATGGTGCCGTTAAGTAACAATTTGTCTAACGAGATTTACTCCTAAGTATGGGTAGACACAAAATTTTTTACTTAACCAAAAAAAGACGAAGAAATGATAAGGGCAAACATACAAGAAAACTAACAAAATGATTAAAAAAAAGAAGAAGAAAACAGAAAAACACACTCTGAGGATTGAAACAGGGCCACCAAGTCCATGCCGCACGACTGTCATTGACTAATAAGCTAGCCAGGATTTTCGAGAATCTCGGAAAAATATAAGTAAATAGATTTTCTCAACCCTGTAGAATTTGATACCTTTAGGAACACGCGGGGCAAAATTATGCAGGAACCCAAAAACCTAGTTTCCTAAACCCTGATAAATCAACGATTCACTACGACACCAACGCTCTCCAACTTAATTCCCAGGCGCTTGGAGTTTGAGTAGGAGCACACAACTCAGCCATTTCAACCCGATGCTGCAGCAATGGAGGATCCCCACCAAGTAAGTGATGATAATAATGTTCAAATCTCAAAGTCTAGTGACCATCGCAAACTGAACAACGAGAATACCCCTACTGGAAATGTTTTAATTGATCTTGAGTTGAACGATGACGAACGTGATAACGATACTGATTGCATTTTTGTCAAGCATGAGAAAAATTTGATGCCTAGAATCCCTAATAAGCCGGAGAAGAAAGTTGGGAAGGAAATTGATTCAGATTTAGTGCAATGTGTTGATGATTATGACGATGACAATGACGAAATCAGGATTGTCTCTGTCAAACCTCCCTCGACCCCGAAACTATCTGCTCCTAACAAGAAAAAAAGAAAGCTTTTCAACGGTCCTTCTGTGTTTGAAGTGGGCGAATCCTCGGGCTCGAAATCCAAGAACAAGGTTGAAGTTGAGGTTGTTGACGTAGCCCCTGATCCTAATCCTAACCCTGCAGTAAGGAGGATGTTTGCTTGTGACATTTGTGCTGACTCCAAACCCCTTTATGAGTCCTTTAAGATTAAGGGTTGCTCTCATTCATATTGCTTGGATTGTATCAAAAATTATGTTGCTTCAAAGCTGCAAGACGGGGTTTCCCAGATTGATTGCCCAGTGCCTCGTTGCCATGGATTGCTAGAGCCCGAGTATTGCAGGGAGATACTCCCTTTTGAGGTTTTCGATAGATGGGGCAAACTGTTGTGTGAATCTGTTATACCCGCCTCACAGAAGTTCTATTGCCCATTTAAGGATTGCTCTGCGCTGTTGATTGATGATGGAAAGGAGGTGGTTACACAATCTGAGTGCCCGAGTTGCTTTAGATTGTTTTGTGCACAGTGTAAGGTCGCGTGGCACCACGGCATTCAGTGTGCGGAGTATCAAAAACTGGGGAAGGATGAGAGGGAGAAGGAGGACATCATGTTGAGGAACCTCGCTAAGCAAAACATGTGGAAAAGGTGTCCCAAATGCAATTTCTATGTGGAGAAAGCCTATGGTTGTCCCATTATGAGATGTAGGTGCGGGACTATATTTTGCTACACATGTGGAGGTGCATACACTTACACATATACTGGAGCTCCATACGCATATACTGGAGCTGCGTACGCATATCCTGGATCTGCATACACATATTCTACATCCGGTTGTCGTTGCTATGAATATAAGTATTAGGGGGTTTTCTTCTTGGTCATTTTTTTTTAAGTGCAGCTTCTTTTGTACATTTGGTTGAGGAGGTCCCCTTTTCAGCATAAGTGATTTGAATCTCACTTGGTTTGAAATTGTGCTGCATTGTTATGGATATGATAGTACTTAATTTTCCACGGTAAGTCTTTTGAATCATTAGCTTCACAAATGCATGGTTGATTGCCCTTTGGGTTTAGTACTTTCTACAAGCTGCCTCCCCCCCCCCCCCAAAAAAAAAACCCCAAAAAAGGAAACCCATAAAGAAGTTTCTATATCCGGTAAATTGGCTTTGATTCGTAAGTTTAGAGCTCGAACAAATGTAGAATGGAACAGAGAGTTGGTGGACAGTGTCCATTATTAGCCTTAGGAAAAAGACAGTACTAAGATTTAAATAGGATCCGAAGCATTCCCATTGAAATTTGATGAGCATAATTGCCTATGAGCATTACGCAACACTCACAAAGTGACACCGTAAAATAAAAGTAACAATTAAAATCAATCAGCTGAACCCTCAGCAGATTCACGCAATGTGAACTTAGATAGAAGTATAAAACTAACCCCCTGTTAAAAACTTAATTTTCTGTTTTCATCTAATAGAAAACAATTGAGTTGCTTTGTGTGCTACAAGATAAAACTTTGTGTCTGGTCGTCGAATGTTGCTGCATCATTCTGTAAGATATGCTTCCAAGCCGGCATTTCGTTTTGCTGTAGCTTGCTATGAGTATCAAGACCTTGACCCTATATATGTGGTTCAATACAATATAGAAATATTTTTACTAGAACTAATATACCACTATATTAGGCTGTTGAGTAAAAAGTAATAAATACGCAACTAAATATATGTAGTCACTGCATGGAGATGGCATGCAAGTGTCAGCCTTAATCCCACAGTGAGTCGTCAGGTATCTCCTCCTGCTCATCCCACCCTGTGAACTCATTACCAGGATACTCACCAGGTGGCTGATAAAACATGAGATCCTCCGCCATTCCAGTCCACATTTTGGGCGAGTCCAGGGGAGACTCGTTGATGGCCTGGATTTGGGAAGGTGACAGTCCAACCCTTACTGGTTCCGGTCCAACAGACGATGATGTGGAGGAGGAGCAGGAGTTAGAAGCTGACCATGAGGGTTGGGCTGGGGTCTCATTTTGGGCGGCTGATGTGGGAGGCTGCAAGGTGGCAGCCGCCTCCTGGGCTGCCCTGCGTATGTCCTCTGCCGCTGGGCTGGCAGGGCAGGGCAGCTCTGTGAGCAGCTGAGGGAAGTTGAGGCGGGCATCACGCCCCCTCAGGTAAAATGCAGCCACGTCATAGGCTATGGCGGCCATCTCCTGGGTGTCGAAGCTCCCCAGCCATATTCGGGTCTTCTTTCCAGGTTCGCGGATCTCTGACACCCACTTGCCCCACTTCCTCTTCCTCACTCCCCTGTAAATTGATGCAATGCCTCCACGTGGGCTGTTGTAGTTACTCGTATTGTCTTCCATTAGGCAAGTTTTTGCATTAATTATAAGAGATCACCCACCTTAACTCGTTGTTTATGAATTCATACATATATATAGGTTCATAAAGAGCAGATAATGTGAGCTTAATAAGTTTCTAAAAGGTCATCATACATAATAAGTGGAACTCCCAATCCTATGTGGGGCAGTCAGGCACTTTTACTTAGTCAGAGGGACCTTCCTTACAGCTTCATGCTTGTATTATTAAGTATACATATATTATGCTGGAAATTTACTATTAATTAGTATTGACGATATCTTTTTTTTTTTGTTGGGGGAGGGGGGGTTCCATTAATGGGAAATTGATGTATATGCATATAATTTGCCAAAGCATTGAATCAGTTACTTGTCCATGGAGCACCCAGAGAGATCCATCAGGTAAGAGAAAAGGATAAAAAGCAAAATTCTTAACATCATTATTTGTTTGCCGTTTAATACGCGGTTTGATGTTAGCTGGCAGGGAAAGGCTGGTGTTGTACTGACACATTTGAGCATCGACATGGATAAATTCACCTACTTTTCCTACACCTACTGAAACATAAACATGCAAATTTCTAATTGCACGCCGGCTTAATTATGAAGATCCTTCCCTTTTCTTTTCTATTTTAATCAAATGTTTTCTATTTTGGTCAAATCGAAAGAACAATTTGCTGGTGTTAGGTTTCTGGTGATCAGGTGTGTACGACACAGTACTGTATGTTTGAATTCAAACCGCCCAAATCAAGAGCAATGGCCATGCCTTTTGCAATCCCTCTCAAATCTGAGTATTTGGTAGGAAGATATGACTTATTATGTCCTAATTAGTGAAATAGTAACTATGAAATTCACCGACTTGTAAAGTTGTATGTTTTCACCTTGGATTCAACCACTAAATTACTTTTGATTTGTGCTGAGGAAATACAGATACAGGGGGCCAGATCCGGAAGGATTGGGGGTGCACCGCCAAAAGCTTGGCATCATAGTGGTTGAGAATATCTTTAAGCTCCGAACTCCCATGTAGTACTAACTCGAAACTTTTCAACTCGTTGTTATGATAATAAATGAGGCTAAAACCGATCATCATGAATGGATTGATTAACGCATCATAGAGCATGGAACATTCTACTTGGCTCCAGTCGAGGGAACCAGCTGGAGCACACGAGCTGATACTGACTACTGAGAGAGGGGGGAAAGGAGACGGAGAGGGCTTTGTTTGGTGGGTCCTTCCCCTGCCGGTCCATTGTCGTCTATTCGACCCAATGAGGCCCATTGTCGGCCCACTCCATAACTTCGTCTTTGACCAAGTCTCGGGTTTAAGTTTTGTCCGGAGTGGGGAAACCCGACCCGTCTGGTGGTCGTGTTGTTGCTGGGACTGGTAAATTCGTTGCTTCAAAGGAATGCAGCCACTCGACTCTCTCTCTCTCTCTCTCTCGAGTCCCTCGCTTTCCGTCCCTGAGATCTCCTCGTAAACTGTGAAATTGCAGGTTCTTGTTCCTCAGATTTGGTTAGCAGTTGATATATTTTACGAGTACACTGAGAATTTGAGTGTTGATTTTGTTTTGAAATTGTAAGAAGGAAGCAAGATGGCGAAGCCAGGAGGAGGGATAACGAACGCGGTGAATGTAGGGATAGCAGTACAAGCAGATTGGGAGAATCGAGAGTTCATTTCTCACATCTCCCTCAACATTCGCCGTCTCTTTGATTTTCTTCTCCAATTTGGTATTTTTACCCCATCTCTCTTGTAATTCTCCGCCCTAGTCTTTGATCTATTGATTGCTGGACTATGCTAATTCCTCTGCCTCATAATTCATAGTGCCACATGTTTATTTCTGAAGATTGTTGATTATCAGAACCATTCCCCCCCCCCCCCCTTTTTTCTCATTTTACGTATGAAAAAGATTTTGTACCGCGACCTAATTTTGTTATTGCTATTCAGTTTTCTTCTTTTCCGATCTCATTTGGTGTGTATAATTAATGGTGAATTCTATGTTTTTTAATACATTGTTTGGATTGAGATAGAGAGGGGGAAAGGAGGGGAAGGGAAAGAAAGGAAAGGAATGGAAGGTGATTTGTATTCACCTTATTTGGATATGTCGTAATAGGGGATGGGGGGAAGGGGGGAGAACTATTAAAAATCTTTTCTTCCCCTATTTTCCCACTCATTTTGAGGATGAATAAAAATTAGTTGAATAGGGGAAATGTGGGTGAAATGTTTCCCTCCCTTCTCCATCATTTAATATTCCCAAACAAGGGAAAGAAAGGAAGTTGTGATTCTTGGACGACTTAGTTAAATTTTTGTTTGGGTGTAGCCCAAATTTAATTCATATGCGTTTAAATCTGTCTTAGGAAATAGGAATTGCCACGATGCTGCAATGGTGTTTTTTTGTTTTTTTTGAAAGAAGGGTATATTAATATTGCGATTGGTTGATTCTAACATATTCCTAGATTTGTGATGGATCTTCTTTGATGGAGAACCTCTATGGTGTGGGATTGTGTGTAGTATAACTTTGACATCAGCCTTCTTTCATTCTTTCCGTGCAAATTCTTCCACCTTAATCTGATTTTTGATGTTGAATCTATCATCTTATGGAAAATGTTATCATCTTCTTTGTCCATAAAATGTTGTCAGCATAGCAAATTCTGTTGTCCTTATCTTGCTGTTAATGTTATTTTTGATGGAGATGGTTCTTAGCTTGATTCCACCAGTCAGTTCAGGGTTGAGCTGCTTGTTTGGTTGTATTATATTCATAGCCTATGCGTTTGTTATTCCTGCAAGTGCTGAAATGTGAAGCTTCAATCATATATTCTCACTTAAAATTAGCTTAGTTGTGTTGTGGTGCTGAGACTTGAGGGCTTCTAGTTCTATGCTGTTTTCGTTAAAAGAGAGCTCAATCTTACTGCTTCAGCTTTTGTCTTATGAATGAATTCTACTTTCAGAGGCAACAACGAAGAGCAAATTGGCATCACTGAATGAGAAGCTTGATACACTAGAGCGACGGCTTGAAGTGCTAGAGGTCCAAGTGAGTACGGCATCAGCGAACCCGTCTCTGTTCAAGTGACATATTCATGGAGCAGAGCACGTGTGTGTCTAGGCGTGAGTGCTTGATGTCGCAAGTATTAAGCTCTTAAACATGGGATATAAGGTCAGAAGCAGAATAGTCCTCATATCTTCAGGCTTCCAGTTCTAGTTAGAATTGTAACCATGTAACTTCCAATACATGAGGCTTATGACATATGGCATGCATAATGTAAAAGCGTGAATTTGACCGTTTTCAATTTATGAGCGACTCGAGTACGCTACCAAGTATGGTCAAGCATCCTCGTTTCATTTGGAGTACGTTCGTTGATCATTCTTGGTTGTCGATCAATTGGCTGTATCCCTCTGAGCTGCAAAAATATTCCAGTCTCATCTTTTAAATGTGTAGTAGCCAGATCATCTGTAGAACCCAACCTGGAGTATACTTAACGTATGATTGTATCTTCTTCCTTGTGTTCCCTTTCACTCTCTCTTCCACTAATGCGACGTAGTCAGTATTGTCTGTGGACGCATTCTTATTCCTTCTCAGTTTCCGAGCCCCATGTTCAGCATCTGATTAGTGCAATTACAATATCGAACAAATGATGTATGTTTTGTATCCGTTTGCCACATTGGAGAACGTGGGCTCTTTTTCTCACCACTGCCTGTGTTGATGGTAGAGCAGATCTCTCTGTCACCAGTCGCACAAGAAATGAAAGTGTGAACTTTTGCTTTGCAGAGAGTGTTCCTACTAGCCTTTTTGTGCATAAATCTAAATTCGAATCCAAATCCGTATTTCATGAATCACCTAGATGGAGAATTGAGGGTTAAATGTAGCAGTTTTATTCGTGGATGTTCGATAATGCTTTGAAAAATGTTGTACTACTGAGATTTCTTGTGGGAACGATTTCTGTGGTTTTTTAAAATGGTGGCTTGGAAAGCATGAAAGCTGATAAAATGTGATGGCATTGTCCTTGGAAGCCACGGTTCAGAGGCACTGTTTTGAGATTCTACTGTTCAGCTACTATGGTAGGGTCAACTGTCGTGGGTAATTCACCCTCTATTCCCCTCCGCTAACGTTAAGGGAAAATTTTATAATGAAATGACCTTCATTGCTCTCTATTCTCTTTCCTAACAAAAACCAGACAAAGTAAATGTCAGTCACTTCTTTGGCCTTCCATTTCCTAGCCCTTCTGTTATCCTCCTTTCCCATCCCCCCCCCCCCCCCCAAAAAATCCATAGACTGCGCAAGATGGGAATTGTAAAAGAAACGGCGGATATCGAGTTGCCCTTGCATTATTCTCCAGTTCTCCTCATCCATCCATTTTTAGTATTTTGAAGCAGGCTGAATTGTGCAGGCGAAGCCCAATAATTTATGGTACTTTTTGAGCCCAAAGAAATGGCGGATATGGAGTTGCCACGTGGACGCAATGAGGAGACTTGCCCACAAAGAAGCTCAACGAGCTCCCGATTTTAGCCTCCTTTGCTGACTCTCTCATGGGAGGAAAGGAGGGGCATTACGGTAAATTGGGGGAAGCCGAATAGAAGGGACTAGGTCCAGGTGGCCTTCTCTGGACGCTCCTTCCCTTTCTCTCTCCTCTCGCCTTTGTTTCTCCAGAACATCCCGGAGTCGAACATTTAAGCGGCTAAGTATAAACACTGGATTCTGCAGAAGCCTAAGCTTCTTTCTCGAAACATCAGTCAGACCTCCCAATTTGTTTCTCCTCTCTCACATCCCATCACGCCCCCTTAAACCCTACTTTGAATCTCCCTAAAGCCCTTCCTCCGCACTATTACTTGCTCTGTTTCCCTCTAATTAATCGTGGGATTAATCAGCATAATAATCAGAACTTACAGATGGCAGCGTCTGTGCTTCTCCGATCAGCTCTCCGTCGACGACAACTCCACACGTCCTCCTTAGCTTCTTGCCGATCGGTAATTCAATTCTCCCTCTTTCTTCCTTTTAATTTGCCTTACACTCTCTGCTTTTTCTTTCCCTTCAAAATCACTTGAATTGCTCGTTAATGGTTCAATTTTTTTGCTTACTGTCTCTCACTATTTGACCAACTTCGTAAACTTGTGGGTGGACTTCTAACTTCCTTTAAATTGGAAATGAAGCCCGAATGATTGAATTTTTAAAAAGAGAAGAAGGAAGGGATCTTTACGGGTTCGATTTCTCTTGTGGGTAAACTAGCTGATCATAATGTTAATTGGTTTCAAACATGCTGCAGTAGATGGTGTTATGTTGCTCAAATTTGCTGAACAACCTTGAATTTTGTTATAATTTCCAATGCCCATTGCTCAGGATTGATAGGCCTGAAAATATCTCTGTAATTTTCTTGCTGTCCAAAATATTTCATTTTAAAAGGAACTGTTTATGCTATGCACTTGGAATCAGTTTTATTGTGTACTGCTTACACAGAGAGACCTTGTGCTCACTTTATAATGGCTGTTAAAGGAATAACTAACGATTTATGAATGCCCCTTGATGCTATGAAGGTACTAGTCCTAGAATCCCATATCGTAACTCACTGCTATATATTATAATCCCCCTTTGCAGTTGGCTGGCAGTTTCAACCCATCAACTTCACCATCGTCTTTCATCAATAGATGGGCAGGTTTGGCTCGGCCATTCAGGTACATCTTAAGTCCACACTTTTGCCCCAAAGTTTGACTTGTATTTAAATGCGTCCTTGCTGAAGCTCATATGCTTTTGCAGCTCGAAACCCACTGGTAGTGAAATTATTGGAATTGATTTGGGTACTACTAATTCATGTGTGGCAGTCATGGAGGGGAAGGTTAGATTTCTTGTTTCCTTGTGCATGTTTAGGTTGATGTCTTCATCAGGTTTGTTTTGATCTGAGAAACTAGAATTGGTATGCCTGCTGTGTAGAATGCGAAGGTGATAGAGAATGCGGAAGGATCTCGAACCACACCATCAGTTGTTGCCTTCACCCCAAAGGGGGAAGTGCTAGTGGGAACCCCTGCGAAGCGACAAGCGGTGACTAACCCAGAAAACACCTTCTTTGGAACAAAACGTCTTATAGGGAGACGCTTTGATGATTCTCAAACACAGAAGGAGATGAAAATGGTGCCATATAAGATTGTTAGAGCTCCAAATGGAGATGCATGGGTTGAAACTACTACTGGACAACAATACTCTCCTAGCCAGATCGGGGCGTTCGTTTTAACTAAGATGAAGGAGACCGCGGAGGCATATCTAGGGAAGAGCATCTCTAAGGCTGTAATCACAGTTCCTGCATACTTTAATGATGCTCAGAGGCAAGCGACGAAAGATGCTGGAAGGATTGCTGGTCTTCAAGTTGAAAGAATTATCAATGAACCTACTGCTGCTGCACTTGCTTACGGGTTGAATAACAAGGAAGGCCTTATTGCAGTTTTTGATTTGGGTGGTGGAACGTTTGATATCTCCATTTTGGAAATATCCAATGGTGTTTTTGAGGTGAGCACTTGTATCAGTTTGAGAAAAACTTCCACCTTGTTCCCTTCTAGGCTAGTTTAACTGATGTGCTGTTTTCCCATCAGGTGAAAGCAACCAACGGTGATACCTTTTTGGGAGGCGAAGATTTCGACAATGCACTGGTCGAATTCTTGGTCAATGAGTTCAAAAACACCGAGGGCATAGACCTATCCAAAGATCGCTTAGCTTTACAGAGGCTTCGTGAAGCAGCTGAGAAGGCGAAGATAGAACTATCATCTACAACTCAAACAGAGATAAACTTGCCCTTCATTAGTGCTGATGCATCCGGAGCAAAACATTTCAATATGACACTTACTCGGTCAAAGTTTGAGAGCCTGGTGGATCACTTGATTGCTCGGACCAGAGACCCCTGCAAGAATTGTTTAAAAGATGCAGGTATATCCACCAAGGATGTGGATGAAGTCCTTTTGGTAGGAGGAATGACTCGTGTTCCTAAGGTACAGCAACTTGTTGCTGAAATTTTTGGCAAAACCCCCAGCAAGGGCGTTAATCCTGATGAAGCTGTCGCCATCGGTGCTGCTATTCAAGGTGGTATCCTCCGTGGGGATGTCAAGGAGTTGCTCCTTCTGGATGTAACTCCTCTATCGCTTGGTATTGAGACTCTTGGTGGTGTTTTTACGAGGCTGATTGCGAGAAACACAACCATTCCAACAAAGAAGTCCCAGGTATGTGCTAATAGAAATGCACCCCATGCTGCCTAAAATGACAGTTTGAGAACAGAATGTGGTTTTGGTTGATGTATATTGTAATGATCGACTTTGTAATGGGGTGTTGACAGGTATTCTCAACAGCAGCAGATAACCAGACTCAGGTCGGAATCAAAGTGTTCCAGGGAGAGCGTGAAATGGCGGCAGATAACAAACTGTTGGGTGAGTTTGAGCTCGGGGGAATCCCACCTGCCCCGAGAGGAATACCCCAAATCGAGGTGACCTTTGACATCGATGCCAATGGCATTGTAACTGTCTCTGCTAAAGACAAGGCAACGGGAAAAGAGCAGCAAATCACCATCCGATCATCTGGAGGATTATCCGAGGATGAGATTCAGAAGATGGTGAAGGAAGCCGAGATGCATGCCCAGAAAGACCAGCAGAGGAAGGCTCTCATTGAGGTCAGGAACAACGCAGACACCACCATTTACAGCATTGAGAAGAGTTTATCCGAGTACAAGGACAAAGTCCCTGCAGATGTTGTGAAGGAGATCGAATCTGCCGTGGCTGAGCTCAGGGACGCCATGCAGAAGGATGATGCAGATCTGATCAAGGCTAAGATCGATGCTGCGAATAAAGCAGTCTCAAAGATCGGACAGCATATGGCTGGCGGTGGTGGCGCTGCTGGTGGTGGGTCTTCCGGTGGGGATCAGACTCCTGAAGCTGAATATGAAGAGGTCAAGAAATGAAGCAAATTTTGAACTTGAACTGTATTTTGGGATTCCGAATCCCTCTGTAGTTCCTACTGTTTCCCTGGTTCTTTCTCTTCGGGCTTCTTACTGTTTATTTTTAGTTGTGGAGAGCGTTGATAGGGACTCCTGAAACAGGATGTTGATGTGGAGAAGAAGGTCGCATGAAGATAAATTTGTAATTTTTATGGTCTTTCAGTTGCTAATGCTGATTTACTGTGATTTTACGAAGTAAATAATTCCAAGGTGGATGATTCATTCCTTCAATTTGATGCAAGGGGGTGATCGGATGTAATGAAACTATGAAAAGGCGTGGTGTGTAGTACTGGCTTACGGTGGCAGTACAATGCGACATGTTTGCAGTACTGTTCGAGAGCATGAGACCTTAAAAAACATTATTTTTAAAAAAAGTCGGTGGGGCCCAGAAGCAAGGTCGTTGGCGGCCCGCGCTTTGTGGGTTTTGACCTTTTAGGACGCAAATCCCAGCCTTGATGCCCGACGTTTGCAAGGGTATTTTCGGCACTCGGTGACTTAGTAGACGGCCGTCCCCATGAAGATTTCCTCCATAAAAGCCCGGAAAAGTTTGGAGAGGATTGATATTTCCACGTCCAACCACCAAAAGAGTTGAGAGCTGCGGCAAGCGTGCAAGGCTTAGCAATCATCAGTAAGGAGAGAGAAAAATCCGTGTACGTAAGTGTTCATTCTTTGTGGCCTTCTTCTTCCACTCACTCGCATAGTTATATCCGCGTCTCAACTAACAACCATTGTTGTTTAAGTCGATTCTTCCCTAGTTTGGGGCTTAAATTTTGTACTATTTGATCAAATCGTATTGTTTTCATCACGTTTCATTCCTAATTTTTCGACGATTTTGATGGATTTCTCGATGTGATTCTGGTAATTTTGAACTAACTAGAATGTAAATTGTGTTTGTCCACTTTTTGAGATGATTTCAGTTCGGCAAGTTTTTTGATTGAGTTTGAAACAATAGCCGGAACTGAGAACTTTGTGGTTTGATCAAGTCATACATCTGCTTATTTTCATCAGGCCTCATTTTCTAGTTTCTCGGCCATTTTGAAGGATTCCTCAATGTGATTGTGGAAATCTTGACTCATTAGAATGTGAATAGTGTTTACTCATGTTTTGGATGTGATTTCAAAATTACTTCGAGTAGGAATTTGAAAAGGAAAAGAAAGATTATCTGATGAACTAGGTCAACGCACTATCTTGTTAATCGGAAAAGGCGGTGAAACTTTATCATTATTCAGCCGGAAACTTCACAAAATCCCCAATGTTGAAGTCACTGGAGCCGTAGAGAACTGAATTTGATTGCCACGTATTGGCAAGTTGCTAGGTCTGATTGTATTAGATCACCAAGTCAGTTGATCACTCTATTACCTTCAGCTATTGGTTAACTTCTTCCTGCTGGAATCATGAATTCTTTACAGGTGGAAAACATGGAAAAGGAACAAGAAAGAGAGTGGGGGGAAGCACAGAAGATAGAATTGAGCGTAGATCTGGTTGAGGCTGCCAAAAGGCAGCTGAAATTCCTTGCTGCTGTTGATCGCAATCGATATCTGTATGAAAGTCCTGCGTTAGACCGGGCTATCTACAGGTGAAAGTTTCAATCTTTGGTCTTTGTTCTGGCCTATGTGCTAAATTGGATGAATTGCTGACTATGCTAAACTCAGGTACAACGCGTGTTGGCTTCCTTTGCTCGCAAAGCATTCAGAGAATCCTCTTTCTGAAGAACCACTGGTTGTCCCTCTTGACTGTGAATGGATTTGGCATTGCCATAGACTCAACCCTGTAAGACCGTGAACTATATTTCTGTATCTTCTTTCACTTAAAAGATGGTTACATCTAAATCATAGTTATGTAACACAGGTGAGATATAAGTTAGATTGTGACAAGCTGTATGGGAGAGTTCTTGACAACCACAATGTCATCTCATCTGTTCAAGGAAACTCGAAGAGGAGAACGGAGGAGATATGGAGCACAATGTATCCTGAAGAACCCTATGAGCTTGAATTGAGTAGGCCTTTCTCAGAAGATGCCTTGCAAAAAGCCTGTCAAACTGAAAACTTTACCACTTATGATTTGGTCTCTGCTGTTAAGAGGCAAATTCCTTTCACTTTCCAGGTAATGGCACTTTCAACTATTTCTGAAGTAACAATCTTGCAGCTGTTGCTGGTGAGGGTAGACAGGAAAGACCAAGGAAGGCTAATTAACTGTCGTGTGGAATTGGATTGTTTTCAAAACTACATAATTGTTCAAACCTACATAATTGACAAAGCCCAAAACAACATGGCTTACCGTCCATTGTGTGTGATACTTGAATTAGGCCCTTACTTAACGAGCGGATTATGGAGTAATAATTTAGCACCAAACCATTAAAAGATGATTTCTGAGCCAACCAGATCATGGGGAAGACCTTGTTTCCTCTGTTGAGATAGACAAGTCATTCGGATTTTTTATTTTTTTTATTTTTTATTTTTTATTTTTTGGGGAGGGAGGGGGGTTAGTTCAGGTCTGTCTCTTCCGTGCGTTGCCTTTGTCCTCCATTCTCTGGTCTCTTCCTTCATTCAACCTTCATTTCGTTGTCTTGAATTGTATTCCTTGAAAGTATAAAAATGTGAGGAGAGATAACCGAAAGAAAAGTGAGATAGAGATGAAGCGATCATATCATAGTACTGACATGTTTAAACTTAGCATGTAGCTGAGCGAAGTCTAATGGTGTAGAAGAGACCATTGGGGTTCCTTTTCTAGTTTGTTAGTTCACTGAGTGGTAAAGGGCAATGCAGCTGGTTTGTGCTGTTATCTCTTTCCATCTAGCTTGATACACTGTTAATCATTTTCCATTAAGACCATGAGCATGCTGCGTGAACTTACTGCCATCTGGGTTTTGAGACTATATCTGCTAGCTTGGAATCCTTAGATGCTAGATATTTAATTATGTTGCCTGGATGTCTGCAGATATCAAGACCCCATATGGATGACAATCTGTTTCTTAAAGAAGCAGTAGCCAGATACAAAGGCTTCTTGCATCTAATTGGAACGAATAGGAAGAACAACATAAAGCGTTTTTGTGTTCCTACTTATGATGTTGACCTTATTTGGCACTCTCATCAACTGCATTCAGTTGCTTATTGCAAAGACCTGATTGAAATATTGGGCAAGGTGTTAGAACATGATGACACCGACTCCGACAGGACAAAAGGGAAGAAACTGGATACTGGATTTTCTGAAACCACCAAGCAATGGGAAGAGACTTTTGGATTGAGGTATTGGAAGGCAGGAGCGATGTACAGAGGGAATACTCCGAGTCCAGTTTCGCAAGTCCCCTTTCCATACACTTTCAGGAGCAAGGAGGCTGATTCAACAACCAGTTGCGAAGACCTAATTCAATTTCCAACTGTGAAAGCTGTGGAGGTAGTTTCGGTAGTCTTCATCATGCCTTTCTTCTGTTTTCTTTGTGAATGTGTAACATTCCGGACAGAAGTACTTAGTGCATAAGTGGGGCAGATTTGGCCAAATAAGTTGGTCATAATGATAAAAATATACATTATACATCTCAAATATTATAGTCATAGATATGTGTTCTAGATGTTTTTTCTGTTAAATACGGAACTTAGGAACTCCCATATAGCATGCTTCCACATTGAACTTCAATGTTCAAACCTACCAGAGGCTGGTTCATGTCTTGTATCTAAGTTGGGATCAGTTTTAATGTGCTATATTAAAGAAATGCGGTTAGTGTTGAATTCTTTGTTTGTCTTCCATGTTCACTAATGCATTTGCTTTCCGAAGAAATTTTGGTAATGAAATTTCCCCCAAGTAAACCATGTCAGATGCCAGTAGAAGTGTTCTACGGATAATATGCACTCATAGCTCTATACTAGATTCGTGTAAACATCTTGTCTTTTGCCATTTATACTGCTAGCTATCGTGAACTTCTTTAACATCTGTTTCCCAGCTTCTTCTGGAGTTTGTGGAAATCAGGAATCTACCAGAGGGTCATAAAGGAAAGCTTCTAGTCTCATTCAGTAAGAAACAGCCGGATAGGCTTTTTAACACCACAAGAACATTGAGTATCTCGTCAGAGTGCAGAGAAAAACAGGTTGCTTATTTCCAATGTGAACCAACTGGAGAATTTCTGTTTGACCTCAAGTCACATTCATCTTCTAACATACCAGTACGGAGATCATCCAAGTCTCTTGGTTCTTGCTCCCTTTCTTTACAAGAATTTTGGGCTTCTGCAACTCAGCTTTCAGCAGATAAATGGCTGACGGTTCTTCCAGGCATTGCAAACTCTGAACCTATTCTTCTTCATGTTTCTGTTTCCTTCACTGTTCCAACACCTGCATCCATGGTATTTGATCTTATTCGACCTCAGCCTTTCTTTAAAAATTCTTGTTTTCTCCCACCTCCTGCGAGCAAGAAGTTTCAAGAAGGCAGGAACTGGACACGCGTCATTGATGATGATGGAAATGATGTTTTTAGCCTGCAAATGAGGTACTGATACTTGTTCATATCTACTTGTCAGTTATCACTGATCCTATTGCTCCATTATTCTGAAACATGTGATGGTGGTAGGGAATTTCAGGCATGCCAAAATATATGACGTGGTGAAATATACAAGCATTGCATTTACGATTCTTCTCTCTCTCTCTCTCTCTCTCTCTCTCTCTCTCTTTTTGGTTTTTTTTGGCTGGATAGTCACACACTCCGTAAGTCATATTTTCGTCTTTTCCAATTTCATTATTTGCGTGATTACTTTGAGGTTGATCCATCATCAGCAATGTTTCTATCCATAATTTATTCTTTTGGCTCGCAATCTAATGACATCGAGTAAGCTTTCTGCTTGAAGTGTGTTGATTTTACCAGCAATGTCCACGCTATGAAATTTCATGTTTTTCCAACACGTTTTGAGGACCACAAAATTGCATGGTGTCTCATTGGTGATATTTCCATTTCCTGGACCTAAATGCCATGCAATTCTTTTGCGGTAAACAATGAACTGCGTGGGGAACGTTTTCTGAACCTAGGTTGCAAATAGGATATATGATTTGTTGCAACTTCTAAAGCTTGCCTACTTTTGGTCATCTGGCTGTATGGACTGTTATAACTGTCTTGTTACAGGAACTTAAGCAAGGACATCTCAAGAATCACCCAAGATGTGCTTAAGGAAGTCAGCTGCATCACAGACTCACGGGAAACTCATATTTTGGCTGAACTTGTGGGCCATGAATGGTCTGTGAAGGGAAACCATGGCTCTTTCAAGTTCCATCGTTCCTGTGGAGGCAGTGATCACCTATTTGAGCTTGTTGGTCATAATATGGTAAAGGCTTGTGCTGGATTGTTTGTACTTTAGCACTTCAACAACCCCTTAAGAAGATCACATCATGATGGAAATTTATTTTCTCATCCAAGTAGTCCGTGAACCATCTTAATTGTTCAGGAAAACCATTTGGGTGATGAGCCATGCATATCTTTGTAAATGGAGATCTTGTTCCTATGGTATTCCTGATTTAGGTGTTGAATTGTTGGTGCAGGTTAATCTGTTTCCAGGAAAAAGGCTGGACTATGAACCGAAGCACTGTGCCAAGTGCAGAAATGAACGCGATTTTGTTACTGCAGTTGAATTTTCAGCAGATTATCCTTACGGAAGGGCTGTAGCACTAATTGACCTGAGGTCTGGAACTTTGAAGGTACCATTCATTACTGAGCTCTACATTACTGTTTGTTCTTTGCCTCAGTCTTAATCACCTTGACTTTGAACAGGTAAAGGATGAATGGATGGTTCTACCTGGAATTACTGTGGCCTTCATACTCTCAGATATTCTGAAAAAAGAGGGATATACTGGCTTAACTCCCAAAGGTAATACGATGAAGGCTAACCAAACACACGCTTCACCTGGAGACATAGAAGACAATGTGGAGAAAAAGCTGCAGTCGGTTGGAGGAGATGTAGGGAATCCAGTGCAAGATATCTCCCAAAGTGGGCGTGAAAGCGGAGACACAGTAAAGAGCGGAGCCTGCGGTGGTTGTGGTGCTGGTTGTGGAAACACGGTTCAGAGCGGAGCCTGTGGTGGTTGTGGAGGAGGCTGTGGTGGGGGATGTGGAAGCATGGTCCAGAGCGGTGGCTGTGGTGGTTGTGGAGGAGGCTGTGGTGGGGGATGTGGAAGCATGGTCCAGAGTGGTGGCTGCGGTGGCTGCGGTGGAGGTTGTGGAAGCATGGTGCAGAGCGGCGGATGTGGTGGCTGCGGTGGGGGTTGTGGTGGTTGCGGCGGTGGGTGTGGAAACATGCTCCAGAGCGGTGGTTGTGGTGGTTGTGGTGGCGGCTGTGGGGGCGCTGGGTGCAAAAGTTCTGCTGGCTGTGGTGGCGGTTGTGGAGGCGGTGGTGGCTGTGGTGGCCAGAGTTCTCCTTATGTCAGTGATGTATGCTCCGACGGCATTGCAAAGATGGACTCCTCTACACTGAATGAGCCTGTTGCTGCTCAATAATCTGCAATTGCATTGAGCGTGTGGTGTGTGTCATGCGTGCCAGCCCAAGTTACCATTAATGCTTACGTGGTTGCTTCAAGGTATGTCTATAAATAAGCCTTTATATGAACTGCAAATTTACAAGATGCGTTTGGAGAACTATCATGTAATTTCTTCTCTCCCCGTGATAAAGTCCGGTCCTTTTATATTGCTTACATGTCGAACTCATTATTTGTATCGTCTTGTAATATGTTTATGAATAAATACAAATTGCTCTGTATTAATCTATGTGTTGAAGAATGAATTCAATCAACAGCTTCATAGGTTTTATACTATAATACTACAACATGGGAAAGGCTAGTCCCCAGTTTCCGGACCTCTGGCTGAGCTTTGGTAAAGTAATCATATGATGGCATGAGGTATTCATATGGTGATGATGGCAGTCAAAGCCTGGTATGGGTAAGGGGTTTAATAAATGTCAAATTGACAATAGCTGATGAATTTCTACAAGAGAAATAGGCACAACCGGACATGTGGATGTGTATATTGCTTTTACGATACACGATTGCTGTGACTATTTGCTTTGGAATTCAAGGGCTCTGAATTAATTTAGGTGAAATTAATTACCAAGTCCCAACGTAGCGCTGCTTATCTTCGATAGAGTATGGTGCACCTAACTTCGATGAGAACAAAACAGCATTTTATCTGGGCGCTATGACTCAATACCCTTCGTTGATGGTTCCTAACCCTATCTCAAGTTTGAAAGTATGCGAATTCCTACATGATCATGTATTCGTTGTATTGTTGCACCATTTCACGAGCCATTTGCTTCACCTTTTCCCAAGGGAGAAGACCCGAGAACAAATCCCTAGGCTTGAGAGTTTAACTTGTCACAGATATGCAAATCTACAGCCACATAATATGAACCAGAAAGTCGGATTGCAGCAAATATTGCTTAAACTACCATGTCTACTTCAACAAAGTGCTTGGTAGTTATATTAAAAAAAAAGGGTAAAATTTTGCTAGTAAAATGAGCCTATACATCGGTGCATCACACAAGCATGAAATGACTATTAGTACTTGGTTTATTTGATTAACACAGATGACTGATATATCCAAAGTATGGCGGTTGGAATACTTAGAAAACTTGTTCCAGGTCATGGGCCCTGTTCTTTCTTTTTTAAAATTGTTCTATAGCCACAGTAACAGAATGCTTTGGGAGCATAGATTTGAACTGTAATGGCCAAGTTTACGATTACCTACAGTAACGAAAGAAGAAAGAGGCCCATTTCAACAGATAAACAGGACAGATGGATCACAGCAAGCAACATTCATCGAGTAGGCAGCAACAACAGAGAGCTGTGAGACTGCAAACAACAGCACTAATTAGTATTTTGTTTATAAAAAATAGAAAAAAAAAGTTATTAAGGCACCCCTAGCTAGTGTGTTTGAAGGACAAAAATTAAATTGCATATGAGAACAAAAATCAACTCTTCTGTTTGGAAACGAGCTGCACAATGAAGTAATTTACCAGCCCTCAAGGAATCCAGGCTGCCTCCTCGGAGGAGGTGGTGCAGCATATTGATACTGTGGAGGTGCCATCACCGGTGGACCTTGGTAATACCCTTTTTCGTTCCATCCATGTACGTATTTCCAACAAAACAGATTTGTTAGCTATTACACTTTGAATTTAACTCGAGCATCATCACTAATTGAAGTAGCATAAATTAGAGGAGCTATATCCAACATGATTACTATACAAGTATTACAAGGAAAAAGAAGCTGAAACCCAGTAAAAACGCTAAATGGTATCTATATAGGTACACGCTCACGCGCACGCATAAAACCGGACAGAGATAAAAAGAGACAGATCGAGAGGAAGGGGGGTACGGACCTTGAGCAGGGTAAGGGTAAGCGTACTTAGGGTCGCTCATGCTTGCTTGGGAGTTGAGAGCAGATCAAAGAGAGGAGACGATGAGAAAAAGGGGACAAACTCTTGCTCCTACCTATTCATTGAGCCTAACAACGGAAGCGACTAGTCAAATGCGGCAAAATATGCGGCAAGGTACGTGAAGCTGACTTAATTCAAGGACGGCCAAGCTGTCGATCTTCTATGGTGAAGAGATTGACATCACTTTACGCCCATTTGATAGTCCTCTTAAAATCAGTGCATCACACAAGTATGAAAATCATATTCTATCTACCCCTACTAAAATTGAAAAAGAAGCTTTGTATTTGAAGAAAAGACTTGATATTTCAATTCTATTATTGGAGATAAGATCCCAACAATTAAAAGAATCACAAGAAGTTTGAGAAAAAAGTTAGAAAACAAATGACAGACTAAAGATTTATGTTCTTAGGCTATCTACAATGATTGTTTTAGTTGATGTCTGAGTTTGAAACTAGCGGCTTGTTTGGATTTACTTGTTGTCGATTAGCAATCTATAGATTGTAGTAGCTTTAGGTTGTACTAAGTGTTTTCTTCTTATAAGTAGTGTAGTGACTATATTGTCTTTCTTTCTTATTATAAAAGCCATACTTAAGTAAAAATCGAATACATATATATATATATGGTCCAAATTCAGGGCCCATTCAAGAGAAAATTGGCTCTTGACGTATGATACGATGATACGAGAGAATTGGCTCTCTCTCTCTTGGACGCACTCATTTATTACTAATCCTAATTCAAACGAGATAAGTAAGTAGAGGCCGTATTAATTAATGGGGTAGTTGAGGTAGTTAGCCACCACAAAATGTTTACATCCATTTGGCACTTCCTGCTTTTATGGTCACATATGTAGTACCATGTCAACTGCTCCCTTTATGTCGATACGAAACTGAAATAACAAAAGCAGCAGAGCAATATTGCATTCGAATGCAAGTCCTTTTTTAAGAGTTAATCACACTCAAAAGTTTCTTAATTCGCGCTTCTTTATCTCACTATCTCAAGTTTTAATAGTTCATAATCGCATTATATGTATTTATATATACACACACAAAAAATACAAGTCAACCATAAATAGCCATAAGACTTTTTGACACTCGAAATTGAAATTCATCTTATCAAACATGCTTGTTTGAAGGAGCAACAAGATGCCAAATATCATGGGACACTTCCATTCCATATAAGATAATAGTTTGATTTTAGCTAATCCTCAATATGATCAACTGAGGACATTAAGACACAGCCTTTAATTAAGATGTTCCCTGGGCATGTACATGTTGAAATTAAGCTTTGAGTGAATGAAATATTGTGTAGGATAATTGCCACCTTTATCAGCCTTCTGACGTTCCATGTTTTTAGCCCCTTGATTTCTCGAATCGCATTATTGTAATTTTATAGTAATATATATTAGCATCATCAGCAACATTAACCCCTCATATAAGAGACAGCTAAACGTCTTCTATCTTCTCATGACTTCGCCTGACCTCTTGGGCCGGGCCGGGGCCGGGCCCGGCCCTTCCCATGTGGGTTTTGGTCTGACTGATCTGATGTGATGGGGGCCTACTGGGGATTGGGCCCCATCATCATACAACCGCATAAACTAATATAGAGGATAGATTGTCATATCTCAGTTAAATGTAAGATTAGCCAACACGTACTTTTTAAGGGAGACTGACTATAACCTAACTTATGATAGCCGTTGTTGGGCAAAAGACGCCAAAAAGCATCCACTAAAGTCTTCGCTGCCAATCGACATAACGGTGACAACTGGGTCCAATAAAATTCTGATCAAAATTTAATTCGTCAGGAAAGCTAACAAATCAGAGAAACTAGCTAGCCAGCTAAAAGTAGATTACTTTATTTGCACAGAGGTTAATCATTTTGAGGGAAGCAAAGAGCTAGCAGGCATGATCATCAAAGAGGAACTTTACTCTTGAAGAGGTGAAGAGATTGAATTGAGACTCTCTCTCAATGTAGCTGTCATGGAAATAGTACTGGATGCCAACTAGTGGGTATCTGTGTGACATGCATCGCACTTGAATTTACAAAGAAATAGTCAAATCGAGACTGTATTAACGGATGATCTAGATGCCCATGGCATGGATATATGGCCATCTTCCACTCATGAACTCAGGCTTAATTTTGAGGATCATACTAATTTCTTCACTAAAAAGGCGAACAGACTCGATAGGCTTTCGTTATCGCCGAGTTTAATATATTGTCTCCAACTTCAGACCTCTTCTGATCTTTTTAAAATTCAGTTTGAGGTTATCTCATATATGTAGAGGAAGATAACATCTTTATTAAATAAATGGTGCATTGTGAATGGACCCTACGAAGAAGCTAGGGTGAATTAATTAAACAAGTATCCATTTATATAGATGAGAGGAGAGGGCCCAAGTTATTAATTAGGTAATGTAATGGAGTAGTATTTACTTTGGGAAACAGGATTGAATGTGAAGTGGAAGGCAACAAGGACTCGACAAAGTTTGAATTATTAGGGCAAAATTATAAAGCATTAGATTCCCCATCCGCAAACTCAATGCACTCGATCGCTCTCACGGGTCAGAAAAAAATTTAAAATGGATAGATATTGTTTAGTAAGTTTGCTTAATTATCGGAATCGAATCAACATCGGGCCCCGACACAGAGATTTTGGAGAATCACACCTCTAAACGTGCATGCAGTAATAGACAATTTTCAAATTAATTATAGCAAAGTAAGTACCGCAAGTACTAGACATTTTCAAGTCTAGAAGTGGCAAGACCCTTTTTTTTTGTAGTAATTATACGTACTCAAAGTGTCTGGTAGTATTTGATGCATCTTTTAGAGTCACTAACAGCTAGCTAGGTTATAGATATTGAGTGACTAGAAATTCTTTTTTCTTTTAAAAAAAAGAAAGAATATCCAGCAGTAGACTACAGTGTCATACTCATACATAATACGAACAACAATCTTCCATGTGAAACATGCATGCAACCCACCAAGAACCACCCTATAAGAAAAGATTTTGGTCATAAATATCTTACCATAGACGCACTAAAAAGCTAATGTTTCACAATAAAATCTTTATCATCTATCTAATTTAGCCACATATACTAATAAAGGTCATTTAAGGTGCACCATCAACATCGATTCTCATACGTACAAAACTTATCAACAAATATTATAACTCGAGAAAGTGACTATATATTAATCAGGCTTATCTTATATTTGAGTCTAAGAGGAGTACTTCCTCTAAGGACATTTTTATGATCTGAACGGACTTTTGAATTTAATTGCTCTTGAATATGGTGCGGGGGAGTGACATCCCTTCCCCAATGAGACAAAGCTTTAAAAACCTTGGAAAAATATTTCTATGATATTAGTTTTATTGTTTTTCATTCTAATGAAAATACTTAAGCCAAGTGTACTTTTCATTCTCATATGAGATAAATACAACCGCTCATCCTGTTTTGTCATGGACTTCAATTCGAGCTATGAGCTATCAATGTGCCACCCCGGCCCGCCCTTCTTCGGGTACAATAAGAAGCTACCAGTAGTGGAATAACTGTAGAAGCTCAAATGACGTCAGCAACAACAGATTAAACTTGCTTGAGAATTGCAATTATACAAATTACACATTTGAGAATTGAAGGCTAGATTTTTAGGAATAGAATTATACGTCACTTTGGATAATTAACCAAATAACACTCAATTAATCATCATATATATATAATACACCATAACACTACCAGCTAATACTATAATATACAGCACTACGTGACGATAAATTAGAAAGAAAGGGAGGAAGGGGATTGAATTTGAACTAATAAGGGGAAACCGTGGCAGGCTTCTGGGACGGCGGAGCCGCCGCGTGAGGGCGGAGAGGTTGACATGGGCACGGCAGCGCTATGAACTTGGCCACCTGATCTCCTGGCATTATCACCCCCACACTCTCCACTCTTTGTTTCTGCTTTTCTCCCTGCATTTTGATCATAAAACTAATTAACACCATGACCATGTACGTCAATAACGTAACCTTTCTTCATTTCTTTATTTCTTAATTAATTAAGTGCCCCCTCAGTCATTAAAAGGCCGGGGAAAAAATGAATAAAAAGAAATGGATTAAAGTGAGAATAATTATTTAATTACCTCGGGAAGAGGGTGGGGTTTAGAAATGTGAGTGGGATGAAGAGCGGCCTCGATATCATGGGAGAAGGAATGGCGAAGGGATCGAAACTTGTCCCAGTGGTAACAACACGAGAATATTCCACTCAAGCTGAAGATCACGATCAGAAGCACCCCTGTGCCCAGCGGAAATCCCAGGGACGGCCGTGATGCGTCCGAGTGCTGAGGCACAGCAGAGTACTCTGCGCTCTGCATCATTCTAATTAATATTACTCCCTCTCTATCCGATCGATCTTGATCTTGCTCATATACTGCGACAATTAAGCAAGAGCAGAGCAGGCGTACCGTGTACAGTGTTTTTTTTGGGGGGAGGGGGAATTAATTAATTGATGATGCTCAAGGACGTGTTTGGTTGGGGTGGAAACTGAGAGGGGTGAGGAGGGTAGATTTATGGGAAGAAGAGGAAGAGGAACAAGGGAGGGCGGGGTACGTGTAAAGCTCACAGTCCGACTACTTGTCCGGGGTAGAGTACGGAAATCTCTTGGTCCCCCATTAATTAATATATTCATGCCTTAATGACTTTGCTTCTGCCCCCTTTCTTGTTTGTTTGCTTCCTTCATTTGCTCCCTTCTAACCACTTGTGCATGTGCGTTTTCTGTTCCTGTCGCTCTTCCTGCGGCTTGTTTGTTCAATGGAGGTCTCCAAATTGAGTATTGTGAATATAGAAAAGTTGTTGTAGGAGATCAATTTTATTTTGTATGGATCAAATATTACTCACTTTAAATAAATTAAAATTAAATTAAAGATGTTAAAAAGGATATTCTTAATACTAAAATTTTAAAAAAAAGTTATTATTGCTCCTAATTATTAAGGTAACATCCTCCGTCGTTGTATCAGGTATCTTTCTCGAACTTGCTGATTTGTTTTATATGTGTAGATACAAATGCTCTGTTCTTGTATGTTGATAGCCGGCTAACTAGAGGAGAAGGGAAAAGAATCAAGATGATGAAGAAGGGGAGGCCACCGTGACGTAGTTCGGGTGGGTACATGCAATAATTCTGGACTTCAAATCAGGTAAAATCAGAATCATTATTATTATCCGATCCAATTGCGAGGAATTCCATTTCAGCGATGAGTGAGGAGTGACGAAGCTCTGGCTTTTTGCCGGCGGGCCTCAAAACCAAAATGCATAAAATTAACCCCATGCATGCATCGATCCATCCATCCTCATCACCAAATTTGTTCAGCTAGCGTTATTCTTCAGTTCCAACCTCGCAATATGATTATGCATCCAACGCAGACCTACCTTCCTAATCCAATCATGCATCATATATATCACGTCACTTTCCCATCTTCAATTCCATATACCCCACTTGTTGAAGTAAACGTACCTTAGTTCCTCTTTAATCAACGTATTTGGATTAAAAGTGGAAACTCACAGGATAATTCCACTCACAATTGTCATTGGCAAATAATTAATGATGGGTACAGCTTATCCAAGTAGGTTCCGGCTTATATGTAGCTGTTAGAATGCCTTGAATCTGTTTTCTTCAACCCTCTTTTGCAGACCTAGCACGGTGGCCTTACTGACTGGTCAGTGAGTCGGGGTCTAGGGGCGACGCGCCCTGGTTTAGGGGTTCCCCGATAGGGGTTTTGGGGGCAACGCCCCAAAACTGACGGCGGATGTGATGTATGGGTTAGGGTTAACTCTAAAACCTAAACCCTATACATGTAATGCGTATCTCTGTATTCCAATATTATCGGATGAATAAAACTATCCCTCTCTTCTGTCTGTGGATGAAGCTAACACATTGTTAGTAAATCACGTTAAATCTCTGTGTATTTGTCAATTTGTTCATACTTTCTCACACTCGTTATAACAATAGCTTGTGAAAGTGGCAGCAGGTAAACTTCTGACAGCGATTAGACCCTGAAGTACACAAGTAGGTGATGTCAATGTTGATAAATAGCCTCCCCCCTCAGCTTAGCTTAGCTTAGCGGGAAGAAACTGTGTTAAAATTAAGGTACGCAGGAGGTGAAGAAAAAGTGTAGTGTACAAATGATGTCTGTGAAGAAGAAAAACGTACAGCAGAAAATGTCTTCGCTTTTGATTATGAGGGTATAGGAAAACACAAGCTGCTGAGTCCTGATTTCAAGTGGAAAAGCCAAAATTCCTCACTTAAGATCAGAAACCTCAAGTCAAGGGTCAAGCTATACAACTCACCGACACAGTACAAGCGTCCTTTCATGCTCTTCAAGGGACTTCAAACAAAAATAAAAAATACAACAGTAAAAAATATCTTGCTTTTTTTTTTTTTTTTGGGTTGGCTTGGTTGGTTGGGTGGGGGAGGTGGGGGAGAATATCTCCCAATCTAAAGAACTTTCAAGAGAAAAGGTGCCATGTACGCTGTCTAAGTTGATGGGCTTCATTATTCTCCCAAATATACGTTATTTTTCAGTGTTTTACAACTAAAAATCGAGACTTTACTTTCAATACATTGCACTTTGTTTGACTGTGGACGGGCGCATGACAGTATATTATTACTGCCTGTATACGTGCAGAGGAGGAATATGAAGATTAGGTCAAATTAATTATAAACTTACATTAGTTAAGAATAACCTCCCTATAATTACGGGATTAGTCTCTTTCATTTGACCTTTTATGCCTTACTTAACTCAGATTTGTTGGTGGTTAAAATGAAAGTCCAATCCCTCAACTCCTATTGGCTTGTCATGGTGAAGCAGGCTCCGAACAATCAAATGTACGGGTAGAGTTTTTAAGGGGATGTAGTGATGTAATTGTGTGGAATTGCAAGCAGCCAGGGATTGATGGCTGATAACTGATAGGTACAGATTGGGCCTCGTAGTAGGCTGTGTTCATTATGTTTAGATTGGGCCTATTCTCCTCCACTGCGGATTGGGCTCTAGTTAACAGCTTTAGCGATCTGAAGTATAATAATGGGCCAACTTCCGGCCTTCTACGTTTGAATGACCCATACATAGATTTTTTTTGGGGGTTCCAAATAAACTTCAAAATACAATACAATATGACTACAATATAGAGGGAGATAACATAAAGTCAAACCTAAAATATATGATGTATTTAGAACCTTACTATTAATTTTTATTGGGTCAACAGTAGCCTGACTCCAATAAAATCGAGGATTTAAGACAAAAACAGAAAAAGAACCTTACTATTAGCCAATATATATGCCAAGATATCATTGGCAACATCTTTAATTATTTAATAAAATAGTCGGATCGGATTAGAATATCGGATCAAATGTTAGATATCCTTTGAATCCGATCCGAATCCTACTCTAGCTCGGATTATTTTTTACCGAATTCGAACTCAAATATTTTTTTCAGATTCAAATCAGATTACTTTATCTCAAATTGAATCGCATATTCGTCAAACTCAGATGTAATTGTCATTCATAAACAAACTTCTTCACCCTTCGCAACTCACATCATTTAGCAAAGAAGACCCATTGCTTAACGTGTCAGATGCTGATTGGCCAATTCATGCCCAACATTTTGGCCTTTTTTTAAAAATTGAACCCCACAATTTTAAGACTTAAGAAGGCTTAAACTTAACCCAAAGATCTGAATTTTAAAATCTATCTTAGTAGTAGTAATTAATTAAAATTGATCCAGAAAGCAAATAATTAAGTGAAGGGAAGCGGCAAAAGCGGAAGTCTTCCGGCACTGGGTCCCTTGTCGTGGCACGACCCCGCAATTTCTGTGGCTAAAAAACAAAGCCACCTTAATTTGGGGACCCACCCACTCTCAATTACTGCTTTAATTAACTCCCTCTCTCTTTCTATTGAAAATAATAATAATAATAATAATAATAATAATAATAATAATAATTCCCTCTCTCTCCACCAACATGGAGCTCCACATGATCATACAACATCATCATCATGCATGGCAAGCCATCTAATCTCAATGACCACGGAGAGTATAGGTGTGGGAAGCATGATCTGACCGTCTGATTTGTAGGATGTGACGTTTGGATGATGTGATGGCCACCAACGAGAGACGGGATTTGATGATGATGATGATGATGATGATGATGATGATGTTGGGCATGCATGATAATTAGGCAGTCTTTAATAAGCAGGATCATCATATGTGTGTTCGCTTTGGCCCAAGCGTGCGAGGGTCTAGTGGCAGTTAATCATGCTTGCCCCGGGCGCACGACCATAATTAATATAATGAAGTAGTATAGTGCTACTTTGCGAATGTCACTTGTTCTTTTTTTCGTTTTTTCCTGTTAGGATAATTAAGAATGATAATGGTAGTTCAAGTAATTAAGATTCAGCCTGGCTTGTATATATAGTTGTGTCCATCCAGCCAATTTGCCAGCCCTTCCCCCCCCCCCCTTCTCCCCAATGTAATGTCCAAATCCAGATGGATCAAGTAGCTACATACTCCTTTCGTCCAATGATTTAAAATTTAGATCACTTGCCCAGTAATTGACTTTTAACGTTCATTTTCTCACTTGGACTTAAAATATAGAATTATTTGTTGCAGTTGTGGGCTTTCATATAACTTATAAAACATTCATTGCCTTCACAATTCAAAATCTACTGATTGAGCAGGACAGGGAAATCGACCTTAGCTAAGAAGTGATTGAGACACATGGATCGGTCCTACAATTACCAGCTACTGTAGATTGGTGATGACTGATGACATTATCGATCACAACTTATAGTTTCCTTTTTAGAGCAAATCAAGTTGTTTGTTGCATTTATATTTGACCTCATTTTATTCCTTATTTGATCCACTTTTTTCATAGTTTTCATGTCGAATCTAGATGAGAAATGGTCAAATTTACTTTTTTTGATTCAATTGTACTTGTAATATGTTTTGTCTTACTTTAAGGAGAAATTCTCGGATTTTGATAGAAAGGAAGTCCTTATAAGCGATTTCAATGAAGAAGAGAAGTCTAGCGAAGCTCGGAAGCCAACGGAAGACGCGTGGAAGAAGGCACGGCCGTGCAACGAAGACCGAAGCTGCGCACGGTCGGCCGTGCATCATGGCACGATCATGCGTCCCTCAGGCGTGCGCGGCGGAGCGGCTTTTCAGCATTTATAAGCAGCTCTTCTCTCTTTCTTGAGGGGGCTTTTGGCTGGGCTCTCTCTGGCGATTTTTAGGTTAGATTTTAGATTAGTTTATCAAATAAAGACGTCAATAGAAAGATTAGATTAGGATTGAAGATTGTAATATTGGATTCAACCTTTGGATTTCAAGTTTCTTCTATCAATCAAGTCTAAGTTTTATTCCCTTTTCTCTATTTAGTTCATATGTTGTTCTTGTTTACGTTTTGCTAATTTAATTTTTGTATTTGTTTAGTTTAGTTTAAATGTCTAGTTTTCATTGTTAATTCATGTTTATTTAGTTGTTTAGATTTGATTTATTTCATTCTCTTTCTTCTCTTGTTCAAGTTCATGTTCTTGTTTGCTAGTTTAGGTTTTCATGTGCTTGTGATGTTTAGTTGTTAGTTTGTGTTGGATTGGATTGTGGCTAGTTCTTGATGGCTAATTAATCTTGTTTATGCCCCAAACCTACCTTGTTTTAATGATGCAACCGACCATCCCTGAATTCTAGGGTAACTTGGAAATGTGAGGACTTGACTTGATCACTCGGTTTATCTTAAGTCTAATCATAGTCATTTTGTTTTCACTTTAGTGGTTTAGTTCTATTTTCTATCCCTTCGATTTTGCATAACTCGATACACTTTAGTTAGTTTTGGTAGTTGGAAACACAATTCCCTGCGGACGATACCCCAAGTACTCAACGATAAACCTTACACTTGGAGTTTATAAATATTAAAATTTTTTTCCTAACACTGTTACAATCTAACAATCTAAATTTTTGGTAAATAATCCATTGTTTTCACTTGGATCTGACAAAAAGAAACACACATTATACAAAGTCCATATTATAGACTTGGGAGCATATGCTCTCACCTACACATATATGTAAGTATATATTAAAAAAAAACATATGATCACAAATACGCTCAAAAATATATATGAATGAGATTTAAAAATATGTATTGAGCTTACAAGATTACTCATATCAATGTGAGCTAGTACTGTTACCTGTCTCTGTATGTCAATGTGCAACAGAAGTAACAACAGGTGCCAACTCTCATTCTTCTGTATACAAGTTGCGCATAAATGGTTAAACTTCATCAAAAAACCACTATTATTGTATGACTATTTAGCTGCTCATATTCCTTAAATCCTGTGCTTGGTTTGTCCTTATTTTCTGGAGAGAGAAAATGTGAAAAATAATTAGGTATTTTGAATTCTTAAAAAAAAAAAGATCAGGAAGTATGAACAAGGGTAATGATGGAAAAAGGAAGAATAGAGGGGAGGAGGAAATGAGCCGGCAAACAATTTCAGAGGGCGCTTTCTTGTCCCCCAGAAGACGGTCAAGTTTGGTGACCCCTGTTTTGCTCTGCTCCCCATCGCCATCGTCATTGCTCTTTTTTCTCTCTCCTCTATTTAATTCCTCTTCTCTACGTAACTTAGTTGCGTCTGCGCCAACTTCATTACTCCTTTTCATTCCATTTCTACCCTTGCGCAATCCTTCGTCCTCACCCCAAAAATCTAAAATTAATATTGTCAATTTTTTTTTATCCGGGACCCCAAAAAAAAAAAAACTATTGCCAAATTATTTTTGCCTCGCTCGTTTTAATGGCTAAAATTAGAGGTTACTAGTTACGAGCAATTTGCATTAAAGAATAGCAATTAAAAGCACTATGAAGTGATTAGTAATAGCTAGGGGTAGTTAACAACAATTTTTTCTTAAAATTGTACATGTCTAAGGAGTGATTAAAAGCATTAATGAGTAGTTTAAACTACCAGTTGACAATTATGAGTAATTAATAATAGTTTTGAGAGGGTAAGAACAACTACCGTTACAAATGTTAAAATAAACAAATTCTCAATAATTTTATTTTGTTAACAATTGGTGAACGATAAATCCAAATAGCGCATATGGTAGATGAGAACTCCCTATAGAACAATGATATTGAGTAATCTTAAATGAATACTGAATTATACTACTCTAAAGATACCAAATTATACTAAATTATATTACTACAGAGATACCAAATTATACTAAATTATGCTACTAAATTATGAAAAGATACCAATTTATGTATTTATTTTTTAGTACTCATGTAGAGAGTCCGCATAAAAGCGAGTTAAACCGAGCTCTGAGTATAGCAAAATTAGCTCAGTTCGATTCTATTTATCCCAATTATTTTTTTAATACCCATGCAAAGAACATAAAATTACCATTAGAATTAATAAAAAAATTAAGAATAAGGACTTGCGTTTGAAGCTCAACAATGTACATCCGAATTAAACCTAAATCTAAACCTTTATGGACTTAACAAGTTTCATGTTGAACGCAGAGTTGTATAGCTCTAACTTTAATCAAGACTTTAGAATTAGCTATTAACTTTACAAATTATAATACCACTTGATAATTTTAGCCGTGGGGCATCTGATGAAAATATGCAGAAAGTGGAGGGCCATAGACGACCTTTTGAGACTGGAGACAGAACCAGGACATTTAATTTAAAAAACAAAACCAACCTTATCCTCGAGTAGAGAAAAAGAGACAAGACATTATATAATTTAGCTTTAACAGTCAATTAATTAATTTAATTTGTAAAAAAGTGCGAAAAAGAAGTTGACATCGAAGGACCGAGGAATCAACGGTGGATGGTGGGCACCCATCTGACGAACAGATCTGAACCGTCCATGCGTCTACAGATCGGCGCATAATCATCACCTGCGAGGCTGTACATTGCACAGGCCCGAATTCCTGGAATTTAAAAACCCTTTTCATTTTAATGAATCACTTCATAATTATTATTTCAAATAGATAAACCAAATTCATAAATAAAAAATTGATGAGCTTTTGCTTTAATTTTGAGCTTCGAGTTTCACGGCACAAGAAGAAGAGCTGAAGCTGTTTGTTTCTTTGTGCTCCGCTCAGTTTAATGGAGGGTCCATAATAAGTCTCTTTCTCTTTCTAGCTTTCTCTCTCTTCTGTGTCATCTGCAAATCTTTGGGTGCATTTACTCTGCATGATCTTCGTCCATATTTCCACCAGATCTGCCTTCGTCTTTACTTCACTTCAAGTGAGTACTTTTCTAAATTTCCCTGTAATTTTCTTCTGGGTTTTGTACTTTTGTTCATATGACTTGCATCTTGAATTACATCACATTCTTAAAATTCCCATTTTCTGGGCGCAAGCTTCCTTTTTTCTTTCTTTTTTGCCTTTTTTTAAAAAAAAAAAAATCTTGGGTGGGAATGTTCAGATGTTGTTCTTGTATGCTTCATTTCTCCCTTTTCCTTTTGTCTCGTTTTATTTTTTTTCCTATTAATTTTGAGATTTTTTAAAGTAGGAATGTGTATGTAATTTCTCGACTGTTTCTGGGAACTATTAAGTAAAAGGGGTAGCGCTTTGCCCTGCTTCAGATTTGTTCATGTTTAATTAATTAACCCTTCTTTATCTTCTTCTCGCCTTTTGTTAGATTTTTTTCTTTTTTTTTTTTTCCAGTTGTTGTGTAACTCGAGATCATATCTAAAGCTTGCTTATTTTTTGTTTTACTTGTATTTTATTCTCAGCTTTTGCTCTTGGGTTTGAGAAAAGTTTTTTGGATTTGTAGTAAGTGGAGGATTAATGATGAAAATGTTGTTTTTTAGTCGTCTTTCTTTGACTGATTTCATATTATCAGCTAAAAAGCCTTCCCATTGTTTTTTGTTGGGAGAAAATTCGTCCACCCATATTTCTTACTTTAAATCAGTACACTATCTCGTGCTAGAAACTGTGGGTAAAAGTTTAATGGAAAGGTCTCCTTAGATGCTGAGGCTTAGACGTAATGATTTGATCCTCTTTCACTTTCTCAAGTGTTTGATTTTCTTTCTCATTGCAGGTGTTTGAGGATTGAGCCTTGTTGGTGTAGAACTTGAGTAATTGGTACAAGACCAAATTTTTTTTCTGAGTAACTGGAATCTGATGTCTCCCCCATTGCTGGGTGTTGAGGGGGGAGGGCAAAGCAATGATCTATTGGTGCCTTCTCTAACACCTGAGGAATCTGGTTTGAAAGAACACAATTACTTTGGTCTGTCTGATTGTTCATCTGTGGACAGCTCCACAGCCACAAGCTTGAGTTTGTCCGGGGATAGCAGGGACAACCTTAACTTGAAGGCTACTGAACTCAGGCTCGGACTGCCCGGGTCCCAATCTCCTGAGAGGGGCACAGAAACTGAGCCTGAGCCTGATCTTTGCCTGTTGAGCTCTTCGAAGCTCGATGAGAAGCCCCTGTTTCCTTTGACTCCTTTGAAGGATGGCGTCGTCGCCTCATCGTCGCAAAAGGCTGCTGTCTCTGGTAGTAAAAGAGGGTTCTCTGATACCATGGACAAAACCCCTGCTGAAGCTAGTTGGATGTTTAAGTCTTCTGGTTCTGGACATGATTCTGATGCTCCAAAATCAGGGGCTCAAGGGAAGGTTCCTATTAATGGGGCCATGAATGTGATGCTGTCATCGTCCAGACCTGGTCCGCATTCGGGGCCAAAGTCTTTTGCTGTCAAGGAGCAGCCTTGTGGCCCACAAGCCGCACATAAGGCTTTGCAGGAATTGCCTCAAGCTAACGGCAATAGCAGTGCACCAGCTGCCAAGTGAGTGAGGCTTGTTTCATGGATGTTGGTTTTTGATGTAGTACTTCGGAATTTAGTTTGGTAGCGTGATAACTGAGACTACTTTGTTCCATCCATGTCAGGGCACAAGTTGTGGGATGGCCTCCTATCCGATCGTTTAGGAAAAATACTCTGGCCTCTACCTCGAAGAACAATGATCCACTTTTTGTCAAGGTGAGCATGGATGGTGCTCCCTATCTGAGAAAGGTGGATCTCAGAACTTACACTACTTATCAGGAACTTTCTTCTGGCCTGGAGAAGATGTTTAGCTGCTTTACACTGGGTAAGACCTCATGAGTGAAACTTACGATACTTCTACACTTGGTAGTTAACATCTAAATTACCTTACAAACTAGTCCATGACATTTTGTAAATTTAGGATGTTGTCGTAGTACTGTAGAAGGGATTACTGCTGATTTAAAATGTTTTCAGGTCAATACGGATCTCAAGGAGCTGGAAGGGAAGACATGAGTGAGATCAAATTAAAGGATCTCCTGCATGGTTCCGAGTATGTGCTTACCTATGAGGATAAAGACGGTGATTGGATGCTTGTTGGAGATGTTCCTTGGGAGTGAGTTTTGACCTATTTATTCTCTTTGTACATGCGTTTTTTCGTCTCAGTGAGCTGTCTGATGAACTAAGCTGGTAAATGATTTTGTTGATTTTATGGAAGTCAAAGTTTAGTAAATGAACTCAAGAAATTTAGCATTGTTGTGCTTTATAAAATCCTTTATAATCATAATTCATATATATTCTAGTTAACTGTCGTTTGAGGGCAGCTTAATATTAGTGAAACTGGATACGGACTGAAGTTCAGGTAGACTCCGGTGACTTCAATGATTAGTTTAAACAGATGCTATTTATGGGCAAGCTTTCATGACCAGTGAGGCCGGATCTGTTAAATGTATTACTGTGATTAAATGTTAACTTGATTCGTGATATTATAAGTCCCTATGAATTTGATTTTTGGAAGTGGATCTTTGAAGATAAAGTTGTCCAAGAACAGGGCAGAGTATCTGGAGTCGAGAAGTGCTACTTTTATATTTTGTGGCCTCAGGCCTTCAATGCTTCCCCACAACCCCCCTCCCCCTCCTCCCCCTCCCAAAAAAAATTAGAGAAGAACAAGAGTTATGGAGCCAAATTGGAGACGAAATTGGGTGGTGTCCAGAGTAGTGTCTGGCAAAAAGTCACCCCAAGTTATCCTTATGTGATGTAGGAGGCTTTGATGTCTGCTATGTGGCCACTTGTGGATCCTTTCTTCTTCTTGTTCTTCTCCTCTCTGGGGCCTACCCTTGAGTTGTTGACTTTTGCCATCTCTGAGTTTTTGCCCTATGTTTGCAAATATGGAAAAGAAAAACTGTCCTTTGGCTCTTTTCCTAGAAGTAGGCTATGAGCATCCAATTTAGGAGCAAGGCTACGTACATTTGAATCCAATGCATTTCCTACGTGGAACTCTAGGGTTTTGGTTTCTGTTTGGTTTGGCAGCATTGGTTTTATGGCAAACTTAAAATAAAATAACATCCACCATCAAGGACCAACCTACATTCCCCAGTTAAGGAGAACCATTTGGTCAAAATGGTGAATGCTTCTCAGAAGGAAAAGGCTGGGTTTCAAACTTTCAATCCCCACCATTCACAAAGCCCCTGCTCCCCTTCTTCTTAACCCCTCTCACCGTATTCCAGGCGGAAAAACGTACTTCCTTTCATCAGCCAGTAGAATGGACACGTTGCGCAAACTATGAAACGTATGTGCTGTGCAAACTTGACTAGGAAAGTTTTCATTGAGCTTGCTTTTATCTGTTCTCATACAAGGAGAAAAGGAATGTACAGTGCTCATCACTTCTTGTCAAGACTTGTTGAGACTTGGAAGAAAGGAAGGAGATTGGAGAGCAAGAATATGGTGATAAGTTAAAATAGTTAAAGAGTTTGGCTTCCTTTGCCCTGTTTTCTTTTTGTATTGCTATTTTTTACAATGTAGGAGAGGGGGGCTGGGGGAATAAGCAAGGGGTCTATGATAGGGCATCATTTACCTCATTGGCTTCTCTTTTGCTTCGTCTTCTTTCTCAACAGCTACTGGCTTATTTGTCAAAGAACATGGATTTGTAATAAGCCAATCTAATCGAGAAGTAGGTAGATCTAAAAATACTGGTAGCTCATTGACATTTTCACTCATATGGCTCCTCGTTCAATTCTTTTGGAGCCATTGAATCCCTTCCATAACTCTTAACTCTCACAGGTTTGAACTTGTAGAATCTGACCCACTTTCTCTTTTGATGGAGGGAATATTCATATGATATCTATTTGTCCGTGTTTGACGACTAATGGGTTTCTATGCCATGTAAATGTTTCATGGAAGGGGAAATGTCATTTTTTTCCCGTCTATATACTTGAAATCACCGTTAGTCTCATCCATTGCGCTGTCTATTCCCCTTCTTAGCAGGCTTTCAAGTCTATTATACCGTAACACATGCCTATTCAGAAGACTTGGATATTAATTTGCGTGCAGAATATGCCCACTTTACTTTGTTGTTATGATCTCAATAACCACTATTTTGTAAATGAATGGTTAATTGGTTAGGTTATCACAACAGTGACATCTTCATAAGTGACATTTTGTTTTGAGGGACCTGTGTCATGCCTTGCTCACTGCAGCTTGGATCTTTCTGCAGGATGTTCATTGATTCATGTAAAAGGCTGAAGATTATGAAGAGCTCTGATGCTATTGGCTTAGGTTTGTGCATCGACTCTTTGTTATTTTGTTATCAGCTGGTAGGTTTTTCTGCCTCATCGTAACCGCGCCCCCCCCCCCCAAAAAACAAAAGGAAGAAAAAGCAAAAAAGCTTAAAATGAGCATCACCCTTGTTATTTTTGAAAAGCATCACAAAAACCAGCTTTATGCTTTATTTGCTAATAAGCTGGCAGTTAATAGCTGTGCAAGATTGGCTCAGAGGAGGGAAAACTGGGATTCCTGGGAATCTTATGCAAGGATTTGAAGTTTTGTTTCTTCTCCTCTCTCTCTCTCTCTCTCTCTCTCTCTGTGTGTGTGTGTGTGTGTGTGTGTGTCTCTCTCTCTCTCTCTGCCCAAAGCTAGGAATCATATGCAAGGATTTGAAGTTTCGTTTCATTTCATCTGTGTATTTACAGCTCCGAGGGTCATGGAGAAATCCAAAATCCGTAACTAACCGATTGGCATTTCGAGTCAGAGAGTGAAGGCCTCCTGAGAAGATTCCAATGCTAGGTCTCACTATGTGGATAGTATGTTCAGCCGATCAACTTGAACATTAGCTTTTCTATGTGGGTGTATTTTGTGCTTCACATGCATGGTGGTATTTCATTTGGTCTTAATGTATGTGTTTAAGCGTATGGATTTACTTCCAAACTTGCCGTTAAACCTTA
This sequence comes from Carnegiea gigantea, assembly GCA_029747015.1. Classification (NCBI taxonomy): domain Eukaryota; kingdom Viridiplantae; phylum Streptophyta; class Magnoliopsida; order Caryophyllales; family Cactaceae; genus Carnegiea; species Carnegiea gigantea. The sequence goes on from JAKOGI010000007.1 coordinate 380,486, forward strand.
TGATGACAGCTGGGTGTTATTGTGTTTTTCGAGTTGAGTGTATGTTAGAGGGATCCCTTAGTTCGTTTGTGTGGTTGCTCAAGTTACATATTGCACTGAATTAACGTATATGTGGTTAATAGTCTTGTTAACGTTGCGTCTTATTTTTGTTTTTGTTATGGTGTGTGACGGAACACTTGCAATTGCTTGCAATTACGGCATTTGGCTCTCGCATGAGATCTACAGTTAGACAAAGAAAAAATAACCACAGTTACATATGAGATCTGCAGTTAGACATGTATTTTGTTACGTTAGGTGTTTGGAATGAAGGTACCTGTTCAATACTTATACAACTAGTGTTTTCACCAAGAAAGGCGTATGAAAAGTAATTTCTTGATGAAAGTGACATTAGATGGTTTCCTCTGAGCTCTGGCAAATGAAGACCGGTTGTGTAGGCTCAGTGCTGCTTCTTGCTCTGGTTGTCAGGCTCTCTAGGAAGATGCAAAAAGAAAACTGCAAGAAACATTGTCCTATACGAACCTTAAGAGCAACTTTGTGAACCATCGTTTCTGTGTATCTGATGGCAACTCTCCTCAACAAGATCAAGCAGCTTCTCCAGGTTCATAGACCATGAGTTGAGAATCTCATTGTTGTCCTTGACAACCTGAAAATATGCAATCACCATGGGCATATCAATCTTTGTCACCATGGCCCTGGAGACAGCCATGTCTGATAGGTGTTTCTCTGCGTCCTGAAACTCTGAATGAAAATGAAGATTGATCAAGCCTAATTGAGAAAAGAAAGGGGGGCAATAGAAGGGTGTTGGGGGATAATCTGTTCTGAATTTGGCATTTCACAACCGCATCAGTGTTCGATGGCACAAATTCTTGGCATTTTTAGAAATAATGAAAATAAATAAATTGGCTTACATATCCACTAAGCCTCATTGATATTTGCTGGTATGAAACTGTATGGCACATAGGGGTGGGTAACGGATTGAGTATTCATTGGGTTAAGCAGTCGGTTTATTTAAAATAGGGTTAATAAAGGGTCATGTCAATAGTGGACTGGGTCATTAATGGGTCAGCCTATTAAGGCATATTAACGGGTCGGATCGGGCGGGCTCATTAACAGCCCATTGAGTGACCCATTATTTTTTAAATCTAATTAACACACTAGTTTATATGTTTCAATTAGTTAATTAGTTAACCTCATTATTAACGCTGTGTAAATAACAATAATTATTATAGACCATAGTTTTGCACATGTTTGTTCTGTTTTTAAACAGGCTCAAAGCGAGTTGTCCATGGACCGACTTGACATGATCCATTTATTAGCTTGATTGTGTATTTTCTAACTTTGAATTTAGACTGGTTTAATTTGGTTTGAAATTTTCAAATTCATTAGTTGGAAAATTAACTAACTAAAACCACTCATTAGGTGGTAATGAGCGGGTCATGGGTGGGTCGGGTTCATTTGGCCCATAACCCAACCTAGTCCATTAATAAATCTGCAAGCCTCTTTAAGGTGATTCTCGAGTGATACTTTGATATGACAGGTATGCCCTGAAAAACAGGAAATGGATCCATATAAATTGTTGTGAAAAAACAAACTATTCTGAAGGAACAGAGGAGCCCCACATCAATTATCAGTGAAAAGTGAGGCTTGCATGTTCAATGATACTCTGTCTAAGATCTTCACCAGCCGTGTTGCCTAAGGAATCTGCAACTAGGTTTCTCTTGTTATCAAATTCATCCTTAAATTCACTCCAAACAACGCTCCACAGGATAACCTCCAATGTCACCAAAATGTTTCAGTAGTCACCTGTGGCAGCCCAACAAAAACAACCAGTTACACAACAAAGTACATATATTAAGAGATAAGCAAGTTGAAATGGAGGAAGAAGTTATCAGTAAGTCCCAGACTTGAACTTTGGAATTACGGAAAGATTCTTATCCTCCAAAGTAGAGTTAAGAAGGCTTGATTGCATAGGATTATGAGAGGCAAAAGCCAAGCACCAACAAATTTTCCTTAAGATCTGCATAAAACATCATCTTAGCTAAATCCAAGTAAGGGCATTCAAAACACTGAATGAGAAGCATAGTACCGGAATCCACTGTGCAAGATCTTCCTGGATAGATGCTATTTCATAAATAGACTTGTAGCATCGACATAATTCCATAGTCATTGTGGTGCTTGTAGTATCCGCATAAAACAGAAGGAATCCTCGTCAGAATTGCCATTACTCCTTGAGCGAGATAAAACTATTCAAGTTAGGCCGTAGCTCCACTAAGATCAGGGCCCATGGAAGTCAAAACCAATAGACTTCTAAGTGCCACCCAATTTGACCGTCAGCCAATCTTCTTGCTAATAGTTGCCTGTGATGTTTACTGCTGTATATCATATTTAACCTGAATAGGACACCCATGCCAATTTGGAGTCTAGCAGGATTCCATCAAAACTAAAAAAAGGAACGGACTGCACTCCATATATTTCAAACGAAGGAAACCAACACACAATTAAGCTCGACCTCCATAAAGAAAGAAAACTCGACTCCCTACGCTAATCTTTTTGTCAATGATGTAATTGGCAAAACAGAAAATGATTTTTCAGATTTACCGAATCATCAATTCGTAGTAGATACGCTTCAACTCTAGCAGATATGGAACATCAGCAGGAGCCTCTTCTACAGTAGCATCACCTTCCTTGGGCCTTTCCTTTTCTTTTGGAGGATCAACATCAAAAACCCTGGGACTGATTCTCCTAGGAAGGATTTGAGCTCCGACATAATTTTGACGGTCTAAGCAAAGATGAACCTGGTAAGCCATGTAAGATTACCGAATCTTGACAGTCTTTTAGATTTATCGAATGTTCATTGTCAATGATATAATCTTGATGGCATAAACAAAGATGGAGTAAAATTTATAAACATGAAATTGCGGCTACATTACCTTTACACTTCATAACACACTAGCACCAAAAAAATAAATTAATAAAAAAGCTTCGGAAGAAGTGTAGAACATGCTATCATCGGCTCTGGTAAGTGACTAAATATAGTTTTGCTGCCTCCCACTTGGCGGCAACTGATTTGGTAGCTGCTATATTAATCGGCACGGATGGATCCAATAATAACTGAGAAAGTCCCTCTCTCTCTTCACAGCAAGTGGTGTCACTGATCTGGGCGGTGTTGTATAGTTGAGTTGAGGTCCAGAATCGAGAATGGCGATCTTAGCAAGCTCTTCAATCCATATCCCTCCCTCCTTATCCTACACTTCCTTGGCTCCCCGCAATAGGCTTACCAGATTACCTCCCGCAATTCGCTGTTTAAGGTAATCATTTCATCCATTTCAATTCATTACTCTCATCATTCTTCAATTTGTGCCTCACATTTCAATTATGATAATGTTCATACAAGTTCCCTCTTGTTCATATTGACTTAAAAGTCATATATTTGCACCCAATTTCCGTTGGGTGACTTGGGTTCGATTCTTCTGAGTATTGGTTAGGTTAGGGTTTTCGGTGATTATGCCTTCTGAAAGTTTGCCCTAATCTGAACCAATGTTAGATGGAGTAGAGTTGGGCAGTGAGATACCGTACTAAGGATTGTTTGATGCATGCACATTGGAAATCCTAAATTTTATCCTCATCTCTCTTTTTTGTTTGAAAAATAAAATATTTCCCCTTTGTGCTCGGACTTGGGAAATCATGCAAGAGAGTAACAACCAATATCAATTATTGGTTTGGGAAAGCATCTATACTTTTCGTTGCTCTCTTATAAAACGGAGGCTGTATCAGACCCTCTATAGTCAGGACTAGCATGGAACCGAGTCATTTGTTTTCCCCCTGGGGGGGGGGGGTAATCTTTGAGTCAGGATCTCAGGACTAGCATCTACCCGAGTAATTTGTTGGTGAAATATTAGAATATATGCAGTAAAAATGCAACAGTTGTTGAGTCTAAGATAGCTGTAGCTCTAAATCTTTGCTTCCATGGATCCATTTACGAATGTGATATGCTAGGGAGAAACTTTTAGCTTGATAATGAAGCTTTTTACCCATCTTGTTACCCCTCTTGATGTAATGATCACCAGTTTACTACTGACAAGTCTTCAACTGTCCTGCATTAATGTAATTTTGAGGAACATTTCTGTTTTTCTTTTCCAGCATGAGATTCTGCTTTTTTCCTGTATGACTATCAGTAGCTCTATCTCGGTCATTTTGCATGAATGATTTAAGTGACTATTTGATTTTGTTCTGTGTTCGATATACTTGGGGCATCTCTCCGAAGCTTTCTTTCTGCTGTGTATCAGAGTGTTAATCTGTTTTCCGTTTTCCAGTAGGCTTCTTGAAAAACTTTAGCTGGGTTTTGTTATTCAGGTTAGAAGATCACAATGGCATGGATTTCTCTCAGGTGATAGCTTCGAACCACGGCTTAATACTGGCTTTTGCTTTGAGTTTCTTAACCTGTCTTGTTCCTTATTGATGACATTTAGACTTAAAAAGTAATCTTCTACAGGCATCAAGTAGCCAAGCAGAGCTTCAAACTAATGATGTCTGGCAACTCTTTACTGAAGCTCAGCAGAGTAAGAATAATCTTTTTCTGTTCTTTTCTTTTCTTTTTAAGCAGATCTTTTCATAAAAATAAACCAAATTACTGATTTGTTAATGCTGGATGCCAAGTTTGTTTGATGGATTTCAGTAGGAGTGTAGTGGCTGTAAGATAATCCTAGTTGCTTATGACTTGTAGACATTTTGTATCTGAATAAACAACGATTGATGGCAATTGAAGAGTTGGGTAATGCAAAGAAGGAGATTCAAGCATTGCTGGACAGAATAGAGAATCTGGAGTTGCAAAAGCGAGGGGATTATGGAAGAGGTGATAGTCTCAATTATAAAAATAGAGCTGTGAATGTCTGTTTGTTTTCCATTATCTTCTGAAGGCCCCCTTCCAAACCACTGAATCTTAATTTGTTCTAAGCTAAAATTGTATGTAATAAATGAGAAAACTGCTAATCTTGGCACTTATCAGAAGCAAGATTAAAGACTAAGATCTTGTATTAGATTGTGGTTCTGTTAATGAACAACCCTATGTAATCCTGCCTCTTGTTGAAGTCTGGGAAGGTTATCAAATGTACACCTCTATCTTTTGTGAATAATGGTTTAAACTTCTAATTTAGTATCTACACACTTTCCTTAGCCACAATATTTTTCAGGAGATATTTTCTTCCAGAGCTCATTCCAAGCTTTTGGTTATTCATTCCATTTCTTGTTTGTATGAATCAATGGTGTCAGTCCCCCCCCCCCCCCCAAAAAAAAGCTAATTCTGTAATTTATGGGAAGGTATTTTCATGGCTTGAGAAGTATGCAGCAAAAACTTGACTAGTTTCTTTCATCATGTATTCACTTTTTGAGATTAATTCCTGAGAGAGAATTATGTTTTGTACAAATTACCTTGACACCGATTCTCCCACATCATTTGGAAATTCTTTGGTTGACGTTCCAAGTCACACCCCTGCCGGCTTCAGGCTGGTTGACCAAGTTACATAATGGAGAGTAGAACTAGCTAAACATGGCAGGCTTTGTGACTTCAGAGTGCAGAGCTGCTATGCTTGCACTGGTTGTTTATATCTCACATACTAATGCGGGGCTCTTGCATTGCTTTATTTATTTTCTTATCTTGGGTAATTTTGTATATTACTACATGGCTTTATCCTTCTTGTAGGTGAACACATTGTTGATAAAGGAAAGGGGCCTATTTAGGTTTTTTGATTTCCAGTTGTGTCAGTTAAATAAGTCATCTCTGCTGAGATTTTCTTCATGTAACAGATGAATCATCAATTCTTTGGGAATTACTTCTTCGGATAGATGCAATGGTTCTTAATGGCACTATTGATGCCAATGATGCATCTGGTTTGAGAAGGGTAGTAATGGATGCTAAAGCCAGCTTACCTGCTAGTGCTTTCACTCCTCTTTTACAGATGAGGGATGCTGAGTTCCTTCCGGAACTGCATAGGTTGTTGGAGCAAAGTAAAAGGTGAGATGGTGGAGCTGAAATTAAGAATTACAGTAGGCACTTAACTTGCAACCTTTTAAGAATCATCCTTTGACCTGCTGAGTACACTGAAACCAACAGCACCGGCCAGTACTGCTGAAGGATTGCAATCTTTTGGGGGGTGGGGGGGACAACTTTTAAATGCCGCTTTAATAATAAGGTAGATTTGACTGCTTTTCAATTTTTGGAAATTGAGAATGTTTCATATGATTGCACTTGATAGAGAATAGAGGATGATCCTCTTTGTGCACTAAGTATGCAAGTCTAAGCATGGCAGAATTGTAGTTCACACTGTAGTTCAATCACCCCCCCGGGGGCCCAAAAAAGAAAGAAATTGAAGGGTATATATCTGGTATCCTAGCTCCCACTGGAGCATGTTCTTCTATACGAAATTATTTTCATTGAGATGAACAAATGTCTAGTCGTTTCTTTTCAAGTTATCCATGTTTTATTTGTTTGTTCTGAGTCTTGTCCATTTGAAGAGCTGCATCTAACTCAATTGTGTCTCTAGGGTTAGGCTTAGCTGTTCTTCAATAGTTCTAAGGATTATAGCTGCCTATACATGTATCTGATTATCCTTATTATTTAGTTCTTGATAACATAACACAGTACATTATCATAGCATTGAACAATTAGGTAAGGACATTGTCCTGGTTCCAGAGTTTAATTTTTCAATCGAGTTGGAAAAGGTCGTTCTGCTCAGCCATCTTACGAAGGCTGTATATTTAATGGTGTGCCTTCTGGGTAAGGCCGTGTATGTGAAATTTGGCCCCTCAGAACCAGGAAAAGACTTATCATCTTATACTAATAAGTCCAATCTACTATTTTACCACTGTTGTCATTGAGAAATGTTGAGCTATTCCGAAATCTTTGGGGATGTATCTATGTACACAATCTTGTGCAAGCACAAGCATATATCATCACTAATAGTTTGGCATTAGGTGTTAGAAGGCTGTCTATACTCAAACTTAAAGTAATAAGCTCCATTGCCTAACTGATGTAACTACTGGTGCAAGAGCTGTGTCCCCATTAATTCATTGCCAGTCAACTGTCAAGGTATGGCATATGAAAGATATTAATATGCTGATCTCTAAAAAGCACGATTAGGTCTCTTGGCGGAATCGATATGGTACTCTTTGGGCTATGATATTTGAGATGTAGTCTTTTTTGGGACGTTACAATCTCGTCACCTTTTTTCTACAGTATTTCTTTTGATTTTGTGGGCTTTTTTTCCGAGCTAACAACTGATTTTGCCATTTGCTCTCCAGTAATGGCTTTCACATTGTACATATTTGCACTGAGATGGACCCAGTTGTTTCTGTTGGATCTTTGGGGTCTTATGTGACCGGCTTATCACGTGCGCTGCAAAGGAAGGGAAACTTGGTTGAAGTTATTTTACCAAAGTAATCATGGATCTCCAGCCTTTTTTGTGTTCCTGTGCTGCATGAATGCATATCTAAGTCTGCTTTTCTTTGCTCTTCTTCTTCTACTGATTTTGGAAATTAATGGGCCTCAATGTGCTAGAGAGTACATTCTATCTCAGCACTTGCACATCAAAGGATATTGAAATCTCACATATACCCTATTGTTTCCATTAGACATAGAAGGGCAGTCTCTGCTCCCTACCCTAGCACCCCCCCAAGTTTCTTGTAAGTTGGGATAGCAGCTCTTGCTGCTACTGTTTTCTGTTGAAATATCAGGTCTGAAATCTGAAAATTTCCTTTTGTGCAACATATGTTCCAGACACTTGTGGTGTTTGTATTGCATTCTTGGCTTCTTGCTATTATGCTATGTTTGAGTGTCTTTTATGTAGTGTAGCCTTCTTTTTCCAATTATTAAGATAAGGCCATACGGGCAGTTTCTGCGGGTCTGATATTAATTGAAATGCATCTTAGCATTATCTTCCTTGAAGAAGAATTCTGGGGTGAATTAGAAGATATAAAAAATGTTCATGGTCTCATCCATAAATAGAAATGATGTCCTCATGTAAACTGGAAGCTTTCAGTGATTGAAATCCATTTAGTACAGACATTTGAGTCAACAAGATGAATCTATTATGTAACAGGTATAAAAGCTTGAATTTGACTGAGGTACAGGGGTTGCAAGACACACAAGCGGAGTTTTATTCATATTTCAATGGACAGTTACATGTAAACAAAATATGGACTGGGTGAGATTCTCTTTCTTCCCTTCTCTTTCTACCTCTCTCAGTAACCCCCCCCCCGGGGGTGTTTTCTTGATTAGGAAAAGTAATACCTGATCTATTTTGTGACTGGTTTACAATCTGCGAAGGCAGCGTACTTTATGGCATCGGAGTGACTTTTATTCAGCCTGTGCAATATTCATCATTCTTCGACCGTGATATGATTTACGGCTACCCTGATGATTTTGAAAGGTACATATATGCAACTGCCCTTATTATTATAACTAACATATATTTTTTGACAAGAACTTCAACTATGACAGTGAGATGACAAATAAAAATTTTAGGCATAAAACATTCATAAAAAAAGTCTGTGGTATGAGAGTTAATTACCTGCTCGACCACAACTTCACATTTTTTTACTAAAAAACTACCAGTTTCCCCCTCATAATCTGGGGACAGCAAGCATGAAACTCTGATGATTTCCAATTGTATTGCATAACTCAGTGGTGCGTGTCTGCCTGAAACACATGCTAATGATCTGAATCAAGGAGGTTTCGTTGTCAATTCCTGACATGGGTTTTTGTCATATATCTGGGGTAGCTTTTTATGTGTCTTGACCTCTAGATTCTAGAACCCACTGATGGTCCAACCACAAAAGTGCAGTCATGAGTTGAAAGGCTTTGTGGCAGATGCATGGACATATTGCGCCACCGATTGCTTGTCTGACTCCTTGTTGATGTCACATAGCTGTCATATTCATTTATTGTGGATTTTTGTTTTAGTCACAGTGCAAATAAGAGGCAGAAAAGGAATAAAGGTAGGAAGTAAGGTGTGGTATGGAAGGGCTGTGCGGGAGTTTCATATGGCTTGACTGCTTGAGAAAGGAAACTTTGCTTGTGGACTCGGAGCTGGAATAACAGATCCCATTTTATTAGTTTGGGTGGAGATGGCATGGCTTCCCCATATTCTTGATATCCCCCTCCCTTCCCCGACAATCAGAAAAAGTTAACTTTTCTATCCTGTGAAGAGGGAAGAAATATTATCTTTGGAACGGGTAATGTTGGAGCAAAGAATTGAGTGTTAAGTGTGAGACATGGCCAACATATTGGTAAAGTAATCAACTATTGTGAGGAACCCCAGAATCGGGTCACAGCCAGTCCTCTTGATACAGAAATCTTTGGTTGGGATACGGTGAGTCACTTTGTCATAGGGACTCATTAACAATAAGGTAGATTTGCGCATTTGAGGGTATAATGGTATATTGTATAGAAGATGTCCAGCTCCTCATACTAGACCTATGGTTGAGAACTTGAGTCTTAAATGATACCCTTGCTCTGACAGTGGAAGCTGGGAGTAGTGTCACTGAAGCTGACGGTATTGGTAGCTTGGTGGGTTTGTGCCTGGGGACCTGTGGTGGGATAATCTGTAGGCTTGTTGAGTTGAGGTGATTGTTGCACTTCATATTCATAGTAATGAGTAGTATACTACTGCCATATTAGCTATATAAGTTTGTTTTAATCTCTTCATATGGGCAACAATGATAATAAAAGAGGTTCTTTCTGACTTCACAAAGAGGGTTGAAAGGGTTTGCTGAGATGCAGTGGTCATGATATGTTAGGTTGGTTTTTGAGTGGCATGAGCAAGTCGTTGTTAGATTGGTTTTTGATTGGCATGAGCAAGTCTTATTTCTGTGATTCTGAAGTTGAAAAGGCATTGTCATCAATTATAATGTTTCATCATCATGTTAGAATGATGCTTTCATTTGTGCTGTAATAAATTCATGTTACATCCTAATAATTTTTTCATTAGATGCTTTCAGATTCGCATACTTTTCTCGTGCCTCATTGGATTATTTAGTAAAATTGCAAAAGCGTCCTGATATCTTACATATACACAATTGGGAGACTGCAATAGTTGGGCCTCTCTTTTGGGATATATTTGTCAACCAGGTGAAACATGAGGAATCTTATTTTTTGTGGATTTGTTTACTTATCATCAAATTACTGGTTAATTTGATATGTGATCACCTTCTTTCACACTCTTTCTTATTAGAATTAGTTACCTGATTGGGTAACCTTGTTAATTGTCTCAAATTACATTGGAGGGAACTTTTGTTTTCCTTCCTTCAGGAGTTTTTTTTTGCCCTCGGGTGTAGAGGGGTTTGTTATGTACTTATGTCGTCGTTTCCTCTTTTTATGTTTATATTTCTCTTGACAGCAAGTTGCATGCGACATGCTTCTCTTCCGATGTTTGTTACAAAATGTTTCCTGACAATGTTCACGGAAGGCATTTGTTTGACTGCATTTTCGTTTTTCTTTATTTCCTACTTTCTGTTTGGCCGTTTCCCCTAGGGGGTGGGTGGGTGGGGGGCATTAGGATTCACCTCTTTGCACGGTGTATCTAACATTAGGTTCTCAATGTGAATTAGGCACCATACTGGTCTTGGTTGCCTGTAAATGCACAAGATCTTTGCAAATAGGGTAGGTATTAAAACGTTACCATTACTTCCTAGTTAATGTTCCTTTCTCTCAGTTGCTGAAAATCAAGTTTTCACTCCAAAATTGTCAGGGGGATGCAAGTCATGGCACTACATAATGATGGATACACTATCAGCTTAGTGCCTAATGCCATTTACCAAGTGTTATAACTACACTAATGTAGCATCCTATCTTACGCTAGCCGCCTTCATCTTTTCCTACTTTAAAGAGGGTGACATTTGAAGCCTCTTAGGCCTTGGGTGTATAGGATCTCTCTGCCTACAGTGAAGTGTAGATTAGTATGGAATTATGGATGATAGCCGATGCACATGCATAGGATTGTTGGACCATAGACCTTTCACTAAACAGATACTAGAAAAAATAAAATATTGCTGGTTATAATGATATATTCTAGTGAATGGAGTGATTTATTCAGGAGTGACATTTTATACTGATTATTTTCTCGAATTACCTGAACCATGAAACCTGTGTACATACCCAACTCTGAGCTCTGAACAGACTGCACCTGACAGCTTCTATTTAAGTAACCATTTGCAGTGTAACATGATAAGTGATAACTGATTATCCCAGTGTTGTTGCCTGAACATGCCCTGAACTATTACCAATATTTTTCTATAGCTTTCCGAGTTCTTAATAGTGTTGTTTTCCCCCCTGATTAATAGATTATTTTGCAGGGACTTGCAGCTACCAGAATACTGTTGACATGCCAAGGTTTTGGTTCACAGGCATGAAGAAACTCTCAGTTTGGATTTTCCTTTTCTTTTTGCTTTATTTTTTGTTGGCGTTTGATTGTTCTGAAAATATTTTCTAACTATGGAATGCCAATTTCTTTAGAGTCTTGAGCCGCCTGGAAAGCTTGGACTGTGTGGACTTGATCCTTCTGCACTTAACCGTCCTGATCGCTTGCAAGATAATAACCAGGCGCATCTTGTTAACATTTTGAAGGTATAATCTGTTAAAAGCAAATACTAGGTTGAGTGAATGTCCCTCAAATTCGGAGGGGCAATTCTCATCTATCCTCTTCTTCTCTGCTTGGTTTTACTCTGTATCATATCAATAAAGTAGTGAGTTCTCCATTGTGTTTGTGCTTTGATATGTTTGTGCTTGGGATTATATTTATCATTTTTTCTTTCAAGTGCAGTATTGGAGGTTAGATTGATGGATATCTCTGAATTTTCAGGGTGGAATTGTGTACTCCAATAAAGTTTTAGTGTTGTCATCTATTCATTCAAAAGGGAGAATTATTCAGAGTCTTGGTCATGGCCTGGAGCCAACCTTATCCTCTCACAGGTGATACTATTATGCCTTTTCCGTTCAGTTTGATTGTTGCTTGTTGTCTTGCTCCATTCATGGTGGTTTATTCCATGGAGTCGATTTGCCAGATAGGCTCCCTAAGCCTAACATATTTCATGCTCTTTTGTCCTTCTGGATACAGGGATAAACTGGTTGTTGCTCCATATGGATTTGAAAGCTCTGCCTGGGACCCTTCCAGGGACAAGCTGCTACCAGAAAACTATAGTGCAAGTGATTTGAAAGGAAAAGCTTTATGTAAAGTTTCACTGCAGCGATTAATGGGATTAAGTGAGAATGCTTCATCCATTCTTGTAAGTTATCTGCTGTTTGCATTTTCCTCCATACAGCTCTGTGTTCTAAATGATATTTATGAATAATCATGTATTTAAAACATCCCACGCCTGAACAAAAACAAGGAAGATAAGAAGAGATGCTTAAGCAATGACAAGGCTCTTGCTTCGAAATATGGTGTCCTTGTTGTAGCATATGCCCGTGCAGGAGTTGCAATTAATTGTCACGCTTACATGCGTGAATTGGGCATAAATGCCTCCATTTCTTGATTTCATAATTCCGCAAACGATCGCAATCTTATGCTAGGTAGCAGTTGTTCACTTGACTTGGGCTCCTAATTTGGATTCCAGTTTCGTTCGCATTTTTCTGATGGATTTAAGACCTTGGGAACTCAAGCATTTACCTCAGTTGTTTGCTTATTAGACAAGCACTATCTTTGTCAAGTTTAATGTCATATAATCTGTTGAAGTAAATTTCCATAGCAATGGAAATAAGGCAAAGTGTTATGTTGTGCTGCTCAGCTGGCCAGGTGACATGTTCCTCTGCGCCGATGGGGAGGCCGTGCACCCGGGCACTATGTGTGTTTGTGTCGCTGACTGAACTGGCAGCAGGTGGTATGTCCTGCCTTGCTGCCGGCCCAAGAGTGACATGAGTGCTGTTAGTTGCCTTGTTTTGTTTTCTCAAAGGTGTCTTGCTTGACTATTAAGATCTATTGGTGAATATTCATCGTCATATAATAATGAAAAGCCGTGAATAATGAATTAGTTAATTAGTTAACACTTTTTCATGTATATGGTTAGATTAAATTTATAAATGAATAGATGTGTTATCTCTTGAAGAGGCATGTCATCCTCTACTTATAGAGGAAGATCGTGGCATTTTAGAGATGATTAAGAGTCGTTCCAATAGAAGAGCTTATCCCTCTGAATTCTCTGAGTTCTAAGCAATGACAAGGCTCTTGCTTCTGAATATGTTACCCTCGTCATGGCATATGCCCCTTTAGGAGTTGCAAGTTGTTACTTACGCATGCTTGAATTGGGCATAAATGCTTCCATGTCTGGATTTCTAGCTTCCACAAATGATCGTAGTCTCATGCTAGGTAGCAGTTCCTCACTTGGGCCCCTAATTTAGATTTTGGTCTCTTTCGTATTGTACTTATAGATTTTGGACCTTTGGAATTCAAAAAGCAGTTAGCTTAGTTGTCTGCTTATTAGATGAAAATTATCTTTATGCAAGTTTAAAGGTATATAATCTGTGGGTGTAGATTTCTATAGCAATGGAAATAAGGCTAGGTACTAGACCGGCATGAGAAGCAGAACATGTTCCATGCCGCATGATTAAACTTGCCACTAGACTACATCTGAAAACAAACTAGGAACAGTGCAGTTCCAGGTGGCATGTTCTATTGTGCTGCTGGGCTTGGGATAGGGCGAGGCAGCATGTTCTTCTGTGCCACTGTTGAGGGCCTTGCACTGGGCAGTATGTTTACTTGTGTTGCTTACTGTACCTAGGAGCAGGTGGTGTGTCCTGCCTTGCCGCCGGTCCAAGAGTGACATGAGTGGTGTTAGTTGCCTTGTTGTATTTACTCGAACGTGTCTTGACTATTAAGATCTATTGGTGAATATTCATTGTTGTATAATAATGAAAAGGTGTGAACAATGAATTAGCTAATTAGCTATTTTTTTTTTCATATTTATAGTTAGATTATGTATATGAATGAATAGATGTGTTCTCTCTTGAGGAGACAGGTCATCCTCCATAAATACAGCAAGATCATGGCATTTGAGAGATGATTAAGAGTAGTTCCAATAGAAGTGCTCATCCCTCTGAATTTTGTATGCCCCTAAGTAGTTCTCCTCTGGTGAGTGCAACATGAGAGTAGGGGAGAATTCCTTGCATTTCAAAAACTTGTTTGGGGAAACTCGTTGCATACCTGATGGATACAATCTTTAGGAAAAGTGAAATGAAACCTGTTTGGTGGTCTCGGAGTGATCCTTTCATCGAACCCTTTTCGTATGGTATATCATACTCACAATGATATTGCATTCTCAGGTTGGATGCATCTTCTCTGAAATTTCAGATGCGGATTTGGAGAATCTGATGGGTGTTATGCGGATTGCTTCTTTGGATGGGGTTCAGGTTCTCTGAACATCACTGTTGTTTTCTTTGCGCACCTTTGTGTTGCATACTTTCTTTGCTGGTAGGCCCTTCTTTATGCTTCAAGTATGTTGCCAACATATGGTTGCTACATCTGCCTCTGTGCTACAGTTGGTTTTCATGGGAGCGGGCAAATTGCCAAGCATCAACAATGTGCTGGATTCCCTTCAGGAAGAGCTCACTGTATGTAATCTTTCTTACCGTGTCTACAAAGATATGTGCTCACAGGTGAAATTTTCATGTTGATGCTCAATCTTGAGGTGCATTCTGCAGGACGAAAATGTGAGATTCATAAACGAATATGATGAAGCTTTATCGCACTTGATATTTGGTGGATCAGATATAATGCTGTGCCAATCATATGAAGATCCATTGCTGCATGTGCCAGTATGTTGACAACGGATCCCCTTGAGAAACTAGTGTCTGGCTTGATCCTTATCTTTCATGAAAAGGTTATATCTGTCGTTAGCAATGAATTTGAGTGTTTCTAATATGCTTTCTCGTCTCTTTTCATCAAGTGTAGCTCAAGGCTATCAAATATGGAGCTGCTCCAATCTTGATGACCACCATCGACAAAAGATTAAGGTAATCCACCCCAGGTTCCAAACAATCTCTGCTGTGATGAACTGTCAGTGAGGAAAGCTGACATCTTTTGTATTCTGTACATTGCACTTTTAGCAGGCATTTTGTCAAGCATGACTTCGGAAGCACACAGTTCTCACAGTGCATCTCTTTGTTTTGCAATATGTCCCTAATACAAGCTCTCAATGAAATTGTGTGTCCTCAATCGCTCTGCTGCTGCTTTTGCTTTTCTGAACTCTCTCCCTTTCCTCTCCAACACCCCCCTGAAAAAAAAAAGAAAAAAGAAATATGGATTAAGTGATTAACGTAGTGCTTAAAGTAATCTCTTTCTAATTGTATGTAGAGAGAGAGGCCATCGCAGTGGAACAAACAGATACAGGATGCAATGTCGAAGGACTTCTCGTGGGACGCTGAGTGCTATGATGTGCATATTTCTGCTTATGAATCCATTAAGGTTTTGTGAAGACTGTTTTTCGAACATGTACATTTATTTACGGACTCCAGTTGTTTAATCCAAGTGCTCTTGCCTGTATCTTAGCTCTTGGAAGGCCTGTTAGCATGTTGTAGGCTATGAAATTATAACATTTTTATTCAGGATGCAGAAAGTGTGGTAATACGCTAGTGATGTAATTACCCTTTTTGGGTTAAATCTATGGCTCTATGTTAGTGAGAGTTATGCTATTTTCGGTTCATAAATGATACAGAGCGTTTAGTGTGATTTTTTCTGTACATGATTTTCATCAAAAGAAAATTCCAATACCGTAGGTAAGAAAAATAGTGCTAAACTAATTAAACTAATATGTATTGGATGTACTTTACATGGACGTATCACGATCTTTTTTTAATTTGCTCAAAATATCAAAGAACATTTGTAGGTGCCGGTAAGACAACATGGGGCTCTTAATGCCCCAATTTGTTGCAATATAGTACATTCTATTTCAACATGTTTTAATTTACTTCAGTATGTTTATGTTAATCGCTCTTTGAAAATACTGAAAATAAATAGATTATTAATTATTCTTAACTCCAAATTTAATTCTAACCCAGCCTTTTCGTCCCCAACAAAATCGAATTTAACCTAAAAATTTGTTGAGTGATCGTTTCAACTGCCAAATGAATGGGCTATAGACGTGCAGTCATCCCTTCAAACTCTTTAAAATATCTGCTTAACGACGTCGTTAGAGGGTTGGAGTGACTCCCGGTACATCCAATTTGACGGGTTGTTGGCTGTTGGAGTGGTGGCGCAGCAAACAGCCAAACAATAAATAAATTCAACGGCGGTCATATAAGAATATGCTCTGCCTCTTCCACTCGACCCTCTCAACTTTGTTAGGTTTGTTGTTTGAAGATAGACCCTAGTTCCCAAGACAAATTCAACGGATTCTGCCAAAAGTCAATTCAAATTTCTCCGACCAGTGGCCGGAGAATGGCCGAGTCTCCGGCGATCGACTCAGTTGCTCCACCTCCGTCATGGTTTACTCCCAAGAGGTACTCTTAAAGTTTGGTTTGGATGCCAATATGCAATGACTTCTGCTCATCAAGTTGTAGTTTGTGGCTTTGATCACACATTAATTGCTCTTAATTTTGATTCAAGTTCCATTTAGTGTTTATAAAGTTTTCTTTTTTATCATCTTTGTGTTGAGCTTTTGTTGTTCAAGACTTACATTACTTGCCAAGCACTCAATTTTAGTTTCTGTATTTTATGTCCAATTTAGTGACAGAAAAGGTTGTCGAGCAACGGCTACTGGATGATATATTTGCATCTCAAGGTTTGCGTTTGTAATGCGAAGTACCTTGATAACTAAATTCAATCTTTGGATGATCAACCGCCCAAGTGGGGGGGGGGGGATTGCACGAATTCTCGGCAGCTTCTTGCTGTATGTGAAGTTTTGTAATGAGCGGGATAGCAAGTCGTAAATTTTAGTATCAGGGAGTTCAATCCCCTTAGCATCTGTTGTAATTGTCCGCCCCATTATCTCAGATTTCTGTTCTTTTGTGTTCTCATATTTGAAGGCTTCGACAGTTTGAGACATGGGATTACTTGATGTTGTGGAAGTGACATGGACCTTGCTGCTTTTCCTGTGCAGGTTGCTTGTCATGTTCTGCATCATCAATATGTTAAATTATGTGGACCGAGGAGCAATTGCAAGCAATGGTGTGAATGGGAGTTTGGGGACTTGCACAGAAATTGGAGTTTGCACTTCTGGAAACGGAATTCAGTAAGACTTTAATAGATACTTGTGTTTTTCATATTCCATGACATTTGCATTTGTTTGCATATCCTTCATGCGGAGCATTTTTATATGCACTAGCCTGCAGGCATCTTATTTGTGGTGCATTACTTTGCCGAATGCCAATCGAAGGCCACATATGGATGTGAGAAAATTGAGCTTGCAGGACTGATGAATAAAATAATATTGCTGTGTAAGTCATGTCCTTTTTGTGAGGGGGAGGAGGAGTGACACACAAAGAAAAGAGAAGGGAAGAAAAGAAAAATTCTGTGAGATAGACTTATAGAGAGTGAAGAATTTCTACATGTAACTACGTAAGACTTTGTCAATGAGGCAGCTGGGTTACATGTGAAACCAGATAGGTCGCGAACTCTTGTCTCTGGCGGTAAACATTGATGAGCTTCACAAGGGTGCTGAGGTGCTACTGGTTGTTTATGAGAAGAAGTCAGTCGACAGTCACGATGTTAGTCTGCTGGTTCATAAGAGAACTGGGTTAGGCAATCTGATGTATCAGTTGTCATGCAACCATGTTGGGCATCATGAGAAGCTATCAAGCTGACCTGTGCAGTGAGTGTGCTTCAGCCCAGAATTGTATCAGGTGGTCTCATGCTCTAGACATTCATACCAGGGGAAGTAGAGCTGCTGCTTCAGAAAGCTAGGGTCAGAAATGGAACTTTGGGTGCAAGGAGAACGGTGCCACCCAGCAAGGTCTTGGATATGGCTGCTTCTTTAAGTCAACTATTGCGTCCAGTATTCTAATGGGGGGGGGGTATCTGGGGATCTGCCTTCTTTGCTCTGGCTTTTTGCTATAAAAATAGGGAAAGGAGAAACAATACATTCAGAAAAAAGGGAGTCTTTCAGACGATTTCAAGCGTTAGGCTACTATAGTCTGTGAATTGAAGGTCTGCTCCCTGCTGCTGTTGGTCCGATATAAATACTGTGGTCTTTCAATGAGATCTCATTAGGTTTTCTTCTTTTGGTGGAGTATGCGCACATATGCATGTCTGATGATCACAGCAAGGACTTTGGTTTAGTGTTTCTTCAGTGGATTATTCCTTGGGAGATGAGTCTGCCTGACTTAATGGAGAATGTCATCTGCATTCAGCACGGTGTCTGTGTGAAAAGCTGCCTCCTGAAATACTTGGTTCTCATCAGCTGCTAGGTTGAAGAAGATTCTCCTTTATCTCCATTGCTGCCATGAGGATGTGATTTAGTGCCGATAATAGAGGATCATCTCATCCCTTGTTGCCGACTGAGATTTATTTTCTTGCTCCTTTGGGGGGTGAAGGAGTGCCATATGTTCGGTGGTTTTATATTTTCGAAGCTTTCACCTTTAAGATGTTTTTTTCCCTGAACTTGTATCTGTAAATCACTAAATCCTAGTTGTGAGCGAGCTTGATTTCTGATGAATGATCATTGGTTTGTTGTTTATTTTGAACAGAATACAGCTACATTATGGACTTCCCCAAGTAGTTCTTGGTTGTCTCTTCTTTGCCAATTGGCAATATCCATGAACTAGGCCATTTGTCGGTTGATTATATTACAGTACTGAACTTGTGTCACTTGCAGGGGAGACTTTAACCTGAATAATTTTGAAGATGGTGTCCTTTCATCTGCGTTCATGGTTGGACTTCTCTTGGCTTCTCCAATATTTGCCTCCTTGGCAAAAAGGTTAGATTCATTTTCATCAGTTTCAGGCAATTCATATATGCTGCCTGACGTAATAGGGTGATGGGATTGATGGTGCGGATGGAGATGGTCCCTCCCCCCTCTCCTGTTGAGTCTCTTCTCATCTTCTCTCCCTCCTCTTGTTCCCAGACCCCCCCCTCTCTTGTGTTCTTTTTCTCTTTCTTTTTTCTATTTTATCATTCTCTTCTCTTTTAATCATATAGTAAGGGGCTAGGTGGACATAGTACCTACTGATTTTACTAGCTTGGATGCTCCTCTTTCTATTATTTGAACTCGTTTGTCACTCATTCAATTTGAGTGACTTGCTTATTGTAAAACCCGAAATCAGTGGCAAATACTCTTCTACATTAGAAAATGCTTATCCAAAATTTCTAATTCCAAGTTCTGTTGCGAAGTGGCCTCAAATGCACCGGTTAGTTTTGCTTTCGATTGAGATACATATGACCGGATGATTTGGCAACTTCTCTTGCAGCCACAATCCTTTTAGGCTTATTGGGGTAGGCCTGTCTGTATGGACCCTTGCTACAGCAGGCTGTGGGTGTTCTTTCAACTTTTGGTCTATTGCGATCTGCCGGATGTAAGTACAATACTATCAACTCTTTCTAAAGCTCGCTGATTGCTGCTGCTACCAATCTCACACAATGGTACGCTGTAGGCTGGTTGGTGTTGGTGAAGCTTCATTCATAAGTCTTGCTGCTCCATTCATTGATGATAATGCTCCTGTTGCTCAGGTTTTATGCTTTCCCTATCTTAATTGTGTCTTAAATTAATCTTTCTTCATCCTAGCCTAGCTCTGTCATCCATCATTATTTAGATCTTCATTATTTTACTTCCTTTTATCTATTTATTTTTTCTTTCCCTGCTTGTATGCACTCCCCTGTTGCCTATTTGCTAATTTTTCAACTGACCCTGACCTCCTCTGTGCTATCAGAAAACAGCATGGCTTGCAGTGTTTTACATGTGTATTCCAACTGGCATCGCATTGGGATATGTGTATGGTGGACTGGTAAGTACTTACCTTATCTACTTGCGAAATATAATGTACACGTGTTTGTTGTGGTTTTTAAAGTTTTTTACCAATGCTCTTTAAGTAACCTTTTTCTTGTATTGTTCTCTTCAACTGTGCTTCTCATTTACATCATGCCTCATTTGATGAGGGCCTGCAGTACTAACCCCAGCTTTTGGTAAACATTGTTGCTGTGGGAGGGGTAATGGGTGATGAATATGGCCGCATTCTTCAAGTAGGATAAATGTAAATGGGTCATGTCACTTAGCTGTTGCATTGCTGGTCTGTATGTGAACTAAAGAGTTCCCACTTCAGTTCTCAGATTTGTGCTTATTGTTAGCTTGATTGGTTTGTTGTCTAGTGTTGCAACTTCACATAATTTAATCCTCCTCCTCGTGTTAGGCTATTCTTTCTTTCTTGCGAATGGATCTTCAGTGCATCCCAAGTGATCTACCCAGCAATGTGATGAGTTCCGACCCTGATATCTACCTACATCTAAGTTGATGAAAATAGCAACCCGAATGAATTGGGAACTCGCTTTCTCATAGACTGCCCCTCACCCGAGGATTACTCACTTCTCAAATTGATTTTCTAAAAAAGAAAGAAAATTGTTTTCACGGGTCTCCTAGTTTGATCACTTCCTGCTTGTCATGGATAAGACTGAATAGTTCTTCCTGGACCCCACTTCAGTGAGACACACACTGGGATTGTTCCACTTGTTTTATATTAGAAACAAGATGAAGATTGAAGAGTATACTTTCCATTTAAGCTGTCGGAATGACTCAGTGAATATAGATTTCAAGGTACATGTAGGTAAAGTTCATGTGATTCTGTGCTATATAATCACCATAATGTGAAATTCATGGTCGATGCCACATTTCGAAAAAATCATATAGGCTAAACTCTAAAGCAGCTTGAAGTAGCAATACATGCAGTGTGCTGGGTTCTGCAATTTTAATGTTGACCACCATATAATTCTTATCAGTTATTTTTCGCTTCAGTTTGGTGATGCTGTCAAGCAGAATGCTGAGAATTGCACCTTTTCCTTTCCTCCTGTAGGTTGGAGATTTCTTCAATTGGCGTATTGCCTTTTGGGGAGAGGCAATTTTGATGCTTCCTTTTGCTGTGTTGGGCTTTGTGATGAAACCGTTGCAATTAAAAGGTGACTGTTTCTTGCTGCTTGCTAAACATCCATGTGCAGTTTCATCCATTTGCTTGTGCTTATCATGGCACTTTGTATCTTCATGACAGGCTTCACACACAATCAATTGAAGGATGCTTTAATATCTGAAGATGCCTCTGAGTCCCTTAATCAGGGTATCCACTTTATCTGCATCCAGTCTTTCACGTTCGAACATTTTGCTATATTATTTGGTGCTATGATTTTCCTTGCTTCCTAAGTGATAACTGATGAGAACATGCTTAAGGAGAGGTTTCATTTCTTTTTTCTCTTATGAGGTTAAGAGCTACCCCTACGGACAGGCACTGTGGATGACCTTGAAGTTCTTTCAATTAAATGCTATTGAAGGTCTGAGTCCTGTTGCGTAGTAGCTGGAACAGTGGTCTATTTATTCGCTTTCCTTTGGCCTTCTTTTTCTAAATTAGTCAATATGATTATTAGGCCGAAAATCAAGAAGCGGTGAATTGGATTGTATTCCTAGGAATATGAAGTACCTATAGTTGGACGATTCTAATACCTAGATTTGTCGATAATACAATGCTTCTTATTATGTATAAACTAAATAATTTAATCTGTAGTACGAAGGAATGAGGCTTAGGGTATGGTTCTGATTCCTGCTTAAATACAGCCCTTGTGGGCTGTAGCCATATTAACCCCCCCCCCCCCAAAAAACAAAAAAAAGGGGGCAGATATAATATATTGTGACAGGTGTCCTAGGTAGCTGTTATCAAAGTTTTTTTTAATCGCGTGAAATTTTCAAAAAATTTATTGGTACTCATCAAATTCTGTGATACTAAAAAAAGGGACAGTGTTAAACAAAATTTATTGGATAGCTGAAACTGTTAAATGTGTTTTTCTATGCTTAAGTTGGAGTTCGTGATTTCAGATACCCGCTGTGATGAGCAGACCCAAGATCAGGCAAGTTATGAAGTTCCCACTAAAGCATCCAAGTGAGTTGCTTTAGATTTCCACTAGTAGGTTCAGACTGCTAAGCTGTTCAGTATTCACATGACACGAAGAAGCTGGATAATAAACTTCATTTGTGAATTGTGCATGCGGAAATAATGTTCCAAATGTATGGTCTCTTTTGTGAAAGTCTCACCCTCTTGTTCTTGACAGGTTTGAGGCGGCATTTGACATTAGGAGCCAGTTCTCCAGATTTTCTAAAGATATGATGGCTCTCCTGCATGAAGAAGTTTATGTGGTTAATATTCTTGGTGCGTTGTCATCAGCCTCATTGCGTGTGGCATTGCTTCTGCTATGTTTGTTAATTAAGTACTAAGAGGCTTGTGTTATGGCTCTTATGATTTGAAGTTATCACTTTCGTTTCAGAAATGATGATTGTGCAATTTTGGATATTACATTGCCTTCTTTTCAGACACTTTTTTCCCCGAAAGCACTTTGCTGTCGATTCTTGACAAGATATTTGACTGTTGAATTTACAGATTTAACACTGGAATTGAGAGCTCTTAATGAGAGTTGGTCTGATTAGTCTGCTTAGCATGGATTTGATATGTGAAATGGAAACTTTGTAACATCTGTGGTACTGATATTTGATTTGACAGGCTATATATGTTATAACTTCGTTATTGGAGCATACTCGTACTGGGGACCAAAGGCTGGTTATAATATATATCAGATGGTATGTAATTTTTGCCCTCTCTCTATCACAAAGGCATTATTGCTATAGTAGACTGTTATAGAAGAATGCAATCTTCTCTAGAACAGTAAGAATATGTGTGTAGTTTACCTCTCCTACCCTTCGACCGTAGCCCTGCCCACGAAAGTGGTATGTTCTCGCTGCTGAGGGCCAGGCTGAGGATTTTGAGCTGTTTGGATGCTGGCCTAAATTTTCGTTGAAAGCTATAAAGAGGCACGATCTTTTGGGACAAAGGGGCATATTCTTTCACCTTGGTGTACATTGTAATTGATGAAATTTTGCAGACCAATGCAGATATGTTGTTTGGAGCAATTACGATTGTCTGTGGAATATTGGGAACATTATCTGGAGGCTTTATACTTGATCGCATGAATGCCACTATCCCAAATGCTTTTAAGGTGATTCTCCTTAAATTATTGGTCCGACATGCTGCTGGTCTTATTTTGGTTTAGTGAAATGCGAAAGTGGAATTCACAATCTGTTCTATCTAAAAGTCTGTGTCATCCTCAAATCCTTTGCAAAGGATAAAACTGAATCTGAATTTGTGTTGTTGTTGAGTTGTCCAACCATTTAACAACTTCAATCATTAAGCCTTAGGCCATTTCATCCTTGTTTGCTTCAGACTGTTGCCTTTTTTTGGGTAAGTGGTTAAGGCTGTTTCGTGATTGGGTTGTACCAGAAGATAAAAATGGAGGACCAATTATATGTAAGGAGAAAGAATTCGTATCAGTAAAATATTGGGGTCCCATTTTGGACAACTCCCTAGCATCCTACTGATATCCAGTAAAAGAAAGGGAATTAATATGAATTTCTTTATATATTTGAGTTTTAGAGTGCATTTTTGCCAGTTTTCTGCACTATCAAATGCATAGAACAATCTAAGATAATGCATTTGTCTTGCTATCCACCAGGCATTCTTCACTTGTCTTCCGTGTAGACCTTGAATATTCCTTAATGTTTCTTGATAATGCAAGTTGATTTAAGTTTGCCCCTGTTGATTTGGTCTTCAAAGATGTTTGTGTTCTTTGTGTGTGTGACTGTAAGATCATATTATGTACAGCTATGGTTTGCATGTATGATCAGTATACTTATTTCCAGGAGTCTAACAATGAATCTTTATGTCTCAGCTTCTTTCTGGAGCAACATTGCTTGGTGCAGCGTTTTGCTTCAGTGCCTTTTGTTTCAGAAGCTTGAATGTATTTTTATTGCTCTTCGCTGTTGGTGAGCTACTTGTCTTTGCCACACAGGTATAATGGAGTTCCTCCAACCCTACAACCCCCCCCCCCCCCCCCCCCCCCCCCAAAAAAAAAAGTTCTTTGGAAGCACCTATTGCATGTGAAAGACAGCGCATATATGCAAGTTCAGGGTTTGTGAAGGTTAGATATGAAAGGAGACCCTCGTTTTTTTGGTATTGAAGAGAAAATGTTCACAAACTTCATGAACTAAAGTTTTAGGGCATCCATAAACTATTTCTTTGACCTTTCTTTCTTCAGTTACGCGATCTACTATGAGCGACTTGTTGTGTTGCTATTTTCTTCTTGAAGGGAAAATGTTTATGATGTTTGTGTCTTAAATTTCACAGGCTCCAGTTAACTACGTGTGCCTACATTCTGTAAAACCAAGTTTAAGGCCATTATCAATGGCTATATCAACGGTTTCTATCCATGTTTTTGGTGATGTGCCCTCCTCACCCCTGGTCGGTGTTCTTCAGGTATGTTTTGTGAAACTCTGCTGAGTATTCTATTTGAATTGGTGAAAATTGGCTTGTTTCCTATGAACTCCTAAAATAATGATATGTTCAATCATGAAGAATTTGAAAGAGCAATTGCAATATTAGATTTGCAACTTGGGAGTGTGTATTCTAAGTACTATGAGATTTGTTGGCCTTGGAATATGCAGGATTATATCAACAATTGGAGGGAGACTGCACTTATTCTGACATCCATTTTATTTCTTGCTGCGGGAGTATGGCTTATAGGTAACTTTTGGTTGCATTTGTGTGCGACTCGCTGTTGCGAATTTTAGGTCTTGAGCCTAGTATTCATCCATCATCACACTCACAAATGTGTGGAATGAGTGTCACATTTTCATGAACAATTCACCGTGTCAGCTTTTTTGCATTCCGGTGGTGGCTGCAATAATGGAGGACACCTCTTTTGGTTCTGTGCAATAAGATAACTCTCTTGAAATCGGTATCTTTGCTTGCATGAGTGCTTGCAGGGGGTAAAATCTTAAATCTGGATCTCCTCAGACCCCATCAAAGTGGGACCCATATTGGGCATTGTTGCTGTTGTTGCGCAAGGAGATAACAGTGTCTCAGATTGTGTGATTTTAAGGCCAGTTGTTGTGATCCTTTTTTTTTCTTTTTTTTCTTTTTGGGGGGCCCGGGGGGGGGGATTGTTTGGATGGAGAGAAGTAGGAGATTCTTTGGTAGCATGGAGGCTGATTGGAACAGGATCTTTCATTCTTGGGAAAGGAGGACTTTCTTTGTCACAGTAGTAAAGGGTGTTGATAGCCTTTTATTGGTGATGCGATTAGTGTTTCTTTATGCATGTATGCTTTGCCCCTGATGCGTCAGCTTATGTAAAAAGAGAACACGTCGAGAAGTCCATAAATTCCCACTCTGGAATTGCACACCACCTGTAGCACATGTTAATGTGCCATGAATTGCATCCACGGGGCTATTATATATGAATGCAATCACAGCTGAATGTCTTTGTGTGCAAATGATATCACTCCACCTCAGCAAAAAAATGATATTACTTCTCCTTACTTGCAACTTGAAGGGGAATATTTTCCTGGTGGTTTTCTGCAGAATAAAATCTTAAAATACGTGCCATGTTAGAGCTTTCTCCTCTTATTAAGGTTGGTTATATTCAGCCTGGTACTGCCTTTTTCCAGGAGTGTTTCTCAATGGAGTGGATCGGTTCGATGAGGATGAGTTGTCTGCCATGCAAATCAAAGAATGCGCTGAGCCATTGCTCGATGGTGGTCAAACACAAAGTTCAGAGCCATAACCACTTTCAATCCTCTTTTGATGTTAGGTTTAGTATGACTCTGTACATTTAATTGTGATATGCAACGAACACTATGTTTTCACAACTGGTACCTAAGTTGTATATAAGACCACTTTCGCTGTAATATTTTTTATATACGAAATTTCATCAGGCATCTCTGCATTTGTATCCATATTTGTAACTTTTCAATATCGATATTTGTAATGTCTCAATATCCATGTCTGTCGAGAATGGTATTTCAAACCCTTAAAATTGCGGTAAATTGCAAAGTTTCAGCAGTATGATAACAGTAGAATTGGGAGGATGCAGTGCCCAGGTGGTTCTATTCGTTGGGATCTTCCCCGCTCGATATATTTAGCAGCGCTAAATAGCCCAAGTTTTTGGACCATCTGCCTTGGTAGGAAAAGGAAAAGCGGTTAATGAACTTTGTGGTACAGCAACACTGCACACCATTAATTGGCTCATTTATGTTGCCACCAAGTTGATATCCAACTGTCCATTTTTCTTTTCTGGTATTTTGGGACAGCCAGGGTAACACACAAATTTAAGAGGAACAGAGGATCGGAAGATTATTCGGATACAAAGATGAAGCATTGGCCGAGTGATGGTACCCTGTTTCACTGTTTGTTCCCTTCTTTTTTTTTTTCCTTTTTTTTTTTTGAGTGGGTGTTAGGAAATAGAGCCAGTTAGATAGGGTTATCAACAAATAGGGGAGGAAGATATACACACCGGGCCCAATGAAAGTTCAGTGTACAAGACATCCAAGTCAACTTTAAAGAAACTTGTTGACTTCTCACAAATTATCTCAAATAAAAGAATTAATGTATCATAGAACTCAAATTCATCATACGAAGTGACCTTAAAATCACAATAATTATATATTAAAATCTTCTCATACTACGCCTAATGTGAGATATACACTAAATGGTGTTGGTATTATGTTGATTAGGAGCCTCCTTCGTCAGTGCAAGTAACTAGAATTTGTAAGACAATATATGAATAATGAGTAATAACATAAAAAATTACTAGAATTTGTAACATTTAAATTACTAGAATTTGTAACATTTATGAAGATGTATTGTAACTCCAATTTTAAGTTGGGGTATCTGTACTAGCATTTGAAATTCAATGAGGAAAACCAAATGAAAGGGAAGTTACAAATTTTGAAACAAAAAGAAATTAAATAGTATACTGTTACAAAACTAGCATTAAATTCGAAATCTGTGCTTTTTTAGGGGGGAAAAAAAGCATTAAATTCAAAATCAACAGAAATTGAAGAGCTTCAAGTGACAGCTCTAGATGTCAACTAGTATTTCAAAAATCAAAATAAAGAAATAAATACTGCATTTTAATTTTCTTTGGGAAATAAATCTTGGATTTTCGCAACTGCTGTCACCATTCTATTTATTAGTTAGTAGTGTGCTGACTTTTTCTGCATTTTTCGTACTTCCTGGACGGCACTTCGCTTCCCTCTCATTCACAGTTTCTCCCTCCTCTTGCTCCTCAAATTAAATCACCTCTCTCTGTCTCTCTCTCTCTCTCTCTCTCAAATTTGAGTCTCTCCCTGATCAAATTCAATTTCAATTTTCACCTTCAAGTATTCGAATTCAAGGTTGTATTTGCAGGTTACACACAGATTTGATCTCAGCTCTGTGCTTCGTAGTAAGGCGTCAGTTCAAAATCCTCATCTTTTGAACAATCTTCCTTTCTCCTCGCCCCACGGGGGCGACAAAATGGGCAAAATCATGAACAATGCTATAGAATGTGTAAACATTTTTGAATAATTAGGTTTGTTTTCCCTTGAATTTTTGGAGATAATCGCAATGAATTAAATGTAAAACATATAATGCCGAGCATTTCATCTGCAGCAGCTACGAAGAACACCACCCTCCTCAAGGTTTGTCCTTTTTTTTGGGGGGGGGGGGGGAGTGGGCATCCTGTTCTTTAGAAGCTGCATTTGTGATATGTTAATTAGCTGAAACCTCTTTGTTAATTACAGGTTGCTGTAAGATGTAGGGCGCTGACTGAGGCGGAGAGACAAAGGGGCAGAAATATTGTTCGAGTCAATGACAATAAGGTTTGATTTTAGTCACACTAATCCGTATGGTATGATATATTCATGTAAAATTCTCTGTGCTATTTTTTCCATATTTTCTTGATGGTTGGATATACTTTTAGGAAGTAGTGGTGTTCGATCCTGACTTATCAAAGGATTATTTGGATCTTCTACAAAATCGGACCAAGGAGAGGAATTATTCGTTTGATTATGCGTTTGGCCCTGAATGCTCTAATTCGGTATGTGTCTACTCCATTTTTGTTTGGCTTCTAACTTATTTGGGTATCTGAAACTGTAGAAAATGTTAACTTCTCGAATGTTCTTACTGGTATATCATAAGTGATGCTCCTAGCTACAGTTTAAAGAGTTATATGACAAAAATTTAGTGCAATTCAATCATGTGATATTCCTAATAGTCATTTGTTGCTTTTTTAGAAAATTCTTGTAATGGGTGTCAATCTTCCCCCAAAAAAAAAGGAAGAAAAAAAACCTTAGATTGGAGTTTTTGAGGTACGACTGTTACTCTGACAGTGTTATCTTACCAGGATGTGTACAGAAGGTGTGTATTCTCTACTATTGCTGGGGTCATTCAGGGCCTGAATGCTACAATATTCGCATATGGATCAACAGGAAGGTAGCGTTGCAATAATTTTGCTGTCTATGATCTGTGTCTATAGTTATTTGTCTTATAGTCTTGTACCTTCTTATTGACTCCTTGTCATGCAACATTATTTTCCGCGGTTGTGTTATATGAAGATGAAGTAGTCCCATGTTGCACGTATGAAAATGGAGCAGTCCCATGTTGCACTTTGTTGCCCATTTACGCTACCAAAAAATAAGTACGTTGCCTGACATACAGATATCTAGTCCTGCAAAATTGAGAAAATAATAAAGTTCTGTGACTTCTCCTCTAGAAGCTATTAAGAAATGCTGCTATTCTTTGATAGATTATCATGAGCTGTGCTGGATTCTGATCAAATGTGTATACCCCCCCTGTTTTTTGCTTTTGCTTATTCATTTATTTATTTATTTATTCATTACCTTTCTCAGTTCGGAGATTGTTATCCTTGTTCTTTGGTGCTGTCAGAACATATTTGCTTGTGTGGGAAATAGAGGTCTGTAGTCGATTTGAAGTGACAACAATAGTAGTAGAGCATATCCAACATCATGAAGTTCACTGCTTTATGGATAGAATTCTGCTTTTGATGCATTAACTGGAATTTTTGGATCCTGTGAAGCTAGTGATCCTCATAGACAGGCAAGAGGGACTTTCTAATATGTTTATTATTGGCATATTGCATTTTGCAGTGGTAAAACACATACAATGGTCGGGACTCAGAATGATCCCGGGCTTATGGTCCTTAGTCTTCACACAATTTTTGATTTTATCGGAAAGGATAATAGCCCTGGAGACTTTGAAGTTACCTGCTCCTATGTTGAAGTTTACAATGAAGTATGGTTTCATCCATTTTCAACATGTTCTAGATCTTCTGTAGCTATTGTCCTGGACGGGGCGTAATTTTTTTTCTGTTAATTAATTCAGGTTATCTATGATTTGCTTGAAAAATCGTCAGGGCATTTGGAGCTTAGAGAGGATCCAGAGCAAGGAGTAATCATTGCTGGTTTGAGATCTATCAAGGTGAGTAGGTATCGGAAACCTTTACTGAATTGATCTCGTTAAGGAAACTCTACCATTGTCATCCTTGAACTGCAAGGCGTTTTAATAGTCTGCAAGCAAGTCTCAGGAAAATTAAAAGGTTATAAGCCATGTGTTACCACGACTTTCAAACATCCGGCAACATATGTTCCTGTTCCATATAACCTGCTTATCATGATCCCAATCTGAAACCTTGTGTTAGAGGTCATCACTGTAAGTGTGACAAAGCAGCAAACCACTTTCTTTACTGCTATTCACTTCTTGGGTGACCGATAATTCTGGTAACGCTTGTTAAGCAAGAAATTAGATGTGCATTATTGTAATTTGCGTCCTTAAATTAGTTGAATGACTCTTCCCTTTTGGCTCTTATCTCACTGTAAGCTTCATGATGGATGCCAATGTATCCATTTTTCTATAGGTTCACTCTGCTGATAAGATTCTTGAACTCCTAAACCTTGGGAACAGTAGGCGTAAAACTGAGAGCACAGAAGCCAATGCAACTTCCTCTCGGTGAGTAAGAGCTGTCTGGCACTTGTGTAGGTTTTAAGTTGTGGTTCTTTTCCAAATCTTCTTAAATCCATAATAATAGGCTTCACCAAACTGCTCTCTCTAATTGAGTAATTGGGCTTGAAGTATTTTATCTAACCCCTGCCACACCTGTCCCCAACGGACCTTTCATATGCGCCTCATGAAAGGCTATCGATAAGCATCAAAACTCTGAGTACCTAATGCCAAATCCTCTCTGGAAGGTTGATCCCTCTCTTTTGATGGAAATAAACGTCTGATTAGACAAAATAACGCCAAGAATTGAAGCGGTTTGAGGACTTTCTATCATCATGATTTTTGAAGCTGTCATAGATGTTTTTGTAGTCTGGTAAGATTACTGTATAAGTCTATGGGATTTCTGTTATTAATCAAACTAGTCTCAGAATATAGAAATAAAGCTGGTGCGTGGTAAAGTCTAATTTAAAAAGCAACCTGAAATCGTTTGAGTATTTCATTAATCAATGTAACCACTAAGAATCAAAGAATTCAAAAGTCCTGCTGAATGTCCCATCCTAGAGAAAAATCAGCCATAAAGAACAGTTCTGCACCTCAAAAAGGCATCTATTCTTGTTGAGGTCTCTTTATGTTAGCATTGTTTGTTCTTAGCTACTTTATCTGTTGTTTTGCTAAGTGGTTTCTGCTCGATATTATTTTTGCCCTCGTATGAAAACTTTGCCGTCTATTTATCAGTTTCAGGGCCTGTTCTTTTCGTGAGTCAATTCTAAAATACCAACTTCAACCCACTTCAGCCTATTTCAACCCACTTCAACTCACTTCCACTATTTTAACTAAGTTTAATTTATCATATTAAAAAAAAAAAAAATTGAATCCACTTCAACCTACTTCAACCACCTCAACCTACTTAAACCCACCTCAACCTACTTCAACCTATCTCAACATATTTTACCCTTTTACCCATCCCAATTTACCTACGAAAAGAACAGGCCCTCACTCCTAACTGAGCTATTGAAAGTCATAGATTTAGTTGTCTATGCTAATTACTGGTTATGTATTCCCGTTTTAACTTCCGCACCAAAATGAAGGTATAATTCATCATTTGCTAGTTGGTGCTGCTCTTTTCTGTGGATCTGATAGTTAGCTGTTTGGAACAGCTCACATGCTGTTCTGGAGATTACAGTGAAGAGGAAACAGAAAAGTAATTACAAAAGTCAGATACTAAAAGGAAAGCTTGCACTTGTTGACCTTGCTGGCAGGCAAGTCTATCAGCTCTAGTGTTGCTTTCTAATTTGCCTTCACTTTTCTCATTTGACCTGCATTATTTTTGTTACATATCGAAAGATTCGATCTGTCAATTATTATGCAGTGAGAGAGCTTCTGAAACTAATAGTGGCGGACAAAAATTGCGGGATGGAGCAAATATAAATCGTTCTCTACTTTCCTTAGCAAATTGCATCAATGCCCTGGGTAAACATCATAAGAAAGGCCTGGCTTATGTTCCCTACCGTAATAGGTATATTCTTCATAACAAATGTTACTGGTTATATCTCATCTGGCAATTGCTAAACCGAATACATGAACTCATGATTTTGGCAGCAAATTGACACGGATTCTTAAAGACGGTCTGAGTGGCAACTCTCAGACAATCATGGTTGCCACCATATCCCCTTCTCATCGTCAATATCATCACACCATCAATACTTTGAAATATGCTGACAGAGCGAAGGAGATCAGAACACATATTCAGGTTTTCGTTATCTGGGATCTTGCAGCTGTTTTGACACTGGCTTCGTGTTTTCTCTCTTTTATTTGTAGTTCATGCGTGTGTTTTTGGGCATATCTTTACTATGCTGTTCTGCGGATGATTGTCAAATATGATACAAAAATTATCCAGTGTTTTTTCATCCCTTCTATCTTCAGATGCTTTTGCTTTGATGTACTGTCATGAAAACTCTTGCATTCCGTAAAAGAATAATTTTTTATGTGCAATTCCTTTTTTTTCCTGTTGAGGTCTTTCTTTCTTGTCTTCTTTCAATTTTTCTTGAAAAGCAGGGAAGATTCAAATTTCTCTAACACGAAAGCTTCCATGCATTTCTTAGTGCATCTTGTAGTTTGATCTCTATATACTTGCTCTGTATCTGGCAAGGAAAATGCTCTGTGTGCCATTCTTCCCCCCCCCCCCCCCATTTATGTCTTTCTTCTTCTTGTCTTCTTTCAATTTCTCTTGAAAAGCAGGGAAGATTCAAAATATCTCTAACACAAAAGCTGCCCATGCATTTCCTAGTGCATCTTGTTGTTTGATCTGTCTCTCCTTGCTTTATAACTGGCGAGGATGTTCTACTGGAAGGAAGTACGGGTCTCAGGTTGATTAAGTATATTGTTGTGGCAAATTGCACCATAATCACCATTCACCACTCTTTTCTGCAATGCATTGCATCTTTTCTTTTGCATATAGTGACAA
Source organism: Carnegiea gigantea (assembly GCA_029747015.1). Classification (NCBI taxonomy): domain Eukaryota; kingdom Viridiplantae; phylum Streptophyta; class Magnoliopsida; order Caryophyllales; family Cactaceae; genus Carnegiea; species Carnegiea gigantea. Next base: position 412,942 of record JAKOGI010000007.1, read on the forward strand.
TTAACACATTTCTTGTAGTTTTTTAAGTCATTTGGGGAGTTTTGATTTATGCTCTTTGGAAAGGGCTTTGGTTCATTTGCTCTTTCAAATGGTATTGTTTGACATGATTTAGCCTACCATCAATTTAGTAGTCAATGCTGATCGTGTTCCTTATGTTTCCAGAAAAATTTTGCTCGTGTTGATACGCATGTGTCTGACTACCAGAGAATGATTGACAATCTCCAGGTATCTTGGATTTCAGCTTGCTTTGCTATTCTTTTTGTGAAATCTGAATCTCATATTTGGTGGTGCAGGTAGAGGTTTGCCGGTTGAAGAAAGAGTTGGCAGAAAAGGAGTCACAGCTAAGTGTCAAGCCTGTTGGAAAATCAGCAGACGATGAATTATCATGGCTAAACATTTTGAGCCAGGAAATAAGCGAAAATGTTCAGGAACGCATAAACCTTCAAAAAGCTCTATTTGAGCTTGAGGAGACTAATCTTCACAACCGTACTGAACTTCGGTGTCTTGATGAAGCTATTTCAAAGCCGGAGGTGAAGCCCTTGTAGTTTCTCCAGCATGCACTTATATGTTCTCTTAAGAATCCCTTCATCTTTCTTTCCCCTTCCGCCAACCTAATAAACCCAGAAAGAGAACTAAAACGAAAAGAAAAGAAACTAAGCGAGCATGTCAAAATTTCCTTTCTACCCTGATTTTATGTTGTAAGTAAACAAACAAATTGGTTAATTTGATTGAGAGTTGGGACCATCTGCTGTTGAATAGCATCTCTCAAGGGGTGGATAAGAAGGGTGCAAGCACCCAGTTGGTGCCTCAGTGTCCACACCAGGTGGTTGAAGCGGAGATAAAAGGTTGAAGAGTGGCCATGGAGGTCAGTGTTAATGAAAGGTCAACCACTTTTTAATGCCACTGTTGTGGGTCGCCATCTTAGATATGCTCTTGTTGCTAAGGTTGGGTGAGGAAAGATAGTTGTTCTAGGACTGGTGTTCCCTCTTCCAAAAGAGAGGTTGGGATCAAATTCACTAAATATAAGGTTGCCCCCTCGACTGACGTATAAACTATAAACTACACAATTGATAATGTACAAAATGAACAATCATGTTATTACACATGTTTACCCCCTTCACACCTCGCATCGATGTGGGGCTGTGGACTTCATACTCTTCTGGCTGAGGCAGTGGTTGGGCTTGGGCCAAAAAAGATTGCAAGGGTCTGGTAGAGGAAGCTAGCTTGGTCTCAAGCAAGAGAGATACAGTGTGGAGAGGAAGAGAGATGTTTCACCCAATGGGGGAGCCTGCACATTTTCACATGAATATGAAGTTTACTAAACAACATATTTTAACCCTATATCTATTATTGGCCATGAAATCAAACCCCTTATCTTCTTTTCTTTTGTTACTGTTGACAGGATATTGAGAATGAAGTAGTAGTCGTGAAAAGCTTAAGAGAAAGGCGGCAAGTTATCCTTGATAACATCCGCGACAACGATGAGGCTGGTGCTGATTACCAGAAGGTAGTGAATCTTCCTGTTTACGATGATTTCCAGCCATAGGTCTTTACTATAAGGGTTCTTCCTTATTGTTACTGATGACTGCATTTTATTTTATTATTTTGTGGATATAGGAAATTGAAACTAATGAGAAACAGCGCTGTCAACTTCAGGAAATGATTGATGAAGCTATTAAGAATAATGGCAACAGGACCTATCTACATATTCTTAGTAAATACCGTCTCCTGGTATGTGGTAATTATAAAAGAGATTCGTTTAATTGCCAGTATCATCTGTGTTAAAGGCTCCCTTTAGAGCATCTTCAAAATCAAGCATTTTGGACTGCTGTATGTTGAACATTGATAGAGCAGCTGTGCCTCTTATAGTCATCCTCGGTTCCATGGTATAGCTGCTCAAACTTGACTGAGTCCTCGATTTCAACCACACTGGCATTTGATTATTGTCTTGTGATCATATGGCTTTCTCTTCTCTTGGATGGTTGAACTCTGTAGTCAAATTGCAATAAAAAGCTTAGTGTTCAGGGAGTCTATATTGCTGTAAAGGGTATTTTAATACTCAATTTTGCCACTTAATATGATCATAGGTGATGGCTAACACTGAGCTCCAGTTTGAAATTGCGATGAGGGATCAAGTCATTCATGACCAAAGGGAAGCACACAAAACCTTATGGAATTTGCTGTTGGCTTTGGGGGTCGATGAGAGACGACTCTTGGAGCATGCAGCAAAGAATGGTATAACTGTGGAAGGCTGGCAGACGACATCAACCCATGGACTTCTCGGCAGGCAAGGTTCTCCCATTTTAGGTCACCACAAGTACCATCTTGTCTCTTCCTGTCCTTGCAGTTGTCAACCCTGCTCTGGGCAGTCATGTACTCCGGAGCAACACCAAAAGCTGTCCTCTATGTCAATACCTGGGGCAGGTCACAACCTGGCGGATGCTTTCAGCAACGAACAGCATCAAAGTCCCTACCGTAGTGTGTCATATGATCAGCCCCTGCCTTCTCATAGAAGGTTGAGGGCAAATGAATTTTCATGTGAAGGAACTCAAGGAAGCACTGAAATGGATTGGCATCCTCATGATCGACATAATTTGCGTAAATCATTCCCTGTTAGTGCAGTAGACGCATCATTGATGAGTGATGGCTTTATATCTGCTCCATCATTCAGTCCTAAACGGAGTAAGCAACAGAAGGTGTGCACTTAGTAATTGTCTTTGCTTTAAGCTTCGGAATTCAGGTTTCCTCCCGATTCTGGAGAATCAGTCTGTCTTGTCTCACCTACATTGAAACTTGCGGGGTTCTTTTGTGCAGAATGCAGGGGATGACAGCTTTTAGGAAATGAGGGTTCGGCATTCTTTAGGCATGGAAGAGTTGGATGTTGGCCTGCTAATAACCCATGGTGTAGCAGGCAGTGGCTTTTGACTTAAGACCTGTTGAGCTGAGGCTCTGACATGGTGCTTCATCAGTTAATCAAAGGTGTTTCATCTTCAGGCACCCTAGGCTTGATTTGTATTTTAACCCTAGGCATTCCCAATTTGTCAATTATCATGCCAATTTTGTGTAGGAGCAATTTCTTCTTGTCAACCCCCCGACCTCCCTTCGAGCCATGTATATACAAGCGGCCTTCAACTGTCCTGTGTAGTGGTTTCTTGAGTGAGGATCAGATATTTTGGTACTGACTTGGAGGAATCCAAATGACTTGCGTGATCATGGAAAAAGATTATTCTGCCTTTGAATGCGTCTGTATATCTACTGTGGGATTGGAGTGAAGTTGGAGATCCTCTATTAGTTTGATTCAATGCACAATCAATAATATAAACCTTCAGTTGTTGACTTTAAAATGCACCTTTTCTTTGAAAAAATTATTAAAAATCAGGACAGGGGAGGAACTTTTATCAATTTAACATGTTCAAGTTGAACATATCAGCCTGATCTGCCTCTATCTCACAGTCCTTTTGCCCCTCCCAGGCTCACAGTCTAGCCCATTCTTCATCAAATCATATTATGAGGTCATAAAGGTGGAAGATGGAGGTGTACATTGTTTACAATATCCAAAATCTGTGAATTGAATAACATAAATTTAAAGACACCCAATCGACACAAAAATGCAGAAATTGATGGTTTGGGACTCATCTTAGATGTTCTCGTGCCAGGCCTAAATTGAGCATTGGACCTATTTTAATTCCCAGCGTGTGCATCTAAAATCAGAGTCTTAACATTTGAACAACTAGTTTATGGAGCTGATTAATGAGAAATTACAGAAAACTTACTCAAAATCTCTCCCAAAGATGTATACCTGATAAATTTTATAAAATAACTTGGAATGACTTCAAGGATCATCTAATCAAAAAGTATGTTGTTGATTCAATGTACAAGCCATATTCCACGTAAACATTCTAGATTTTCTTTAATGTGCGAAATTTCACCAGTAATCCTTGTTATCCTCATGAGATTTTTCAAAAACCCGATGAATATGGAAGATTTGCAAAACAGATCATTATTGACATTGTAAATGACGTTAACAAATTAAAAGTGATGGAACACTAATTATGAACGCCATGTCACTGAGAGCTTGTATTAAATGATACTAAATAGCTTTACAAAACGTAATTATAAGACATCAAGGATACGTTGTATTCAGTTAATACTCTTCCATTTCAGCTCCTTTTAACTTGTTCCGTATCTCTTATTTATTTGCAGCTCTTTTTATTATCTCTTAATTCCTTGCAACTTCTTCCAATTTCTTCTAGTTTTTTAAAACTTTATTTATAACTGTTTCTAATCGTCTTCAACTCATCCCAATACCTTCCAATTTTTTCCAATTTTTTTAACATTTTCCTTTTTTTTCTAACTTGTTTCAATTTCTTTTAATTTCTTTCAACTTGATTAATTATTATAACTTATTTTCAACTCTTTTCAAATCTTTCAATTCCTTTCACTTCAATTCAAATTCTATTCTTCTTACGGAAAAGAACAACCCCTAATACATGACATGCGAGACAAGGTCAGCGTCTGATTAGACCAATCGTCCTGGACGGTGAATTAAAAAGGGTGTGGAATAATGTCCTTGCGTACGTGTATATCTCGGCAGTTGGCATGCAACTGTCTTTTTCTTTTTTCTTTTTTTTCCTCTTGTACTTTCGTAAGAATGCAACTATTAATTCATCGGTGCACAAGTTTTATTTTCTTGGGGTTCGAAATTGAAGGTGTAAAATTATTCTTATTTGTTCTGGAGGGAAATTTCGGATGCAGAGTAATTAATGAAGAAATGAATCTAGATCTGGCATTTGTAATTTGTAATTAAAAAAATAAAATGAGACGCACTGGAGACGATGCAGAGTAATTAATGAAGAAATAGAATGGGGTTAGAAATTGACCGCAGCCCTAGGCCCTGCAGCATGTCGCCGATCGAGCTGGGCAATCTCTCTCTCTCTCACTGTGACTCTGTGTGTTTGTGTGTGTTTAATCTTCTGCACGTTTAAATTTGTCACTGAAACTGCGGTACGCCACACAATCTTTTGTGGTGAACTCAAAAAGGATTAGTTTAAAACAAAAACAAAGTTGATTCAACTCCTCATACTGTCATGCTTGAGACATGCACGGATGAGATGATGGATCAAGTCAATCATTCTTGATAGTATGAGGAAACTAATGTGGCAGAATTGAAGGGGTAGCAAGGAGGCGGAAATTTCCATACCGCCACCAACGTTCTACTCAAGGGTTTGTTCTTTTCGTATTATCATAGACAATTATATAAAATTACATGTAATATAATAATAATATAATATAATTAAATTTGTAATACAATCATGATTACGTAGTTCACGCTAATTATAATTACAAGATAATTCTCTTTTATTACAATACTCTCATACAACCAAATGACACAATGAAAATACAATTATAAACTTGTTTTCATTATAAGGTTGATTACATCTATAACCAAATATTACATTATAGTTAGCATTTAAATCTGATTAGTATTGATGAGCACCGATCAATAATTTTCTACATTAATCAACACTTCTAAGCATTTACTCATATGTTTTGATTATAATTTCATAATACTTAGCAAGAGTCAATGTTAATTAGCACTTATCAGTTTTGGTTAGCACTCAATATTAACATCCAAAACACTTATCAATGTCTGATCAATACTAATTATTAATAAGTTATTTGTGATAAATTGAAAAAATACGGTCATAATCGTTTGAAGAGTTGTTTTCATCCAATGGTAGTGAATTCTTGTTCCCCTATCATGAGCAGACGTATGTGTGGTGTACTTATGTCCCACGTACCCATTAATCAGTCGAAAAGATCATTGAAACTTTGTACTAAAAGCCGTAAGACGTTTCAAAGGAACATGTATAAAATTTAAGTGGTATTATGAAATAATAAGAAGCTAAAAAAATTGACCCGCATATGTTATCGTACAACATTTTTACATCAGCTATTGTCACCTATTCAAATTTCCCATCACAAGATTTTTCGTTGATTTTTTTAATTTATAATTTCAATTTACTTTAACCAATTTCAATCAATTTTAATAAAAATTGTCAATTTCAATCCACTTTAAACGAATTTAACCAACTTTAACTTACTTTAAACCACTTCAACCCACCTCTTTCAAAAATTTTATTCTTAATATTTTAACCAACTTCAAAAAAATATATTAATTTCAACCCACTTGAATCAATTTCAACCCATTTCAATAAAATATCTCAACTTTAATTTATTTTAATTTATCTCAACTAACTTTATTTTTTTATCAACTCTAATTTATCAATAAAAATAACAAACATAAAGGTTTGGAATTTTGTTTTATTTTAATATAACTATACAGTTTAAATGCAACAGCCACCCTGCACGTATGCATAAAATAATAGCTATATTTGATTCTCCATAGATGCCCTGCTTAAGTGTACGCTCTTTATTGACAAAGAAATCAACCCATGAGTCATAACCTCGATCGTATCAATCAGACTTGAATTATATCCACTTCACGTTGTCTGCGGTAGCTGAGCTATTAGTAAGCTTAATTAATTAATTAATTAATTAATTAATTAATTAATTAATTAGTTTTCCTATGAGCATGATTTTAATCAACTCATGTTTCATGCTTGTTTGGTAAAGACAAAATCATTTTATATCTTTTTTTTTTTTTAACCGTTCCGTAACTTTGGCTAGTCAAATTTACTTTACCTTCGAGAGATTAATTACTTCAAAAGAATTTACAAGTGAAAATGCAAAAAAGAACTCATAACTCATGATATACATATCAAGAAGTAAAATGATAAATGTCTTTTTATAAATAAATATCTTATCTTGACTTAAAACTTATATTATCACATTTAAATCGAAAAAAAATTGATTATAGTGAATATTGAAATTTGTTAATTACAATTCATAAACTATGTAAAATCATCCTTTTCTCCATAATTATTTAGGATTCTAGAATAATGCATAGAATATGTCTTCCATATAAGCTTAACCCGATTAGGGCGTCATTGTGCACCCTTATGGCGTGCAATCTAGCGCTGTAAAATCTCCCCCTCCCCCCCCCGCATCAAGCTTGTTGGGTGGCGCGCGGCAAGTGGAGTCCTCCCCTTAGCCATGGCCATTGCACGACGCATGCCTAATTTCTTCATGCAGTGTAGCATCTGTGGGCACCCTGAGGAATCCGACACTCATGCTGTCCTCCGTTGCCCACTTGCGACACAGGTCTTGCAAGGTTGCGACTTTGCTACTTCTCTTTGGACTGAGCCATTCTGAACTCTCGCAGACTACCTGGTTCATGCACGATGAAGACGGTTTTGGCAACTTCATATCAGTCCTGTGGGAATGTTGGAACGTGCAGAATCGTTTCATTTTTGATACCCCTCACTGAAACCTGAGCATGTTGGGGAAAAGAGCAATAGATTTTGTGAGCTCCTTCCATCTTGCTCAGCTGAATGAAACCCCTCCAAGACCAACAAAATATCCAACTACATGGAGCCCTCCCATGGCCGGTTATCTCAAGCTAAACTTTGATGGCTCTTTGCTCTCCAATGGTTTTGGGGGTTGGGGTTTTGTCTTGCGTAACCATGATGGGGATGTCCTTCTTCCAAGAGCCAAGCATGGCACCAACTTGGCTGGGTCTCTCATTGAGGAAGCATGATCCTGCTTGTATGCAATTCGAAGTGCTTATGCTTTTGGTGCTCGCAACCTTATTATCGAAGGGGACTATCTTCAGCTGATTACTGCTCTTAAGTCTCGTAAGGTCCATGATGATGCTGTTAGTATTTTTGCTAAGGACATCCTTTCTTTCTCTGCGAGTTTTGATTTTGTCAGCTGGTCTTTTATTAAGAGAGGGGGCAAGAGGGTAGCACACGATATCGCCCACAAACAACCTTTCTATCTTAAGGGCAAATTGTGGGAATTTGTAGTTCCTGAGGACATAACGTCTCGGGTCTCGGATGATATGTACGCTTACATTGATGGCAATCTAATATAGTACCCTCCCCCTTTTGCCCATTAAAAAAAAAACCATAAAACATATCAATTTAGATCAAAATAAGATATTTGTTTATAAAGTATCTTACCATAAGACATCCGTAAAAAAATTGTGATTTTACTCTGAGAGCACGCATAAATGGGATATCTCTTTGAAGTTATGATTGATAACTTTTTAAAATCAATATTTTTAGGGTTGGGGAGGGGAGGGTAGGGGTCTGATTCACATGACAAGTTCCGCACTCCAATATGATGAAAAGTAAATACGGATTATTAATCTATTTATTTATTTATCTATTTGTTTTGGCAGGATCTGATGAGTGGGTGAATGGTGATGATCGTGATCGTGATCGTGATTCATGACGACAAAGAATGAGGACAGCAGAGGTGGCAATGCTGCAACGACTAAACACAATGGGGCCTAGTGTAGGAGATCACACCAATTCAAAAATATAAATATACTCATAAAATAATAATAAAGGATTATTGGATGATAATATATTATATAATTTGAAGTATTGAACAATAATACTTCAATTTTTGGACTTAAATATTTATGCATTATACTTTAGACTTATTTATTGTTTTTATATCAAGATCAATTGAAAATGCTTTTAGTTGGTGATGTAAGTGCATATTCAACATATATAATTGCATATACTTGAAAAATCTTGAATTTTAAACAATACACTTGCAAATCATAGTGAAATTGTTGCATTATATTGATAAAAACATATTCAAACTCTATCTTGATATATGAACAGTAAATTATATTTTTTTTTGGTTTAACCAAAGATATCCACCATCGATCGCGGTGACTAATCCCCTCCTCCTGCGAGCTTCACTTAAGGGTAAAGGGTTGGTCAAGAATTGTTCTCTATTCCCAAAGGGTAAGGACCAAACCCCTGATCAATTAGTTAAGGGACAGTAAATATGTTAATAATATAGTACATATACATCCAAGTTCAAAATTAGGAGTATTATTGTTCAATACCTCAAAATACAGTATATCATCGTCCAAAATTCCAATAATAGATATTTTGTATAAGGTATTTTTAAAGTATTATTTTGACCTTAAAATCATATTATAATGTTTTTAAACTAAAAAAAAAGGTATGATCGAATAGTAAAAGTATATTACAATTTAAAATTTTGTATGAAATTATCTTCTTTTCTATAATTTAACCCATTTCTAAATACTTGTATCACATATCCTTATAGATAGGGTTGATATGATTAATGTATCATTTAATACTTCATCAATATAACCGACAAATATTTAAATTTGACAATTTATAACTAAGTATAATCATGAAAAATTTAGTAATTTTAAATTATAAATCATGTGAACTTCATGTAAGACAATAAATTTAAAGATGTTTTACGATAAGAGATATATATATATATATATATATATATATATATATATATATATATATATATATATATATCATCATCACTTATGTACTAATACTTTTTTATTTTAGTTACTCTCGTGAATATTGCTTTGTCCACTACACAGTCTGCCCAAAAGGGGGGGAGGGGGGGGGAATGGAGCCTCCAGGTAGTGGAGTGAGTTTTGCTTTTTGAAACACTAAAACTGTAATTGTGTCAAACAAATTATTAAAAATTAATAAGAAGATGAGAAGGAGACCTGCATCTGCGTGCATGTATCTATAAGTAGGCACGTAAGTAAACATGGCACCAATTACCGAGTAGTACTGACTGAGAGCCCAGCCCAAGCGTGGAGTGACCCCCGAGTGCATCATGCGTCTATGTGAATCATAAACCTCTCGTCTTTCAAAGTGCGTCTGTGAGACCCTCCTCTTCTGTGTTCTGCACTCTCTCTCTCTCTCTCTCTCTCCCCCTCTCTCTCATTGTTATTGTTGTACTCCCTGTTGTGGGCTTAATAATCATGCAGGTTTATCATTGAAGAGGGGAAATTAAGTAGCTGTATAATGCAAGAAAAAGACTTCACAGAAATGGAGGAAATTGACGCATGGCTTACACAACTGGTAAGTAATTTTCCTGAAACTTAATTAATGCAGTTTGTCTGAGCATTATCTATATTTGGCTTCAAATGTCGTTAATTTATTTACTCATTTTGTTTTTCTTCTTTTACTTCCCTCATTTCTATTCAGCAAGATACATACCATATCTGGCAAAGTTCATAGTACAGGTTCTGAGACCCAGCTCATATATATTGCAAGTTAACCATCCCACTGAAAAAAAAAAAAAAAAAAAGGATCTAATAATAATGTATTATAACAACAACAACATTTTACCTTTTGAATTTTTTATTAAAAAAAAAAAAAAGAGGATAAAGATTTGCTAGACTTTGATGAGAAAAAGTTAAAATCAAGTAGGGTTGCGGTGGAGTCGATATCAATATCAGCTCAGAGATTGATTTAGCAAAATTTTCCATGTTCTTGGTAAGAACTAAGAACTAGTGTTTGAGCCCTTTTTTAATATTTTTTTAATTAATTAAAACAACTTTGAAAAACTTAGCAATCTTGCTTCATTAGTTATTACTATAAAAATTCTGTTAAGTCAGCAGTATCCCAAAGCCTCTATTATACACCTGAGAGTATATACTCTTGGAAGTCACATAAGTAAAATATATATTAATAACTGCTCATATGACAAATACACATTGATAAAATTATATATATGTATCATGTTGATATTAAATGACATTGTTGGTGTTCCCACTAGTGATGATAAATAAATTTCCATTGAGATCAAATTAAACATTTAACATTCATCATCCACTAATTATAACTTATGAGTGATCATGATTAATGGTTTGTTGGTAATTGGCAAAGATCGGATATGATATCCAGATAATGGTAGTGCCTAAATGCACTATCAATATGTTCTATATGAATAATTAACAAGTAAACTTTTTAATTGTAGACACGTTAATACTCTTTTTAAAATTTAGAGTCGCATAAGACTGCGGGCAATACAATAAGAGAGAAAGATCAAACTTATGACTTAATGTACTACTGGTTCAATGACTCGGTTTTAGCTATTAAATTAAATATCATTGATTATATATATTGTTACTTACAAAGGGAGAAAATTAATGGGCAAAGCACAACAGTGTAGTCTTAAAATGTGAACTTTTACCATTAGTAAAATTATTATATAATTTGGTTATTCAAATAATCCATCCTAACAAAAATGTGCGATTTTTTATTTATAAAACAACAACATATTATATATAACTCAAAACAGACAATATATATATATAAGAACAAATTCACTGATTAAATTCAACAGACAAATTCAATATTTTCATATACAATCTACAATCATCTTTCGGGTAGAGGCTTTCAAGTAAAGCATTAAATAATGTCTTGATTTAGTACTAACATAAAATGATGTCCTCGTCTTAAAAAGAAAAACATATAATGATGTCCTTAATCTATAAGATTTTAAGTTTAACTCGCCTTCCTAAATCAAATTTTATTCGCTTCCCATCTCACTAACTTCATCTAAAGAAATTAAATATCATAATTAAGTGTTCATTTTTAAGTTCATAATGCACCATCTATTCTAAAATAGGTTTTACACATAGGTAATATGATTCTCTAAAGGAACAGTATTTTTCACATTGTTTTTTAAGAAAATGAAGATTTTCAAATATTATTAATAATATAGAAGACTTTATTCTGAACTTTTTAGGAAAAACAAAACATTTGATGGATTGAAAAAAGTAATAATGTTTCTTGAAACTACATATTAATAGTACTTAGTAATTAACTAAGCCCTATATGGCCACTAGGCACTTGCCGGCCATGACCATTTTTAGCAATTGCACTGTGCTGCTTAAATAATTGGTTTTATATCTCTTGCGCTTCTCCCCTCAAATGTCATTTCCATTTTGGGGATCACAAGGTGCGAATCAAAATCGCAGATGGGGCCTCTTACAGTCTTACAGAATGAACTTGAAAACATTTATGATATCTTCCTCTACTCGACTGAAAAAAAAGTGCATATATATATATATATATATATTAAAATTTCACTGAAAAAATCTACATTTATACAATAGTAATAGTATAAGGTTAAATCCTATCAACATTATATTTGAACCAATGTACCATGGTCTAATTTTATGTTATTGAATATAACAATAATAACTTTCAATGTAGATCCCACTTTTGCAGGATCTGAGGAGATATAGATGTAGACAGCCTTATCCTTACATAAATAACTACATGTGAAGTGACTGTTTCTAAATTTTTCGTTGTTAAATACGAATAGAAATATAGAATTCTAATTTTATACACTAATTTGTCCAAGAGAGTGACGATTTCTTACTTTTAATTTGACTTCAAATTTGTCCTTTACACTATACTTTACTGTCTAAATTAAATATTAATTTGTGTCCCTTTTTCTTGATTCCTTCCTTGGGTGGAAATTTTTTAGTAGCAAAACGACAAGTGTTTTGTTGCAAGACACTTCATAAATGTTATGTTTTGACTAAAAAATTATACTATTATATTTTTAAATTGAAAAAATGGTAGGATCGGATCATGAAAGTATATTACAACTTATGAATTGTATAAAATCATCTTTTTATTCATAATTTGTCATATTTTTAAAATACGCGTATCATATGTACTTATGGATGGGGTTAATGCAATTATAGTATCATTTAATACTTTACCGACGTGGCCGATGAATATTTAAGATTAGCAATTCATAATTAAATATAATCATTAAAAAATTTATAATTTTAAATTATAAAATATATTAATTTATAATAAAATAAAATATTTAAGAAAATTCAGCAGTACGATATATATCACTATTCTTTCTTAATAAAGTCTAATCTCACTATAACGAAACTACTATTGACAATGCGCAAGTACTCATATGAATGTGTGACGTCAAGATGTTGTAATGCTTTCATTTTCTAATTGTAAAATGTGAGGCTTGTGAGCTTCTCTATCAGCCAAAAAAGGCAATGCGACAAATTAGAGAATCATATGTATTATAGTCGTGAGTTCTATATACAGTATAGAGGCCAGGACGTTTTCGATAAAAATTTTGACAATATCATATTCTATAAATGTAGGGATCGAAAACTACAGTATAATTTGCATAAGATAATTATGTTTATATAAGGAGCCTATTTAGGACTTGTTTTTTCGTTGAACAATATGAGTTATTAAATCGGTAAAAATTAATTGAAATTGATAGAATTAGGTTAAACTGGATTAAAGTAGATTTTTTTTAGGTTATTAAAGCGGATTAAAGTTGGTTGAAGTGGGTTGAATTTTTTTATATGAAGGGTTGAAATTGGTTAAAATAGTGAAAAGTGAATTGAAATTAGTTAAAGGACCTATTCTTTTCGTGGATAAATTGAGGTGGATAAAAGTTAAAGTGAATTAAAGTAGGTTGAGGTGGGTTGAAATGGGTTGAAATGGGTTGAATTTTTTTATGTGATAAATTAAATTTGGTTAAAATAGTGGAAGTAAGTTAAAGTAGTTTGAATTAGGTTGATGGATTGAAGTTGGTATTTTAAAATTTACTCTTAAAAAGAACCGGCCCAAAGTTGATTAAAATTGATATTTTTTATTAAAATTCGTTAGTTGATAGAAGTTTAATTTAATTAAGGTTAATAAATCTATATTAACTAACAAAAAACCAGGGCCTTAATTATATTGGTGTATCAATCTCTTTGATTTTTTTGTTTCTTTTTAACTTTTTTTTAATGAAATCTGTCTACTACCTTCTGTCAGTCACTGATGTTGAATAAATGGACAGTTGTGCGGTTTTTGGAAGTGAAACTTGACATCACCCTAAACTGATTGTCCTTCAAGCCCCCACGTGCTCTGGTCCATCTCTTTCGTTATCATCCTCCTCATCATCATCGTCGTCATTATTATTATTATTATTATTATTATTATTATTATTATTACTACAACTATTATTAAAGATTATTTTTAAAATTTTTGGGGTTGGAAATGCATAGGAAACAGAGATGCATGAAGGTCCCATGACAATAAATCACCCTGGCATCTACCAGAAGAGCCATCACCAGCACCACCATCATCATCATGACGATCATCATCTAAGTGAAATGATGGAAAGATCAGGAGGAGGAGTACTTGATGAAGAGCTTGAGGCGGCGCTGGGTCCATCTGTGTACCCTGATCATCTCTCCGGCGGCGGCGTTGAAACCAACAACAGGTCCTCACCCCATGATCATGAGCAGCTGGACTTTGACTACCCCCTACTTGACCTTCAACCTAATTTCTGCTACCCTCATCTTGATCCACTCTCTCATATTCTGCCTCATAATCACACCGATATTAATCTTCATGAAAATACTAGTAATCAGAGGGCCAACATGCACAATCCCCTGCAGTTGGGTGCACGCTCCACAGAATTAGTGCAGCATGAACATCACCAATCAGCGGCTGTGGCTGTGGCTGTCGGTGATGATGATCATGATCAGATCACTAATAATAAGATGAGCAAAAAAGCGGATGATCACAATAATCATGATAAGAAGCAGGCGGGCCCAGGAGGAGGAGCAAGTACCAGTAGTAAGAGTACAAAGAAGAGGAGGGAGCCAAGTCAAGTCCAAGATCACATCTTGGCTGAAAGAAAGCGCCGTGAGTTGCTCGGCACTCAATTCATTTCTCTATCCGCCATTGTTCCCGGCCTTAAGAAGGTATCTCATATGAATATACATCTTCGTTTCGTTCCTACTCTGTAATTATTTGTTACTGTTAACATTATATTAATGGCAGACGGACAAAACATCAGTGCTGGGGGAGGCAATAAAGTACATGAAGGAACTCAAAGAGAAGGTGAAGGCCTTGGAGGAAGAGGCTGCAAAGCGGACGGTGGAGTCGGTCGTGATGGTTAAGAAATCCCAATTGGTGGTGGCCGATGACGACAACGAGGCTTCGTCGTCAGTGGATGACAGCTGCATTGGCGGCAGAGGTGGCGAATCCCTGCCGGAAATAGAGGTGAAGGTGTCGGACAAATGCATGCTGATAAAAGCGTACTGCGAGAAGAGGAAAGGGGTGTTGCCCAAACTATTCCAAGAGGTGGAAAAGCTCGGTCTCAATGTTCTCAGCTGTAGTGCCATACCCTTTGGCATCTTAGCCCTTGACATCACCATCCTCGCGCAGGTGATTAACCATTTAAGACGTAAGACATTTATCATTCTGTTATTTAAAAAGGTCCAAAATTTTGATATCTTTGTCATTTATATATGCAGATGGAAAAGGAGTTGAACGCGAATGTGAAGGATGTTATTAGAAGTCTTGGCTCGGCACTTAGCCCTCCAGTTGCCTAATTGATTAGGATATTAATATAGTTTTATTAGTATAGTTTTCCTCAGCACGCATGTCAAGTGCTACTAATAAAGATATATATACCTCCTTTGTTTTTTGAACTAATATTATATATCTCTTTGTCGCGTTCATCACAATTATGGACTAGTTATTTAACATATTTCAATGAAACCGACTTTTAACAATTTAAGAATGTAATTATTGTATTTAACCCTTAGAGACTTTCTTATGTTAATTAAAGTTGTACTATTATCTAACTGCTACACAAAGCGGTTACTAGAGATCTGTAATCGATCGAATCTTACATATATCAGCATCTGTACCTCCCTTTATACCGAAAAGGGGGAAAAAAACTACCACACAAAGAGCACCTTAAACAGACACTCCTCTCTCCTTTTAATTTATGTGAACAGATATCTTGTAAATAACTCAAAATATCTTGTACATACTCTGGATTGTTTTGGTAGTTACAGTGTTTTGCTTAGCTGGCAAAAGTAGCTAATTTATGGAAGAGAAACTTTACTGATGTGCAAATACCCATACTCTATACAGAAAAACAGAACAATAAAAATTAGCTTTCTTTCTCTAAGTCAGCCATCTCTCTCTAGAGCTCGCTCCTCTCATTTGTGTTCATCTTCTTCCTTTGCAAATGACATGGTAGCAGAGCATGGAGCTATGAGTCCTCGATTTCTTCTTTTTGTTCTTTCATCTTCGATCAGTTGTTTAGATTCAACAATAGATCAAAACGTCACTATAATTCTTTGACCTAATTTTCTTTTTGATCGATTGGCTAATTTCTCCAATTGATCAAGGTAAAATCATTGAGGATTCAGAGATCGATCTCAATGTTCTTTGAATTTCATTCGCTTTTCTATTTATTTTCACTGCAATTCTTGCATTTCATGGCTGCCGAAGGTGAGAAACCCGTTGCAGACAAAGGCGTGAAGATTGATAAAGAAATAGGGTCAATCGTCATTGATCCTTCACATGAGCTTTATCTCTATCCTTCTGATAGTCCTAATAATGCTCTTGTGAGCACTCTAATTGATGGCCACAATTATGGTAATTGGAGGAAAGCGGTCGAAATAGGCCTAATTGCAAAGAACAAAATCAGTTTTGTACAAGGAACTTGCAAGAGACCTGATTCGAATTCTCCTTTGGTCAATCAATGGGAAAGATGTGATAAGAAGGTGATTTCTTGGATTATGAAATCAGTCATGAAGAACATTTCTGATAGTATCTTATTCTCCAATTCAGCCGAACACATTTGGAAGCAACTCGAATTGAGGTTTGGTCAAGTCGATCGAACAAAGACTTTCCAGATCCAACGTGATCTTTGTTCAATTTCTCAAGGAAATATGTCTGTGGCAGATTATTTCACACAGCTTAAAAAGCTATGGGATGATTATAATTCTTTAATAATCATTCCTACGTGTTCTCGTGGTCAAGAATGTAAAACTTTTCAATCTGCTCATCGACTGATTTAAGAACATGAGATTATGTAGTTTTTGGCTGGATTGAATGAAGCGTACAAGGCTGTAAGGGGCGATATTTTGATGATGAAGCGTTTCCCTGACATGAATGAAATATACAACATATTGTGGCAAGAAGAAAATCAAAGAGGTCTCTATTCAGTAGCTATACAAATTTCACCTCAGTCTGTAGCTATGGTAGTACCATATGCTATGCCTCATACTGCTTCAACTGTACGTGAAAGCTTGGGCTTGGCAGCACAACAAAAGCAGTCAATTAATGGACCAAGGCCTCAGAACAAGCAATACTTCTGTGATCATTGCAAGATGTATGGCCATAGCACTCAATGGTGCTATAAGCTCCATGGTTATCCTCCTAGTCACAAATTTTACAAGCCCAAAGGTTTTGCTGCACCAGCTAACTAGATTTTACCAAATCAATGGACATCTTCCAATCCACTGTGTCAGACCAATGTGCCTCAGCAACAATCTCCATTTGGTGTTTTGTACTCTCACAACAACCAATAACCATAGTTTACTCCAGAACAGCACAGCCAGCTGCTTCAGCTTCTTCAGAAGCACAACTTGGAGCCAAATACCTCCCCTATGATGAAGGAAAATGCCACTCCACTCAATCTTTGTCTGCTTCCTGACTTCACTTGCAAATGATGCTTGAATAATTGATAGTGGAACCAGTGATAACATCACTCGACATCAGTCTATGATGTATTCGTCATGACCTATTGAAAAACCTTGTTTTATCACTATGCCAAATGGGAAGCAAGCCAAAGTTACTCATACTGGGAGAGTTATGTTGAGTCATGATATACACTTGCAAGATGTGCTATTTGTTCCTGAGTTTCAGTTTAATCTGATTTCAGCAAGTAAGTTGACTAAACAATTATCTTCTCACATTGTTTTCAAACCAAATGCCTGCTTGGTTCAGGACACCAACGGACAGACTTCAATGGTCGTTGGTAAAGAGTTCCTTGGGCTATACTATGCAATCAAAAGACCAGAATGTGAGACACAAACTGGGAAGAACACTCCAAGTGGTGTTTTTGCCCTTACACAGAGAATAAGTCTTTTTCCAGATTTTCATTTAAGCGATGTTGATCTTTGGCACTTTAGACTTGGTCATGTGTCTTTTGAGACCATGAAATATATTGATCTGCCTTGTAATAATGTCAAGAGCAGTTCTGTGTGTCAAATTTATCCACGGGCTAAGCTACACAGACAACCATTTCCTGTTAGTAATTCTAAAGCATTGCAACCTTTTGAGTTGTTGCATGTGGATATTTGGGGGGCTTACAAGTGTAAGACCTATAATGGTTACCAATATGTCTTGACAATAGTGGACGATTTTTCTAGAGCTACTTGGTTACATTTGTTGTCTCATAAATCAAATGTCTTTCCTATGTTGCAAGCATTTATTACTCAAATAGAGAGACAATTTACAGCCTCTGTCCAAGTGATTAGATCTGATAATGGACTTGAATTTCAAGATACTAGTGCCCTGCAGTTTTATGCTTCTAAAGGTGTCTTGCATTAGACTTCATGTGTTAAAAGGCCTCAACAGAATGGTATCGTGGAAAGAAAACATAAACATTTATTGAAAGTGGCTAGGGCATTGATGATACAGTCAGGGTTATCTTTGAAATATTGGGGTGATAGTATTCTTACAGCAACCTATTTGATTAACAGATTCCCTACATAGGTGTTGGCCCATAAGACACCTTATGAAGTTCTCTATGGCCAAAAACCAAATTATAGCCACCTGAAGTCCTTTGGTTGTCATTGTTATGTTGCTTCTTTGATAGAAACAGGGAAAACTTCAAGATGGAGGTCACCCTTGTGTGTTTCTTGGTTATCCTTATGGGCAAAAGGCTTACAAAGTTCTAGATTTGGACATCAAATAGGTCCTCGCATCCAGGGATGTGGTATTTCAAGAAAACCACTCCCCATATCATTCTTCTGAACCAGCTACAACTATCTTCGCTACTCCTCCAGCTGACTGTGACTCTAGTTCAATTTCACCACCAGTTTATCATGTACCCAGTTGTAGCTCAGAATGTTAAGGGGTGTCATCTCATGATCCTGCCTTTTCACCTGAAGAACATGACTCAATTCGAGCTCTTATACCTAGGAGATCTTCTAGATCACATCATGAGCCTCAATACCTCAAGGATTATGTTTGTTCTCAAGTGGTTTCTTCCCCACTGGTGCAATTTGTTGGTCTTTGAGCAATTGCCTTTTTAGTGTCAGGCACTTCTCTCTCATGTGTCCACTAATACTGAACCAACCTCCTATGCAGGGGCTTCTAAACACCAAGGCTGGTTATAGGGCATGAACAAGGAAATCAATGCTCTTGAGGCTAATCAGACTTGGGAACTTGTCACTCTTCCACCTGGGAAGAAAGCCATTACTTATAAATGGATGCATAGAGTAAAACTAAAGACTGATGGGTCCTTGGAGAGGCTTAAAACCAGCTGGTGGTGAGGGGATTCACCCAAAGACATGGGATTGACTATGAAGAAGTGTTTTCTCCTGTAGTTAAAATGACCACCATCAGAAGTGTCATTGATCTAGCAGCTCATAAAGGCTGGCATATCTCTCAACTTAATGTCAACAATGTTTTTTTGCACGAGGGATCTCCATGAAGAGGTTTACATGCTTGTTCCAGAGGGTATTTCGAATCCAGAGAATAAGGTTTGCAAACTTAAAAAATCCCTATATGGTCTTAAGCAGGCCTCTAGACAATGGTTTCAAAAACTCAACAATACTCTTATAGCCTTGGGGTACCAACAATGCAAGTGTGGTTACTCTTTGTTCCTCAATAAGTCCACTACCAATATTACCATCGTTGCAGTTTATGTTGATGATATAATCATCATTGGTTCTGATCCTTATGAGATTAAGTTTGTTAAGACTCATTTGGATTCCTTGCTTGGCATTAAGGATCTAGGACTTCTCAGTTTCTTCCTTGGGATAGAGGTAACACAACTTCAGGATGGAATTTTTCTCTCTCAAAAGAAGCTCACCCAAGACCTCTTAACACAAAGTGGCTTTGCTCATTCCACACCTGTAGCCACATCATTACCCCTTAACTGCAAGTTACTACCTGATCGAGAAGGGCTCTCTTCTTCCTGATCCTACTCTCTATAGGGCTCTCATTGGCAAGCTAAATTTCCTCATGCATACAAGGCTTGACTTGAGCTTTACTGCGCAAACTCTTAGTCAATTTATGCAGGCTCCTCGTGATATTCATTTTCAGGCTCTCTCTTACACACTCAGATATCTTCAAGGGACAGCAGGTCAAGCAATTTTGCTCAAGGGATCTGATGAACTCAAGGTTCAGGCTTACTCAAACTCAGATTGGGCTTTTTGCCCCTCTACTAGGAGGTCAGTTTCAGGGTATCTCATTCTCCTAGGCAACTCTCCTATCAGTTGGAAATCCAAGAAACAGGGGACTGTCTCCCGTTCTTCCTCTGAAGTAGAGTATAGAGCCAGGGCTCAGACTGCTTCAGAAGTTACCTGGCTCATCCGGTTATTTGATGAATTGGGAGTTCACTCCCTTAAACCTGTTAGCCTCCATTGTGACAATCAATCAGCAATTTCCATTGCCAAAAACCCCGCATTTCACGAGCGAATAAAACACATTGAAATCGATTATCATTTTACTCGTGAAAAGGTCTTGGAGGGCCTTCTACAACTCTCCTACACGCCTACACAGGATCAACTTGCTGATGTCTTTACCAAGATCTTGCCTTCAACACAATTTAGGCCCTGTTACACAAGCTTGGAATGTTTGATCCTTCCAGCTTGCAGGGGCAGGGGGGAATAGATATCTTGTAAATAACTGAAAATATCTTGTACACACTCTAGATTATTCTGGTAGTTACAGTGTTTTGCTTAGCTGACCAAGTTAGCTAATTTATGAGAGAGAAACTTTACTGATGTACAAATACCGATACTCTGTACAGAAAAACACAACAATAAAAATTAGTTTTCTCTCTCTAAGTCAGCCCTCTCTCTCTAAAGCTCGCTCCTCTCATTTGTGTTCATCTTCTTCCTCCGCAAATGACATAACATACTTACATACACCTTGTCTTTTAGGCACTCATAGTAGGGCTCTAATAAAATATTCTACTTATCTTGTTTTGATTTTAAAATTATATTATCATATATTAAATTCACCTGGCGTTATGGTATACATTGATAATGCATGTGATTCCCATATGCCATATAATGCGGATTGATATATATTATTGATGATGGACCGGCTGCTTCTGCAACATTAACAACAATTAAAGATATGCTAATTTGAACTCATTGATACCAATCTGTGCTTTATAATTGATCAAATTAGTTGAACCTGCTTTATTTAAAAATTGATTGGACTGTAGAAATGTAGGTCGTAATTTCACCATCTACGTACGACCTGAAGAATCTGGTTTAATTTGATCTCTAAGCAAAACTGTGAATGAGAAAGGTGGTAAAAATGAAACGAACGGATGTACCGATTATGATAAGATGATGGGGACAAGATGGGATGTTTGTTGAGGAATTTCTACTGTCATTAAGACATTTTGATATGATGCAATTTATCGATCAATCATGGCCATCAATGACTTTATCAAAAATAGCTGACTTTATCATCCATTAACTTTTTGAAATAATTTTTGAAATAATTTATTTTTTATCTTATAACTTTATCAAAAATAGCTGATTTATCAAATGATTTTTCAACAAATAGTTAATTCAAATAACTAACATAAACAACCAACTCAAACAGCTAACAACTTGTCAAACAGGCCATAATAGTCTTTCTCAAATGTTCCTACATGTCTCCTCCAAACTTCAGTTAACCGAACCCAAGATGAAGGCCCTGTTTGGCAATCAGCTGTTAGCTGTTAGCTGATTGCATAAGCTGTTAGCTGTTAGCTGATTGTATTAGCTGTTTGACTTAGCTGATTGCATTAGCTGTTTGTGAAAAAAGTGTTTGGTGAAGTTAACTGTTTCTAACAAAGCTATTTGATAAAATTCCACTTATACCTATTACTCAATTTCATTATTTTTCTAACTAAACAATTTTTCATTGGCTATTTATTTTTCTTTTCGATATGAACTATGAATTAAGACTTATGTGATATATAAAATTACATTTATACTTTTTTCTAATTTTAGTACTTATTATCAAAATATATTTTTAATGTTAAATGGTTTCCTTTTTAATAGTAATTGAAATTATGTGATATAAAAAATATTTATATATCATGTAAGACTAACTAATATAAATTATTTGTTAAATTAAGAAAGCATTATCTCCAACATCATAGCCATCCACAACTCTTGTCCCAAAAAAGAAAAAAATAAATTAAAAAATTTAAAGTATAAGCATCCAACATTCGGGAATATCATTTGTGAATAACATGTAATGTAAATTGGTTCAAATTATAAGGTTAGTATGGTCATTATAATAGTAAATATCAAAAAGTTCTTTGAAAAAGCTATTCCAAAGAGCTTTTTGTAAAAGAGCTTTTTGGGTATAAAAAGTTAATCTAAAAAGCTAATCAACCAAACACCCTAAAGAGTTTTTTGACCAGAGTCAAACAGCTAATACCCCCAAAAAGCTCTTTTTGCATCCAAAAAGCTCTTTGCCAAACATGGCCGAAAAGGTGCATGATTAATGGCATAAATAGGGCGCTACCGACATTTTAGTATTGTTTGAGCATCTTTAACTATTAACTATAAATTCATTTTTTGGAATTCAAGTCAGTCACAGTCGTAAAAGTTTCAGTTTTTTAGAATTTGTATTTCATCAGTCTTTTAATCAATGAAACTCTAATTTAAATCACTAAATAAAATATTTATCATGAATTCATTATACAACATATAGTATTATATTTTTTTAAAAAGGACAAAGTAAAAGAAAACCAAAAATAATTAATTAAAAATTATATAAAAAGTAAAGAATGGAATGCAGCTCCAACTTGCATTCCATGTCCAAAAAAATAATAAAAAATTATAAAAAGTAAAAAGGGAGAGGATGGAATGTAGGTCTCACAAGTAGAACTCATTTCTCGTAGGTGCGAATGGCGTCAAATCACTTTTGTCAGCGACAATGCAACTCGCATTCAATATTTTTGTATTTATTTATGGTGACGTTAACCCCACTTCATAGAAATCAAGTGGCCTAAAATTGACCCATTCAATAAATACGTTTGGTGCGCCTATTTTGAAAAATAATTCAAGATAATTCTATTTTTTGGGTGCTGTAGTGTTCATAGCCCTTTAACATTACGATTCATTCTTACAAATTGAAGTGAAGGTTTCAGACAAGAATCTCACCTTTAGCGTCTATTGTGAAAAAAAAAAAGAAGGAATTTTGCCAAAATTATTTTGCGAGGTGGAGAAACATGTCATGCAACGGTTCATTTTCTACACTAACATCATTTTAAGGAAAATTTGGTGCATATATAGTTTATATATATATACTGGTTGTTACATAAAATTTGGCGCATATATAGTATAATAATCCAATATGCAAGTGAGGAATGGGTAGAAAATTTAATTAGAACCAAGCTAATGAGCACATTAATTACCACCTGTAATTTGGTTCGGCTAATCAGAGCCTTAATTCTGAATAGTTGCACCGTGACCCTTGCTCAAAAAGATATCAATCATGATTACAATAATTGGAGAATTTTTTAATATTTTAAACTTAATCAACTGGATGTGGCCATTATCGTCTTTTTGCTAATGGAATAAAAATGGCGAAAACGATAGTATGTCTGAAATGATTACTAGTACGACATCATTGATCATTGATCATTGATCTTGTTAAAATTAGGCCGAAAGCAGTGCGCTTTCGTTCAGATATTCTACAACTACGGATCACAGGCTCCCTCCGCATTGCCACGTAGGTCTTCCGTTGCAAAGTTAATAAATAAGTAAACTGAAAATGACAACGCCGCCTTACAAGAGTTTAAAACTTTTTATTTTTTTATTTGGTCAAAGATTCATGTTAAAGTGTATTAGATGACGGATAAAAGGTTGAGATGGCTTGGCAAAAAAGTGCTGATATATAATAGAACATAAATGGATTAACTTACACGTGACTATCTTCTTTGAAGGTTTGCAGCTAGTGCTAATACTCATGATTTATGTGTTTCGGCTAGAGTTTAACGACAAGTTGGATACTTATTGGGTTAAGTTGATCAGACCATTTAAAATAGGCCAATAAAAAATTAGATAAATAATAATCTGGGTTAATAATAGGCCGGCCTATTAAAGCATATTAATAGGTCAGACTAGGTCGGCCCATTAATGATTCGTTTAGTGATATGTTACTTTTTTAACCTACTTGTCATACTAATTTACATTCTACAAGTGATTAAACTTATTACCCATGTTTTATATATAACAATTATTATTATACATAGTTGTTTTGTGCAGGTTTCTTCCATTATAAAACGAGTCAAAAGCAGGTCGTTAATGGGTCGACCCAACAGAACCCGTTTATTTACACAAAAGGCTTGCCCAGCCCAAATCATTAACGGATCGACCATGACCTGACCCGACCCATTCTGTAAAACGGGTCGATTCTAATCTGACCCGACCCGATCCATTGCCCACCTTGTTTTGTCCTTATTGGATTGATTTGAATGGGTGCAATTCCCACATCACATTTACAAGATGTTGAAAAGTAGATTATTTGAGGAGTTTTCAAAAAACTCTTTAAGTTGCTTGGTAAATTGAATTTTTGTAATAGCTTTTGACTCCCAAAAAGCTATTTGCAAGAAGCTAATTTGAGTAGTTTTTATGGTTAGATTTTTTAGAAATTTATTTTTTTGTTTCACATCATCTTGAAAAAATTTATTTCGCCGAAAATGTTTTTCTTAAACACAACCAATCTAATTACCTAACAATTAGCAATAAATCCAATCAACTAATTAACAACTAATAGTAAATAGTTGATTGCCAGATATAGCCTTGAAATTTTGGATATAAGCGATGCAAAAATGTTTACATTTGCTAGAGCGGATTGCAGTAGCAATTAAAAGAATTAATATTTCAATTAAGCAAAATGATAAGTGTCTTGTAGCAAGACACTTTTTAAGTGTCTTGTAGCAAGACACTTTTTAAGTGTCTTTTTTTCGCTTAAAATATATCTTATCACATATTAAATTAGAAAAATATGATATGATTAAATAGTAGAAGGTTGTCAAAACTTATAAATTGTGTAAAATCATCTTTTCATACATAATCTTTCACATTTACAAAATTATACATGTGATATGCCTTGCGGATAAAGTTGATCCAGTTAGGGTATCAGTTTAAAGTTGTTGGCGTAACTAATAAATATTAAAGCTTTATAACTCATAACAAGTTATAATTAATAAAAATTTGGTATTTTTAAGTCATAAAACATATTAATTTGAGTTATAAGAAGACATTTAAGAGTGTCTTGCAGTAAAACACGTATCATCACCCTTCAATTAATTATCATGATATTAATTATGATATTGCTGAAATGAATGACAAAGGAAAAAAATGACAACAGATAATTCTAATAAGATGTTATTCTATATGTAATTGGGTACGTTTTCGAACCTTGTATCTTGGACCTCGTGGTGCATAACTAATGGACTGTGTTTGAATCATAACTTACAAGACTCTCTAAGATTAAGTAGCTAATTAAGCAGCCCAAATGAAGGAGACCCAAGTTGTTAATTGGTTGCATGCTCCATCTGGACTTACGAAGAGTAGAGGTTGTCCATGGATAACCCAAAAGTAAGCCCAATAAATAATCTTCTACAAGGGCTTTTGAACTCAAACCCAAGCATTAAGCTAATCACCGCCACAGTTCACTTTGATTAGCCTAAAGACGTCCCATGAAGGGGTAGTGATGTGGTTCATTGGTGCTGTTGAGTGGTTTGAGAAGTACATTAGAAAATATGATTAGGATTTTTTTTAACAGTGCATCTTCTGACCGCCGCTCTAAATTAAAAAGAAAAAAATTGTTACGTAAACAGTCTTATAATAAATCATTACAAAACTGTCTCAAATAATAATTTATGTATTTTTAATAAGATCGATATTATTGAATATGGCAAAAGTAAGCGCTAAAAATAATCAGGCTGAAAAAATTATCGAAACACAAAAGTTTGGGACTTAGGGGGGAATCTATAGTACTATAACATATTTTTTGACGGAATATAACCTTAGAACATTGTAACATCAAGTAACGCAAAACTAAGAAAGCGCATGAATCATGAATGTTATGTCATCGAACCCTACCTAATTTTCTTTCTCATTATAGGTGAGGATCCACTCTTCACCTATTTAATATTTCAAGGGGGGAAAAAAAGTGCTGGTTTGTTACAACATGACCTATAGCATTGGTTTCTGATTTAGGGGTCCACATCAGATGTTTGATGCATTTGTATTTTATATGACCCGGAAAGGCAGAAGTCAGGAAGAATTCAATAAAAAAAATTATACCCCCCAAAAAAAAATGCAATATAATGAGAGAAGGTTACATGGCAAGTTTATAGAGGTGATGATCATGATTTTTTTTTTTTTTAAAAGCAAAGGTAAATAATAAGAATTGAATATTAGGCATCTCTTATTATAAAAGTATGTCCTGATACATTAGTACTTAGAAATTAGGATTGTTCGAAAATATGACCATAATATCTCAATTAAAACTTCTTGTTGTTGGTACACTATGTAGCAATTAAACAATAACAAAAAGTTTTAATTGAGATATGGCCATAGGATGTTGCAATACAAGACATGATGTATGTTTGTGAATATGTTCAATGAAAATTATAACCCCTCCCCAAAAAAGAAAAGAATATTTACATTAAATGATTTTAATTCATCTACAGTTTTTGAGTTGATATAATAGACCTTAACAAACTAATTAAATCAACAAATAGAGACTTATAAGATTTGGACGGAAATTTTCAAGGTTGTTTTGCAATTATTTATTGAAATTTCAACGTTGTTTGGCGATTATCAACAACAACAACAACAACACCTCTCAGTGTAAGTCCCGCTTTCGCAGAGTTTGGGGAGATCCAGATGTAGGTAACCTTATCCCTACAGATATTTCTACCTGTAGAGATGCTGATTTCAAGGGACCGACGAAAAAGGATTTTGAGAAAACATTTTATAGAAGAAACTAAAGATAAGTAATAGGGAATGAACTAAGAAACGCTAAAAAAAAAATGTGACAGTAACTATGCAAAACCTTAGTGCAACATAGCAGAGGAAAGTACTATACCTTACTAAACAGAGGTAGACTAATATTATCTCTTCTCAGATAAATGTATTACCTGCATTCAAACATGACATATGAAAAAAAGACGAAGACACTCCAGACTCCCAACAACAAATTCTACCCTACGGCAACCAAAGGACAGCTACTAGACTATCTCTCCATGGTTCAAGACGTTTATCCTATCCCGCAACAATTTTTTATCCTGAGCAATGCCCTCCGTCAACCCTATAATTCTCAAGTCCTGTGTAATCACCCCGTTCAAGCTCTTATTTGGTTGTCCCCTACCTCTTTTACCTTCACGGATGTTAATCCTCTCACATATCCTTACAGAAGCATCTACACTCCTTCTCTACACGTGAGCAACCCATCTAGTCTCTCTCATCTTATTCTCAATGGAAGCCACTAGCTTTAACTATGTCCCTAATTACTTCATTTCTAATTTTATCTGCCCTCGTATAGCCATATATCCATATGATCATCCTCATTTCTGTTACCATCAACCTTTGAAGTTGTGTCTTTTTAATTGGCTAACACTCCGAGCTATACAACACAACAAGTCTAATTACTATATGATAAACTTTGCCTTTTAATTTTTTAGGCATCCTCTTATCACACAGTACATCTGAAATATTCTTTCATTTTTACCAACCCACTTTTATGCATTAGTTAATGTCACCCGTTAATATCCCCATTACAAGAAATGTTACATCTATCCATGCTTAAATTTGCATCATTGCACACTTATATTCGTGTCAAGGCATATTTGCCACTTTTAAGGTAAGCGTGCATAGGGTATCAGTGGGGAAAAATTCATCACGCTTAATAAGCATGACCGATAGTGCAGTACTCACACTTATATCCGTGGAAGACGGCGCCATCTACTACGCTAGGTGTAAGTAGGTTATCCTCGTTTGTATCCGTGGCCAGAGTATACTTTGAGAGAAAAATCATTCTGACCATTCCCTTGCATATAAGTGTGGCGTTATGCATTTGATAACTAACTTTCAAATGCTGTAAGCGGATAACTAATTTTGGGGGAAAATTTTTATATAAAAGAAATAAAAATCATTGTATTAAAAAATGCAAATAGTTTACCTTCACTAATGTACTATAATGCCTTGCCTATAATCATAGTTTACACACACACACACATATATATATATATATATATATATATATATATATATATATATATATATATATATATATATATATATATATATATATATATATATATATATATATATATATATATATATATATATGTATGTATGTATGTATGTATACACACACACAGAGAGAGAGAGAGAGAGAGAGAGGAAGAAAAAGAAAGAGAGAAAATATATATTTGATCATAATGTAAATGATACAAAAGATATGGCAACTTTATAACTATAAACAAATTATTATTAATTAAGTTTCAAAATAACTAGTGTTCAACCACATAATGAAAAGTACGAAATTAAATTCAACATGCCTACAAAGTTGAGTTTGTTTAAAATACACACATATCAATTGAAACAAAACAGAACAAATGAGACGATATAGAACTCCATAACTTCAAGTGAACACTCAAACTTTATATCCGATGCTGTGACATGCTGCCTTGGTTTCAACCTGAAATCACCAAGCTCATACATTAGAGTTATGTATAACAAACAACACTACTAATAGAAAAAAACTTCTAAAAAGAATGCGAGTAGGCCTCCATAACTAGGTGCTCCCACTCTAAAAATGTTATGTAATATCCTTACGTTTAGATTTGTCTCTTTAGCAAATTCACTGATTTTGAAAAAAATTCAGTAGAGTTCTGCCTAAAACTTGACTATTTTCCTTTTACAACATGTCATAAATACAATAAGAAACCATTCACAATCTCAACGGCCACAAGGCGGAGCAAATCAACTCAACAGGCCACATGCCTGGAAAATCCAATACAAATTCAACCCGTTGCCATGAATAAATCCAGAAATCGAAGAAGCCACAATAAGACATTTCAATGTACAAACGCAAATCAAACAACACATTACTATAAAGACATGTAATTTAAAATTTTTTATATTAAACTCATAATTTCACATTTTGCAGTCTCTCAAGTAACACTTTGTCAACCATCTGGGGATCAGCTTTGTAATCGCATGCGTTCAATAATTATTGTAATTATGTTCAATTTGTCAACATGTGATTGAATATATCATATTAAAATTGACAAGAAATGAAAGATGAGACAATATTTACCATGCCGCAAGATAACAAGGCGTCAAAACCTTCTTTTTACCATGAGCGTACTTTCTAAATGAATCAGGATTCTTTTTCAACACCTTTTCGGTTATCTTCATCACTTCATCATAAGTCAACTAACAAAATATGTATATGTTTATAAGGATTTGCATAAAACATGAATGGTGTAGAATATTTAAAAAAAAAAAAAAGACATACTAGAGACACCACATTTGACTTTGGTCGTTTAGAATTTTTTTGATCAGTGAACTTGCTGTTTATTCCCATGATGGTTCTCTAGCAAAGAGAATAAATAAATAAAGACTTGATAATCGTATACGCAACTAACATATCATTTAGAATGACAAACGTCATATTTAAAAAATATCTTTCGATTTAAAGTGTCGCCTTGAATTGAAGTACCAACTAAAGTAGGCGTCCCTCCACCAGGAGAAGGTCTACCATCACCATTAAAACGTATGAATAGAATTCAAGAAATATGGCATTTATAATCAATTAACTCTTCGCTATAATAAAGGCTCCTTCAGCTTAAAATGCATAC
Source organism: Carnegiea gigantea (assembly GCA_029747015.1). NCBI lineage: Eukaryota > Viridiplantae > Streptophyta > Magnoliopsida > Caryophyllales > Cactaceae > Carnegiea > Carnegiea gigantea. The sequence continues at coordinate 442,807 of JAKOGI010000007.1, forward strand.
AAGTGTCTTAAATCACTTAGTCTCATCACATTGAAGAAACTCTTAATCTCCACCCCTTTTTGATGAAAGGTAACAATTGTTATAATGTAATGTTATAAAATCTGAAATCCAGTCCACAGATATTTACTCCCCTTTAATATAGTAATTAATGTATATGATCAATATTTAATCTCTTGACATATTCTCCCACTTAATCTACTAATTGATTATAATGTAAGCCTTGTAGACTTTAAAATCATTATTTAGCTTCTAATGCTTTCGAGCAAGCGGATGATTTAAGTCAAGCAACCCAGAGCGTGAACCTAATACATTAAAATATATCAAGCTATATGGTCAATTAGAAGCAATATCATTACAAGTAAGGCAATTAGGAGTACGATTAGCATGAATAGACATGATTAATTAAAGCAAATAGCATCACATATATATGTGTAGAGTAACATAAAAGTGCAATGCCACAAGGGCATTGAATGCCAAAATTTTATCATCAAGTCAATATATCTGACGTGTGCCAGTGCTACAATCAAGGGCACTAAATCTGTAATATATCTATCAAATTCTCTTATTCTTCTCCTCTTTGACTGTCATGAAAAGTGAGAGTTATGTCAGGAGTGAAAATGTCTAGGTGTTGTCCACAAAAAAAAAAAAGAAAAACACACAAGCCATAACAAAATAATCAATGGGAGATGCTCATAAGAATGAACTTGTTTTCATTCCAATCTTGTTTTGATATTTTATAATAAAATAATCAATTTAACAGTGCAACAGCAAATCAAGCAAAGTGACAATAATGGAGAGGATAATGCTGATATAACTGATGACATAGTTGTGAAATTTGATCCTGTCACTTCCAAATATGTAACTCCTGAGCCACCTCGAAATGAAAGGCGACTTGAACCAAGAAAAGAGAGCACACTTTACATCAACTCTGTCAATGAGGTAGTGCTGGTTTTAAACATTCATGGTTGCGTTGAATGGACATGCTTCTGCTTTGATTGTAGGCTCTTTTTAAAGTTGAACATTATCTTATGGAAGCTCTCCTATGTCATACTCTCCATCTTTTTCCTCCTCCTCCTCCTCCTCATAAAGATCGTTGTTTTAAAACATCATGAAACTAAGAAACTTAAAAACATTCTTTTTGAAGTAGAGATTGGGGATGATCAATCATATAAAGGGATGGTGGTGATGTCGGGTGTCGTGCTAGAGGTTTAAACCTACTCTCTTTCTTCTCCTCTAACCCTTTCTTCTTCTCTTATTCTCCTCAATTCTCTTTTTACGTTTCCTTGGTCTTCTCTTCTTCCAACTCCTCCTGCCTTATGCTAGGCACCTAAATTAAGGACTCCTTAAGGTCCTTGAAGGATGTTTGTGCCTTTGTTCCATCCTTTTCTATATCAAAGCTTTCAATCTACTTAAGGAGTCCCTAGATGATGGTCTCTAGGTCTATACCGTACCTTTTAGGCACTGCCCTTATAAGCTTCCTAACCACAATCCAAAATCCCCTGTTTTCCTACGTAATCTGATCCATTCATCTAACCTATCCAAAGTCCCCTGTTTTCCTACTTAATCTGATCCATTCAACTAATCTTGAGCCCCAAAATTATTGGCTTCAATGGGCAAATTGAAGTATGAATCATGATGAAAAGAAGAAATCTGGTCACTAGCTACCTTAAATTATTGCAGTAGACCATAAACATGGGCAATAGAAACTTAAACCTTTACAAATCAAAGGATGCACGCAGCATACACGACCCCGGAACAGAGCCGACATCGGAATCATCGTTAACGGGCGAGAGTAGAGGCAAAGACCAACGAAGAAGGGATGATACCGGAACCCTCACCGTCAAGCAGAAGCATCGTCCACACCGCTGGAGGAATCCATCTGACCGGGTATAAACAGACACGAGCAGTGTAGGGTTTTGGTGAGCAATGGAAGTCTGGGAATGGGAGTGCGAAGATGAACAGGGGGGAGGACGACAGAGAATTGCACTGGGGTCTAAAAACGAGTATAGTCTTTTTTTTACAAAAACAATAATTTAATTCAATGGGGGGTTTGGCGTGAAATGTAAACAAATTTCAAAAAATAAAAAAATGATTACCACACTTAATATATGTGCTAAGTGTGTCCTATTCACGAGAAATACGTCTCCACGCTTAATATGTGTAGGCATACCTTAATTAATTATTACCACTCTTATAAGAGTAGTTATATTTTTCCTCACTTATTATGCGTGGGGATAGTTATAAGCGTTCATTTTTACTTATTTTATAGACCAACTTAGCCATACGTGGTTAAATAAAAGTGGGAGTATGACCTTTTTTTTTTGGTAATGCCCATTTCTATTGAATGGTTGAGCCTAGATATTTAAACTTCTCAGCCTTTGGTATTGCCATCCAATCAATGGTGACTTCTATCCCCTCCTCTTCTCTTCCACTAAAACCACAATGTAGGTATTCTGTTTTTTTATCTGCTCAATGCAAAACCTCTGCATTCAAGTGTATGTATTCATTTTTTCAACTTGTTGTTAACTCCTTCTCTAGTCTCATAAATAAAAATAATGTCATCCGTAAATAACATACACCATGATAACTCATCCTGAATCCTTTTCGTGAGTTCATCCATAACCAAAGTGAAAAAAAATTGGCTTATAGCGGAGCCCTGATGAAGGCCCATAACAACGGGAAAGTCATTGGTAACCCCTGCTGACATCCTAACACTTATCCTACCTCCGTCATACATATTCTTAATAACTCTAATATACGCAAGCAACACTCCTTTCTTTTCCAAGTACCTCCATAACACTTCGCATGGAATTCTGCTACTCCATGTAGTATTTTCTGGCTATAGCATACATCTTACTTGGATTTTTTTAAGGCTCTGTTTGGTCCTTAGAAAATTTGATGGAAAGAAAAGTTGAAGGAAAAAAAGTATGAAGGAAAAAAAGTAGGAAGAAAATAAGTTTTTTTTCTCTTGTTTGGATTGAGGAAAAAATATAAGAATTTGGATGAGAAATTTGAATATTGATGAACTACTTGAATAATATTGATGTCATCTAAGCAATATGAGATGGGAGAAGGTTGAAAATTTTCCTCAAACTTTCCTCACAATTTTATGAGGAAAATTTTATTACTTGTTTCTAACAATTTTTGACCTAATTTTCCTCCATATTTTTTTCTTCGTGATTTTCTCTAAACCAAACACAAGAAAAAAAAGTAACTTTTTCAATTTTTTTCTTTCCACGGAATTTTTCAAGGTTCAAACGGAGCTTAAAGGTCTTTCTCCTTGAGTCAATTGCGGAAGCTGTAAATTTCATGCCTCAAGTCATGGGATCGAACAATTCACATCTCTCTACGCAAATCCTTTTAGCGCTCAACCACAAGACAACCCTTCACTAGCTTCAATTCATATGTTTTACTTCAGTTGACTTGCATAGTTGCATGTTGTTACTCTATAGGAATCTACTCTAATGCCAAAGACTTGGTAATTTTTGTTCTATGCGTGTCTTAATTCAATCTCGATTTATTTTGTTTGATTTGACAATGATATTAATTCTATTTCAATGTAAATAAATATGTCATTGTTATTTTATCAAAATATATGTGCTATCTTGAGAACTAAGTTGTACTTGAATTGTAGTTCTTATCTTATAAATATAATTAGATCGATGATCATGATTAGTTGAGCCAAACCAATTACCTCTCATGATATTATAGACACATCAGTACAAACAAAACCCAAAACACCCTCTCATCACCCAATATCCACACGTTCACAGGGGAGATGTGAATGCTCTGCTCACGCTTGCTACTCCTAGTGCTACCTGGCCCCGACTTGACCATGTAATTGAACATATTTAAAGTCTCATTTTCAACTGTTAGACAAGACACTATAAGAGAGTCATAAGAATACCGGAGAGGATGATAATGTTTGTAACAACATTTTGGACCGTTATATCTTCAAGCAAGCTGGATACTTTTTAATCATAAGTGTTTTGCCTTGCCTTAAATTAATTTTGTCGCATAATATAAAATTGTCAAATTTTCAATAGTTATAATAAATTGTCACTTGTAAAGTTTTAGCATTAATTCATTAACTACATCGACAAGTATAAATTACAATACAATCGAATTATATGAAAAAAATACCTTATAATAAAATATTTATTGTTATCATCAAATATAGGTCATGCAAGTGAAAACAACACCAGTGTTCCGTCTACAGAATCTGACGCGGTAAAAAGAACGTATGAAAAAAAGAAAAAGAAAAAAGATGAAGTCGTGAAACGCATGTTTTATTTTAATAACTTTTTGCGATAAACAGTGGAAACACAAAGAATGATAATTTAGCGCACAGTAATCCTTTCAGGTGAAGCCACGTCACCGTTTCGTTGGAAGTAAATAAATAATTTTAGTACTGGGCAGATGCTAATAATTGTCATTATTAAATTGTAAAGATATCACGTTGTTTATCTAACCCTATATTAACATTTTTTAACTCTGGGATCCAACCAGATGCAACGATTAATTGCTTTCGAAAGGAAGATACCAGAAGTGCCGCATCTGACGTATAGACCTTTATTGTTTTCTTTTTTTTTTAAAGGAAATTTACCACCCACTTGCCCGCCCATAAATATGTCGAAAAGGAGTTAATTTAATTACCCTGACATCACGCCAATGGATTTGTAACCAAAATTTCAGACAATATCACCAGGTTTGAAGCTGCACTACCTTCACCAAGCCAAGGAGATCCTGCCCTAGAGTTTTCCGGTATGTTCTTGTACGTGCTGTGCTGTTCAATAAAATGCATGCTTTTTTTTTTTAATAAAAAAATCAAACTTGCAACTAGATGGGATCCAGTAACTACATATCCAACGTACATGTCCATGTCTACTTATACTTGGTGTGAAATTGTAATACAAGAAGCTGTGATCGATAATCAAAAGAAAAAAGCCCGGTTGCTCAACTGGCGGAAGAAATTAAAGTTAGCAAAATTCAACAAGACTAGACTTTATCAAAAATTAACAAGATCAAGTTGTCATTCCGTTCATTTTTTGTTTGTTTGTGTATACTGTTTCATCGTTAATGTTGATCAACATTGTCAATATTTTCATTTCGACTAGTGAATTATTGACGAACCACTTTAAATTGGTTTTTTCCGTCGGTAAAATTGGAATTTTGCATCCATTTTTTCAATTTACATTAGACTGTTGTGTTGTTTGTAATCTGCACGTGGTTCTTCCAAACCATGGGCTAGGAACACCTTTTTGAGTTTGCTTTCATTTTCTAAAAATTAACATTATAAATTAATTAGTTGCTTTTTTTCCCTTCATTTTATACCATTCTAAGTAATCATATGCTGTAAAATTCGATACTGTACCATAAATTCAGATTACTTAGTGAGATCATATAATATTATTGAAGTGAGACAGTGCTGTGATGCTATCAAAGTTTCTTTAAAATTACTCTGTGCTTGTCTTTTCTTCTTTTTCTTCAGTTGGTGTGTTTTGCCGAATCTGTGCCTTCGGTATACCAATGAATAATACTAAGAAAAAAGTTTCTTTGAAATTACAAGACCTTGATATTTATTCAAATTATTTTCAAAAATAAATTAAACAAAATAATTTTTGAATTTTGCTCTAATAATATCGGAAGCTAGAGATACGGAACTACTACTCTATTTATTTTTCGGGATTTTAAATAGCTTTTCGATGTCACAGCATCTTGAGTTAGCAGGCCATGAGACCGGAGTTGGTGTATTACCGTAATTAAGGGACAGATATAGTTCTAAGGAGGGATATGTGTTCTGTTATCTGATGTGTACACCACCAAAAATATTTCTTTTCCTAAAAAGAGGACTAAAATGCTCCTTATCCTTCAAATTTTCTTTGATTTGGCAAAACTTATTTGCTATTTTGATACGTATCTTATGGCATTCTGAAGCTTCCAATAGCATTTAAGCCATCTGTCAGCTCCCATGGCATTATTTGAATCCTGAACGGTCAAGAAGCTGCTCTGATTCTTTCACCATACCATTTAATTTTACTCTTTCCCTGTTCATCTTCTTTCTTTTTCTTGGAACTGCTAAAATTATTGCTCTTACTATTTAACGAGCAAGACGCCCGAATTAAATAAGACTGAAGAACGACTGGGTTGCTAAGAAAAGTGAATTCCTTGGAAAGAAAGCTGCATTTTCACAGAGTCATCATATCAAAAAATATATATATATATATTATTGGGGAAATAAAATCAACCTGTTACTCTGGAATCTGAATCTATTATTGAACTATAGCTGTGTTGTGTTGGTTGGTAGTCTTTTGTTTATTTTATGTTGTTAACCAGCAAATAATTTTGTTGTTTGGTCGAAGACACACGAGGTTGATCAGGCTGATCATGTGGGAACACCGACTGAACTGGGATTCACTGTGTTCAATTGGTAAATTGACAGAGTGAAGGGCCCCAATTCAATCCCATTGCTATTGGGAAAATACAAATAAAAATGTCAAAGTTTGCATAGTTTCTATCTACCCCCTGGCTTCTCTCTTTTCCTCTTGTCAGTATTATGTCACGGTACGTTAACTCTCCCAGTGCAGTTTCTCTGTTCTTTTAACCCTTTCCTCTTTCCTCACTTCCCTGCACGTTGACGGTTCGGATGTGCTATTGACATTGAAAAATATCACTTTTACAAGGGTATATTCTCATAAATCATATAAGTGTTGACACGTCGAAAATTGCCTATGTGATAAACGCGTGTAGAAAAAATATATATACATAACAACTTGTTAGGAATAATATTAGAGTAACAATAATAGCGGAAGCGATAGGATGAGTTAGAGATTCAGAATTCAAGTGAATAACAGAAAACAGAAATAAGAAGACAAGAGATTTAACGCGGAAAACCCAATGCGGGAAAAACCACGCACGGCGACAGCACCAGAACCATTCACTATGAGCGGGAAGAATACAACACGATCACAATCACCACAGTGATTTGATCTAAGAGCAGAATTACAACCTCTCTATTGTAATTTCTCACAAAGTACTTCTACCTCTCAATGTATGTATGAGTACTGGAGTTTTTTAGATCCTAAACTTGACCCTCTTTATATAGGGTCTAAACAGTAGAGTTTTCCCCCTTAGCATGCAACCCTAGCCGCCAGGTGGAATCCTCCCTCGAACAGAACCCTAACCGCTTTCCGAAAGAGGCGGCGTAAAAACACGGGGCACGACCGTGCCACGTGGCACGGTCACCCAGTGCCACATGGCACGGCCGTGCCACATCACCCCCGTGCTGTTTTTCTGTCCTCTTCGACTAGACGTTCTTCGTCTTGACACGTCCGTATCTTGTGTAGCACGATCTCACCGTGCCGGTACTTGGATTTTGGGCCACGAAACCGAACAATCTCCACCTTGGACCAAAATCTCCAATCACTGCTTTCTGACTCCGTCATCGCACCCCAAAGAGTGATGCCCCTCCCAAGGGGCAATGCCCCGGAGGGCGCTCAAATACTGCGAATGCCAACTGAGTCCAAGCAATGCTTGAACTTAGCTCTAGGAGATGACTTATATGAACTTTCCTTCATATAACCTGCCACAGTAGATGCCTGCAAGACATAGAGGCCTCCTTACCTCAAACCCTTCAGCAGAATCTTACTGCCCTTTGAGACATTCAGAACTCCACCTTCAGCTGAATATTTGCATCCTTTGGATTCAAGGATGCCCAACGAGATGAAGTTACACTTCAAGTCAGGAACATGACGAACATTCAATAAAGTCCTGACAACACCATCATGAGTCTTGATTTTAACAGTACCGATTCCAGTTACATTACATTGGGCATTATTGCCCATGTGAACAACAGTTGAGTCAACTGGATCATATGTTGAAAATCAGTCCTTGTGAGGACACATATGATAGGTACACCCAGAATCAAGAATCCAATCAGAATCGCTCCCCCCTTCAGTAGAGGTAGCAAACAGAACGTCACCATCAGAATCAGATTCAGCAAATGAAGTTTCAGCAGGCTCCTGAGAATTATCTTCCTCTTTCTCCTTCTTCTTTTGCAGTTTCCAGCAGTTAGCAATAATATGACCCAATTTACCACAGTAATTGCAGGTCTTTCCAGCATGAGGATTTTTAGACTTAGAACGGTTCTTACTCCTATTACCGTTCCCCTTTTCAGTTGCTGTACCCCTTACTGCTAATCCCTCAGCAGAATCAGCATGAATGTCAAGATCAAACTTCTCCTTAGACAACAGGTTTGACTTAACATCTTCAAACGATATAGTATTAGAATTACTATATAGCATAATCTCCTTAAAGTGTTTATAAGAAAGGGGTAACGACACAACAAGCAAAATAGCCTTATCCTCATCCTCAACTTTCACATCTAGACTCTCTAAGTCAACAAGAATAGAGTTAAACTCATTCAAATGCTTTTGGACAGGGGTACCTTCAGCCATACGAAAGGTATACAACCTTTCCTTCAAACGGATCTTGTTGGCGAGACTCTTCGTCATGTAGAGTTCCTCCAGCCGAGCCCAAAGATCCACCGCAGTTGTCTTATCAAGCACCTCTCGCAGGACATGTGGTGCCAAGCACAACTGTATGGCTGAAACCGCTTTCAGCTCCAGTTCCTCCCATTCGTCCTCCGTCAACGACCCACGTCTCTTCTTCACATCTTCCGCCCACTGTTATTCTGTCATCTTTGCAGGTTTAACGTGAGGTCCTTTCAGAACCTTCCACAACCCGTGCTGGATGAGAACCGCTCTTATCTACACCTTCCAGAGATTAAAGCTAATCTCCCCATCGAATTTCTGAATTTCTACCTTCATGATTGAAGACATCCTATAACCAGAGCTTTGATATCACTTGTTAGGAATAATATTAGAGCAATAATAATAGCGGAAGCGATAGGATGAGTTAGAGATTCAGAATTCAAGTGAATAACAGAAAACAGAAATAAGAAGACAAGAGATTTAACGTGGAAAACCCAATGCGGGAAAAAACCACGGACGGCGACAGCACCAGAACAATTCACTATGAGCAGGAAGAATACAACACGATCACAATCACCACAGTGATTTGATCTAAGAGCAGAATTACAACCTCTCTATTGTAATTTCTCACAAAGTACTTCTACCTCTCAATGTATGTATGAGTACTGGAGTTTTTTAGATCCTAGACTTGATCCTCTTTATATAGGGTCTAAACAGTAGGGTTTTCCCCCTTAGCATGCAACCCTAACCGCCAGGTGGAATCCCCCCTCGAACAGAACCCTAACCACCTTCCGAAAGAGGCGGCGTAAAAACACGGGGCACGACCGTGCCACGTGGCACGGTTACCCAGTGCCACATGGCACAGCACCTCCATGCCGTTTTTCTGTCCTCTTCGACTGGACGTTCTTCATCTTGACACGCCCGTGTCTTGTGTAGCACGGTCCCACCGTGCCGGTACTTGGATTTTGGGCCACGAAACCCAACACAACTAAAAGCACCTCATTTAACTTTGTCTATAATAGAGATGAGAGTTATAACCGAACTCGAAGAACCCACCCTGAACCCGGTCCATTTATAACGGCTACGGACATGAAAAATTGAAAAAAATGGGTATAGAGCAGGCACACGGAAAACGGGTTCGGGTATGGTACGAGTTCAGATATAGGCATCACTCGCTCCATACCTATACCCGCATTATACCCAAATTTTTTTAGAGGTAAAATAAATTGTTTAGTAGAGTTTTGAGTTTTGAACATTGGTAATTTGTTAAAAAACAAGGCCTATGCCCCAACCCAACCCCAATCATGCAATCCATCCCTTTATGTCGCTGATTTACTATGCCAATACATGAAGTCACATGACTCACGATTCACGAACTTAAAATCTTAACTCATTTGTTGTGTTTCTCACTTCCTCATTTGCTGTGTCTCTCACTCCCTCGTTGCAGTGATTTTTTTCAGAATGCAGCTTTTGTTCATGAGCTACGTATGAGCTCTTGCACTTAATCCAATCGATATTGTATTTCTTGAAAATAATCAGCCTAGTTGAATTTAGTTTTATGAAATTCTTTAGCTAAAAGAAATTATCGTACTTAATGGGTATTAAATTTTAATATTCGCATATATCCGAATAACATCTGAAGTACCATGACATACCCACATGCATGAGTATGGGAAAAGATTTTGAAAATCCGATGGGTATAGGTGTGGGTATGGGGATGACTTTTAAAAATGGACATTTGTGCGGGTATAACTCCACCGCCCCGTACCCGCCCCACGTCCATCCCTGATCTACAAAGGGATATTTATCACCATTGTAAGTATAGCATCATTATTAGTATGTGTTTGGTTTGAAATGATAAGAACTTAGTTAAAAAAATTTGCTGCTCCCTATTAATTCTTTTCTTACTGACTAAAATAAGCGTGAAATACTAATCATAACTTCATTTCTTTTATGTGTCTTTGTTTTTCCTATGAGAAATTGGCAATTTCTTCTCATTTCTTGAAAATCTTAATAAAGCAACCAAACAATTAAGAATTTGGACCTTTTCTTTTTTTAAATTAGTGAAAGTACTTATAATTAATACTTATTATTGGAAATTTATGAAAGTTACTTGAAATTGCTGAAGGTTGTTAAGTGGTGCTAAAATTGTTTTAAAGTTACTTAAATTTGTTAAAAGTTGCTCAATAACTAAAGAAAGTATAATTAGCTATTTTTAATAATCACTTAATAATCACTTAATAGTGCTGAAAGGTGCTTAATGGAATGACAAGGGTGCGAGTGTGCGAGACGCACCGATAGGCTATGCCCAATAGAAGACAGAAGACGAGGGCAGGGAGCACGGTAACTAGGTTCCCAGCCATTGGCACTTCAAAACTTCCTCCACAGTTTATTGTAGGAATTTTATATACCCTTACTGTACAGGCAAATATTATTTTTGTTCCTCAATTTATGTTACTATTATTTAACATCTCTCATCTAAATTTTAAATTTTATTTTCATATAATTATTTTTTTCTATTCGTTTCGTCCTACGTATTTTCATAACAAAAAAGGAGGCTATAGAAAAATAATATTCATGATGAGGGGTTTAAATTATAATTTCAAAAGTTGATAGATAAAAATGAAATTTACCCCTATACTAATGGATATACAAAAATATGTCATTTAATTATTATAACAGTGGCATAGATGTTGGTATAGATTTCTTTGTGTGTACATATATATGTTCCAGCTGTAATCGCAAATTAAATATTTTTGGATTCGACGTAGCATTGGTTGTTGGAATGCTTACTAGGAGTCGAAGTATGTGACCAAAATAATTTAGACTTCAATTTGCCAAATATCAAGTCAAGCCAAATAAAAATATGTAAAATTAGTAGCTAGACGTCTATTGTCATTGTGTACGAATTAATTTTGATTATTGAAAGATAATAGTTGCCCCCTATAACCCGGAGAATGAGACCTTGACACTATGTACCTATAAACATAGATATGATTAATTAAGTTCAACTCCAGATAGCTAATAAATTGGGGGCCTAAGGACGATAGATAGCTAATCAAGTCGATCTATAACTACGAAATTAAATAAACCAGGAAAGGCTAAAGAAGAATCATATTATTTAGAATGGTCAAGGCAAGATGACGACGGCCCTAGCTAGTTTAGCACTAATCACACACCTCATTCCTTTTATATAAGGATGGATGAAGCTTATTATATTTATTGTATTGATAATGATGTATATATATGTGTTTATATATGTGATGAGGTGACAGCAGCTAAACTACATCAAGTGAACATCATCTCCCCCATCATTCATCAACTAATCTCTCCTGTCAATCTCTTTCAAGGTATGCATCAAAATCCACCTCCTCTCTCTCTTCCTCTCTGTGTGAGTGCATGCCTGCTCTGTTCATTTTTTTCTTATGCTTCCTCTGCTCTAGACAATATAGTTTTATAAGAGAACATCGTCTAATATTGTGTTTTTTATTGTTTTAGTTTTAAAAGTGAGATCTGAATCTCCCCAAGCCTGACGAAAATGGAACTCACACTGGGAGGTGTTGGTGTGGTGGTGTTGTAAGCGAGAGAAAATTTTAATAATAATAATATGAAAAGGAACTTTATTTTTAAACATCTATAAAAAGGAAAGACCAATAAACAATTCGGGATGAAAGGAGTGTATAGTTATTCCTGCACACAGTTAATTAGGGTTGAGTTTTTGGCTCTGCTTTCAAGTTCACCTCGAGATTCCCTACTGACCTACACCAAACTACTTATAATTTTAATCGATCTGTCCGTTTAATTTGTATGTAAATAGTTGAGCATGTGCAACAACTGGGAATATGTGGGATTAATTACTGATGTAGTTAATTTCTTAATGGAGCATTAAAAAGGGTAATTAATTTTCTCAACAAACTCCAATATGGGTTGCATTCTAACGGATAAGAGAGATCAAATATAAACAGTCTTATCTCCATATGCATTCTTACTAGAAGTGTAATTAAGTTGATTGATGCAAATATATACAGCTTTGGAAGCAACGTAATTACTCGAGCAATTTCATGGACATGTCTTCCGGAGATTGGTTTTCTCACATGGTAAGCTTTCTAAATCACACAGACCCCCCCCCCCCGGGCAAAAAAAAAACACCCCAAATAAGAAGTTTTTTTTTGGGTGCACTGCTTAATTATTTGACTTTTTTTTTTTTAATACAGGGAATGGGACATGAAGCAACAGCAATTTATGAGTCCCAGATGATAATGAGCTCCCCAAGTGAAGAGGATGGCTTTACCAGCAATCACTTTGATCCATCCGCGGACTTATATTTCAATGGAATGATGAGGAGTTCGTCCTTAACCCAGAATAACATTAACATTAATGACAATAATGATGATTATTATTTCCAGCCATTTTCACCATCAGCTTTGGGTATTAATGTGACTCCAAAGGAGGTTAAGCCTGAATTAGATATGCATATGAGTAATACTAGTGGATGGAGCTCCTGCCCTTCATCTTCTTCAGGGCAGTTCATATCATTCGCGAGCTCTCACCAACTACCCTTTGATGCTAATAACAATACCACGAGTATTAATGTTCAGCCTAATGATGATTATGGCGGCATCAAGCTTCCGAGCAATTATTATGAAGATGATGATCGAGGCTCGTACGTGGACCTCAGCCATCAAAAGCAGCGGAACAGGAGAGCTGGAGGCATGTCTTTGTGCTCTCAAGAACATGTACTTGCTGAGAGGAAGCGCCGCGAGATTATGACTCAGAGGTTTCTTGCTCTTTCTGCCCTAATTCCCGGCCTCAACAAGGTACGGACCTAAGCTATCTCCTTCTATATGTTGCTTAGCTTCAACTATATGTGTATATATTCCTTTGCTGCTGTTGTTTAACAATCCCTCATAAACATGTAACAAAAGTAGGGTTTCACGGTCAAACTTAAATCAAATTGGATAGGTACAAATTTAGGTGTAAGTTAGACTTAGATAATATAAACAAGAAAATTTTAATCATGAATTTAAAATTTAGACATATATAAGTTCTAATGTATCTCTATTTTTTTGAAAGTCGGACAAATTAACTTATATGATCAGGTGGTACAAAATGTTACATGCATTGCTCATACTACTACTTGTTCCAATTGTACAACCTTTTCGGTGGGTTTTTAATTAAGAAATATGGTGTTAAAATTTAGTTGAGGATAACTTAACTTGGATTACTACTACTTTCTAATAGAAGAGAAGATTGTACTGCCTGGTTGTCAACCCCATTTAGATTTTAGAAGGTAGAACAGCGCACACCGCCGGCAGTGGTGGTACTGCCTGGTTGTCATGCATTGCTACCGTATGTCATGGTTTTGCTTGATTATAAGATGATAGCTGGAGTTACACTCCCCCTCTGTTTAATGTCAAGATTATTGCCACCGAATCATTCCAAAATTCCCCAATAAGCCGATAGTAAAATTATTGGCAACCCAAAGGCGACCTACCATAAATACTGTTCACTGATAATTGATAGGACTTTTTGATCGAAGACAATTAATTCAAGAGGGGTGTGAAGCGTGCATTCATGAACCATACTAAATCCATCTTTTCAAGTGTCATTTCGAAGAAACACTTATCCTCGTGGAAAGAAACTGGGTAAATTCCGATGACTTCCCAGCTCATTTGGCATTGCGGCCGCCTTCTATGATGGATGTTGTGGCCCAAAAGTCGTCTCGCGTTGTTCGGTTCTTTGAAATAGAGGTCCAATAAGTTAACGTCCTAGGTTACCTTCAAAAAAAGTTCATAAAATAGATTTTTTTTGGGGGGGGGGGGGCGGTGTATGTGCGAAAACATAGATAGGCAACTTTTCGTGATATTCAATACAATAGAGTAGGTCGTTCTCATTTCTATTTTTGATACTTTATCGTCAGCTATTGAAATCAAACTGCTGTTAGCCTATAAAAGATAAAGCTCTGTGCAGATATGTTATCATTCCTCATATGTTCAGTGTATCCATATGAGATACTTTTGTAATTAATTTTATTGACAGACCGATAAGGCATCTATACTTGGCGATGCTGCAAAGTATTTGAAAGAACTCGAAGAACAAGTCAAACTACTTGAGGAGCAAGCAACTCAGAGAACTATAGAGTGTGCTGTTCTCATGAAGACAAGGCAACACCTAAATTTAGATGATATTAGCTCTTCCTCATATGATAAAAATGACTCTACAAATCCACTGTTGGAAATTGAGGCAAGAGCTTCAAATAATAATATTGTGCTAATCAGGATCCATTCCCAAAAGGATCAAGGCCTTGTTCAAAAGGTTCTTAATGAGATTGAGAAGCTTCATCTCACAACATTGAATTGCAGTACCATGCCATTTGGTGGCTATGCCATGAATATCACTATTATTGCTCAGGTATTATTCTTATTCTGTTGTTCCTTTGTGTACTACATGTCATTGTTTCGCTGCTTGCAAGGGTAAGACTGCGTATAACCGAATCTCCTTAGATTCTACAAAACTAAGGCCTACACTGTACTATCCCTACGTTCCAATTTTATAACGTGATAGAAATTAGAAAGGGACTTCAAATATCATTACAACGTAACATTAATTACTTGATTGCAGATGAATGATGATTTACGCATGACGGTGAAGGATCTGGTGATGCATTTAAGGCTGGTCCTTGAACAGTTCTTGTGCTTCTCAAAATGACGATTCAAAAAAGCATGCAAGACGCGTCATGCACATTTGACATTACCAGCACTTCTGCCCTAGCTATGTATGCACAAGTGCTTAAAAAATGTTGTTGAATATTGTGGGATAAATGTGCCTGTAAAATCTTTGTCGATTGTGTAACAAATTTGAAATTTGGGTTCAAACTCAGGCTTTGTCTGTTCTTTCATGTTAAGGAAGGGTACTAATCAAAATGCATGAAAGTGTATAAACGTCAATGGAAAAAAAAAAAAAAAAAAAGTATCCTTTACTTTGATATTATTCTGTTAATCACCGACAGCCGGCCCATTACATTGGGCCGCAAGCAAAAGTAGACCGTAGGGATTTAGGGCCCTTTACAAGCTACAAAATATGATTAGTTTTATGGAGTTATATCACATCTTCACCCAAGTCATCGATCGCCTGGTCCTGGCCTCTTTCCCGTTTGGAAGGCAAGGTGAAATTATAGTATCATAAAAGCTCAGAAAAAGGAAGGAAAGAGCAATCAACTAGCGTTAAGAAATGTTTTACGGAAAGACATACATCATCACCTTTTCTACAAAATGAGTTATTCGACTGTGCATTTGGGTGAGGGTGGTCCAAATTGTACATTTGGTTTGATGTTGAAAGATTATAGCCTTGCCAGGTCTATTTGACTAATATAATCCCTCCAATCTTTATTGAATAGAAAAAAGATGATTGGCATTTGGCAAACAAAAGAGGGAATAACAATGGAAATGGGGCAAGTGGGCCCCAAACTCGGGGGTTTGTCTGGGGTGATTTGTAATT
This sequence comes from Carnegiea gigantea, assembly GCA_029747015.1. Classification (NCBI taxonomy): domain Eukaryota; kingdom Viridiplantae; phylum Streptophyta; class Magnoliopsida; order Caryophyllales; family Cactaceae; genus Carnegiea; species Carnegiea gigantea. The sequence continues at coordinate 458,796 of JAKOGI010000007.1, forward strand.
GAATTCGAATGCCATGTGTCACAGATAAGAGTCCCACATCGAATAAATGATAGGAGGGTTTTGGAATTATAAGCGATGGCACTGCAAACCCCATCAGACCAGTCTTTTGGAGAGAGCATAATGGCCCTATGACAAGTGGTATCAAAGCCAACCCAGACCCGACTCCAATGTCTCGCCAAGCACTCCGCGGAATGGGGTAGGCAGGGGGCCCCATCGGATAATGTCACGAATAAGATCCCCATATCGGATAAGTGATGGGAGGGTCATGGGCTTATAAATAGTGGCACTGTATACCTCATCATACCAACCTTTTGGGGAGAGAGTAATTGTAAGGAGTTATAAGAAGTTGTAAGAAGATCTATGTGGGATGTAAGAAAATGTAACGATTATGTTAAGGTTGGAAGGAGCTGTAAGAAAATGTAAGCTCTAGCTAAATTCTCAAAAACGCAAAATAGAACAGGGCCATAGTCACCTCAAAGCTTAACCCAAAATAACTCTGCTTACCACTGCTAGTTGAAATGCTAGCAACATTCAATTCAACACTGGACAAGCCCACTGTATCGGGGTCTTGGAGTATGCAAAATGGAACAAGTCTGGCCCAACTTAGCCACCGAAATGGGCTCAGAAATGGACCTATTTATCTTATAATGCAGTAGAACAACAGTGTAACTAAGGCTATGTTTTCTTCACAAGTCACAACAAAGATTAACTATAAACTGTGAGAAAATTTAAGAAGTTGTGAGAAGTTACAAGTAACTATAAGGTAATTACAAGGTAGATTGTGCCAGGATTATTCTAGAGGATTTTATTTGGGGGTACTCGAAGAGCATCGAGGTGGGTAAATTCTAGATGGGTTGTTGGATTAACTTTGATAAAGTTATTCTCGAAGGTTTTTATTTAGCTGATTTTTAGTTTTTAACTTGGTAGCATTTTATTGGTCCAATGGAGGTAGATTAGAATGGACTTGATGCATTACTGTGCTTATTTACCTCTGTTGGAGGTTTGTCAATGTCAATGATCAAAAAGAAAGAAAGAAAAAAGAATGGTAAACAACTGTAAGATGATATAATAAACTTATAGCTCGCTATTGCAAAACAGAGCAGTATGTACCCCATTACATGCATCAATAATTAGTGGGGATAAATGCAAAAAGTGGATCCTCACCTCCTCACCACTCACCAGCCATCCCAACTAAATTCTCTTTATCAACTTTATCCTTTGTTTCTTTTCCCTTTAGTAATACTAAAGCTTTTATTACCTCTTTGCTACAAATTATGTACCGGAGTTTCAAGATTACCTTATAAGGTAGTCCAAAAACTACAAATTTGCTCCTTTTTTTGGGTTAATTCTCAAAACCCTCTTATACTTTTACTAGTTCTCACATCTGAGAAAATTATAGTCGATTTGTTAGAGAACGTGATCTTAAAAAGTACAATATACAAAATTAAACCATCATATATATATATATATATATATATATATATATATATATATATCTCTCTATGCCGTATGTTTTAAGACTTGGTATCTTGTAACATTCTTCTGCGTACTTATTTGCTCCCAGTTCTTTGTAGGAAGTCAAATCTAAATACAAGATTCTTCTTTACATGTTGAGTAGGTACATCCACCATTAGAGATTTTTGTTGAGAAACAGCACCCTAGCATTTCCTTCGGGACCAAACGTCATCTCTAGTAGATGGCAGCTTCAGGAGCTAAATCGGTCCCTTCAAAAGCCTATAATTGGAGATTGGGATGTACAAGTAACATATAGATTACCACAATCTAGCTGTAGTGACGAGCACATTGCACTTAGAGTTTTTTTTATATGAGGCATAAAGACTGATGTGCTAATTGGCACACAACACATTATACTTAGGCCCTGTTCGATCTTTTCGTTGGTAAATTTTAATTTATTAATTTCAACCAACTTCAACTCATTTCAACCCACTTCACAAACTTCAATAAAAAAATACCTACTTCAATCAATTTCAACTTACTTTCCACTATTTTAACAATCTTCTATCCATCATATAAAAAAAATTCAACCCACATTAACCTACTTTAACAAAAAAAAATCCGCTTCAATCCCTTTCAACTAATCTCAACCTACTTCACCCATTTCCCAACCCATATTTCCCGACGAAAAGAACATACCCTTAATGTTACAAAAAAGAGGAAAACCTGCAAGCCAACCATTCCTTTTACTAATTTAGGTCATTAAGTATTTTGTTCTACAGCTATGGTTTTCCATTTTGATGGTTTTTCCAAGGCTGGAACAATTTCAGCGGCAGGCTCGTGAGCCAAAGAAAGCCAGTGGGCGAGTGGTGACCGGCTCAGAAAAGTTGCAGCAGACCGGGCTCGCGAGCGTCTCGTGAGCTGGCTCGAGGGGTCAAGCCGCTCGCGGCTTTGCTTTTCTCTTCCAACTCAGCAAAACGACCTCGTTTTCAGATTGATTTTTGGGGGAAGATCTGAGCCGGGGGGAGAGAGAAATTGGTGGAAACAATCAAGAAGAAGAAGACGAAGCTGGAGACGGAGAAAAGCAGATGGAGAAAAGCAGAAGATGAAGAGGGAGGCTTATTAAAAAAATAAAAGCTGTTGGGAGGAGAGAGAAACTGTGGGCCATTCTCATTGACTGATATTCTTTTTTTATTAATTTAGCTATTGTAGACTAAGTATTTAATTCTTAAAAAAATACAAATTATTTTTTAGTCCGATAAACAATAATAAAGTAATAAATCTATAATGACAATAATACAAATGAACAAGTAAAATTATTTAAATATGTTTAACTGTAAGGTTTATAGGTATTATTTTTTGTTGTGAGTTGATATTGTGAATCTTGTATTGGAGAATAAGAGGCTTATGAGTTAAAAAATTGGCTCATAAAGTGATGTGAAAGGAGTATGCCTCCACTTATGAGCCAAAATTTTGGATCGCTGTACATGCTCCGAGTGATGTCCTCTACTCTACATGAGTTAACCATGTGGCTATCTTTGTTTAATGATTGATGTATGATGTAGTCATGTGACTGTATTTGCTTTGGTATTATCCTCTTCTAACCCAACACCCTCAATTTTTTTTAAAAAAAAAAATAAAAAAAGACCGTTTCCTTAACCCAACTGCCCTAACCCAACTCTTATCCAAAGTTATAACTATAGTATTGGTCATTGTACCCTTTTTTTCCTGGAACAAGACAAACCGACTTTACGTACTGTTGTACCGGGTTTGTACCATTTTGAATTTCAAAAAATTTTAAAAATTTAAGTACAAAAAATTTGAAATTTTAGTGTATTGGACGGTATTTGACCGAAAGTACCGATACTGCTCGATATTTGACAGTATAGAACAATATTAATCGGTACAATACTGAACAATAGTTTATACCGTTTTTTGATCAGTATGATACGCTTTGTTCGTATCTGCTCATATCACCAAATAAAATACCAAAAAAGCGTAAACAAGAGAAGTCTACTGACACGGACGTGGGGAAACAAAAATTGTCACATGCTGTTGACAAATTACTCGGTGTTCACACATGCAATAATACCAGCGGCATCCCGCGCAAACATTACTTCGAGTTCGGGTATACTTTGATTTCAGCGAAAAAAAAAGATTAAAGAAATAGATGCATGCCAACAAGTAAATGATGTTAGGGTGACGCATTTATTAATATGGTGCGACAAAGATGGCACATACTACGTAGGCTTGGATACCTGGTTGTGCAAAAATCTCCAACAATTAGTTGGATGGACGATTAATTTGATCACGTATCTCCCATGCAACACGGGTACCTAGCATTAGGGTTGTAACCAAATCAAGTTGGCTTAGCAGGCCCTTGAGTATGGTCCGGCCAAAGCTTGACTTGAACAAATCGAACTTAGTAAGGCTTATTTGAAGGGTATGAAAATAAGGTTAGAATCAACACTCTTATTTCTTAAATGCAATACAAGTTCTAAAATCCAGTTTAGATTGTAACCTTGAATTTGGAAACATTTTAAACAAACCCAAAAAAAAAAAAAAAAACCTAACCGATTCAAGCTTCAAACTAAGCAATGCACATCAAAGCTTCGACATTGAGCCTAAACCTTTTCAATTCAACGAGATTCAAACTAAGCCTGAACATTAATGGGCCTAGCTCGGTTCAATTACATCCCTATTCACTTATTTCCTAATTCAGCTGGTTGAGTTACAAGTTTCTGGTAAAAGATTAACATGAATTGGAAGAAAATAAAGAAAGTTCGATGGAGACTAATTTTTTAAAAACCGTAAAATTGATTTGGGATTACCCTAGATGGATTAAAATCTAGGAAGCATCAAATGAAAGGAAAGGAAGGGGGGGGGAAGTAATAAAAATTATAAAATAGAGCAAATGTAGGAATGGGCCCTATAAACGTAAATTTCAAGTTTAGAATAAATTAGACAGCAATTTGGATACAAGATTGAATTTTTGTGTTGATTTGAATGTAAAGGATACAATCTCTATGAATACAATATGTATGATCCTCTGATTCTATCTCCTTTTGGATGAATTTTCTAACCGTCAATCACAAGAGGGTAGGGTCCCATTTATAGGAAAGTTTCCCCCTCCCCCTTGAAAGTCAAGATGGGCCTTGACTTGAGTTTTGGGTCTTTCAATCAGGTCTCCTCCTGAATTGCATTGACTTAAGAGTCATTTGCTTTAACTTTAACTTTGACTTTGACTCGGGAGTCTTTCGAGCTTGGGTCGAGTTTTGACTTGGAAGTTGCCTCAAGTTTTGACCGGACGTTGACTTGAGAGTCGTTTGACGTTTGACTTGGGAGTCGATTTAGTCCTTGACCTTTGACTTGGTGTTCGACTTAGGCTTTGACCTTTGACTTTGACTTTGACTTTGACCTGATTTCAACCGCGCCTTAACTTGGATGTCATTTGGGCTTTAGGTCATGACTTAACTTGGTAGTCGTCTTAACCCTCGATTTGGGCTTTGACTTGAGCTTTGACTGAGCTTTGACTTGAAAGTCATTTGAGCTTCGTCTTGTGCTTGACTTGAAAATCTTTTGGATTTGACTTATGAGTCTGATTAAATTAATTAAAAAAATTATCCCTATTAATTAATTTGATTTTATTTGATATAGTACGAGTAAATATTTAGTAACTACAGGCCAACAGAAAGCAGCTGGAAGGGGCAACGCGGCGGATAAAGAAGCAGACCTTGGAAGCCATGCTAATCATGTGGTATCAGTATTATTACTGTTTACTACCTACGCGTTTCTTAATTAAACCGTTAAACGCATCGCTCAAGCTAAGCTGTATACGTGGAAACAGTGAAAACGTTTTTACCAGAGTCAATACTAGTCGTCGTCATACAAGTGTGGACAGTGGACACTGCAATCGACTGATCTTTTTTGGTTTCTTCGCCTCCGTTTTACTACCCAAGTGATATGCACCTTCTGCGCTGCTCACTCGTGGATGTGTGGCTCCGCTTTCTTTATTGCATTAGCCCTATCTTCTGAATCAAAAGACGACCTTTAATATGGGAAGACATAATTATCTATATAACATGTAAAACGATGACCCTTTGCATTCATATTAGACTTAAACATTATATATATATATATATATATATATATATATATATATATATATATATCTTATAGCATAAAATCTATCTTGTAAGTCTTTAACTATCAGCTTAATTTTACATTGAGTTGATTCTTGAATATAGTATCAGAGTCTTTCCAAACAAAATATCTTAGATTTGAATTGTAGTAATCCCTTATGTCGGTTTATTACACAAGGTAATGGGAAGTCTTTGTAGCTAGCATCCACGTTTCAAATTCAAAGAGCGTTTACATACATGAGGAAGCGTATTAGAGTGTCAAATCTACTCTTAAGCCTTTAACTATCAATTTATACTTTCGGTTGAGTTAGTTCTTAACTTAAATAATATTCCTAGATTGGACATAATACACGTTTAGCTTAACATGTAGAGGAAGTTTCATTGAGAAATCATGAATTAGATGAATATATGCAATCACTTGACTCATATTTTTCCACAAGTAGTTTTTTTTTCCCCTTTTTTTGTAGATCTGCTTCCCAAGGTTTTTTTTTTTTTGGGGGGGGGGTGGATATGCTTCCCACAATAAGGTGTTGTGTGAGACTATAACTAATGGGAGATAATGAAAGATTGAAGGAGGATGTGAGTTGGAATAGTACACAGTTTTAGATAAAAATGAGCTATTACAAAAAAAACTGGAATGAAAAAGGAAAAAAGAAACAAAAATGTGATATCGTGAAACACATGTGATATTCTATTGTAACGGTCCCCACACTGTGGTGCCATGATCAACCGTGTAGAGGTCCCCAAGCACAACAAGCCACGTAACCCTTTGCCCTAGATTCTTATCCCATATGAACAAATCATTTTTGGCCATGGTACACCCCAGAAACCCAATAATTGGCACTATTTAATCGTTAAAAGATCACGTTCCTTTATTCATAGCATCACGCCCAATTCTTCAATCCACTTAGTGCCTTCAAACTGCAAAATTAGAAGTTTTTGCCCTTCTATAAATCTATATAAATAGAAAGGGACAGTAAAATCTCGTGCTTGACAAGACCATCATTCACCAAGGAGCTCAAGGAAGTCTCACTTTATATACCCTATTTCTTCTAAGGAGATTTGGCGAGATTGGATCTCTTTATTTGTGGTATGTTTGTATTTAAGATGATTGATGTTTGTTAGAATGATTATATTATATTATATTTTCTTATCAGTTATTATTTATGTGTTCGTTTCTCATACAATTATTTTGCAGTATTTTAACCTATGTCGGAGAAAATCTATCGATCATTCAATTATACTATATATCATAGTCAATACTCGATCACGTATATGGATATTTCAACTCAAAATCCATGGTTAATTGAGTTAGTAAGTAACATTTCTCTTTCTTAATTAATTATTATAGGGCATTTAACATTATACACAAATTCATTGTTATTAAGGTGATATCCATGAGGATATCATTTGAAGATGAAATTTAAAAGAAAATATTACCCTAAATTCATTGTTATTTTCTTAACAGAATGTTGCGCAAACTAAAAAGAAAATATTACCCTAAAAATAGACCATTTGAAGATGAAATTTAAAATAAACCAATTCTATCACTAAAGTGTATCTTTTATTGGTATAAATATAAATACTCTCTTCCACTAATATTGTATGAAAACAGGGGGACATGGAGGATCAATTGGCCTTACTGCTCGAAGTTCCGGAGATAAACTGCTTTGACGATATTATAACTGATCAAGACATAGCAGCCGTGCTTCAGGGCATGGACATGAACAGCCACCACAACCACCTTCAGCCCTACCAGTCTCTCTCCTCCTCCACCGACAGCTCCGCCACCGCCACCGTCACCGCCGCCACCAACACCAGACCAAGCAGGCAGCCAAAACTCCGAAACTCCTCCTCCTCGCCGCCATGTTTGCCGGTGATTCTGAACTTTGGCAGCGCCTCTTCAATGCCTGAAGACGATTCTCGCCAGGGAAATGTGGCCACAGTTGAAAGCCACCGGCAATACGAGGAGGTGCACAAGGAAGAGAAGCAAAGATTCTTAGCAAATGGTTGTATAAGATCAAAAGCTGATGGTCAAACTCCGGCCAAAAGAAAGTCGTCCATGGTCAAACCAGCAACAGCTTCTCGAGATCATATTTTGGCTGAGAGGAGGAGAAGAGAGAAGATAACCCAACACTTGATTGCTCTCTCTGCTCTTCTTCCTGGCCTCAAAAAGGTAACTCACTCGTATCCTTTGCAGCTGGAGAGGGACTTTAATCTTTCGGTTCTTACCGTACATATATATATATATATATATATATATATATATATATATATATATATATATATATATATATGTATACATTAAATAATTTCGAATCAGATTTTAACTTTTAACCTGTTAGAGAATTTATCATTAATTGTAAATTATTTAGCAATAGCTTTTTTAAAAGAAGTTTGCTAAAAAACTGCCTATTTATTAATGGATATTCCCTGTTCATTGAGGGATTTTTGTAGCTGAAATGGGACTGTAATTTACACTTCACCGGTATAGCAGTTGAGATTTTAAATTGTTAAGAATTTAACAGTGATGATGAACTCATTTTACTAGTAATGATAAAAAAAAATTTGCTAAAAAATTTACGTAATATCAAATGAATGGATTGCAGAGGATCTTAGTCCTATGTATTTGTCGCGTTCTTTAGGTAATCATTAAAGTGTGTTATATTTAAGTCTATACTTCTAAGCTCAGTTTAATTTCTTAAATTTTGAAAAGTTTGTTCCTCTTTTTTAAGTGCTTATTTTACTCATTCATCGTATATTTGCATAAGTAAAAGGCGTAATTAATTATTTGATTGATTACAAACATGACAGATGGACAAGTCTTCAGTACTTGGGGAGGCCATCAAACACATCAAACAACTACAGGAACGAGTGAAGACTCTTGAGGAAGACAGTGGCAGAAAAATGGTGGAATCGGTCGTCCTCGTTAAGAAATCACAAGTAGCATTGGAAGACGACGACTTTTCTTCATCTGGGGACAATGTCAATGAGGTTCCTCCCAAAAATAATAATTGCCAGGATGAAGACCACTTCTCTGGAATTGATGTTAGGGTTTGGAAAAATGATCTCCTTCTTAAGCTACAGTGTGACAGACAAGAAGCTATCCTACCTAGAATCTTAAGTGCACTTGAAAAACATCGTCTCCGCATATCGACCGTCCATGCTACGCCATTTGGCGACAAGACTTTTGACATAACAATTATAGCTCAGGTAGATATATCCACCATTCATTTGTCTATCAAATATTAATTTGTTTATTCACTTCCTCTCCAATATAGTGAAATTGTTCGTACGTGAATCTTCTTCAATTTTGTAAAAGCGGGATTCACTTACGGTTGATATTTTTGTGTTCGTTTATCTGGCTACTTACCTAGGCAATAATGATCAAGAACTCATGCATGGCTTTTCTCTTTATTTTGCAGATGGACGAGGAAGTAAAGCCGCAGAATGTCGTGGGAGATCTTTACTCTGTCATTAAAGGGTCTTAGCTTTGGTTAGTCTTGTTGTATTTGACACTTTTTAAGGAAACACCTTTATGCAAGTTGTGAAATATTTGCCTTTTATGTGCAAGATCAGGGCATAAATTCCGTCACTTTGTTGAAAAGCGCACCCTTTGTTTTAAAAAACAAAAAAACAGATCTGAGTGTATTTGACATTTTGTTTTTCATCGTTAACCAAATCCTTGTGAAATGGGTCCATGTTGATCACTGGCGTGTATTTGTCCGCCGTTGCATTTGGTAACGTCGTGGCTTTGCCTGGTGATTGCTGTCCTACTCACTGTTGGATATTAATTTTTTCTTATTTTAGTGGGTGCCTTTCGTGAAGGTCATGAGTTCATCAACTTTTAGCCCTGTATGAACGCAAAATCAATATTGAATGTTCAAATGATATTTAATGTCTTAAAAATCGGACCTAAACATAGTACGTAATAACTATTAAATAGTGTTTGTACAGATGTCGTTGTATCACAGTTGTCCAACAAGAAAGAGATTGGTATGCTAATTTATTGCATTTCGTTTTCTAAAAAATTATCCATTTTATCATTAATATATAGATAGGTAATCGCATATAAATATATAATTAACTTTTACAATTATTTGTAATATTTACTGGCCGTATTATCGCGCAACTTTTTGCAATAATTTTTTACAATAGTTCACTACTCTTTTTTTGGCTGCTTAATAATGTACTAGTCATTACAATTTTTAATAGATCTTTATGCACAAACTACCATTGTCTAAGATAGCTCATTAATTCTAAGTAATTATCGCTAGTTTATACTACTGAAATCAACTTACTTATTAACAAAAATCTGTGAAGTTGCGTAATGTAATAGAAGATACTTTCTGGCATGAGACTTCACGCTGGAATCGATTTTTTTTTTTTTTAAATAATTCAATGAAAACGGACCGAGAGGCCAAAACATTGCTGACGTGAACACTAGACGCAATACGATACACCACGCGGTGAAATTTTAGCGGTATTGCACATCCCACGTGTTTCAGCAACGCACAAGCCATGATTTGTCTCTTTCACGAAGTATTTAATTATTATAACTAAGGTTCAGGACGTGGAATTTATTAATGTAATTATTTTTAATTTTATTTACAATTTTTTTTCAATAAGAAATTTGATGCATAATCTTCGCTATGATGAATATATTAATATTTAAATAAATCATGAATTTGTACTTTAAAAATACATTGTTCATCCTTAAATAATAAAACATATTAAAATTATTTTGCAAAATTTTGGATTATTAAAATAATTTGCAATCTGTCACAGTATCAACATGGTGTTAAGAACCATAAGAGGAGAGAAATTCAAAAAAGAGTGGAAGAAGTGAAAAGAAATGATGTCTCACTTTTACAATTCTTATCGTGTTGCTACTGTTGTTATTGTTTATTCTTGTGGTGTTCTTCCCCCCATAACATTCACAATCAAACAAACAAGAATGCGAGACCGATAAGTGGGTTAAGAAAGAAGATACTAAACTTCTTTATGCTTATTACTTCCGCCATTGGAGTATAATCTTCATTTAGATCCAAAATACAATGTGACGTAATCTATATATAAGGATAGAAGGCTGATATCAATCTTGGAAGAGTATCTTAAATGTGGGTATTGTTAGTTTCCAATCAAGATTATACATTAGTTATTTAAAAAATATTAACAGGCAACCATCTAATCCTTTACATTTGTATTCCTTGTGAGTTTTTATTACCATAATTAAATGATTTATTTGGTCATTTATATAATTCTTTTTCGTTAGATTTGATTTATTTGGAAAATATTAATATAGATTTGGAATTAAGATTGTATATAATTTGGCAATTAAATTATTTTATTATTAGAATATTCATTAATAACTTTGGTAATATAATATAATTGAACATTAGGAATGTTATAATGCATTATTATAACATTGCCTCGTTTTTTTGGAAATAAAATCTTTCAAATTGTAATTAAATTTATAAAATCTTTTTTCGGAATGAAAAATTTTCATTCATAATTTACTAACTTATATTTTTTAAAAGCAAAAATTTAAAAAATTTACCTGAATGACATGTATCAAAATTTTAGAAAATTTTGTTTTATAGATATAGAGAGAGAGAGAGATTATCTACTAGGTTAAAAGTTGACAGTTGGTTATCCAAAAAAAAAAAAGAAAAAAAGATAGGGAAAACAAGAGGAATCCGAGTGAAATTGGAAACCCTTGGAGCTATCACGAGTAAACTTAAAAGTCATTTTGTATTTTACGAATATACTTGATTGATGTAATAATTAACTATGAAAATATATACGTACAGTTAACTTAATTCTAAGGGATAAAGGTCTCATCAATGATAAAGGATAAATATCATCCAAATAAACATGCGGCATCAATGATAAAGGAAAATTCCTCGGATCACATATAACATATTGACCAATACAATGTTTGATACAATGCTGGTCAAAGATATTTCTTGAAACCTTAAAAAATTAACTAGCATATATATATTGAAAGGGAAGAAATATCTTCTATGCCACTTAAAATAAGCCACACTCAATGCTTTAGTTCCTTTTTTTTAAAAAAAGAAAAAACACATTAACCAAACAAAAAAATACTTTAGTTTTAGACATTCTTATTTGATTACTATTTCACAATTATATGAACACAATTGCATCTAGTTCATTTCCATGCGTATTGAATTTAGTGGTTTTTTGACCATAGAAGAAAATTATTTTTGAGAAAGAAAATTTACATCACAATACTGTATTTTTATTTTAAATAATTTTTTGATCAAATTTTATTTTAAACAAATGAATAGGAGAGTTAAATCAAGACAACCAGTCGCAATGAAAGAAAAAAGAAAACAAGAAACTCGTGAAACACATGTAATGTTGAATTCCAACTGACTTTTAAGGCCAGCATCTGATGTAAAGTGTGCCTTTTATGTTTTTTTTTTTTCCCTAAAAAAATTGGTCGTGCATTTTATGTTTTTATTCCCAAAGAGGATAAGGGGAGGGAAAAAAAAGTGGAGGGGTCATGCTTAGATCTTAAATCCTAATTCAAGATTTACCCAGCAGATCAATCAGACCACGTAACCCTTTCAGCAATTTTCTAGTCCCATTAATTAATTAAATATTTTTGGATGAGATAAACAACACACTTTACCATTACTTAATTTAATTTAAAATAAATCGCCTTCTTCATTGAACTTATCACTTCAATTCACTAGACGTTACCAAAGCTCTCAAATGGTAGGTATCCACCATTATAAAATATAAATACCAAAAGATCTCTAATTCTTTGTTTTACTTCGTACTAGCATCATATCTATTGGAACCCACAAAGACAAGGCTTAATTCCTGCTTCTTTGGTGAAGAGTTTTCATGTAAAACTCTAGAGCAAAGAGTGCTGTTTTTGGACTAATCCTCATGTGTTTCAAAGTTAACAAAGTAACCATCAAGAAATGCTAAAGTCTTACAGTTAAATGTATTTGCAACAGTGCCTAATAGTCCCGTTCATGTACAACATAGTAGGAGACTTGAGGACTCCTATAAGTTCTACCGATCATACAACATTTAAGTATTTGCCAAAAAAGAATACAAAGTTAAACAACTACTGTTCAAGATATAAGTTTATTCAGACATAATAGCAGGCTAATGGATTTGAAAGTTTCAGTATAATCAAGAACAATCAGCGAATTATGATCTATATATTCAAATAAGGCACTACATCATAAAAAGATTGAAATTAGTATCCATCTAGACATTGTTAAGGGCTTTGTCATCATTAAGATTGCATTTCAAAAGTTATCCCAATCTCTTTACTGATCAATTAATTATATTGTTGAAGGTTAGATCCCTACACCCTTTTTCAAAAAGTGCACAGTAAAAAGAACAAAACTAAAGAAATCAGGTCCAAATCACTCACAATTGAAGACACTAGGCTAGCTTATAACAATTCCTTCTTTTTTTTTTTTTTTTTTTTTGGTAGCTCTTTTGTTGTCATTGACATGAACTGCGTTCTCAACTTGACATATTAACTGTGATAAGTTATGTTTGACCACTCAAGGCTAGGGGTGGATAACGGGTCAGATATTCATTTGGTCAAGTGAGTAGTTTCGTTTAAAATAGGGTCAATAAACGATCGAGTCAATAATAGGCCGGCCCATTGAGGCATATTAACGGGTCGGGTCGGCCCATTAACGGTCCGTTTAGTGACCCGTTATTTTTTTAATCCTACTTGATGTACTAGTTTACGTGTTCGAATTAGTTAAAATTATTACCAATACTTTATACATAATAATAATTATTACATATAGTTTTTTTATGCAAATTTGTTCCCTTTTAAAACCGGCCAAAAACGGGTCGCCCATGGGCCGACCTGACCTGGCCCGACCCGTTTATTTGCACAAAAGGCCCAACACAGCCCAAATAATTAACGGGTCAATCATAACTCGATTCGGTCCGCTTTGTAAATGGGTCGGCTCTAACCCGATCCAATCCATTGCCCACCCCTATTCAAGGCATTAGTACACATGCATATAATATCAAAGTTCAAACTTCACTTGGGTCTTTATTGGATAAGAGTTTTAAATGAGCTTTATTTTCCTAAATTGTCAAGTGTTAATCAAAGACCTGGGATCTACACAGAGAAAACAGAATTGTAGTAATAGAGTCATTTTTCACATATCTATTGAGTTGTACATGAGAGTATGCCTCAGATACAAGTAAGATCAGGCAAGAGGAAATATAAACATGCAAGCTGAGCTGGCTATTTCCTAACAACCTTCTAACAGCTAGGTACCAGAAATAACAACCTAACTATTTACAGTAACTAACTATTCACAGCTTAACATCCCCCCTCAAGGTGAGATTGGGGGTGAAGCCAACAAGCCTAACCTTGAACAGAGGTATGAATGTTGTGCTTCCCCTAAAGGTCTCGTCATGATGTCAGCAAGATGTTCCCTGAAAGACACATGTGACATTCGGAGAAACCCTTCAATGACTTTGTCTCGAGTATAATGACAATCAATTCAAAGGTGCTTTGTTCTCTCATGAAAAACCGGGTTTTGTGCAATATGCTGTGCAGCTTTGTTGTCACAGAACATGGCGATGGGCAAGGTTGGTTGAAGAAAGGAGTCTTGCATCAAAAAATAAATCCACTCCAGCTCAGAAGTAGTAGCAGACGTGCTTCTGTATTCAGCCTCGGCAAAAGGCTTAGCAACTGTCTTCTGCTTCTTTGTTTTCCAGGATATCAAGGATGACCCCAGGGACACACAATATCTCGTTAATGATCTAGCGGAGTCTTTAGACGTGCCCCAGTCTGCATCACTATATGCCTGCAACTGAAGATTGTTGTTCTTGGAATAAAATAGACCCTTATCAACTACTCCTTTCAGATATCGAAGCACATGTAGGGCTGCCTCATAATGAGGTTTCCTAAGGTTGGTGAAGATATTGGCTCAAATGCAGCACTGAGTATGAAATATCAGGCCTTGTACGAGTAAGGTATAGCAATCTTCCCACCAACCTTCAGTAAGAAAAAGGGTCAGAAAGTAGTTCTCCTAATTCTGAGGACAAATGAAGACCTTTGGGCAATGGAAAATACGCTGGTTTGACACCTATAAGGCCAGCATCTTTCAAAATGTCTAATATGTATTTCCTTTGATTAAAGAAAGTGCCCTGAGATGACCTGGCAAGTTCTATGCCAGGGAAATAACGAGCTAAACCCAAGTCTTTAATGGTAAAAGTGGCATGCAGGTCTGATTTAATAGCTGCAATGCTTGATTGATCATCTCTTGAAATTAAAAGGTCATCCACATATACAAGGACAAAGGTATGTAAACCATTACCATCTTAGTGAACAGGGAGTAATCACCTCTGGATTGTTCAAAACTTTTGCTAACAAGAAATTTTGTCAACTGCATACTCCATTGTCTTGAGGCTTGTTTCAAGCCATAAAGAGACCTTTGCAGTTTGCAAACTTCACTTGGCATTAGTACACATGCATATATATCAAAGTTCAAACTTCACTTGGGTCTTTATTGGATAAGAGTTTTAAATAATTGTTAAGAATAAGAATTTTCTAATAAGCTGCAAGAGAGAAATCAAACTTAAACATTTAATATACTTAAAAATTTAGAATCTCAATTCCTTTTTTTTCCCCTTCATATGTCGCAATACTTTTGATATATTATAAACAAAACTAAGAAATGGCTTCACTCTATGTGTGAGAACGAGATAGAAAGAGCACGCATTATTTATTTGTTAATTAATTATAAAGATTTTAAAAAATAAAATACTAATGTTTTAATTTTGCATGATTTTTGAAACAGGGCGTGGAATATTTTCCAATGTCACCCTGAAGACTGCTTGGATGAAGTAATCGCACAGGCACAGTGCACAGCACCAGCTATGTATGAACACGATGAGCATGAAACTGAGTCTCGGACCAGCGAAGAAGTCGACATCGGCACTCGAAAACTCAGCCGAAGAGACATGCTTATTGGCTGTAATTCTTAATTTTGGAAGCGCCTCGTTCATGTCAAATGATCATGATCAAGAACATGCACAAGCGAGGAACAAGGAAGAGAAAAAGCAGATACAAAAGCTCTTAATAAACACTAAGAATAATAATAAAACAAGAAAAGCTGATTAAAACTTAACACCAGCAAAAAGGAAGTTCACTGTAAGACATTCACGGGGTCATATCATGGCTGAGAGTAGTAGAAGACAGAAGATGACACAACACTTAATTTCTCTCGCTGCTCTTCCTCCTCATCTCGAGAGGATATCTTCAATTCCTAACTCTTCCTAGCTTTTTTCTTTTTCTTTTTTTTAATAGTTAGTATACTACTTCTTCTAAAAATTCAAAAAAAAAAATTGCAGGGAAGAATTTCGTCAGAACAATTGTAAGTCAGGTAGGATGTAGCCCTGCTTTCAAGGGTAAGACAATCTAACTCTTAATCTCCCCAAATCTAACAAAATAAGAGTCTATACTGAGAATTGTTGTTGTTTGTCGTCTATAATCTTGCTTTGATTAGTATTCATTTTAGCTGGGAAGTTAATTATTCAGTTATGATGGGATTGTCACTCTCTATTTAGCAGAAGGAGGAGGAAGTTGCAATAGGGACACAGAATATTGTGACATACGTTTTCTCCACAATGAAAAGCTGTTGAGCTTTGGCGCTCAAACCTCTGTTCTTGGTTGGCCTTATTTTTAGGAACGTAGGTCTCTTGTATTCTGAGCAGAATATTCTGTATTAGCTAGTGCCTATGCGGCCCAAAGTATACAAACAGCCCAACATCTATTCATGCAGCCCAAGCTTCAGGCCCAATGAGATTCATGACCACAACATATAATGCAGCCACTGCAGAACTACACCAAAAATCTCAGGCCCAGAAGGAAACGGGTTTGTGCCTTCGAAACCTTAGCCAGGCCTTCTAAAATAATTTATTTCAATACCTAACGAACAATTTTGCTCTGCGAAAGAAGCCCTATGACTATGAGTGATCCGTAATCAAGGGAACAATCCTGGGTAAGAGAGTCTCACGATGTTTGTTATGAGATGCTAACGCCATGTTAACCATGCAAGTTAAAAAAGAATAGAACTTAATTGTCACATTGTTAATTGTTAAATTTTTATATTAAATTAGACTTTCAACAAACGAGTCATGCATACAAATTCAAATGAGATTCCATCCCAAAATCAATTGACAATGGGTGGAGTAACTCACAAGCTTATATACATGCTCAAACCCTTTAATTTCATCAATGTAGGACAACACCCACTATCATATTCTTTGAATTTTTTAATCAATGTGGGACAATACCCACTTTCATACTCCAACACGTTCCCTCATGTGTGGGCTACTAACAAGGTCCAACACGTGCACACAATTTTAATCAAATGAGGACGGTGGCAAATCAAGATCGAGCGACCTGCGCTAATACCATATTAAATTTTTATATTAATTGGGTTTTCAACAACGAGTCATGCACATAAGCTCAAATGAGGTTCCATCCCAAAATCAATTGGCAATGGATGGAGTAACTCACAAGCTTATATACATACTCAAGCCCTTTGATTCTGTCAGTATGGGACAACACCCACTATCATATTCTTTGAAATTTTTATCAATGTGAGACAATACCCACTACACAAAGGGACTTACCACTCATCTTTTCCTATTTCTCACACTCCTTAAACAGATTGTATAGAGCTTCTACCTGGGCATCGCTCAGTCCAGCAACTTTCTCATCTCCCTGTTCTTCAAAGCAGCGAGTTGGCTCTGTTAATGTCTCCCCCTGAGCAATTGCCTGATTTGTTGTAGCTCGTGCCCAAGAACCGGCTTGCCCTAAACCGCTTCCACCATCACGCCCACCTTCAGTGAAGTTTTTGCTACCGCTTCGACCGCCGAGCTGGTTTCCTCGATTCGTTCGGCGTCCTTGCCAGTTGGGCGGGTATCCGATGATCTCGTAGCACTGACTTCGTTCATGCCCCATTCTTTGGCTGTGTGTGCATCTTGGTCTACTCAATTGCTTCGATTTATTTGTTGTCGCTGCCCGAAATGCCGAAGCTTCGGCCATAGCCCTGTTCTCCATTCCCTTCATCATAAGTGATGTACACGGTCTCCTTCCACATATCTGTTGAGGCAGAATTCTTTAGTGCAGTTGCAATGTGGCAAGACCAGGTAAGCTCCAAGTTCGTCCCACAAAGTCTTCAACTTGGTGAAATACTCTGTAATAGATAAATTTCCCTGATTTGTGAGGGCAGTATCTCTTTTCAATTGGTGTATGCGGATTTCATTACCCTGAGAGTAGTGATCCTTAAGACCAGACCATAAGTCTTTTGTAGTCTCGGCATACGTGACTGAGCCATGTAAATTCTTGCCAATGACATTGTGTAACCATGCTATCGCCATTGAATTACATCTCTCTTAGGCATGTCCTTTTGGGGAGTTGATTTCTGGTTTGGTCAGTGACCCATCAACAAATCCCAATTTGTTTTCGATTTTAAGGCGCTGGTGATGAGATGACTCCAATTTGCGTAGTTGTCACCTGTGAACATGATAGGGCAAATTATGTTTCCTAGGTTATCCGAGGCACACAAATAATGGGGAGCTTGAGGGTCATTGATGTTGATCTCAGGTTTTGGGGTTTTTGGTTTATCATCACCCATCGGGAATGATTTGGCCAAGAGTTACAACTCTAGCTCTAATACCATGAAAACCAAGTAATCTGTGTGAGAATTTTTGTCTTAGCCCTCACCCAGCTATTGCTTGTATTGCTTAAATATATGAATTGTACAGCAAGACAGTTACAAGAATAGGAAAGCCAAAATTATTCTAGGAGATTACATCTAAATAACTACCAAAAATACAGAACACAATATGTACAAAAATATGTCCAAGCGGATCTTTTCCGAATAATAATCTCACAAATAGTTACTAGGAAACGGTTTTACTTAAGATTAATGGCAGTCTATTAGTGTTAAACCAAGGAACACACAATGGTAACAACTTGTCTAATTGCCTTCTCGACCCCCCCCCCCCCAAAACAAAAAAAACCTACTAGCCTCCACCTGTGTAAAGAGACTATCATCGATTTTTTTGTCAATTAATTGATATCTACATCAATCGTTAATTTAATGAAGGTTTTTTTACAAATAAAATTTATCTCTTCACCTTGAACAGCTAGCTTTCTTTTACCTGTGATAGAAATATTGTCTCTCCTCTCATAAGAGTCTTGATTGACTTCCAAATCACTGTAGTTTTCATTGTAAGTGATGTCTGCCAGAATTATACTAATAAAATTATAATATTTTCCATAAAAAACCATGTGTTATATACTAAGAAGAGGAAAATAGATAAATAATTGTTGAAGCCAAATTCACGTGAATTTATTATTGTAATGCTTAAGCTATATATGTTGATTAAGCTCCATTACAGTCATAGAAAATGATGGTTGGCCATCTGCCTAAACCCATCTCTACTTGTTCTGGAAATTGGTCGTCGTCACAGTCAATCTTTATCTATTTGTATTTGATTATCTATCAGTCTCTTGTCCTTGCATTTATTTATATTTATAGGTGTTTGGGATAAGCAGGGCTATTAAACAAATATTTTCATTTGTGTTCCTTTGACCGTGACTAGACTAATTCACACACAAAAATAATTCAGAATGGCCATTAATTAATACTTCACATCATGAATGATTTAATATCAGATTGTTCCTTGATCTGCTTAATCCTTCAAAGAAATCAAAGTGATTCGATTCGCTTAAAGATAGTCGTGATTAATATTATAATGAGTAATATATATATTCTTGATCCTTTGACGTTGGAGATGAGTTGATGTTCAAGCATTAGACTTATATAAATACTTGATGCATATGTTTATTTATTCATCAGATTCAAAGATATTCGGCATGAAATTGATTTGCAATCTCGAAAAACTATTTCTCTAATTACAACTCACTTCAATATAGTGGAGAAGATCTCACCATGATCTTTACCATGATCACATGAAAATTCACCTCATCTGTACTATATATTCGTTAGAACCATTAAACAAATAATTATTTTTGAAAAAATTGTTTAGGTTCTAATAATCGTAAATAATTAATTAGGCATTGATCATGGCAAAGACCCTGTCTATATAAGAATAAAGCTACTAGCTAGCTAACTGTTCAGCTTAACCTTGAATGCTGCTGCAGTTGTTACGTCGCGGCTAGCATATAGAAGTCCTGCTGCTATTTGATCTTCATAAAAGAGGTAAATTTTCTTAGTCTTAGCCTTTATCTTCTACCATCAATTTATGCTTTCGATTCCGTTATGATTCTTGAACAAAATGGTTACATATTACAATTTTTTTTTTGTTTTTTAACATGGGTTTCTTTACTGGATAAATTTTAGGGTATAATGGAGTCCCTGGATAAATGCAAAGTATCAGGGCATTCAGATAGCTCATCGTCTTGTACAAGTGTTATTGGAGCTCATAATCTTGATCAGAGGAACAGCAAGAGTGGCAACAGCAATGATCCTCAGCAACAAATGGATACTAATTTAGCTCCTAGATTGAAACCTGATAATCACCTGCTAATCTCATTTTCAAACTCCAATGTTGGCGATGGGTGTGCTCAAGTGCTTGCCAATAATACTGGTAAGACTAACGGATTGGTGTTGAAGCCAAAGGTTCATGTTCAAATCGGCCACCCAAGAAGTAACCAAAGGAAGGCAGCTCCAGCAAATAATTACAATTTATTCATCAGTGGCGATCACAGTATTGCAGAACGATGGAGAAGACAGAAACTCATTCAAAAATTCATTGCCCTTTCGGCTCTCATTCCTGGCCTTAAGAAGGTATGCACCCTCTCTCTCTCTTTTTTTTTTTTTTTTTTTTTTTTTTGGTAGTGGTATAAGAATGTTACATAACCTCACAGTCGGGCATATTGAGAACCAACTTTAGAGGTCAGATTATTGTTATCCAATGGCCCTTAAGTTGGAATTATTAGCGGCCAAAAATCGTATTTAAAATTAGTCACCTTGTTGCCTGGATGATAATTGAGATAAGATCCATGAACATTTAAACAATGAACTCCATCAATAATACTAGTTTAATGTCAGATGGACAAAGCATCTGTGCTGGGAGAAACCACCAGGTACATGGAGCACCTCCAAGAACGAGTTAGAATCCTAGAGGAAAAGGCGAAACAGAATGTGAAATCTGTGGTTCTGAAGAAGTCACAAATAATATCCATGGATGATGATGAAGAGGAGGACAATGAAGCTGCTAATTCCTCATCAGAAAATTATTCTGATTCGTTCTCTGATGACTGTGCAACATTTCCAGAAATACAAGTGAAGATGATGAACAAGGAAGTGCTGCTTATAATCCATTGTGAGAAGGAGCAGGGATTGCTAGGGAGAATTTTGAATGAGATGGAAAAGCTTCATTTTTGTGTCACCAACACTACCTGCATGCCTTTTGGGAATTTTGATTTGATCATCACTTTAACAGCGCAGGTATTTAATTATGTGCATTAGGGGTGGGCAACGGGCTAGGTATCCATTAGGTCAAGTGGCTAGGTCCATTTAAAATAGGACCAATAAAGGGCCGAGTCAATAATGAACTGAGTCAATAATGGGCCGACCCATCAATGCATATTAACGGGCCGGACCGGGTCGACCCATTAACGGCCTGTTTATGACCTATTATTTTTAAAATTCTACTTGAAGTACTAGTTTACATGTTCCAATTAGTTAATCTTATTACCAATACTTTTATATATAACAATAATTATTATACATAGTTTTTTTTGTGTAAATTTATTCCATTTTAAAACGGGCCAAAAGCGCATCGTTCATGGACCGACCCGACTCGAATTGTTTATTTGCACAAAAGGGCCAACCCAACCCAAATGATTAACGGATCGACCATGACCCGACCCGGTCTACTTTGTAAATGGGTCAGCTCTAACCCGACCTGATCTGATCCACTGCCCACTCCTAATGTTCACTATTACATATCCTTCATTCCACTGTGACTATCACAGTTAACTTTTTACAATTCTCGAGAAACATGTTTTGACTGTTATTTTTTTCCAAATATATGACCAAAAATATTATTACACGACATATAAAAAACTTTAGAAGAAACACTTTCAGTCACATTTTCCCGATAGATGACAAAATCTGTAATCTTTGTTGTTAGAAGCTGAGTTATGGCAATATGAGTACGTACTAAGAAGACATTTGTCTCTTTTTGGCAGTTGAAAGAAGAGCTTAGCGTCACACCAAGGGAGCTTGTGCACAAACTGAGGACACTTTTCTACAAATAAAATGGCCACTTTAATTCATAGAATTAATTCCTTTTCATTCTGCAGCAACATATTTGAATTCCTATGTTATGCAGTTTCTTTCTCTATGTTAATTGGCTGATTATATGTGATGTCAAATGTTCTAATGTTGTATTTATCTTTAAAAAAAATAGTTGATTGTCTACGGTGAATTGGTGATTAAAGTTCTATCTTTTTTTTTTTTGCATCAAAAAAAGTTTCCATGTTTAGAACTTTTGAGCCGACTATTTAGATCAACATTTCTGAATCTCAATTTGTTTAATTTAAAAAAAAAAACAAAGGGTACGGTGCACTCTAGGTACGATTGGTCTTAAAACTTTTGTGAATATCATTCTACAGGTACGATTGGTTATGAAGATAGATTTCTAAAACTTTTTATCAACCCACATATCACTTGGATTACCAATATTAAAATTATTGGGTAGATCTATCTATGTTTTACCAGGTACGATTGGTTATGAAGATAGATATTTAAAGCAATACAAATTAAGTGTAAACACATGTTGATTTATAGCACCATCCAATACAAATTTGCAACTAACGTACTTATAACTTGAAACAACATGTATATGCTTTTTTATTTTTTGGCGTTTATAATAATTAACCATGCCAGTTTGAGATTTTTCCTAAGTTTTTCTCAGGATGAATCCTGAATTTTCCAAGACTTTGTGAATATCAAATCCACAGGTACGCCAAAGAGTCTCATGCCATGTTTTTAATTATGCTACATACGTACGGGACTCGACTACAATAGTTTGCAACATGAACTTAAATACTTAGGCCCTGTTCTTTTCATTGGTGAATTCCAATTTACCAACTTCAACCTACTTCACAAACTTTAATAAAAAATAATAACTTCAACCCACTTCAACCGATTTCAATCAATTTCAACTCACTTCAACCAACTTAAACCCATTTAAACCCACTATTTTAACCAACTTCCATCTATTATAAAAAAAATATACTAACTTCAACCTACTTTAACCCATTTCAACCAACTTCGCCCATTTCTCAATTCATATTTTCCAACGAAAAGAATGGACCCTTAATCGTACTTTCACTAAAACCCCTTTCTTAAAATGATACACAGACTCACACTGTACCCAGCGAATATTGAAAACCTATGTGCATACTCATTGTGTTTTGCAGATTTTTTCGTCTACATATATGAAGAAAAAAGTGATATTGATATTTGAACATTTTCGTGTTCAAGAAAAATACTACACCACATTGAATAGATGTATTAATAATCAAAGTTATTCCTAATAGCTTAAAATTAAATAATGTTGACAATGCGCGTAAAAAATCATTGATTGCAACACAATCAACAAATTTCTCTGCAATTTATGCTTACTGAAAAACACCTAATACAAAATAAAATTTAACTGCTCACTATCGCTCTTGCGTTTCGCACCTCGGGTACAGACAAGTCTCTGTACAAGTATAGATACGAATGGGTATAAGGCAAGTAAGGCTCATACTCATATCCATGCCGTTTACACAATGCTTGTCATTTGGATTTTAATCGACCCCCCCCAAAAAAAAAAAAGGCAGTCCGATGGACAAACATCTCGTGTTCATGTAGGATTCGGAAAAGAGTCCTACCCCAAGAGGTGGATTTTAATCGACAAATAATTAGAATTCTAATCAGTGAATGTTTTATGCATTCTAAATGAGTACGGGTTAATGGGGTTATATTGCCCAGCCCAGCTTGCTCCATCCATGCTCCAGTGCGAGACTGGAATTGCTCCAGTTGGGCCTGATTATGCTGTACCCTTGCTGGGGTAGAATTGTTCCTTTGGGCCTAATCATGGGCTCTCCTGCATCAATGGCACAAAAGTAGAATTCAAATTGAAATCTTCGGTACTCTTATTTACTTATCAAAAATTCATTAGATTAAGTAATTACTAACTTTTAATCCCTATAAATAAACAACACTTCTAATTTTTTTTTTTTAAATTTCACTTCATAAGTGCGCAAAATTCTTAATTCATAGTTACATAGTTACGACTACCTGTTTATTACTATTTCTTAATTCATTTCTTGCTGTGTATCCTTAGTTTGTTTCTCATTAAAGGTTCTCACAAAATTCTTCTTCGATAAATGTTTTCACAAAATCTTCTTTTGCGGGTCTCTTGAATTTAGCCTCTCTATGAGTGGGGATATCGGTAGAGGTAAAGTTGCGTACATCTGGATCTCCCCAGACCCTACAAAAGCGGGACCCACACTGGAAGGTATTGTTGTTGTTATTGTTCGTAAGTGCGCAAGACTAGCTAATTAACTACAATTTCAACATATAAAGTGACAATTTGAGATGTTGTCAAAAAGAGGTTAATCAGTTCCTCTTTTCTCCTCTCCTTTTCTTGCCTTCTCTAACTACAATCTGAATGGATAATTGTTAACCTGATAAACCAGTAGTGAGAAGGGAAAGCTTAGTACAATCGTGTTCAAATTCAAATTAAGATATTGTGATAAATTAAATTAACCAATGATAATAAATCCTATATATTTAATAGTACAAGCTTAATTACGTCTCTGTCCTATAGTTCATTAGTAAGCTGAATTCACACCTAAGAACAATTAATTGTTGTATTATTATCTTAAATCACTAGAATAATCTAAAACATTAACTGTTATGTTATTATCTTAAATCACCTGAATATGATCTAACAGCCTAAACAGTGACTGCTGTTCTTGTCCATCATTAACAATAATTAATAATTAATTAAGTGTGAATTTGACTTACTGTAGTTCACTATTAATCTTTCTTTCTATTGCTTTTTGATTGGATAATGCAGGCATTTTTTCACGTGGTCCATGAATAATATTTTTCTTGGGAAGAGATCATCTCCACCTGTTTCTTGGGAATCCAGTATACGTTAACACCATCACATTATTATTTCAATAATTGTGCTCCTCCAATCTGCCATAGTTTTGTTCATAACAAAAGATAATGATATTAAAATGATAGACGCCTTGGACTAACCCTTTCCTTCTATCTCAAAATAATTTTTAAAATCTTTAACCCTGTGTTCATTCTTCACCCCCTTATAATTGTTCTTAGACCCTAAATTGTAAATACTGATAGATTAGCCATATGTATACATCGTTGAAATATAGGATAGTTGGATTCACATCGACAAATTAAAAGATATCAAATATGCGTATGAATTCGTGAGTTACTCCACTTATTAATAATTAAATTTGGGTTGGAACCTTACTTGACTCGTACGTATGCATTCCTCATTTGTTTATAGTCCAATTTAATACAAAATTCAGTAAGTATTATGTGAGACCATCTCGCATAAATCATATTATGAGACGGATGTTTTTATAGTCACTATTAATAATTAATTGGGATGACTAATAGTTCATTTAAGGACGACTACTATTATAGTCATATCTAAGGGATCTAGCTATTAGTCACCCTATAATTTAAAAGTCACTTCAAAACATATTATTAGTCGTTGCAAAATCTCAAAAACATCACCTCTGAAAGATTCCGTCTCACAATAATTCTTATGTGAGATGGTCTCATCCAAGAACTTGGGTACAAAATTTAACAGAGTACAAAGGGTTGCTCTTGGCTTTGACATCGTTCTTGTTTAATTATCACATTCACAAATTAGGAGGCTTTGAGCTTAAGCTAGTAAATTACTCTACTCATTTTCAATTGATTTTGGATTCGAATCTCACTTAGACTTGCACGTATTGTTCATTTATTTAAGACTCAATTTGTTATAAAAAGAATATTTGTTTCCTTAATTATATGTGGGTGAAGAATAGATAAGCAAACCCTAGTCCCTAATTATCAAGTTGGCAGATGTATAGATCATAATCCTTCAATACATACCTGGAGACACAGATTTTGGTATCCTAGCATATCTTCAAGTAGATATGATTAAGCTCAAGTCAGGACAAGCCAACCAAATAATTAAGATGCAAATTATATTTTCTTAAACATGCATGTTCTGTAAATGCCAAGCTGACATGTACACTACTTTGGGAAATATTAAAGGACAACGGTACATTACTTTGAATGGTCAAACCAGACAAGGTCCTAACCCACAAACATGCAACGTTGCGCACAAATTATAATTAAACATACACCATCATTATCAGGTGCCTCGTTCAAAATAAGCCTCAACATGTCTCATTTTGTTGCTGGAGCTGCGATTTGTTTTTCCTTTGATGTGTGTCCAACATTAACAGATTCAATATTCATCATTATAAATTGTGCATTAATTGATTTAGTTGGAGAATTTATTATAGTGTAAAACCTATTTCCAAGCCTTCAATAATCAACTTAAAATTTTGGTTGACTTAGTTTTTGAACATGGTATCAGAGTTTTTCTGAACTAGAAGTTTTACATTCGAATCTCACCAACCTCTATATTAGTTATTGTGAGAGGGGGCATTTTAAAATTTGAAGTATAAAATCTATTCTTGACTATTCAACCATCAATTTAAGCTTTTGATCGAGTTGAGTCTTAAACAAAAATCTATGTTCAAGAAGAGATTTAGGTTTGAAGATCATTCGTATTAGTATCTGTGATTTCCTCCAAAAGAATGAGGAGAAGATATCACTTAAATAGGGTTAAATCCTGGCCCCCACTGCCTCGAGATTACTTTTATATAAAATTAGCTAATGTTTATTAATCTCAAATGTTTCTGCATGTGCACTTTGGAATTAGAAGAATCATTACTGTACGAGCCTGAAGTAATTAACTTTGTTCTTGATTAATGCAGCCTGAACCTTGAGGCAACCAAGACAAACACCTATGAGTAAATCCATGGACATGTCCTCTGCAGAGTGGTTATCTCATCTGGTAAGCTAAAAATAGTTGTTCTTCATTATCAACTTAATAATTAATATCGGTTGCTATATCTGTGTAAAATGATTATATATATATAGCATTTCCAGGAACCGAATATCCAGCAAGAATGATTAATGAGCAACAGATGATGATGATGGTGATTATGATTGATGAAGGCTTAATGAGTACCCATCATCAGATCAAAGATCATGATCATCTCCTTCAGGAGATTATGATGATCAAGTCTGATCAAGAAACACTAGCAGCAACCACTAAGACAAAGAGTACATGATGAGGAGTAGTATCATCTCCAAAAAAGAATGACCAAGTTTAAGAAATCATCGACGAAGGTTGGAGGCCTTGGCATGTCTTCATGCTCTCAAGAACATGTCCTTGCTGAGAGAAAGCGCCGCCAGATTATGACTCAGTTGTTCCTTCATCTTTCTGCCCTAATTCCTCATCTCAACAAGGTATTGGTACTTTTTTCCGATATTTTCATGTACATGCATGCTATATATGTTATAACTATGTCTACATACATAGATTCACTTCCTTTTTCAAGGATTCATTTTATGTCGTATTCAACTACAACCTCATTAAACATGAACAAATTGCACATACTAGTGACAATATGTTGGAATACATAATTATTTTTGTACCTTCAAACATCAGCTTAAACCTTTAGATGAGATGATTCTTGAACACAGTACATCTAGACGAACGTATACAAATGTTAATGTAACAGTACTTGGTAGCTTAAGTTGCATTTTGTAAATTTGATTCGCAGACAGACAAGGCTATTCTTGGAGATGCAGGTAAGTACTTACAAGAACTTGAAGAACAAGTCAAATTGCTTAAGGAGCAAACTACTGAGAGAACTCTGGAGTCCATTATTGATAGCTAGGTCAATGACAATGGCTTCCACTAGATTTTCTAAGTATCTTGGGCAAATGAAATCGTCAAGAAGAGCTCTTTGAGAGTACTTATGCTCAGTCTTGTAGGGCCCAGGCCATCGATAGCCTTGAAAAAAGAATTCTCTCTTTAAAGGTCTTTTCAAGTACAATACTACAAGTTCTCTTTTTTGGGATCAAATTAAGGTTCCCACAGTTTTCGTCTACCAATCCTGGGTTCCTAATGAGCCAAAATCTCTGCCTGACCCAGTAATTTCATCCTCTCAAATGAGGGAATCACTTTGGCTTGAGGAAGTGTGGAAAGCATCATAAAAAGAGGTTATTGGTTTGCACACTATAGTTTGATAATGAGATCTTGATCAGATCAAACTTATCCTCAGAATTGTATCATACTTGTAAGTTTATAAATGTGAAAACTATGAATAAGATGATGTTCTATATTATAATACCCTTCCACTAATCGATCAAGTCATTTTTTAAATTTAATACCTGATAATATAATTCGTAAATTAAAACAACGCTTTGTATTATAATTTCTCCCAGTGTCACAGAGAGCTTGTAAAAAGATATCATTATTGTCATATATAGGGGTGGACAACAGACTGGATATCCACTGGATCAAACAGATCGGCCAGTTTAAAATAGGACCAATAAAGGATCGAGTCAATAATAGACTGGATCAATAGTGGGTCGGCACATTAAAATATATTAACGGGTCAGACCAGGTCGACCCATTAACAGCGTGTTTAGTGACCCATTATTTTTTGCAATTTACTTAACATACTAATTTACATATTACAATTAGTCAAGCTTATTACCAACGCTTTATACATAATAATAATTATTATATACTTTTTTTGTGTAAGTTTGTTCAATTTTTAAACGGGTCAAAAGTGAGTCGTCATGGGCGGATCCGACCCGTTTATTTACACAAAGGGCCCGGTCCAACCCAAATGATTAGCGGGCTGACCATGACCCGACCCTATCCATTTTGTAAACGAGCCGGCCCTAACCCAACCCAACCCGATCTATTGTCCACCCATATATATACTATATAATCTTTGTTTTAATTGTGGAATTTGTGCTCTATTTTCTCTTCAAAATAATGTATTCTATGTTTATATCATCTCTATTTGGTACTTTTTCAAGTTCACATTATCAGTGTTAGCCTACAGCATAAATCTTAGTTTTAATTAGTAATTGTATTATACTATTTTTTGTAACTCTTTTTTTTTTGGTGCAGAAGAGAGGCTAAGCCCCTAATAAAACTTTTATTGATTTCTCATCAACCTGGGCCAAGAGACCCTTACATTGTCTACCAAAAGAAAAGGCACATTTTTTGTAACTTAATTAGTGCACTGTGTGCACTAGAAAGTATTACCTAATCTTCTTCTTTAAATATTCAAGAAAAAATGGTAAAACTACCTGGATAAAAGTGATTTTTCTAGTTGTTACCTATATACCATGCAAAAGACAAATTTCATTAAACTAATTTTTAGGATAAAAGAAGGCACAATAGTTGAAGTATAGACAAAAAAGCATAAGGTAGGCATACCTAAATAAACTATGTTGTGCCCATATTTGTTCGTTTTTAAGTGGGCTCTAGAAAGCACATTTTCTTTGACGCACGTGCCAAAGTTCTTTTTAATGTAGACATCGATAAAAATTAATTAATACTATAAATTTCAAAGTTAAAAAAAAAAAGGCCACTAATATACAAGGCAATTAGATCCATACACACCAATATAGGTGATAAATGGGGCCAGTGTTCTAACAAAATAATATTAATCTTCATTATGTGGAAATATAACGTAAAGAATATGCAATTTTATTTTTTTTAAAACAAATGTAAACATTCATGTACCTTTGGCTGACATTTAGGAGGCTCATTGGAGTAGTATAGGAAAAAGGCAAGATAAATCATATCTAAACATAAATTCAACTGGCTTAGTTGTACATTTCGCATACGTGAACTAAACAGTAATTATTTTATATGTATTAAAGATCGAACTCCTGATCTCCAAAATTTATATGTATATAAAAAAAAAAAAAATACTTGGTGTGATTGAGCTCTGTACAGCATAAAGAATATGTATAATACGAGTAATATTACAGATACTTTGCCCATAGTCTAACAAAATGAATACTCAAATCACGTATTTTTACGTGATCAGTTTGTTTTTCTTTAGTAGATCCTTATCTTTTTCCTGACAGCAATGTTACACAGGTGATTAGATTAGAAAATCTAATTAAGAGATGTAATCATGCATGTGAACGTAAGCTTATCCGAGTGAGATCCCTCAACCTCAAGCATCATAGTCAAACAACCCTGGATGGTCATATATGTATCAAGCTGAAAGCACTATATATTATATATTTATGTATTTCTTGATTATATTCCTGGTGTAAATTTTCTTTCACTTTTAAAATTATTTTTTTGACTTATAGGAAGTAATTTTAGCCGCACATAGGATTATGATGCCCCATTGCATGTCCATTTGCCTATAATTTGACCAGGTCCCACCCCCTTTGCAATGCTCTATATTACCTAACTATATGATAAATTCTAAAGGGACAGTTGAACCAAAATATTAGGACTTTGATAAAAATAGGTTTATCAAAAAGGACAATTCAATTTTTTTTTTTTGGATGTCCCAGTGCGTCTGAATCAGCTTCTGCGCATTTCGATTAAATCTATGAGGACCCTAAAGTTAACAGCTAGGAAAACATCCCGTAGCCCCGATAAGAAGTCAAACTTGTGACCATTGAGATGTAATCCCAATGCCTCACCTATCTGAACCACCCCATTAAAATTTCAATTTAATTTTTAAAATTTTGAAATATCAGCAGACTAAAATCTCATTGGCAAACCAAAATCATTTTTGTAAATTAATTGTATAATCCATCTACCTTTCCTTTTTTCCACGTATGGCTATTATATCTTATAATTTGTTTATTTTTTTCGATAATTTGTACAGCCTGTAAAAACAGGTAATGTACTTAGGTCCCTACTCCCTAGCACTCTTCAAAAGGAACACTAGCCTATTAGGCTATTACCATTAAAACAAGAAAACGTGCACAAGCAAAATCAAAGATGTAAATTTTCAGCCGAGAACAATAGGTTTTCATGAGAGTTGGTATAACTAGTTTTTTTTTACCCTTATTGCCATTAAGTTTTCACGAGAGAGTCTCATCCAAAGCAAATAAAAACATAGATCAGACTTATACATGTTTCCCCAATTATATTTATTAAACATTGTTGAACAACTATTTTAACTAAAAGTTTAAGTTGAAAGTTGAATTTTTTAATTATTATACTCTAATGTGGAGACTTTGGAATGTTTTTATACTCTACCATGCCCCTCGTGCGACTGCGCTTTGCGTTTAAAATGTGAATATTTCCTCCTAACCTTACTCAATAAATAAATATAGGCAGTTACCGGGATTTGAACCCAAGATATCTCGCTCAACGCGCTAAAAAGAATCATTTCAATTAACATTTAAACTAATAATTGAAAGCTCAAGATAATTTTATACTCTAACTAGCATAACATATGCTTAGAGCTGGGTAATATATCGTGTCGAGTCGGGTTCGTATTCGTGTTCGTATCGAATTTAAACGAGTTTAAAACCCCCGAACCTGAACCTGACATGTTTAATAAACGAGTTGAAAAAGTCTAACTTAGATCGCTTAACATTTAAACGGGTTGACCTGAGCCTAACCCATTTACATGAACGAGTAAAGGGTTAGGTTCGGATTACCCATTTACCCATCAACCTATTTAACTGCAACACAAATTTAAACCCAAAGAATTTACCAAACAACTTACATATTTTCTAACCTTTTAAGGCATAGCTGCTTTCAAAAATACACAAAAATAGCAGCTAACTTATAGGCTCTACTATATTCATAGCTTATTCCATCAAAACAATTAGCAGCAACATAATTTTACAGTCTAAAAAGTTCACATAAGAACTAACTACTTAAGATACAAATCATATCCAAGTCAAGTCTTAAATAATAACAAATAAAGTCAAATTGTCTGAAATTCTTAGTAACATAACCAGTAAGTCAACAACTAATAAGTCCATAAAAGAGACCTCAAAATCTAATTATCCAAAGCCTAATTTCCAAAGAAAATGTAAATGATAAACGGTAAATAAACAGTAAACGGGTTGACACATTTAACCCGTTTAATTAAACGGGTTCAATAGGTATTTTTTTCGTATCGAGATTTTCAACTTAAACCTAACCTAATTAATTAAACGGGTTTACCCTATCAACCCATTTAACTAACTGCCTTCAAACTTTATATCCAAATTCGCTTAACTTCATATCGGGTTCGGGTCAGTTTTTTCCAACTCTACATGTGCTACGTGAAAAATATAATGGCCCTATTTGGTAAACAGCTGTTAGATATTTATATTAGCTGTTAACTGTTAGTGTTTGAATTAGTTGTTTTCATTAACTGTTTGAGTTAACTGTTTGTAGAAAAATAGTTTGATAAAGTTAACTATTTCTAAGAAAAATATTTGACAAAACTTAATTTATGTCATATATATAAATTAACTTCATTTATGATTATCAAAAAAAAAAAAAACTTCATTCATGTGACTTTACTTTCTTACTGATTCTACATAACTTGTATTCATCGTTTATCTTTTTTTTTTTCAATTTCTACTGGAATATATTACGCTTGAAAGAAAAGTCATTATGATAGAGACATATATTAAGTTCCAATGTCAACTCCTTGTACAAATAGAATGAATAAACCTAAAAGATAAGACAAAATTACTTTACCAAGAAAATACAAGAATTAACATAATATAATCTCTAATTGAATTAATCCTTACACTAATAAAGCTAGCATTATAAGCAAGTACAATAGTCCGCATAATAGGCGGGCAACAAAACCTGGTTGCGAAACCCTATTTCTCACCAGGAGAAAAAATTATTTGAAAAAGATAACAACACTAGTAAGTACAAGAAAGACATAGTAAATAACAAATGAAAAGGAATTTGCCATGCCACTAATAAATAACCCTACAATCTTAAAAACATAAGAAAAATTGGTGAAAAATTAGGTTTGAAAGAGGAGGGAGGAAAGTTGAGGGAGGAGCTAGGGCTTAAATCATCTTCATATTAAAAATACACTATAATAGCATAAAAGATTATTGCCCTTTTTCTATTAAAAAAAAATATTACACAACTAAGTGATAGGCTTAAAAGTGGTTGTGAGTGGTGGCAAATTTCATGACCACAAAAGATTCTCTTTGCACTTGACCGTCAAGGTGAGCCCTTGATTGTGATTGGAAATGAGGTTGATGTGAAACATAAAAAAATATATATATATATATATATATATATATATATATATATATATATATATATATATATATATAGATTTGATGTAAACGTATTTTTTGTGAAAAGATCCGCAATCTCATAAACGAATTTATTATTTTATATAATACGTGCGAGTAAATTACAACTCATGCCAACAGATACTACTCCTAGAAGAGATCTCACACGATCTTGGCATATATATGATTTATCTTCATAATTAGAATCAAAACTACAAACCCACCACTGTTTTATTTCTTTAATTAATGATTATTGCTGTCAAAAATAATGAAAGGGCATTATTAATCATGGAACCCTACTCCAATAAAAAGAGGAGTACTACCTAAAGTGTTGTACTCTCCACTCAAGAGGCTACAGTTTTATATATTTTCCTAAAAAATAGGTAGTTACCTTTTTCTCCAATAATTCAATGAATGATTTTCTTCTTTTTTCATGTACTTAGCTATCCATCTTGGTTTCATGTTTGTATAAGCGAAAATTCTCACGGGTACTACTGTTTGATTTGATTGGTGAATTCTTCAAGAGGAGCATCTTTTTCAATCGATTTCTCCACCGACAGTAAAGTAAATACTTTCCAGATGAATGCTTCAACAGACCATTGGATAGCTCAATTTGTAAGTTCCTCCACATAATACAGGACTCTTTTATTTTGGGTTTTGTTTCTTATGTATGTTTAATTAAGTATATCTATGGCTTTGTGTTAATGAATCTTATAGGGTATGATGAACTGCCTTGATGAATACAATGCATCAGTATCCTCTGAGAGCTTCTCCTCCTGCGCAACTGATGATATCTTCAGAAAAAAAGGCAGCGAATTTAGAGCTCATCCTTACTTTAGCTTTGATGATCAAAGGCCAACTAAGTTGATGAAAACTAGCAGTGACAGTTGGGGTTCTTCCTCCAACCCTAATGATTCATCATCTCCATCTTCAACGTGTAACCTCCTTTCATTTTCAAACCCATCAAATGCTTCTCAAGCTAATTACCAGTATCCTAAGGGCTTAATGTTGAAGCCAAAGCTTGAAGCAGATTATGAGCCAGTGATTAATGATATTCAAGTGAAACAAAGCCGAAAAAGTCACAAGATTAACTGCCCATCAACATCTAATTCACTAAGTACTCAGGATCATGTTATTGCCGAGCGAAGGCGAAGGCAGAAACTTGGTCAAAAATTGATTGCTCTTTCAGCTCTCATTCCTGGCCTCAAGAAGGTATTACAACTTTAATTTATGTCATTAATGGGTCTATCAGTATCTCTGCTTGCACAAGTACTTGTAAACGTATAGCTGTCTGCATTTGAATCACCTCAAACTCCATGAAAACGGGCCGCCCACACTGACAGTTGTTGCTTTAATTTATGTGTAATTAGTCTAGTAAATTAACTAATTCCATTTGCAATCTTAATTTAACTAATAAATATGTAATTGTTTTTTCAGATGGACAAAGCATCTGTGCTGGGGGAGGCAGCAAGGTACATGAAACACCTCCAAGAACGCATCAGAACTCTAGAGGAGATCAAACTGAAACAACAGAACAGGAGATCTGTTGTTCTGAAGAAAACATGTTTGTCAATGGACGATATCGAGGATCAGGATTATAATGAAGATGCCAATTCCTCATCATCATCCTCTAACCAAGATCGAAAACGATCCCATTCATTTCATGATGAGGGTGCAACACTTCCAGACATTCAAATTAAGGTTATGAACAAGGAGGTGCTGCTTATAATCCATTGTGAGAAGCAACTGGGGTTGCCAGGGACGATTTTGAATGAAATGGGAAAGCTTCATTTTTGTGTCACCAACTCTAATTCGATGCCTTTTGGGGATCATGATTTAATCCTTACTTTAACAGCCCAGGTATTTAGTTAATTAAGTGCACTACTCTAAAGAACAATAATAATTTTCTACATATCTTTATTAATTGTGGGCAAAATATACTAATAATAAGGAATTTTACTCATTTTTGCAGATGAATGAAGAGATTAGCAGCCTCACACAAACGGAGCTTCTGGGCAAATTAAGGAAAGTTCTTGGATAGAGAAAGTTCATTTTCATTGTAGAATGAGAACGTATTTTTCCTTCGTGAGGGGCTGATTAATTAACCAAGTTTTAATTTTTGATATCCAATGAGTGTTGCAATTTTCAACGACATTTGTGTATGCTTTGTAAACATCTCTTTCAGTTGGGCGTTGCCCTTTTCTATTCTTTTGTTTTTAGAATTTAGGGGCGGGGGTTGTTTGTTCACATCATGGCAATTTCTACTTCAAACATTCTAGTTGAGCAAAAATCTTTATTTTGACGAGCAATTGTAAGTGAAATCTTCGTGTCTCAATTAGTGGAATTGTAATACCCTAATGTTCTAGTATATAGTTAAAAGTAAGGTCTAAAAGAATTTGATATGACTACTTGTACTTCCAAAATGCACATTCTTTTTCAAAGAGCAAGGTCTTACGAACTCCAAGTTAAGCGCAATTATTGTGATCCTTGAAACCATCCTAACTCCTAAATAAGTGTCTATGGTCCAACACGGAGGGGTTGTTGCGCATGGTACATACGTTCCTCATCTAAGAATAGCATTCTCCCAAAAATTCTTAAATTTTGCTCATATATACACAATCGCCCCGAGTTCTGATATCACGCTGATTGGTTGTAGGGATAATTTTGGTTTAAATTTCCTAATTTTCAACCAAAAATTCGAATCATCAGGTTTATATATCAAAATTTCGTGTCTAAGTTTAGTCATATATACAAAATTTCATCAAATTTTCAAAAGTTCAAATCACCAATTCAAACATCCGAACAATTGAATTTGGGCATTGGACATTAATATTTGAATTTGGACTATGATCTAGTTAGGATCTCCAAATCCAAAATCTAGATGAGTTTTAGGTATGGTATTTGTGTCCAAATGTCCAATTTGTTCGAATCCAATTTGACCCAGACTCGATGTTTTATATTAGCACTAATTTGGAAGAAGATAAAAAGAAGTTTCAAACAGTTACTAATAATACAGACACAACTACATTTCAAATCATAACTACTTACAGCACCAGCAGCCAGAAGCAACGCATTCCACCTATTAGGTCCCGCTGCCACATGGCTACTTCCCATTTGTTCCAGTTGTAATTGCCTTGCGAGTAGAAACAGACATACGTTCCTCCTTGCGTTCTATCCTTTTCTGAATTTTTTTTGCTTTTTTTTTTTCTTCTTAAAAATATTATTTGGATTATTAAAAAAAGATTATATGTTATGACATGGGTTAATTACAAATATTTTATTAGGTGATTTAAATTGAAGTTTCATGGGTTGGAGAAGTGAAGGGCTATAAGTTTTAAAAAATTAAAACTTTTGATGATGTGACAGGATAAAGTTTCAAAATATGAAATGTGGTGTAGGAATGCTCTTAGTTCAAGTGACAGTCCCCGTAATTAACTTAAAGCAGTGCACTTATAGATAGAAGAGAAAGGGTAACTGTCATAACTTGATACACACATGAAATCCATAGATTCAAAATGTGGCCGATCCGCGACGAAACAGCCGCATTAGAAAGGTTTTGGAGTTGGGCGAATCGCGTTTTCATGCTGCGATAGCCGTGCTACGGAATGCAATTGCCGCACTAGGACGATTTTGCCGTATCACGACCGAATCTGCATTTTGAATCCTTGCTGAAATCTGAAAAATAGGATATGGCATTAAAAAATTAACATTTTTTAGCACAAAAACTTAACATTAATTATTGTATTATCTTAAAATTAATCACGAGAAATTGTACCAACAGGTTGCACAATGCTTGTGGATGATCTTAAAATAGGTTGTATTTCTTCTCTCGAGATGAATGCTTCCAATATATATCTCGCATTAGTTAGGAACACATTTGATTTTTTTTGGGGGGGGGGGGGGGGGTGTGGTTTGATTATTTTATTGCTAAACCTTCTTTTCATTGCTTTTGAGTTGTGTAAAGCAGGGCATTCATTCACATGTCAGTCTATTATCTAGGAAATTAAGAATTCTTGATATTTCCTTTTATTTTATTGTATTTTGTTTTTTTTTTATTTGGAGGAGTACAGATCATTACCTCTTACATAGTGGCAAGTGGCAGTCCATTACCAATTTTTTTAAATTGTGCTTCTCAAGTTGTCCTTTTATTAATGTTGAGGTTTATAGCTAACCAATAATAAGATTGTTTAACTTGTTTCAAGACTTTGTTGTCTAAAATTAAAACCAAAGATAACAATAATAAAATAATAGCCACCATTTCAAGTAGATTTCCATTGGTAACTTCAGCTGTATTGATATATATTTCGTTTTTACTCACGTCAATCGGAGGAAAATATTTAAAATCTTTATTATTCAAGAATTATTTCGATCCAAAGCTTAAGTTAATAGTTGAACATTCAGAAGGGATTTATACTCTAGCACGCTCCTTACGTGAATGTCCTTTGGACTTGAAGCGTGACTGCTGTAAAGACTACACTGCCTCGCCCAATAAATCAATACGGGGACTGCTGAGATTCGAACTCAAGATCTCTCTCGGTCATAAATATTCTGATACCATGTTCAAGAATCATCTCAATCAAAAGTTTAAACTAATTGTTGAATGTTAATGAACGCTGTGGTTAACGACAACAACTTTTAGATGTCAATTAATACAATAGATCGATAACATTTTTATGAGGTATCATCTAAGACTTAGCTTTAAATTAAATCCTATTTGCATTAAAGCTACGTTGGTAAAAGCAATAGGGAAAAGAATAGTACACTAGTTGTCAATACAAATGCTATGTTGTAAAACTCTTGTGAAAATGACTGTTTTAAGATTTTTTGTATTTTACCATTTTCTTCCCAAAAAAGAAGCTATGTTTGTGAATGCAATTGTCACAATATATTAGGAGTTATTAATATAGATTTGAGTTTAAATTTTGCATACATCAATTCTTACATCTGATAAGAAAACATATATATGCTATGTTCAAAGTTCAAACAATGTTTGGTCTGGTCTCAATTTTCTCAATGTTGTTGCTGTTTTTTTATTATATATATATATATATATATATAATATATATATATATATATATATATATATATATATATATATATATATATATATATATTCAAATTCCATCTTCTTACTCGACTAACGTTACACGCATCAGCAACTTGAACTGGTGGATCAAATTATACGATGCCCCGTTATAAGGGAATACAATTTATTGCTTAATGATTGCAACTAGGATTGTAATCAAGCCGAGCTAATTAGGCTTGGACTTGGCTCAATTAGATATAAGCTCGACTCTTTCCTTTTTTGTTTGTTTCGCTTAAATAGTGTCCATATTCAAGGCTAACTCCGAGTTAGGTGTTAGATTTTTGTATTTGACACAAGAAATAAGCTAAGGGTGGGAATAAATATTTTTGGTGAGCCTAATGGTAACTTTATACTCCCCACACAAACAATAGTTGGGCCCATTCCTTGGCTTGGATCAACACACTTGCAAGTCGACTCATACTCGACTTGAGCTCAAGCCGAACCCCAAGGCTTGACAAGTAGGCTCGATTTCGTTATAACCCTAGTTGCAACAATTTTTTTGCGATAATATATAGGAGGATGTAAATGTCAACAAACCTCTAGCCTTAATTAGTTTTGCTTCTTTTCATAATATTTGGTCATTGTTTTGTCTTCGTAGCTTGTATTTGTCAAGTTGGTAGATGGAGACAATGATGTTGCAAATATATGATCAATTTTTCTATAAGATACTACATGTATCAATTTCCCGGATAAAGACGTTTTCATATATAACATATCTAGGTGCAGATATGATTAAGCTCAAGTCAAGGCAAGCTAGCTAATCATTGCCTAACTATATTCTGCTAATTACTTTTCAACTCTAATATGCAAATATACTAGTTATGGAAAGGTTGATGAAGAACATATATAAGGTTTTGAACGGTCAAGGAAAAACTACTCGTAGCTAGCTCATTTATATATTTGTGTTTGTTAGAGGTGACAGCTGCTACAACCACATATAATGATACAACTCATCCATTAATTGCAGTCATCCATCAACCCATCCTGGCTTCCCTTTCAAAGTAATCACCACTTTTCTTTCTCTCCCTCTGCCTCTCCCTCTCTCTCTCCATGTATGTTTAGTTGATGAGTTTTTATTCGAGTATAGAACATATTCATGAACCTTCAGCCATCAGTTTGAGTTTATGATTGAGTTGATTCTTAAACAGTTTTGGTTGTTATCCGTTTTATTTTTTTGCCGTTCAAACTTGAAATTGATGCAATGGACAGTTAACTAGGGTTGATCCCCGTAGCTCCAGCTGGACCTCGAGATCCCCAGAAAGACAAGATCAGATTATAAATAGTATTAAATAAAATGTTAGTGCATGTGCATCAATTAGAAGAATAATGTTGTAGTTAATTAAGCTCCTTCTTGGTTGATGTGCGCAGCTTGAATTTGGAGGCAACAATTTGAGCAAATTCATGGACATGTCTTCTGGAGAATGGCTATCTCATCTGGTAAGTTCTAAATTAGATTATCCTCGATCTCTGCACCCCTTAATTAAGTTTAATTAAGAAAAGAATTTATATTTAATTTGTACATCTCAATTACTTTAATTAACAATAAAAATTTAGCAGGCTATGGAAGATCCAACAACAGTAATCAATCACTGCCAGATGATGATGATGAGCTCAGAAGCTAATCTTAATGGCGATGGATTATTGAACACCTTAGTTGACCCCACAGATCTCTTCAAGTTTGACAATACCCAGATTATGACTGATCTTTCAGGGGCAAATGAACGTGTTTCTCGGCAAAACACATTGAATCTAGGTGCTAAGGAGATCAAGTCAGAATTACAAGATATACAACATCCAAATAGTTGTAATTGGAGGTCATCGATAGCTTCGCCTTCTTCTGGGCAGTTCATATCTTTTGGGAACTCCAATTGCGATGTCGAAGATGGTACTATTGACCTGACCCAAAGCACAGGACATTCAAAGAAAAAGAAGAGAGTTGGAGGAGCGATATCGATGTCTTCATGCCCTCAAGAACACGTACTTGCTGAGAGGAAGCGCCGTGAGAAGATGACTCAGAGGTTTCTTGCTCTTTCTGCCCTAATTCCTGGCCTTACCAAGGTACCTGATCATATATATATCTTTGCTATATTATGCTGTAATCATGTGTGTGCATACCTTCCTTTTTGATGAAAGTACTGGCCAACATTATGCCAATAATACTAATTAGAGGGTTTTTGATTTCATGCCAAAAAAATTAGAGGTTTTAACTTGTTGGTAAGAATTACATGACAAGAATTCAATCAAGGGGAATAGCACAATGCACAACTATCATCTTCCTAAATACTTCTGGATTTTAATGAAATTCCTATCAATAGTGTATTCTGCACATCCGAAGCCCACCCTTTCCACAATGTTTTCATCAATATGCATTTTGCTTATCTTGTTGAACAGTTCATAGCATTAATTTACAGCTTAATTCTGCCCTCAATTTGACGATGTTCAATCCAACTTTTGGCCTCACTAAACTCTTCCAACAAACTACAGAAATTCGTCCTTCACTTGGATCAACATCCTCCATCCCCAAGCATCCAAATGATCAACTTGAATAGAGAACATGTCTACACCTTTTAGGAAATAAGACTTAACCTATACAATGAGTACAAAATGATAATGAATCAGCCTCAGAGGTCACTTAATACAGAAGGCCTTATTCCAACGCAACAGGTCCTCCTTGAAATTCTGTCCTCCTTTCTGTATAGGCCAGCACATGGATTTCCGTCTCACACAAACGGTTGAACCTTGAATTGACATTACCCTTCTCAATTTCAAATCTGTGATTTCTCCCAAGCAATCCTTTCTTTTTGTCTCCCCCTTCATCTCCCCGCCATAAAATTAGACTCTTCTCTCACTTCTAACAGTCTAACATACCATAAACCTCTGTCACCAAGAACCCTAGCTAGTTAAGTCATAATTAAATCCTTTACTATTGCACATGCTAGTTTGATCTGACACTACCTAATTCCTCATCTTCTTGCTTCCTCTCTCTCACCCTTCTTCACCTGTGGTTGTTACTTCTTGATCTTTATACTCATGTCTAGAACTACTCATGACCCAAAAACCCTAGTTTGTGCTCCACTTCTTGGTGTCTTGTCTTGTATTTCCATCATTGAAATTGAACTCTTTACTCATATTTCCACATGAGTTTTGCACTAACTATTTTAACAACACATGTCATTTTGATAAAATGAAAACCCTTTTTTTTCAACAATGAGGATTTTCATAAAAGTTAGTGTGAAAATGAAGCATGAAGATATACATTGATTAATCAAATGATATCATGGATGCAACATTACTTAACATAAATCTTATTGCATTCACAGATGGACAAGGCATCCATTCTTGGAGATGCCGCTAAATACTTGAAAGAACTTGAAGAACACGTGAAACTGCTTGAGGACCAAACAACTAAAAGGACGGTTGAGTCTGCTATTCTTGTAAAGGCTGTGAAAGACCCAAGCTTGGATGATGGTAACACTTCCTTAGAAGAGAATAATACCTTGAGTAATTCAATGAATCAGCTCTTGGAAATCGAAGCAAGAGCTTCGAACAAGAATGTGCTCATTAGGATACACTCGCAAAAGAACCAAGGTCTTGTTCAAAAGGTTCTCAATGAGATTGAGACGCTTAACCTCACAACCCTAAACTGCCAGACCATGCCTTTTGGGGGCTATGCCCTGAACATCACTATTATAGCTCAGGTAATCTATTTTTTGCTCATGTATAGTATATATGTGTTGGATTACATTACTTCTTTTGAGGATGCATATTTTGAATAGTCAAATTTGCGTTGGTATTGATGCTTACTGCTAAAAAATTCATTTTAATTTGTTGCATGGAAGAGACTTATATACTATTTACTATACTTCTACCTATCGTATTGCAGATGAATGGTGATTTATGCATGACTATGAAGGACTTGGTGTTGCACCTTAGGCGAGCTCTTCAACAGTTCTTATGCCACCCAAACTAATGGTTTTGATCAAATGGAAACATATTTGATTTCATTCCAATATGGTCGCTTTTCGTAGGATGCACAAATACGTATATATTGCATACACATATTTCGTGTTAAGATATATATTCGATACATTTCTTCATGATGTCCTGCCTTTGGGATTTCACTTCGTGTTGTTTTGATTATTTTCTTAGTATTTGAGAGCAGATATATGTGTGATATGATTGACATTTCAAACTTATCCAATGTGTGAAGGTATGCAGAAATGTCGCTAAAAACTTATAAAAGTATCTTCATTTCATGTATGTTTGATTGTTGTATGTTGTATCTGTATTCTACATATACTCGGACAATGTACTCCATGTTTTCCAAAAAAGTAAGGAGTACTGGAAGTGAGACACGATGCAATTGCTTTGGAGTGTTGTGTCTACACAAGCATCTTGGTATATCTTTCAAAATTAATTAAGCATACAAATTCTCTGATAGTCTTTGGGAGAGAGGGGTGGTGTTGGTGGAGAAAGAAGATTTGTACGGTCAATTTAATCAACTATTTTAACGAGAATATTGGTGAGTAAATCATGGCTAAATAATGTATGTGCAAAGTACTCCAATATAATAAAGGTACTAGCTTTAGCAAAGATCTCTATAATCAAAGAATTGGATTCGGCATTAAATCTTGCAAATATAAACTTTTGAGCTTCCATTTATTATAAAATGAAAGCTATTATCTCGCTGAGTAAAATTCTAGTGGTTAGGTTTTGTTGTGTACAATAATAAATTAAGTTGTCAGTGTCCAGTCTTTCTGTCACTGGAGTTGGTAGCTAATATTACCATCTATTGGAGTTGGTAGTGTGTTGAAATTCATAAATTGACTTGTATCTATTGATATCAATGTGTCAACCTTTATAGAATTTATTCGTTAGCTCTTAAGGATTTTTATTTACTTTTTTTGTTTGTTAGTTAGAGACTTCTTAACTTTTTGTTTTATGTAAAGATAGGCACGGCTGCTTAAAATTGGATGCATTGCATCATCAATTCAGAATGATATGGCAATGTATATCATAGACCTATAAGTGTACAAAGTAAGGCACACCTGCTTAAAATTGGATGCATTGTATCATCAATTCAGAATAATATTGTAATGTATATCATACACCTATGAGTGTGTAAAGTAAGGTACACCTATTTAAAATTAAATGCATTGTATCATTCATTCAGAATAATATGATCATGTATATCATATACCTATGAATATGTACTCTAACTTGCCACGTATATATATATATATTTCTTTAGTGTATTTTTATATAGAAAATTTGAGTATGTGGAGCTGATCTGACTTGTTAGAGTATGTATTTTTGGGAGTATAATATATAGGCTTTGAATAAATATAAATTTTTAACATACATATCCCCCAAAAAAAATCATTAAACTTTTTCTATTTTTTTGGTGCAAACTTCTTAGAATTGATTTTCCCCAATATTAATAAAAAAGAGAAAAATTTTGCAAGAAAAAGATTGTTATGGCTTCGAAAAATGAAAAAAATAGCAATATTAAATTTCATTGGATGCTTTAAAATAATACATTGGATACTGAAAATCTAGGCATGCGCCCAAATTTGGTGCATGTTACGCGGAAGAGAAAGGACCTCAGTGCCTTAATAAACCACGTGTTCTTTTAGTCACGTGCTTAATTAGGGAAACCTAGCAACATGGGCTGGGCTGCTATTTTTACTTTACTTTTGAACCCACTGCAATTCATTGCAACTTCCCAGCCTCGGTTTTGTGCTTTTGGGTCTATTATTATACCCCTTTTCCATTATTATATAAATAAATTAAAGTAACCATTCCACCAAACAAAGCCCTAATGTCCGTCATTTGCTCCGTCATCTTTTATGATTGTTGGTCTCAAGTCCGCATTTTCTTCCTTTTGTAAGCAATTTTTACGGTTTGTTTTTTGGGCATGGGTAATTAAATATATGTACACACACAAAAACATTTTACTAATTTACTAAAAATGTAATAGCAGTTTTTATACTTCTATATTTTGCCGGTAAATTTTTTTCTGTATTTGTTAAGATTTGACAATTTTTTTTTCTTTTGTTTACCTCAATACAGTTTATGGTGAATTTCAAGGTCCATTTTGTATCTATTGACAGGGTTTTATATGTGGTCAAGTATATTCCTTCATATTCTTTATATTTGCTCCAAGTACTTATTCTGTGATTAAAT
Organism: Carnegiea gigantea; assembly: GCA_029747015.1. Lineage (NCBI taxonomy): Eukaryota > Viridiplantae > Streptophyta > Magnoliopsida > Caryophyllales > Cactaceae > Carnegiea > Carnegiea gigantea. The sequence goes on from JAKOGI010000007.1 coordinate 503,111, forward strand.
AATTGACAAAGAGATATTTACCATGAGTTTCCTAGATATGGAAATTCGTAAGGGAATATAAGGAGGCAGAGCATATATGATACGTATATATATGAGTCAGAGGTTTTGGACACCTGCCCAAAAATATGGGAAACCGTAACTGGAATCGAAACCAATGAAACCAATTCTGAAAACTTTCAAGAATGGGAACTTTCAAGGCTCCTGCCACTTTTAATGTGGAGATTTTACCATCTAGTAAACTATAATTTTTTTGCGGGGGAGGGGGAGAGAAGGAAGTTTAATTTCTAACTACCTTACTCTTGTATTTTTACCCCAAAATATGAATTTTTTAATAAGCATATATTTTTTATATTATAACATTACAAAATCTAATGATTAATCTTTGAATTATTAGTTGGAAAAAAGAGATTGCATTAAATTCACTACCCAAAAAAGTTTATATTTGTGAAAAATAAATCAAAAAAGAAAACAAAAGAAAGGGAGGGGGAAACCAAAATTTATTCCTTTTCCTTTCTTCTAAACTAGTTCCCAAAGTTTTTCCAAAAATTATTATTAGCTGCACGCATCGAATGCTCTTTTTTTAGGTATCAAAATTGAAACTATTAGACCAGTTTTTATCCAGTTCTAAGGTACCTAAGAACAGTACTCACATGTAAATGAATCTAATACTAATCTTAGTATATAATGGCCTTTTAGTCTTTTAATTGAGAGATACAGAGCATATCATATCTAATTTTATTTACATATCAACGATATTAAATCAGATTAAATGAATATTACAAAGCTACAATTAAACAGCACATTAGTTATTACCTTCATATAGATTTGTCTCAAGCATTATTTCCCCAAAACAGGGAGTTTGTCTTAGGTATTTTTCCTTCAGGATGTCACTTATATTTAAATGAGCTTACATTATATACCTATATATAAATTGGTTTCAGTTTCTCGAGAATCTTTTAAAAAGTTTGACATAATATAACACATATGACCCCTAGTAAATTTTGCCAACAAACATAATCAATTCATCTCCTGTTAAGTAACCATTCGAGGGTAATGTATATCGTACACCTAGGAGTATGTACTCCCACTTGCCACCTATATATATATTTTTTCAGCGTGTGTTTGTCATATAGATAATTTTTAATATGTGACGCTGATGTGGCTTATGGGAGTATGTAATCTTAGAAGTATGATATAGGCTTTGACCATTCGAGCAAAAAGGCTAGGACTTAAGCCCCTCCCCCTCTAAGTTATTCCATTTATATACCTTTTTCTTTAAGTACAATTTCTAATTAAAAAAAAGCATTATATGTTGCTGGCAAGACTAACAGAGGGATATAATTAAGGAATGGAACTAATCATGTTATTAGGGATGGGTAATCCGATCACAATGAGATCTCTCAAGCATCATCGATCAGTGTTGTGTTTTTGTTGTTTTGTGGAGAAATTTTGGAGGTTTTAGTGTTTGAGTAGTGTATGTATAATCTATTCATCGATTATTCATAAGACAAATTTAGGCCCATCGCATGTCCTTTTCCCCTAATACTTTGACTACAACTAACTCCTCTTCTGATTTGACTATGTATTGTTGGATATCTCATTCATCTACCTATGATGATCGTATAGTGACAATTTAACCAAATTTTTAGATGCCAATGTCATGCTATTTGAGGGACTCCACGTCCATCAATATTATTGCTTAAGATTCTCATTCATCTTTTTGCTAATTTCGTGAGTGTTAATTAGTTCAACTAACAAAATTTCTAGGAATTGTTACCAGATGCCTGAATTTAATAATCTCATCTACATTGATCTTTGCACCTCACTCGCAAACTCCCCCAAAAAGGGGGCAAAAACTGTGAGTCCCCCATACCCCCCTCCCCCCAAAAAAAAAGCGGAATTTAAATTTTATGTGTATTCAAGTACACTGTAAATATTTCCAAAGCTTTGTTCGTTACCAGTATTGCCATCACTATACAAAACTATATTCATTTTACGACTTGTAAAAGATTGTTAATGTAACTTTAGCTTTAATTCGTTCTCCCTTTTTTTTGGGGGGATCAAATTAATTGGTTCTTTTGGTATAAATAAGTGAAAGGAATTGCTTTTAATAACTTCTATTATGATGAACGGCCCTTTGCCTTTTGGGGTTTATGGTTAGCTAGGGGAAGATCTCATTCCATCAATAACTCATCCACAATTGGGTAAGAACAATAATGGAATACTGAATTTCTCTGATTATTTAGATCTAGGAGTATAAGATATATGACATGCACAAAATAAAATATTATGCACAAATATTTAAGGAAGCTTTTTTCTTTGGAAAATTGTTGTCACTCGATTCATGCAATATTTTCAGAATTAGAAGGTATTAATACTCTCCATTATATCAATGAGATTATCATCGTTTTATTTTAGGCTAAAAATATTTTTTTGGCAAGGAATACGTATTAGGTATATGTAGTAACAATGACGCAATGACTTTCATTTTTCACCCATAAGAAATCCTATATAAACCCGTTTTAACTTTTCACTCTATGTCTCACTCATAAACTGCACTTAATTACTAGTTTGGTATAGATTGAGAGAGATAAAATTATGGAGAGTGTAAAATCACGGAAGAGTAATAAAACCATTCCTCTAATTATGATGTTACTTGTGATTAGCACGTAGTGCATTTGTGGATGTATCAGAGGCCAAGCATGAAAAAGCAAAATGCTTTGCAAAGTGTCTTATTCGCTGTGTTTTCTTTGGAGGTCCTGCGATACGTGCAGCTACATGTGGTATCCAGTGCTTAATTTCTGCCCCACTTGATATTTCAAACCAAAGTGCATGGAAATCTCATGTCGATGACTTTTGTCAACCTGGTTGCGCAATTTCTACTTGCTCTCATTTAATCACAAGAGAAAATCCAGGTCAATCTCGATCTCTTGCTCCCTCTCTTCTTAATATTTGGAGTATGTATCTTTGAATGACTTGTTTCGAACTAAGTTGTTTTATCGAAATTAAACCGCTCTAAGCCAAAGCATGACCATACTAACGTATATGCTTATGTGATATCGTTTCATATATACTAAAATTAAATTTGTCTGTCCTTTTAGATGTAAAGGAGGTGGAGAAATGCACACATTCCTGTGGACGAGCATGCCAGCGTTAAACTTTGTCTCTGTAAAATGGAATCTTTATTTGCTCATGAGAAGTTTGCTTTTCTTCCTAAGTTGATGTTACTGAATAAATTGTTGTCAGTTTGGTAGCATGTAAGTCATCGAAATCAAAATAAAGTTGTTCATTGCTCGGACCACCAGAGTATATACGTCTTTCCTTCCCCCTCCCTCCGTTTGATCTACATTGTTGATCATTTGGACATCCCTCAAGCGCAAAATGAGTTTACTGTTATTTCTTACTGGGTGTCGTCGAATGATTGTCGCAGCATTGCTGGACCTGATATGCTTTCAAGCCAGCTTGAAGCCTCGAACTTGACCAGGATTCAGTTTTACTTGAGCCTGATCTAAACTTTGACCGACTCAAATTGTAGGATTTGCTGAACCAGCTGGGTATCATGTACAGTATCATGTGTACTCATCCAATTTGGGTTGCAAAAAGAGGGTGAGGGACGGACAGAGACAGAGAGTTGTCGGAGGAAGCGATTAGTCAAGCGGGGGGGGCTAAACGAGAAGTCCCCTTTAGAAGCCCGGAAGAAATGGGGACCAAGGCTGGGCTGGGCTATCCTCCCACCCTTGTAGCCCGTCATATAATTTAGAAAGCTAAAGTAAAGCTGCTAATTTGTTTAATTAACCACGGGAAACCCACTTCATATTTTGGGTCTTAATATGTAATTGGGCTGCACCTCAGCCTGGTAAGTGGTGACCCCCACAAACAATATAGTATACAAAATAAACCACTTGAATTTATTTATATTAGTTAATTTTTACCAATGATTTTATTTAATTACAAAAGCACGAACATAGTTTACAATCAAATTTAAAATTAACCCAAAAAACTTTAAAATATCTCGAGATTTCATTAACTCTAGCAAGATAACTAGAACCGCTCCGACAACTAACTTCCACTTGATTAATGTTTTTAGTATTACTAGCACCCATACATCTCTCTATAAACGTTTACTCGATGAATATGTTGATATAGTATCATAGAAATCTATCAAAGTTGTATAAGTAGAACAGATTCTCTAAAAGAACAACTACAAAATCTATCCACAAAAAAAAATTGGCAAATGCTCTTAATTAGGAAAACTACAAAGTCTAATTGATACTCCTAATCACTGACTGTGGTAAAAAGTACATTTGAGATCCACACAACACTATAGGGTAAAGTCTGTATCATACACTCGAGTGTATATACTCCTGTATGACACATAGATAACTATATATTAAAATATAAAATATATGACAAATACACCCTAAAATATATATATATAATAAACCCGAGAATATGTGTCCCCGAGTGTACATAATAATTTGCCACTATAGGGAGCATTGTTATTATATCCATATGCTGAAAATCAGGGGAGCCATCTCTTTCCCATTTCTTAACATAGGTCACTATCCTACTATAAACAACCCACTATGTGGTGTTGCGTCTTGCATGTAATAAATTCAGCATATCAACATAATTGTCCCAATCAACATTATTAATAGATTTTTATTATTCTTAGAACACCTTATCTTTGTTTTTTGATGAAACCATATCTTTGTTAGATGAAGATTAATCATGAGTTATTGTGTTGTCGTTTCCCCTTTTTCTAGAACACCGGACTTTACTATGAAATTTTGAAGAAAAACATATGTTTTAATTAGTAGAATAATATATTTATTTCGATATGAAAATTTTAATGCTAATGATATATATCATGTAATGAGCTGATTTTAGAATTGGAATAGAAATTTAATGGGTTATTCACTTATTTCACAGACACAGGTGTCCGTATTAGATTATTATTTTCTTTTTACCGAGAATAATACAAAATTTTGTTTACAAAGTACATAATAATTTTCAACATTGATATGATACATATTCAATGTGTTAAGTTGCAAATTATTGATTGCAATTATTAGAATGAAGTTGTATTACTTTGTCACACAATTAACAATCTCATTACACAAGAAATTGATGGCACATTGGTATGAGCCTGGGTTTAGCCCCTCCCCACCCCCACCCCCACCCCAAATATATATACAATTTTAAACACATGCTATATGTGGAAGAGTTTTGCACTTCTTGAATCCCTCCACCTCTCATATCCCCTCTCTTTTGTCAAAGTTTACAATTAGGGTATGAAATATATTATTGGACTTTCAATTATCAACTTAAACTTTTGGTTGATATGATTTTTTAATATAGTTTCAGAGCCTTTATAAATGAAAGGTCTCGAGTTAGAATCTCAATGACCCCACTATTGATTTATTACACAAGATAGGGAGAGCATTTGGAGTATCAAGATAACCCCAAGGACATTCGCGTGAGGGGACATGTTAGAGTATAAGTGTATTATTAAATCTTCAACTATTAGCTTAAACTTTCAGTTAAAATAGTTCTTAAACAAAATGGGTAAAACTAACTTATCATTTTGAGGGGAAAAAACAAAATTTGAACCTGCAAAGTGGAAAGATATAGTATAATGATATAGTACAAATAATTGTAAACCTTTCTATTTATTATTTATTTGCATTACATTTATTGAGAATTTTTTTTGAGCTTTACTCAACTAATGAGGCGGGAACAAGAACTATGAACATATTCCTAAACATTTAACCGTCAACTTAAATTTTGATTGAGATGGTTCTTAAACATTTACAATAAATATAGTGGCTAAAAACTAACTTATAATTTCGGGGGGGGGGGGATATGAAATTTGTAGCTGTAAATTTGAAAGATATAGTATAATGGTATAGTACAAATAATTGTAAGTCTTTCTATTAATTATTTCTTTGCATTACATTTATTGACATTTATTTTTGAGCTTTACTTGGTTACTCCACTAATGAGGCAGGAGCAAAACTAAGAACAATAACAACTTTTAGTATGGATCTTATTTCGGCGGAGTTTGAGGGGATCGAAATGTATGCAGTGTTACTTTTATAAATATGTATTTCGGCGAAGAGACTGATTTCGCAAATGATGCAGGAAAAGAGAGAGAGGGAGAGAGAGAGAGAGAAGAGGATGGGCAATTGGGCATTGGTAGAGTTGGGAAAAGCTGACTCGACACGATTACCGATTCGAAACCGATACGAAGTTAAGTAGATTTGGGTATAAATTTTCGACCCGTTTAACTAAATGGGTTGACACGTTCAACCTGTTTAATTAAATATGTTAGGTTCAGGTCAAGATTTTCGACACAAAAAAGTATCTATTTAACCCGTTTATATTAAATGAGATAAATAAGCCAACTTATTATTTTTTTATTCATCCATTTATTTTTTATTAGATAATTAATAATATAAAAATTTTTAGAAATTATAAATTATGAGGAATCTGGGAAATTTCAAAGAGTAATTATTTAATGTGATATGTAAACTTAATTTTTAAAACTATAATTGCATATTAGTTGAAAATATTAAATTCGTGAATAGTTAATTAAGCGACTGAACTTGACCTGTTTTTCTTAAATGGATTAAGCAGGTCAATCTGTTTAAAAATTAAATAGGTATAGATTAAAATTTTTTAATTCATTTAATAAACAAATTAGATTTAGATTGAAAAATTCTCAATTCATTTAAATTTAATATAAATACGAATTCAACTTGATATAACCTATTATCTAACTCTAGGCATTAGCAAGTTATGGCATCGTTGGTGAAAGTGGGGCAGTGACAAAATCATTGGTCTTGTATAATCAAAGGCCCAATCCCACCCCAACATATATTCGCGGGACCCTGGAAATTCATTTGCCTTTCCTCTGACCATTTTAGCCCCCTAAGACAGGCACATTGCAATGCTGTGTACTTTGATTAAATAATGATAAACAACCCCTCCTTCTCCAAGAAAATAAACAAGGAACTCCTACCTCACCCCAAAACTGAAGGATATTATCGTAATTGCAGAGTCCGCAGGGTCCCTTACCCTACAAGTAGGACACTGGCGGATAAATAGGTCTACTACTTAATCCTGTCGCTTTCTCCAGCGTGGAATGGGGGCCCACCTGCTGCACGTTGCTGTCACCTGCAAATCAAGATAACGTCGTGGGAAGGGAGCCCAAATACCTGCCCAAGTGAAGGGTAGAACGGTAAAATAGTATGCTCGGGGGTGGTTGGAAGTAGAAAACAGGAAAAAGGGGTGGGATTCGTGTTTATCAATGTCTGTTCGGTCAAACTTAATTGACCGTCTGTTTTATCGCCATCACCTGTTCACCTCCAACACTAAACGGATTCATAAATTAAACAGTCATTTCAATTTTTACCCCTCCTTAATCATTGCTCCTATGCTTTCCACTCTTGTCCCTTCCCTCAACATTATCTAACAAACAGGCCGTTCAAATTCAACACAAATCGGATAAGTTTTGGATTGATTTGATTGGGTAAAGCCTTACTTGTACGCATTTGAATTGTTTCAGGTTTATCACATTTTGATCAAGTATAGGTTTGTGGATTTTTATCATACATATCACTTAGTTACAAATCAATCTTAATATAAATCATAAAGGAAGTGACATGATGCAATGTTCTCACACAATGTTTGAGTATTTAAGAATAAGTAGAGTTGGGAAATAGATCAATTTAGATAGGTTCATTTAATAAACAGATCAATTTTTTATCATATCAGCTTAGATTTTTTCAATTTTAAGAATAAGGAGGTCATTTTATAACAATTGTACTGAAACAGAGAAAGTGATAATGTATATCATATATCTAATAGTACGTAAATTCTACTAACTAACTAACTAACTATATATATATATATATATATATTCCACATATATTTGCTACATAAACAATTTTTAATATGTGAATGTTTACAGTATTTGTGCACATAAGCACTCCTATCAGTACCAAATAGGTTTTAAGGGGGAAAAAAACAATGTGTATGTATACTTGGTAGCAAAACTGAGGAATATAAATCAAAAAAGAGGAAGAAGTATCAAGTACAGAAGTAAAGTTTAGTTATCATGTCTTACATATTTACGTCTTTTTAAATTAATATGTCCGATAAGTGTTCAGTTTAGACATAATACGTGCCAAGTTCTGACTTAAGCAAACATCACCTGTATCATTTTCATGTTCGGTTATGCTTCTCGTGCATGATTGCATGAACACCTCCATATGAACAAACTTTAAACCAAAAACAATTAAAAAAACATTGCTAATTGCAATCACCAGAGAGAGATGTCTGAGTCTTGACCATAATAAAAGACTCCCTTTTATAAAGCCTTTTCTTTTGCTTTTAATAAAGCTCGTTATTGCACGTAAACATCCGCTTTAACCCAAAGAAAATGAAAGGCCCTTGAGGATCCGATGTTTAAGTTCCGATTGTAATTTTTTCTTTAATCACTTTGGTATACAAAGTTGAGTTATCGACGGTTCATATATGCTAAGTTAGGTGAAATGATCTAAGCATAGATCTTATTTGCTTATAAGACGACTCAAATTTGAGTTTTTACTTAGAGTGTGACTAACGGATCATTAAAAATTAACTAACGATTTCTTTTTTTTGGGGGGGGGTGCACAAGAAATAAAATGGTTGCCAAAATACTTGGAATGAGGGTAATGAGACCTTGATTCTTCAATGAAAGAAATTGTCGGTAGAAAATTGTGGGTTCAAAAAGGAGAATGATATTTGGCCACTTCTACTGCTATTTTGGAACAATTTATCAAAAAAAAAAAAGAGAAAAATATGTATTTTATGTAAATAAAGTGAGAAATTTAGAGGATATATGGTATTGTTGTTATGGGCATGTGACATTAGGTAACAAAGTTAATAAAATACCCACAAAAGTTCCGATGAAGAACGCTCATGACTATTTAGCAATAAGTTAATTTATAAATCATAAGTGTAGAATATACCTAACAACTTTATAACTACTAGGATGCCTTGAAAAAACCTCTTATAATTACTAATATTTTGTTACTGATAAATTGATAATCAAAAAAATACGAAATCAATTCATAGTGCACAGGACACACAAAGCTTACTCAAAGAAGAATGATGAACGAGAATCATACAAGTATAATCGATATTCAAGGCACTCAAGCGAGCAACATAAATCTCAAAATATTAGCAACTAAAATTATGAGATGATACTATATCGCCATGTTTTTTCTTTTATCTTCAATCATCTATTTTATCAGAGTAAGACTATTGTTGAAGACAATGAAGAGCGAAGATTTCGTTACGAATTTTTTTCTCTTTAAAATACTTAAATTCGGTACTACGAAAAATATATTAATAAGTTATTTTCATATTAAACGCTCCTATGTTATAGAATGAGCCTCCATAACATTAGGTAATACTTTTTGCAAGAAAAACTCCAAGAAGAATCAATCTGGTAATATCTCTTTTCATTATTTCCTAAATCAACAAAAACTTTTAGGTGAGAAGCTAATTATCCATGGCCCATTCGGGTTGGAGATAGAGGTGGAACTAACCCAGTAACGGACAAACAAACCCGCAAAATAATACAAACCCAAAACATTTTGAAAAAATAAAAATAAAACCCCCAAAAAACAAAATGGAATTAAATTATAAAACCACTCCTCTGCTTCTTCATCTCTCTGCCCCTCTCTCTCTCTCTCGCTCTCTCTCTCTCAAGCTCACACACTCTGTTCTCTACCCACTCCACCCACTTGTGGTGTCTCCTCCTAACAATCCGCCGCGGCCAGTCGGCCACCACCGCCACTTCCGCGGCGACCGCCACCATACCCTCGTTTTCTCTTTCTTCCAGATTGAAACAATGCGAATGCTATTTCTTCTCTTCCTACTACTCCACCTCCACCTCATCCATGGCCGAGTTTTGTCCGAATACAAAGCTCTGTTAGCCATAAAATCCGCCATTACCGATAACCTACAAAACTCTCTCTCCTCCTGGACACCCACCACCCACCACTGCACCTGGCACGGCGTCATTTGCTCCTCCTCCTCCACCAGAACCCACCGCTCCGTCGTAATCTCCGTCGACATCTCTGGGCGCAATCTCACCGGAACTCTCTCCCCCGACGTGGGTTTCCTTAAAAACCTCCAGAACTTCTCCGTCGCCGATAATGTCTTCTCCGGCCCCATCCCACCTTCTCTCTCTCGCATCTCAAACCTCAAATACCTCAACCTCTCCAACAACAACTTCAGTGAAACCTTTCCGTCTTCTCTCTCCTCCTTAAAAGCCCTGCAAGTCCTCGACCTATACAACAACAACCTCACCGGACCGCTCCCCATGTCGGTCATCGAAATGCCGGAACTCCGGCACCTTCATCTAGGGGGTAACTACTTCTCCGGCGAGATCCCACCGGAGTATGGCGGGTGGGAGCATCTCGAGTACCTCGCTGTTTCCGGAAACGACCTCGCCGGAAAAATACCCCCTGAGATCGGGAACTTGACCAACCTCAAAGAGCTCTACATAGGCTATTACAATACCTACTCCGGCGGGATCCCACCGGAGATTGGGAACTTAACCAAGCTCGTACGGTTCGACGGCGCCAACTGTGGTCTATCCGGCGAGATCCCACCGGAGATTGGGAAGCTTCAGAATCTCGACACACTTTTTCTTCAAGTTAATACTTTATCTGGGCCGTTACCCACTGAGCTTGGATATTTGAAGAGCTTAAAATCCATGGATTTGTCGAATAATTTGTTCTCTGGGGAGATCCCAGAATCATTCTCGCAGTTGAAGAACCTGACCTTATTGAACCTATTCAGAAACAAGTTGCACGGGGCAATACCGGAGTTCATCGGAGACTTGCCGGAGATGGAGGTGCTGCAGCTGTGGGAAAATAACTTCACTGGGAGTATCCCCCAGACGCTGGGAACTAATGGGAAATTGCAACTTCTGGATCTATCTTCAAACAAGCTTACTGGTAATCTGCCCCCAAATTTGTGCTTTGGAAACAGACTTCAAACACTCATTACATTGGGCAATTTTTTGCTTGGGCAAATCCCAGAATCACTGGGAAACTGCCAGTCTTTGAGTAGAGTGAGAATGGGGGAGAATTTCTTAAATGGGTCAATTCCTAAGGGCTTATTTGGCCTTCCAAAACTTACCCAGGTTGAGCTTCAAGACAACCTGCTCACTGGTGGGTTCCCCGAAACTTATGATCATGTTGCTGTTAATCTTGGGCAGATTAGTCTGTCTAATAATCAGCTAAATGGGTCTTTGCCGGCAAGTATTGGGAATTTTTCTGGGGTTCAGAAGTTGCTTCTTGATGGGAATAAATTCTCAGGGAGTATCCCACCTGAGATTGGGAAGTTACAGCAGCTTTCAAAGATTGATTTTAGCAGTAACAAGTTTGCTGGAAATATCCCTCCCGAGATCAGCAAGTGTAGGTTGCTAACATTTGTTGATCTCAGTAGGAATCAACTCTCTGGGGATATCCCAACTGAGATTACAGGTATGAGGATACTCAACTACTTGAATCTCTCCAAGAATCATCTAAGTGGTAGGATTCCTGGGTCTATTGCAAGTATGCAGAGTTTAACTTCTGTGGATTTCTCATATAATGATTTCTCTGGTTTAGTCCCTGGAACTGGGCAATTTAGCTATTTTAACTACACATCTTTTGTGGGTAACCCTGATCTTTGTGGCCCTTATTTGGGTCCATGCAAAAACGGGGTAGGTACTGGTGGTTCACACCCTGCTCATCTGAGAGGGCTATCTGCTTCATTGAAGCTCCTATTGGTCATTGGCCTCCTGGTCTGCTCCATTGCATTTGCAGTTGCAGCCATTATCAAGGCTCGGTCCCTGAAGAAGGCGAGTGAGGCCCGTGCTTGGAGGCTCACTGCTTTCCAAAGGTTAGACTTCACAGTTGATGATGTTTTGGATTGCTTGAAGGAGGATAACATAATAGGGAAAGGTGGTGCTGGGATTGTGTACAAGGGTGTGATGCCTAATGGGGTTCAAGTGGCTGTCAAGAGACTCCCTGCAATGAGCAGGGGATCATCTCATGATCATGGGTTCAATGCCGAGATTCAGACCTTAGGGAGGATTAGACATAGGCATATAGTTAGATTATTGGGATTCTGCTCAAATCATGAGACTAATCTTTTGGTCTATGAGTATATGCCTAATGGGAGTTTAGGGGAAGTTCTTCATGGCAAGAAAGGGGGTCATCTGCACTGGGATACCCGGTATAAGATTGCGGTGGAGGCCGCCAAGGGGCTTTGCTATCTCCACCATGACTGCTCACCACTGATTGTTCATCGCGATGTCAAGTCCAACAATATTCTCCTGGATTCCAGTTTTGAGGCTCATGTTGCTGATTTTGGTCTTGCCAAGTTCTTGCAAGATTCGGGTGCATCCGAGTGCATGTCTGCAATTGCTGGTTCTTATGGATACATTGCGCCAGGTATATTATAGTCAAATTAAAACTCATGCCTGACGATTTAAACTATACATTCTTATGTTTTGTTGAGTTACCCTGCTCAGAATTGATATTAGTAGTTATATTTAGTCAAATTACCTGCATGTAAGTAGCTGGTGTTGGACTGGTAGGGATTAGTAAGCTGAAATTGTGATTCTGCTGTACGTCTTTATCAGTAGTGATTTTTTGCTGTAGCCTTTTTTGACTTGCAATTTTACAGGAAAGCCATTTCTGATATGTTGCCCACTTACATCTAGTTCATACCGAACCAAAGTCGCTTTCTTGTGATTTGGAGATTGCTTAAATTGAAGTAGAATAACAAAACCACGAGTAACTTTTTTTTTTCACAGTACATAGTGGAGGAAGGGCTTGCCTAAATGACTTTTAATGACTAATGTTTTTCTCAATTATTGATGTCTCCACAGCACTAATCATGTCCTTGATCCCCTTGAATTGAAATGGACAACAAAGAATTGTGTACTTGTTATGCTTATTTTCGACAAGCTCAATCATCAATACTGATTTACAAAGCAATATGAAGGATAGCCTGTTAGCTAATTAATCACTGTTGATTTTGCTTGTTCTTGCAGAGTATGCATACACATTGAAGGTTGATGAAAAGAGTGATGTTTACAGTTTCGGGGTGGTTCTGTTGGAACTTATAACTGGCAGGAAACCTGTTGGAGAATTCGGGGATGGCGTTGATATTGTTCAGTGGGTGAGGAAAATGACCGACGGAAACAAGGAAGGAGCCCTTAAGGTCCTGGATCCAAGGCTCCCATCTGTTCCACTCCATGAGGTGATGCATATGTTCTATGTCGCCATGCTGTGTGTCGAGGAACAGGCAGTGGAACGACCCACAATGCGAGAAGTGGTTCAGATACTAATGGATATCCCAAAAGCACCCAACGCCAAGCAAGGCGATTCATCATTGGAGTCACCCTCACAAACTACAGATGCCACCGATTCTCCAACACCGGCAACCCAAAATCAAAAATCCGCACCCCCAGATCTTCTTAGCATCTGATTTTTGCTATCTAGACTCTGAATAGAATCCAAGGAATTTGAAATCTAGGTTGATTTTCAGTATTTCAGTTTGTTTCAGGGAGGAGGAAAAGAGTAGGGATGGAGGGTTTGTTAAATTAGGAAGATTGGGTTTGTGCTAACTTGTAAGATCTTAAATGTGCTGTTGCAAGGTTTTCTGGGATGTACAGTTTAAGTTTTGTATTTGAATGGATGTAGTATAATTTTTCCAAAAAAGTTTGTGTGTTCATCATGTGTTTCTGACGATCTGATTTATGCATTGCTTCCCTACTTACTGCATTGCTGCTATTACTGGTTTCTCTGTTTCAGCAATCAAGTTCCTGCTGGGATATAGTGATGAATGATGCTGAGTCAGGCCATTCATTATAACTCATAAGAGTGCCCTTTTCTTCAATGAATATAAGACATTAGTTTCAGTCGGTAACTGGAATTGCACTTATATATGTACAACTGTCTACTTTTAGAACTCTTAAGATTTCAGGCAAGCAAAACCCATATCGAGAGTTCGTCGTGGTAGTGGCCGTCATAATAACAAGTTCTTTGCGGGTCTCGATTTTGCAAGGCTAGTAATTATAGACTAGTAATCTTGATTAATGGTAATTAGCAAGGGTTTTGTGTTTTCAAATGTAGGATTGATATTTTTGATAGAAGCGCCAATATTTTCAATAATCAAGAGAGTTGGGGTCCCATTGGCATTGTCTCGCAATTTCTGACACTAGGCAGCTGTAGAACTGGCGTTGGATAATGCATGGTCAATATTGTTAATGCTGTAGCTGCGGAACTCGAGTATTATTCAAACTTTTCTGTCTCTCTGGTCTCTTCATTCATCCATCCACTTTCCCCCCTTTTTCTTCAATGTAATTAATTGCTGTTCCTAAAAATTCTCTCTTGAAAGAAAATTCCAGTAGAGGAGCAATTAGACTTTAGGTAATTATGGGCCTCTTTTCAATTTATTATGATAAATATATATTATCTGTCCAGTCAGTATTAATAATAAGCATCTTTTAACATTGATCAACACTGAAAAACAATCATTTACGTAAGAAAGAAAAGATCCTATTATCTGTCCAATTAGTATTAATAATAAGTATCTTTTACATCGTACATTTACGATTGTGTCTCGTTTGATGTTTAATGTCGTCCTCAAAGATGGAATAGGGTATGATATACACTTTGCCCATATGTGCTTGTCTCCTGACCCTTATTGGATTATCCACATCAAGTACTAATAGAATGACTTAACTATCCGAAGTTTAAAAAAACGGGTACGAAGCATCCAAATTTGAAAAAGTGGATGAGTGAAGAAGCATTTCGAGAGAATCATGCACATATAATGCATTTTGAATGCAGATACAGTGTAAAGGTGGTTGAACATTGTAGATGTTGGTCCAATAGGCAACAAAAAGGGGAAAAAAACAAAAACCTCCCATGAACGAATCATATTTTTGTTGGTCTCCCGCCTCAAATAGTGAAGTGAATACGAATGGGTTGGTGATCAAATTGGCTGTTGAGGACTGATTAGGAGAGAGAAAGAGGGAGAAACAGAACACACACAAACACAAACACACAAAGAAGATGCATGCATATGATATGATGGGTTTCCACTTACAAGCAACCTACTCATCTCGTCTATATGCATGCATGCAAAACTAATGACCCCCATGCATTATTCATCTCCCACTTCTTCCATGTTACGCTGCGCCATACTTTTGTTATACCTAATTTTAATTTACTTCGTACTGTCTGTTTTTCTCTTTGTAATTTCCAAACTCTTTGCATCTTTCACAAAGAGAGAAAGAAAGATTAATTGACATCTGCTCTGAATTTAGTTGTCTGACTGTCCTTGCACGGCATCTCCAAGTGTTCATCATGGACTCTTTTAGTCGCACATTCCGAGTTCCACTGGTCCTAGCTTGTAATTACATCATTAAGTAGATCTGTTGATGACCAAACTCTTTCCTTATTGGGTTAACTAATTAATTGAATCCAATTCATGAACGACCTGAGGCCACATTAATAGATTTTAGCTAATTTTCTCAATTTGCTTTTAGGTAGGACTTAGGTACTAAGAGATGCAATCGTAATCGAGCATGGCATGCATCTATCCTCTGCTCAAGGGCTGTTTGTAATTTCCATACTCTTTGTGCTTTCATGGGAGCCCAATTCAAGGAGCGGCCGAAAGCGATTATCCACAGAAAAAATGTAACAACAATGTCGAAAGAGAGTATCGACTTGAATATGATCTACGAAAATTCAGCTATATATAATTATAAGCAGGCCTGTCCTCAATTAAAAAGGACAATATCAATTTTAAAAAATAACAAAACCCATACAAAGGTGATAAAGTGGTTCAAATAACATAGGGGAATCTAAATTATCAATGTGCCAAAACTTGCTAACCCAACATTTCGTCCTGTTTTCCTTGTCTGATTACTCTCTTATCAATTTGGGTTTTCTTTAAACGAGGCATCATTTGAGGGAATGGATTAATGTCCTGTTCTCGTCGACTTATTTTACCTGAACTTATTCTGATATGAACTTATCTGAACTTATTTTAAATTAAACTTATTTGTTAAACTTATGCTGAAATTATTTACTAAACTTATTTCGAACTTATTAAGAATAAATTTATAAACTTATTTACTAAATTTATTTTAAACTTATTCTAAACTGAACTTATCTAAATTTATTTTTTAAAAAATAAATGGTAGAAAACAGAGCGTACTTCACCGAATTCAACATAATTTACCCTGCTTTGCCCATGGTGATTTAATTTGGTTTCAGAAGTGATGTCACATTCATGGCAATGATGCATTCAGAAAGAGGAAAAATAGGCCAAAAATATTAACAGTGATGATTCTCAGGAGCAGGGAAGGCCAGCTGTAATTTGTCTACTTGTGCTTGGCAAATCAATCTTTTTCAATCTTTTTGTCTTGGAAATTTGATTCTGGAAAATTTGCACCTTACATTTTTGTTTTTTCCCCCTCTCTCAATCACTAAAGTGTGATTATCTGATGTTAATTATTGTCCTTAATAGGACAAAATAACAAGGATTTTCTCTCAGTGTAGAGACAGCAATTAAAAAGAAGAGGGGCCTTCCACTTCTCCATTTGAGCATTGACAGTGATTTTCCAACTCTTAGTAATTCATAATGTGAGAATATCTTATAAAATATTTTCCAAATATTCAATCATCAACTTAAAATCTCTGGTAAGATCAACTTCTTAAATTTGTTAATTTGGATATTTCTATTGATATGTTTTTATATGCAAATCTCGACAATTATCATGTTAAACTATACGGCATTCATATTTTAGGCTGTCACTTGAGGAGCGTATGAGATGGACGTGGAGGTGTAATAACTTTTCACTGAAAGAGTTTCATCCATTCATAGCTGATTCTAGAAACACTCTGTCAGATACTTTCAATATGTATATCATGCACCCAGGAGCACATCTTCCCACGAGCCACATCATTAAATATATATTAAAAACATGAATTTATGACAAGTATATACGTAAAAAATATGTATATCATGCACCCGGGAGCACATACGAAATTACCGATACTTCATCCCCCTCCGTCCAATAAAGAAACATTATTAATGTTGGAGTATGAAAGTGGGTATTGTCCCACATTAATAAAATTCAAAGAACATGATAGTGGATGTTGTCCCACATTGATGAAATTAAAGGACTTGAGCATATATATAAGCTTGTCAGTTACTCCACCCATTGCCAATTGATTTTGGGATGGAACCTCATTTGAATTTATGTGCATAACTCGTTGTTAAAAGCCCAATTAATATTAAAATTTAACAATTAATGAGCTATGAGATATGCAAGGAATCCTATCCAACCATTACTCTTTTTCTGTTTTTTGAAGTACAAGTAAACATTAAGCACAATAGACTCATTCAGAAAGTCCAAGGGATCGCGTATAACAAAAGAGGGAAGATAGAACAGTCCAACCAAAGTCCATTCACAGCGGTCCATACAAACATTCACTCCAACTAATGCATTGCGTAGCTCACCGAATCCAATTTTAAATCTCACAAACAAAAAATGAAACTCATGTCATCGAAAATCTTGGCTACGTACCCAAAACCTTACTTATTCACGAGATTATCTGTAACTTTGATTAGTGCAATTAGGGAGAGTAGAGGTGTCATTAATTATTTAGTGGCTCAAAATCACATCACATGCATATGCAACTTTTAAGCAAACAAGTCAAACTCTATCTACTCCTGAGCTGCGATGTTGTTTAATTAATTGAAGCATTAAACCCAATTAACTTGTGTCGCTCTCAACTCTCAAGTAAATACATTATACTTCCCTGTCAACTCAACTTTCAGGAGAAAATGGATCGATCAATTATCAAAGTGGAGTAGCTGTCAAACTTTAATTTGCCACAGGTATCTATCAAACCAAAGCCCATTAAACAAAATGCAAAATGAGGCTGCGAAAGACTTTTTCATGTGCTCCTATATTTGCCTTAGAGCTTAGCCCATGGCTGGCAAGTATCAATTGCCATAAGATTTTCGACGACTATTAACAGTAATTTTTAGTGTGGATCCTATATTTATAGGTTTAATTAAAAAGATCTACATTTAATGATTTTATTCACGTAATCATTTCTAGTAACAAAGATGTCGTTTTTAAAAGTTATGGAGTACCGTAAAATTATACTAGTTGATCTACAAGCTAAGACCATTTATGAAACTTCATTATAAAATTTTAGTGTCATGTGGTCCCACCATAAAATCAGAACGAAAAAACTAATCCCGTTAGGCATTTTTATAAAACTAACCATTAGACGCGATTCAAACTAAAATATTTGTTGAAAACTCTCAAGAACTTTATCAACTATATTAGTAGACACCCATTTACAGGCGCCTTTGTGTGAAAGTACTACCTTTTCTCGACTGCATCACTTTAATTCTTTCTCCTTTTTTTTACGCTGAACAAATATTATTTCAAGTATTTATCTGAACTACGATATGGTTCATGGTAAAGTCAAGGGGATAAAAGAGAGTGTAAAAGCTTGCAAGCATAGAGGAAGGGGATGATTGCTCATATTTTTTTTCCTAAAAAGCATATAAATCTTTCATATTTGCCCGAGAAAAGTTGCTTTAAGGTGATAAAAAAGAGTGCAAAAGCAAGATTTGAGCACGAGGAGAGGGAGATTTGTCCATTGCTGTGGTAATCCTTCATTTTCCACAGCCTTTTTCAGTTATTTTCTGAACTGAACTTCAATTTTTTATTTTATTTTTTTTGCAATGGAGTTTCGAGGGCAAAATATCTACTTTTTTTTAATCAATTGTGTAATGTGATTAATTAAAAAATGGATTTTGATCCGTTAAGCAACAAAAGTATCCAGAAGTTACTGTAGTTGATTACGGCTATAATGATTTCTTTTTTTTGGATGGTTCAAATGAGTCAAGAAGATAGTACAATATAATGGGGGAAGAAAGAATTCAACCTGTGACCTAACGTACTCAGGACTTCAATCTTAACCACTCGGCTAAAATTATATCGGTTGATTACGCCTATAATGATAGTGAGAACGTTAAATTAGTAAGGGGTTTTTGTCAAAAGTGGGGAGACAAGCCAAGTGAGGGGTGATGCAGAAAAGGATTTGAAAAGAGGGTTACTTTCCATCAATCATGCAATGAGCTTTAACATGTACAGCTTCTTTTTAATCATATAGTTTTTAATCAAATAGTGAGAATAAGATAGGATCTGAATTCAAAAATATAAAGAAGCGTAGAAGAATCTCAATTCTGAATCACGCCAAAATTTAATTTTGTACTGCATTATTAATGAGATAAAGAAAACGATTTCCTCCCTGTAATGAGTGAATAAACCTCAGTTTTAGATTTCGATTCGAATGGGACTAAAGGGAATCCTAAAACTGGAAAAAGAAAATAGTAACAAAATTAGAACTCATTAATAGTATCATCCCATTGTGTCGAAGGTGCAGGGTAGGATGAGAAAAATTACACAATCAAGACTCAAGAGGAACCCATCATCATAAATCCTAATTATATCTCAATGTCCAAAATAAATAGATAAAGACTTGACTATAGTACTTGGAATTAGGAAAAAGCCAAAAGCATAGGCTAAGTAATGGATTTTTACAAGCATTTTTTTTTTTTTTAAAAAAAAAAGAGCCAACCACACTGTACTGGGCCTCCATGTTATTCGAATGAGTTGATCAGAAGAGAATCCCTGTCTGCTCCCTTGATTATAGGGCCTAGCTAGACTGGTGTACTCCCAACTCTGGGTCATAAAGCATTGTTTGTCTCTAAATTCTCTCTCGATCTCCACAAGAATAATCAAATAAGTTGGGCAGCAAAAGTGAAAAAGGGCCGTAAAATAATTACCATTTATTCATGCTGTCCCTGCTTTTTTCAGCCCATGCGTGTGCAAACACATGCCCTTAGTTCCATCTTTCTTATATTTTTTAATTTTTTTGGGGGGGAAGGGGTTTGGGCCCTGTTCGTTTTTTATATTTTGAACGAGCGGTTAATGGGTTCAAATAGGCTGGAATGGGTTTGAATAAGTTGAAACATTTGAGAGCAGGCATAAGCAAATTTGGCATAGTTTTATGAAGGAATTGGAGCAAGTTGGAGCATATAAGAGCAGATTTGGAGCATAT
Organism: Carnegiea gigantea; assembly: GCA_029747015.1. NCBI lineage: Eukaryota > Viridiplantae > Streptophyta > Magnoliopsida > Caryophyllales > Cactaceae > Carnegiea > Carnegiea gigantea. The sequence continues at coordinate 523,333 of JAKOGI010000007.1, forward strand.
TGAAACATGTTGAAGCGTATGTTGATTCAACACGGTAAAAACAAACAGGCCTTTAAAGGGTAGGAAGATAATTTATCTTAAATGAAACCACCTCACGGAAATTCATTGTAAGACATTAACATCACGTCAGTAGATGCACCCAAGTTCAACAATGCTTAATTGTGAAGGAGACTTCTTGCCCTTGCGTCAGTTGGAGCAAAACATTTGAACATGGAAATTGATATTGGCCCAAGATTATTTTTGATGGACATTAGTTGCTTCAAAATGCCAAGCTCGCTGCACATGTAGATCTAATTAATAAAAAATTTTTGGTAATTTTGAAAAATGTGTAACACCCCGCCTCTTCTTGGGTCGCAAACAGTTACCAAACACGACTTTAAGGATCGTCAACTAGCCCTACAAATCACCACAGGACTTTCCGGCGTACTTCGTCTTCGCTCATGTGCTGACTGGGAAACTTCCCAGGAGGTCACCCATCATAAGTCAGCAAGCACGCTTTACTGTGAAATTCTTAAGAGTAGGCCTCCTGAAAATGAAGGTGCACATTTGGTGATATAAGTAATCACTTCGATCCCTTTAAGTCACAATCAGGACGTTACAAATTGACATGAAAATGGACTTCCAATAGAGTCTTAGCTGGCCAATCCAATCACCGCAAAAAATGCAGTACACCCAACCACTTGCAAACAGTGGTTTACAGATGGTCCAACCCACATTGCCTGTACATAATAGTAGCCTGCCCTGCTTGGCTAGCCCAACACAATTGAACTTTATTTTTCGACGTCTAAGGTCATTTCATGTAAATTCTTGTAAATTTTCACTTTATAAACAAACTTCAGAACTTGTAAATAGATTGTACTGGTAAATTATTGCATCATCAAATAATTCAGCTGAATTTAACCACCATATGTTTATGTATGTGTGCTAATTTTTATCCGAAAATTATTCGTACTTTATAGTAGTATAATGCCCCTGAACAAGTAGTAGAATACTTGCATTTTCTTGATTTAAGGGGAAAAAACACGCGCCACACGCACACTCGCATTTGCAATATAGAAGATCAAGAGTTTGTTTCGGCCAACCTCTGGATGAATACTTGAACAATAAAAACTTGGAGCTCAAACATTCAAGTCGGAAAAAATAGGGCACTTGTCAGACAACCCACACCAGCCCAACTAGGACACATAGCTATCCAGCTTGACTACCAGACTCCATTTTTCTTTGTCCTTTTCTTTTATTGGCACCCTAACTAAATCAGGGTAAATAAAAGAATTATAGATGTGAAATGCTGAAAATACACAACATATATGCTATTAATGACTTTTATTCGTTCCTTGATTCATCATCCTGTAAGCTTGTAACATGGCGTGAGACAAGCTCATGAATCAACCAGATATAACAGACCCTAAACACAAAAATAAATATAGGAACTAATTTCAGCTCGGTTGCTACATAAAACAACATGAGTCATGAACCCAACCTTTCCCCCGGAAAGGCGAAAACGGTGAGGGGCGGTAAGAACTGGGAAGATATGCCGTTTATGTCAAGTAAAAGATCGACGAAGAGGAGAATCCCCATCTAAAACTTTGCCTGCAGAATGATTTCACTTCCTTGCAAAGGAGACGCCTTTCTGAATGCTCGCTGCCAACTCTTTCTTTGCCTTCTCCAGCCCAGCCCTACCACATTCGATCATTTAGGAGGATATAAGCAAAAGAAAAACTTCAATAAAAGAAACAGAGCAAGTCGACAGGGCGAGGGAAAAGCAGGCATGGCAATTTAACTACAGCACCTTTCATATTCGTTTAGAGGGCCCAGTGGGTAAATCTCCTCGACTCCATTACGACCAAGCCTTACTTTTGTCGCAAAGAATGGTAGTTCAGTCACCTGAAAGTGGAAGTCCGCGGTTTCTTGTACTTAATTTTGAATGTTTAAATATTATAAAAAGGGTAGCTGATTCATACACATGCACATCTAAGTAGCAAGGCTGGCTGGCAGAACATGCCTGAGATTCCAGAAAAGCATATGCAACTACACCAGCTTCTCCCCTTAAACCTCGCAGGCAGGCATCCGCAAACTTAACAGCAGCATATGCCTGCAATTTTATGCATCCATCAGATCAGTGCAACAAGTTCGAACCACTGAAAAGCAGAGTCAAAATAACACCCTATTCCCTATATATTTTATTACAGCTTCCCTCTAATTTCGAGTTTCAAGTTAACTCACTTCTAAGTTCTCCTCAAGAGAGCAGCAGTTCACTATCAACTACTTCTTTTTATACCTTTCTAAAGTTTTTACTTTCAAATAGAGGTTCCTATTGAAAGGATGACAATTGTCTGGACATGAGAAATACTGAAGGCTAAACAAGATGAATTTAAAACTTACTAACCATTGAAAGTGTTGCGGATCCAGCACCAGCTTTTGCCTGCAACAGACACAAAAGAACATGAGTCGAGGCTTAAATGAGGCTCCCTAAGAAGCAATGTTCTCAATCTCAACAGACACCGCAAAAAGTTGAAACACTCTCTCTCCATTGCTTATCAGTCATTTACAGGAAGTTCAGCAAAGCCTAAAACACATGAAGGTGCCCAAGACAACTTCCCATTAGGTTGGATATTTACACAGCAAGCTGTGATCAGAGACAACTGGATTCCAAAGTGGGAATGAAATGATATTTTATTTACAATACTACTGAAAAAGCCTGTAACTCAAAGAACAGGCAATAAGGATTCTGCAGCATATCAAACAAGGAAATGGACTAATTAAGCAACAATCTTCATCACCACACTGTCAAGGAAACATATTAATGATTTAGCCTTTCGTGAACCTCAAGTCAATTCGTGCTGAGACAAGAGGCAAAGGCCTACTAGTTGTCAAGAACTGAACAAATTTGCAGAAACAATGCGTAACCCACCACACGGACAAGAGGAAGATGCGAAGTCACTACTTGATGGTTTACATGAGAAACAATTAATCAACTACACAAGCAAAGACACCAAGCAAAAGAGAAGTTCCCATCATCAGCATTCAAACACTAATCCTGAACTACAAGCTCACCTCAACAACTTCAGTTCCACCATTTTGAATGCGATCTGTCAGGTAATTGACTTCTTCAGGTGTAAAGCTGCATGAAGGTTTAACCTGCACTTGAAGAGCAACTCTAACATGAGTACACGACAGCTGACACAAATCGGTAAAATATGGGTTCACTGTATGAATGTGTTCATGTTGTCAGACCTGAGACAAGAGAGGTAGAATTGTAACACCAGCATGGCCTCCCACAACCGGAACATCAACTTCTCTAGGATCAAGTCCCAAGACTTCTGCCTAGAAGAACGTAGAGAAACAATATTGGGGGGGTCAGTATCTAAATAGAAAGAAATGAGATTGATGCATAAGAGTTTGTGGAAGGCATTCAACAGCTAGGTATTACGTTATTTTGAGGGTGAAAGAAGTAAAAGCAGGTACGAGCCAGACAAAATAGCTCTCAAGTTTAAGCAACTTCCTCACCTCATTGCAAATATATCCATTAAGCCCTTATCCAAAAGCCACATTTGGGTCAAAAAGATAATTTCATGCCTTCACTTCCCACGCACAAATGCAGAAGCAATTAAGAAAATAGTTGCAAATAAAAGCTATCAGCAAGAAAAAGCACATTATTCCATTAAATTCAGCAGTGTGTCAAACACAAAGTCTTAGTCTTACAGATTTCATCATAGCCATCCGAAGCGTTACATACATATTCAATAAACTGAGTTTACAATGGGGAAAAAGAGAATGATTATAGAGAAGCAATGATGGCCTCAGGACAGAGAGCCACGAGGCACATGACATCATTCCAATGAAATTGTAACTTAGCATTGTATAGAATTGGAATATCATGAAACATACCACAAAAGTATTAGCCCTAACAACATCAAGCATTGTGACACCAAGTAAAAGCTTTGGATCATATGTGCCTGCCTTCTTAAAAACCTCTGCGGCAATTGCAACTGTAGAATTCACGGGATTGCTGATCAAGTTCACAATTGCTCTGGGGCAGCACCTTGCAATACCTTCACATAATGTCTTAACAATCCCAGCATTGATGTTGAACAAATCATCCCTTGTCATCCCGGGCTTTCTTGGAACACCAGCTGGAATGATGACAAGGTCCATGCCAGTTAAGGCCTCATCTAATTTTTCTTTTCCTAGGAAACCACGCACCTACAATGAAAGACATAAAAGTCAGTTCAATAAGCAGAAGCAGAAGCAATGATTATCTAGAACGATTGGCTTCACATACTTGACAAAGGGAAGAATAATGGCAAAAGAGGGAAGGTGCTGTTATGCATACAAATTCACTTTCAATTAAGGTGAATACTGATGTTTGACCTTAACTATAAAGATTTAGCATATCTTCATGTCCTCTCCATCTAGCTTAACTTCCCAAAAGGTAAACCCGACCCCTTTCCCTCCATCCTACTTTTTCCGTAATCATCTTTGCTTGATCAAGGTTTGGTGGTGATGGCTTATTAAGCTGCTATTACGTTTCTCGGACTTTGCAATTGGGATTCTCAGCACAGTGGTCAATCTATCCCAATAACACGGAGACAAACCATGTAATTGAAAACCAAAGCGCCAAAACTGTTATCAAGTGTGACTGGTTTGGCATACTTGACAAAGGGAAGAAAAGTGGCAAAAGAGGCTAGGTGCTGTTAAATGAGTCCAAACTCTCTTTGATGAAGTGAACACTGATATTTAGGTATGACGATTTAGCATATCTCCATGTCTATCTCCAACATACTCAATTCTTCAAAAGATTACCCCCACAACTAAAAATCATCTTTGTTTGATGAAGTTTTTGGTGGTGTAGCTTATCAACCAGCTAATACCTTTCTCGGGTTTTGCAATATTCTCACCAAAGTGTTCAATCCATCCAATTCAATATGATTCAAACCATTTAATTGATAACCAAAGGCACCTCGACTCCATTACAGACTGTTTCACAAAGTGCCCCAAAATCCATCAAATTCAACTTCAATATGAATTATATGATATCTTGCTCCCAAAATTATTCTTTTTAGACATGAACTATCAACTATACTTGGGAATTGACATAGCAGTTCGATTCGATACACTCCCATAAACTAAACATGGACAAATTCCTTGTTGCACAAATCACAGTTTATTGACAATTGAAAGTACTATTTCTGAATTCTCAATCAAACCGATTCTTACCACTGCACCGGTGTCCATGTGGCTGATATCGGCGGTAACACCAGGGGTGTTAACGACGTCGTATAAGTGAAGCACAGAGACAAGTGGGTTCATCTTCATGAGCATAGAAAGGGGTTGACCGATCCCACCAGCTGCGCCCAGTATGGCCACTTTGAACCCTGGTGATGCACCTTTTGCTCTGCAATTCTCCCAACCCAGATTCATACTACTACCTTCCATCATCTATTTCATCATCGTTATTCAAATTCAGCCTCCAATTTTAAGCATACAACAGAAAAAATCGAAGAGAGAGAAATGGAAACCTGGGAATTGGAAGGGAGAAGATGAGCTGCGATTCGAGCGATCCTTTGATTCGCATTCGAAGTGCCCTGCATCTTAATTCGTCTTTAATTTGGGGAATCGAAGAACTGGGTATGAATAATTGTAGTTTTGATCTTTTTCTGGATTTCTGGGTTGAAGAGTAAGATGAAGATTGATTGAATTTGTTTTGATTTTGGGATGAATTGTTAGATAGATGTTGCTTACAAGGAATTCCAAGCGTGCCACTTATTGGTGCGAAAAGTTCAGAGCCCTAACTCTGGAGGTTTTATTTTGCTTTTATCTTTTTTTAAGCTCGGCTATGGCTTCTCAAGATTAATCTGTGCTTCTGCTTCAACATTTTCCTTTGCTTGAATCACTGATTTATTAATCTTTCCTATAAGATACTTAAGAATCATCAAGATTCCAAAATAATGAAAAGAAAATGGTTCAAATAAAAGCTACATCACCATCTTATTAAAAAATATAGATATATATTCACCTACGAATGTGAAAATTATCATTTACTGTCCACCTTATGTATATATATATATATTATCTTATAAAAATGGAAAACTTCTGAAAATCAATTCAGATATGTATTTTCCAGTGAAAAAAAAAAATTGAACATGAAATAATGTGTGTAATATCTACATATATGCTTGTATAAATAAATCTGTATGCATGGAATTCCTATCGCAATAAATGATATAATCCACTCATGAAGCAACACACTTATAGACAGAGAGGTCTTAGGTGAATTAAAATACTCCCTTTATCTTATCTTTAGTGTTGAAGTATTCGTTTTGTCTGTTTTATGGTATTGTTGATTTTTTTTTTTCCTTAATGAATTTATTTGTATTTTCATCAAGAAGGAATTTTAACCTTGTACAATGAACTATGCTATTCATTGTCATACTATTTTCAAATTAGATGCTATGGATCTGTTTTTTTCAACTGGTCATTAAAATTTATCATCAGCGTTCATTAGTACTAATTAGCATTGAGTATTAATTACTACTATTTAGCATTCATCAGTATTATCATCAGTTGTCGGTACTGATCAATAATAAATTACCTATAATAAATTAAAAAAAATAAACGAGTTAAATATAGTAGACAAATAGGCAGCATGAAACGGAGAGATCAGATTTTACCTGTAAGAGAAATTCTAGGTTGGAATATATCTTTGATAGCATTAGATGATTCCATGCTTTGCAAATCAGTAATCACTCTTTGGGACCTGGAGTTTTAGCTAGCCTTCAATTTGCGGATACTTCACTGCGACGCTACCTTCGATTTGCGTGCTGATGCGTGAATCATGATGCTTCGATCGTTGCCGGCACGGCTCGAGGTGTCTACTCCCCTGTTTTGGTGTTTCATGCTTAATATGGCTCGGCTTTATATAGAAATTTATAGTATTATTTTGAGAAGTGGTTAGTACTCTTTTCCTTATGTGAGAGTTTGAGGGTTTAAACTCAGTTCAAGATTAGGTTTGTCTTTATCCTTCTCTCTTGCTTATCATATTTCTTTTGTTCAATCACAAAGACTGCATATGAGCTTGCAGGACGAAAGACAAGCAAAGGAAAATCTCACTTTGCTTTTTTCTACAACCAGATTAAGCGGTCGGTTCCAGCTAGTAACTTTTCTTGGACATGCAACATTTTGTTCCTTTCAGTTTCTTTTAACAATAGAAACTAAACAAATAATGATTCTTTATTTTATTACCATGTATTACCCCTTTACGATTTTGCGTCACGCAATTCAAATGATAATATGGGCAATTCAAATCATATATGTATGTAAAATGAAAGCTTTATAGCTGGGATCATCACCTTGGAAATTCTTATGTAAAGAGGTAATATAATCTTTATAACCTTGAATTCTTTATATATCTTCATATTAATGACGCGTCATGTTATTCCAAACAAATATCATAATCATTGTGTATACTCTCCTTTAAAAATCAATTAAAATAACTATCATATATGCTAGAAGGTATATTCAGTTTTATTTGTGTAAAAAAGAAAATTCATATAGCCTAAAATAGCACAATAACAACAACTTCCAGTGTAGATCCCACTTTCACGGAATCTGGAGGATTCTGATATAAGCGACTTTACCTTTGCATGTATGATTAGCACACACAGGTGAAGAAAGATGAGCCGTATCAGAACACAAGTGATGGCAACGCGTAATGACCACTAAAATCAAGTAAATTGATTAGCACACACAAGTGAATAAATGAATAATAATAAATGTACAGGACCACGCCTAACCGTACATGCTCTTTGGGACCGAGGGAAGGGTAAGTGCCAAACTACATAAAGTCATCAGCCTTAATTCTAAACCTCCAGAACTTCATACACTGAGTCATGTCATCCGGTAATTCTAATGTCCTCAAATCGTGTCTAACAACTTCGTCCCAATTCTTCTTAGGCCTACCTCGACCTCTTTTACCTTCTAGAGGAACAATCAATTCACAACTCCTCACTAGTGCATTCATACTCATTCTCCTTATATGGCCAAACTGTCTAACTCTAGCATATCTCATCTTATCCTCTATTGATGTCATTCCTACTCTGTTCTTAATCACTACATTTTTAATCCTATCTAATTTGGTTTATATAGCCTGAAATGGCAATAAACAATAAAGCATCTAATACTCCACGTACACGAAACCAGGCACATGGAGGATGACACATGTAAAAATCAATACAATGAAATGAAGGGAACAGATAAAGCAATAGAACCAGTGACAAAGCGAATAACAGATAAAGCTAAGTAATCACACTTGTTGCATTCACTCTTGTCAATCTCTTCTATGGAGAGGAGCAAATGGAAACACACCTCACGTTTCACATTCACATTAATTTCACTCCTTTGAGCCTTCTCCATTGGTAATTGTTTTAAGACAAAAAGCATGCCGCTTCCTTCCTATCTAAACGGCACTAAAGTTGTTATCTTCTACCCCACATAACAATTACAACAAGACATACTTAATCCTTGACACATGAAAAACATAGCCAAACACATCCGATATTTCACATAATATGCTTAATTTCACCACCCCCTCTGGCTATTTTCATGTGGTTCTGCGAACTTTTCTCCCATTCTCCCTGATTTTTTTTAGTCTCTATACACGTAACTTCATTAAATGTTAATGATTTGGATTGCATCATTAGAAATATATATATATATATATATATATATATATATATATATATATATATATATTTTGTCTTGTTTTTTGATTTTTTTACCTAGATGAAATCAAGTTAATATTGATCTAATGATCCATAAAGGGTTAAACCTCCCCATCGCTAATTTTGTTCATTACATATGACTTCAGTCCAGGAGATCAGATCATTTGAATCAACCTGTATCGGTATTAGATATGTGGCTCATTTAATTTAAAAGATTAAAAGAAATTAGAAAAGACTAAAAAAATTTAGGCGTTGTATCTATTTCTATAATTTAAAAATTAAAAAAACAAATGTAAAAATTTAATAGAAGTGTAAGAAAGTGAAAGGCTCTAAAGTGAAATATTAGGGGATAAGTTAAAAAAGAAGAGGGGCGAAATTTCGTGCCAACTTTTGCCTCGTTTTGTGTCTAATTAAACCCCTTTTTTCCATGCAAATTAATTCCCAGTTAAACTTTACTGTTCCCAACCGTTTACCTCCTTCCTCCTCCCTCCCTCCTTTCAAATTTCCACATCCTCCCCGCCCCAACCCACCCCCCAAAAACACAAAACCGAGACCGAAAAAACCACCATCCCCACACCCCACTTCCACTGTCACTCTCTCTCCAACATTTCTGTCTCTCCTCTCTCAGAAAATGTCTTTGTTTCTCTTACTCTTCTTCTGTTCTCTCTCTTATGTTGCTTCTCTGCCCAGTGATGCTGAAGTTCTCATTCGGGTCAAGAATGCCCAGATATCCGACCCGAATAACCGCCTCAGTAACTGGGTCATCTCTGATGGTCATGATGATCATCATGGGGATGATTCATTGCCATGTAAGTGGACTGGCATTTTGTGTAACTCCAACTCCTCTGTAATCTCCATACATCTTCGAGACCTCGGGTTATCGGGTGAGTTTCCCTCTGGTTTTTGCCGCGTTCGGACCCTCCAGAACATCTCCATTGCCGATAACTACTTCGAAGGAGCCATCTCTATGCAGTCCCTCTCTCTCTGCTCTCAACTCTCCTCCCTCAACCTCTCCAGCAACAACTTCGCCGGAAAATTGCCGGGCCTCTCGCCGGAATTCACTAATCTCTACTCACTCGACCTCTCGATCAACAACTTCTCCGGCGAAATTCCGGCGAGTTTTGGAAACTTGCCGGCATTGCGTGTGCTCCGGCTGTTTGGAAACTCCCTCACCGGTTCCGCCATCCCTGAGTTCTTCATCAATCTTACTGAGTTGACTCACCTTGAACTCGCCTACAATCTTTTTGCACCGTCGGAGATTCCGCCGGCGATCGGGAACTTATCGAACCTCCAGATTCTCTGGCTCACTCGGTCAAATCTCGTCGGGAAAATTCCAGACTCAATTTGTCGACTCAAATCGTTAAAGAATTTCGATGTTGCTACGAATTCTCTCAGCGGAGAAATTCCTCGTTGCATCGGCAATATGAGCAGCCTCGTTCAACTAGAGCTCTACGAGAACCAACTTTCCGGCGAGTTGCCGGAAACTCTGGGAGATTTGAAGAACTTGCTCTTCTTCGACGTTTCGCAGAACAATCTCACCGGAATCCTGCCGGAAGGCCTCGCTAGTTTGCCTCTCATGTCGTTGAATCTCAACGACAATCGATTTCATGGGAAAATACCTGGAATATTAGCACAGAATCGCAATCTCTATCAGTTGAAGCTCTTCAACAACAGTTTTTCCGGTGAATTACCGGCAGATTTGGGATTGAATTCGAATTTGGAGGAGTTCGATGTTTCAACTAACAAACTCTCAGGCAAATTGCCGATTAATCTTTGTCACAATCAAAATCTTGGGCAGATTATCGTCTTCAACAACAATTTTTCCGGTGATTTTCCAGAATCTTACGAGAACTGCAGTTCATTAGCTTATTTACGAATTCATTACAACAATTTCTCCGGTGAATTTCCGCGCGGAATTTGGAGCTTACCTCGACTTTATTTTGCTGAGATGACTCACAATAGATTTGAAGGTGTTCTTCCTCCTACAATTGCCAATGCTCCAGAGGTGACTAACCTTCTAATTTCTAGAAATACTTTTTCTGGAAAATTGCCGGATGAAATTTGCAGATTGAAGAAGTTAACTGTTCTTGATTTGAGCAGCAATCAATTTAGTGGGGAATTGCCAAAATGTATGACTTCATTGATGAACTTGCAGACGATTGACTTGCAAGATAACATGTTTTCCGGTAAGTTTCCGAGCAATGTGAACTCATGGATTCACTTGACAGAGTTGAATGTGTCGAGAAACCAGTTTTCCGGTGAGATACCGAGCCAATTAGGTGATCTGCCTGTTCTGACGTATTTAGACTTGTCGGAAAATTCATTTTCCGGTAGGATTCCGGTGGAGTTAACGAAGCTTAAGCTCAACAAGTTCAACATTTCGGATAATAATTTGGAAGGTCAAGTGCCTTGGGGCTTTAACCGAGATTTTTACGTGTACAGTTTGTTTGGTAACCCGAAACTTTGCAGCTCGGATCTCAAACCTTTGCATCCATGCCCGAAACCAAGGCCCATATCCCTCTATCTCATCACTGTCTTGGGTGTTCTAGCTTTTATCCTCTTGTCCTCTATATTATGGCTGCACAAAACTAAGCTTCAAGCAAGCAGTGTCAAGTTAAACAAAAACTGCCGTTACAAGTTAACCACGTTTCAGCCACTCCGGTTCAATGAGCAAGATATAGTCCCTCACCTAACTGAGAAGAACCTGATCGGGTCCGGTGGATCGGGTCAGGTTTACCGCGTCATGCTGAAATCGGGTCAGGCAGTGGCCGTCAAGAAGCTGTGGGGCGGAAACAAGAACTCGGATATGGATTTACTATTTATGTCTGAGGTTGAGACCCTAAGGTGGGTACGTCATGGCAACATTGTGAAGTTATTGTTCAGTTGCATTGGAGAGGATTTTCGTATGTTGGGCTATGAGTATATGTCGAATGGGAGTTTAGGCGACATTCTACATGGGGCGAAGAGTGCTAGACTCCTAGAGTGGCCTCAAAGGTTCGCCATTGCATTGGGTGCGGCTAAAGGCTTGGCGTACTTGCACCATGATTGCGTCCCTGCCATTGTGCATCGTGATGTGAAGTCAAATAACATCTTGCTGGATGATGAGTTCATGCCTCGACTAGCAGATTTTGGGCTCGCTAAGCCACTGTTGAGGCAGAACAGTTTGGGTGAGGAGGAGAGTGTCATGGCAATGTCTCGAGTTGCTGGCTCATGTGGCTACCTTGCACCTGGTATGGTTTCACTATGTGTTCCTTTCATCTGTTTATTATTATGGGTGATATTTCTTGAGTTTCATTCCGTGAACTTGAAAATATACTCATTTGTCACGACCTATAATCAATAATCTGTATAATCAAACTAGCACGTATTTTGTTCACGCTACATTTTATTATATGCATAAGATTGTTGTAAGATTCAATTGATTGGTATTTTATGAATTGTGGTCGAATTTTAGTAAGTTATAAGCTATGCAATAAAATAGTAAGCCAGTACAGTGCTAAGCACCGTGGAACCTAGGTTTCGAAAGTTTTGAATTATGTAATAAAACAAGGGGTTCACTCTGGCTTTGTCTAAGACAGCTGCGTTTGTTTGATCTTTGTAATTTTTCTTGTGTATATGTGGTTTGTGCGCCAGTCCGCCCAATGAGTCATGGCATTGCATGGTGCTCTTCATGTGGCCATGTCCGTGAGAAAAGTGTAGCATACTTGAATTGACTAAAGTTTGAAAGATTGTCAGTTTGCTTGGGGGCCTTTATGCTTGAATGCTTGACAAGACCTATGGACAAATGTCTTTAAAGATTAGCAGACATTGGCCTGGCGAAATTGTGGAAATTTTTGACCTGTGTACCAAGCATATAGACAAATACCATGCATCATTAGTGTCCCAGAACCTTCAATAATGGGATGTTTCGAGGGAAAGCATCATTGAAGTATTTGGATATGCAAATCTTAAGTTGAAATCCATACATTTACTACCTGTATAATGCCTGATTTGTTAAATTTGTGTCATGTGTTCTAGATTACAATATACGTTGAGCTTGACAATTTTCGTCATCTAGTAGCAAATATCACTAATATTATACTTTCCAAACTACTTGTTGGCAGAGTATGCATATACGCTTAAAGTGACAGAGAAAAGCGACGTGTATAGTTTTGGGGTGGTATTAATGGAGTTAGTCACCGGAAAACGACCGAACGATCCTTTCTTTGGGGAGAACAAAGATATAGTGAAGTGGGTGACCGAGAGGGTGCTAGATACCGTAGACTTGGAGCGAACAAATTGGATCGTAGACCCAAGAATGAATGCATCTACATGCAACCACAAAGATATCAAGAAGACAATTGACGTGGCCATACTCTGTACATCATCATTTCCTATGACCAGGCCATCTATGAGAAGAGTTGTGGAGCTGCTAAGAGACAACACCACGACAACACCTAATGTAAAGTGACCATCTTAATTAATCTCTAGTGCTATATATATATAGGATGGCATGCCTGTTTTAGGCACTATGTATGCTTTTTACTTCCCTCAAATGCTACGCATTCTTGAAATTACTACGACACTAGCATGCATGTTCTTGAGATTTGAGGGTTAATGCACATTTAGCAAATGGGCTCATGCGGTAGAAAGGTGAAAATTTCAGATCTTGGATGGTAACTTGTTCGCTTCTTGATTACGGCCCAGACATAGTGGGCCCTCTTCCAGCTGTGTTAAAATTGCCCACCTTATCAATTGGACTAGACCTTGATGTGTCCATTGTACTGACAGCATTATCTAAACCAGCGAGATCGTGAGTTTGAAGAGTTGTCCGTGAAAAATTCTTTCACTGGTGGCTGATAAAATTATGGGTTTAGATGTTTAATAAGGCTGTGCAACTGTGCAAGAGGAGAAAATCCAAAGATTACACCATTTGTGAACACAACCCAACAAATTTTTTTAATTAAAAAATTCATAAATTCAAAGCTTCTGTTGCTTAAAGAACAACTCAAAGCTAACGGGGTGTAAGGAGAGTCAAAAATAAAAATGAAAGGTAGGATTTCAGTAGACAATCTTTTGCGGATTTAGTGACAAATTATATTTCTTTGTAGCTGCCATTGGAATTCTTAATATGTCTTTTTTTGATATAACTATGTGCTATACTGGCATAAATTAGTTTGCATCATAAGGTGGAGATACTGCGCATTATTTAATAATAGACTTATTTAAAATCATATGTACTTTTTTTTTATGTAGTTTCACTCCATAAAAATTTAAAAACTACGGATATTTGGAAATTTAAGAAGCTTCTTAACTTACACTAAAAGTGACACCCAGTAACTAAGGTTTAATGACTATCATCTTAACCATAATGGCCATTTTTTTTAAACTGCTCCTTAGGCTATCACTATATCCTAATTATCGCCATTACATTTGAGGTTAACTTGAGGATGTAAAGTTAGAAATCTCATTATTTATAAGGATATCTAGTTGATCATTAGTGGGCTGCGGGCACAAGGAGCTGATGACACGAGCCCAATTATATTGGGCTGTCATTGAGCATTCGTGTCTTTTTTTTTTAATCGTTAATGTCATGAGGTTGACATACCAATAAACCATTTTCATTCTTCACCTATCTCCGGTATTTTTTGTTCATCATCTTCCCTTATTAGACTTGCACCAAAAAAAAAGATTAAATCTTCTCTTATTAATCCTATCTACGACATTTTAAAATGTTATTTTAAATTATTCTAGTACGCATACTACATTTTTTTCCTTCCTCTACTCCACCAAAAAAAAAAAAAGTGTTTATTTCAAAAGATGGAGAGATGCAGGATTGAAATATACAACCCAAAAAGGAGTGGATTTCCAGCCAGAAATATTTTTGATCCAAGCTAATATTAACCTCTTGTAACATGCCGCCAATATTGCCGCTTCCCTACAGTAAACTGTAGGTTTTCAAAATTTAAAATTCAAACTTAGAAAAAGACTCATCGCCCGAAAATCGGGGGCAACGATGGTTAATTGTACAGCTGTCACCGTTAGTCAGATTAGCCATTCACGCTCTGCGCCCCTGTTAATCCTCCCTGTAACCACCTGTTCCTTTTTTCTTTTATTTTAAAAAAAAACGATTATTTTTCCAATTTTTCCTCCATACCTGTATCTGCTACCTCCGCTGCAATATAAGACACTACGCTCTCTCCCTCCTCCCCATTCAAAATTTCCCTTGTAGTTCTCTTCTTTCTCTTTCTAGTTCTTCAATCCCTAAAGAAGGCGTCTTCATAAACGCCTTCGTATTCTGTTTTCTCTCTCTTAATCCTCTTCGTTCAGATCTAAAATTTCTCTGCGAAAATGAGAGAGTGCATCTCAATCCACATCGGTCAAGCTGGTATCCAGGTTGGAAATGCCTGCTGGGAGCTTTACTGTCTCGAGCACGGTATCAAGGTATTAAATTTTTTCTAGAATCTAGATCTATATCCTTCCTTCGACATTTAGGTTCGAGTCGATGTTGATGTTGATGTTGATGTTGACGTTGACGTTCTATGTCAGATCCTTGTCGATTGGTTCATTTTGCTTGTTTTTTGTGGCTCCTTATGGTTTAATCTCTAGATCTGTGATTTAGGTGTGCATTTGAATGGAATTCTTAGATCTGTGATGCCTGGTGTCGAGATGTCGAATTCCATGTACGACGTGATTATGTCGTCGAAAGTTTGATTGTTATGTTGTTAGTTCATCTCCGATGTTAACGATCTATCTGTTTAAGAAGTAGTTCTAACCTACAGATACATAGATTCTCAGATCTGTTATTTCAATTGCTTGAAAATGTTGATCGGCTTTTTAAATTGCTAGAAAAAATCCTGTTGTGTCTAATTAATAGCTATGTTGATCGTAACCAAACGGAAGAACAATAGATATAGATTGAGCTTCGTTTTCATTTGGTTAGAGCTTGTAAGATCTGCGGTTGATTGACTATTATGTTTAGTCATGGTGGTATGCGAGATAGGAATGTGTTCGATTGTTGGACATCCATTCATTATCAACTTCTGAAATTATAGATCATAATGTAGTTTAATCTGGAATAGCTATGTATCTAGTTTCAAAGACTTGGTTGCCAACTCTGGTTCAAATAATGTTGTCCGGTTGTGTTTTATTTGATGAAAGCATTTGATCATGCCATGCAATTCTGTTGCTGTAGCGTGTAGAATTGCTTTATTGTTCCATTAGATACGTAGATTTTACTTCCATTGTGTTCAATTGGTGATAAGACTTGATTGCAGTTCTCATCATGATATTCGCACCTGGAAGGGTTATGTTACCATTTGTGGTGTTGTTATGTGTGAAGATAATACCAATTATTAATGATTGATAAAAGCTTTGCGGGAGTTGGCTGATTTATTAATTTCCTATGAAGAGTTAGTACCTCTAATATTGTTGTGACATTTTGCAGCCTGATGGCCAGATGCCCAGTGACACAACTGTTGGAGGAGGAGATGATGCCTTCAACACCTTCTTCAGTGAAACTGGAGCAGGAAAGCACGTTCCTCGTGCTGTTTTTGTAGATCTTGAGCCTACTGTCATTGATGAAGTGAGGACTGGAACATACCGCCAGCTGTTCCACCCAGAGCAGCTTATTAGTGGCAAGGAAGATGCTGCTAACAACTTTGCACGTGGTCACTACACCAGTGAGTACTGCAGGACATATCAGGCTCTTTGTTTATGTTATGCAGTCACAGACTTGTCTCGCAATGGCTACTTGTGTCCTAATGGCTTCCATTTCATTTTATGCAGTTGGAAAGGAGATTGTGGACCTCTGCTTGGACCGCATCCGGAAGCTTGCTGACAACTGTACTGGTCTCCAAGGTTTCCTTGTCTTCAACGCTGTTGGTGGTGGTACCGGTTCTGGTCTTGGTTCGCTTCTCTTGGAGCGTCTCTCTGTAGATTACGGGAAGAAGTCCAAGTTGGGTTTCACCATTTACCCGTCTCCCCAAATCTCTACCTCTGTGGTTGAGCCTTACAACAGTGTCCTCTCAACCCACTCACTCCTTGAGCACACTGATGTTGCTGTTCTGCTTGACAATGAAGCCATCTATGACATTTGCAGGCGCTCACTTGACATTGAGCGTCCGACATACACAAACCTTAACCGGCTGATCTCGCAGGTGATTGTCTGGATCCTTTCGATTGACATTTTTATGTTAATAGGTGAACCACATTCTCACAAACAATTTGGTTTGGTACTTACGCAGGTGATCTCATCACTCACTGCTTCACTGAGGTTTGATGGAGCCCTGAATGTGGATGTCAATGAGTTTCAGACCAACTTGGTTCCATACCCAAGGATCCACTTTATGCTTTCCTCATATGCCCCCGTCATCTCCGCTGAGAAGGCTTACCATGAGCAGCTGTCTGTTGCTGAGATCACCACCAGCGCATTTGAGCCCTCTTCCATGATGGCCAAGTGTGACCCACGTCACGGCAAGTACATGGCTTGCTGCCTGATGTACCGTGGTGATGTGGTGCCCAAGGATGTGAATGCTGCTGTGGCCACCATCAAGACCAAGCGTACCATCCAGTTTGTGGACTGGTGTCCCACTGGTTTCAAGTGTGGTATCAACTACCAGCCTCCCAGTGTTGTCCCTGGTGGTGACCTTGCTAAAGTCCAGAGAGCTGTCTGCATGATCTCCAACTCCACCAGTGTTGCTGAGGTGTTCTCTAGGATCGACCACAAGTTTGACCTCATGTACGCCAAGAGGGCCTTTGTCCACTGGTATGTGGGTGAGGGTATGGAGGAAGGTGAATTCTCCGAGGCTCGTGAGGACCTTGCTGCTCTGGAGAAGGACTATGAGGAGGTTGGTGCTGAGGGTGCTGAGGATGAGGAGGGTGAGGATGGTGATGAGTACTAAAGAAAAGTGACCATTTCCTGTGATGTTTGAGGCTGGTTTATTGTCTTCTCTTCTTTTGTTTTTCATGCAAGTAGTGCATCGTGCTGTTATGTTGTGTACGGTGTACCCAGTTTGAGATACTATGTGATGTAGGATAATTACATCTTAAGTGATGCTATGAATTCAGTGTTTTCAGTATTATTATATTGTCTTTCTGCTTTATGCTTTTGTTAGGATACCATCTCTATGTTGCTCTAGTCCAGTCGTGACCGCCAATGGTTTTTAATGGAGTTCATACATGACAAATGAGCCCTATCTCGCCCATTGTGTTTTGAATTGGTGGGTCTATGCTTATGCAAGTGCCTGATCAGATTGTAAAATATGCATGCGAGATGATCTAACTGTCTAAGGTTTGTTTCTTTGTCCTATCCAAATCTAGTGGTTACCCCATATGGTATGTCAGAACTCGCAGTTGAATACAAATGAGAGCGGGACATTGAACTCACGAGTCACAAGCATTGTTAACACTCATCCCAATTCCCATTACTCCTAAGTAGCCAATTCTTCCCATACATATGAGCATCTCTCTCTGCTAAAAAGTAGTTTTCGATGGATTTGGATGAACTAACTAGAAAAAGAATTTTTGTCCACGTTATGCCCAAATATAGCTGCTAGATAGTTTTCGGTTTGATGAAACAAATATATCATAGGTTTGAATATCAAATCTGTTCACAACATAGCTAGATAATTAACATTTAGCTTATTTTGTCGGATCTTTTAAAATCATTTTGGAATGGCGAGTTTAAAATTTTTGTAAATGGATGTCTCACTTTCAAATCTTATAGAATTTAGCAAATACAAAAGAGGTTTATGGGTGTCCTTTAGAAAAAACTAAATATTTTTAAAGACAGTTTCTTTTAAATTTGACTAGGAAGGCATATAATAGGATATATATTTCATGAATACATACCTACCCACTTTCATTTACGAGAATAGATATGGTGACAGTTGGTATTCTATATGAACAATTTTTTAACCCTAAGGTCCCCAAGGAAGGAGAAACTATACTAATCACTGTTACCAACCAAACCAATGTCTTTGACAACTGAATCAAACACAAATTCAGGACCATCATTCAAGAGAGTCTCAGTAGGCGAGACGTATTGTTAAAGATTACCAATGAATGAGCCACGGAATTTGCCTCGATATATGTAAGAAATAGCACACAACTCAAAAGCCTTAGAAGTTAGAAAGTTCAATAATAATATCAAAAATGAACAAACGGACATCCTTAACTAGACACTCTTTCGTCATGATTTTAGACATGAATGGCACACAATCTCCTTCGATTGAAATGTTGCAAAGAGGCATGCTTTTTTGATTTATTATAAGTTCATGCTCTTTTTAATTTATCGTAAGTATTTATCATCAACATTAAGTAATTTTAGCATAATTTAGCACAATTCAACATTATTCAGCACAATTTACTATTATTTAGCACTGTTAAGTATTTCTTTAAAATACTTAATTATATTTTCCTTAACCATTTGATATAATTCAACATATTTCATCACTAATAAGTAATAACTATCATTCATAAGTTGAAAAAAATGTGCCTCAAAATCATGATTTAGAGCCAACTTGGTAACAGATGCAAGTTCGAGCGGACCGAGCCTCCTTCACCAAAGGCCCAACCGCCCAAGAAACCAGTACGTTGCGCAACCCCGCACATACTCACAGCACCAATCCGATCGTACACGGTTAGATTAGCACTCACGTGAGCGACCATGTCAACCCCCTGTAACCAACCACTAACCACAGTCCGAAGGGCGGGAAAAAAAAGAAAATATATTTGTCAGATATTCCGTCACATACTCGCATCCACCATGCCACCCATTTCTCTCACTTCTGCCTGACTATAAATACTACGCCCTCTTCGCCCTCCCATTCAAAATAAAAAAGGTTTCCCTTGTAGTTCGCATCTTTCTCTATCTAGTTCTTCAATCCCTAAAGAAGGCGTCTTCATAAACGCCTTCGTCCTTTCTTTCTCCTTCTTAATCTTCTTCGATCAGATCTAGAATTTCTCTGCGAAAATGAGAGAGTGCATCTCAATCCACATTGGTCAAGCTGGTATCCAGGTCGGAAATGCCTGCTGGGAGCTTTACTGTCTCGAGCACGGTATCAAGGTATCGCTTCTCTCCTAGATTTATTTCTTCATTCGTCATTTTCGTTTGATGTGATGTTGTTGTTGATATTCTATGTCAAATCTTTGTTGATTGGTTGATTTTGCATGATTGTTATCCCTCAATATTGCTAGAATTTTAGATCTGTGATTCTAGGTTCTGATTTTACGCGATTATGCCGCATGTCTAGTTTGAAGCTACGTCGTCGTCGTCGTTGTTCTATGTCAGATCGTTGTTGATTTGTTCATTTTGCGTGTTTTTTATGCTCATTTTGGTAGAATCTCTAGATCTTTGATATTCTGTGTAAATTCTATGCCTTGATTGTGTAGATCTGTGATATTCTGTGTGTATTCTATGCCACATTTGGTTGAATGTCTAGATCTGTGGTGTTCGGTGCTGATTGTCTGTCCAATGTATGTGATCTCTTGAATCTGTCTTTGCCAGTTGAAGTTAAGGCGTCCGTCCATCTTGGATGTTAGCGTTAGGGATCTGTTTACATAAGATTTGTTTCTGCTGCAATGCTATTTGAATTCTGTTCTGCATGATTTATAAGGTCTCTTGCTTAAATTGTTTGAAAACGTTACGTTGTGTCTCATTCATGAATTATAACGTGCTGCAACGCCATATATTCTGGCTATATATGCGTACTGTCTTGCGGAATAACGATATACCTGGAATGCTCCACTTTTTGTTGCAAAAGTTACTAGAAGTAGCGTTGATGAAATGTTATGTTCTAAAGTAAATCAGTCTTGAGTAAACCAATACCGCACGGCGTTTATTGTGTTAGTTTGCTATAAGCTGCATTTAATTGCTATTGAGCTAGTTACAGATTGAAAGTGTCGGTAAACTTTTCTTGTTGATTGCATATCTGGTCCACATTATCTATGTGACTGTATGCCGGTTAGTTTAGGTGTTGAATGGCACGCCATTATGTTGATTCATCTGTGCAGACTTAGCATTGGTTTCTGCTGTTAGATGTTGCTCCTTGCCCTGCAAACTGTGACATTGATCTCCTGATCCTGAATCCTGATGCTGTTAAACATAGGACTGCTTTCCATTGTCCTTGTAATTTGCTATTAACTTTCGAAGTTAGTAGACGCTAATTTCTATGTGACTTTGCTTTGGCAGCCTGATGGCCAGATGCCAAGTGACACAACTGTTGGAGGAGGAGATGATGCCTTCAATACCTTCTTCAGTGAAACTGGAGCAGGAAAGCACGTTCCACGTGCTGTTTTTGTAGATCTTGAGCCTACTGTCATTGATGAAGTGAGGACTGGAACATACCGCCAGCTGTTCCACCCAGAGCAGCTTATTAGTGGCAAGGAAGATGCCGCTAACAACTTTGCTCGTGGTCACTACACCAGTAAGTAGTGTGGGACATATCAGGCTCTATTTGTGTTATGCTTTTATTGATTTGTGCCTTATTGATTTCGGTTTGCATTTTATGCAGTTGGAAAGGAGATTGTTGACCTCTGCTTGGACCGCATCCGAAAGCTTGCTGACAACTGCACTGGTCTCCAAGGGTTCCTCGTGTTCAATGCTGTTGGTGGAGGTACCGGTTCTGGTCTTGGTTCCCTTCTGTTGGAGCGTCTCTCTGTTGATTACGGGAAGAAGTCCAAGTTGGGCTTCACCATCTACCCATCTCCCCAAATCTCTACCTCTGTGGTTGAGCCCTACAACAGTGTCCTCTCAACCCACTCACTCCTTGAGCACACTGATGTTGCTGTTCTGCTTGACAATGAAGCCATCTATGACATTTGCAGGCGCTCACTTGACATTGAGCGTCCCACATACACCAACCTCAACCGCCTGATCTCTCAGGTGACTGTGTGGAACTTCTTGACTGATGTTTTTATGTTGTTAATGGAACCATTCTCACAAACAATTTGGTTCGATATGCACGCAGGTTATCTCATCACTCACTGCTTCACTGAGGTTTGATGGAGCCCTGAATGTGGATGTCAATGAGTTTCAGACCAACTTGGTCCCATACCCAAGGATCCACTTTATGCTTTCCTCATATGCCCCCGTCATCTCCGCTGAGAAGGCTTACCATGAGCAGCTGTCTGTTGCTGAGATCACCACCAGCGCATTTGAGCCTTCTTCCATGATGGCCAAGTGTGACCCACGTCACGGCAAGTACATGGCTTGCTGCCTGATGTACCGTGGTGATGTGGTGCCCAAGGATGTGAATGCTGCTGTGGCCACCATCAAGACCAAGCGTACCATCCAGTTTGTGGACTGGTGTCCCACTGGTTTCAAGTGTGGTATCAACTACCAGCCTCCCAGTGTTGTCCCTGGTGGTGACCTTGCTAAAGTCCAGAGGGCCGTCTGCATGATCTCCAACTCCACCAGTGTTGCTGAGGTGTTCTCCAGGATCGACCACAAGTTTGACCTCATGTATGCCAAGAGGGCCTTCGTCCACTGGTATGTGGGTGAGGGTATGGAGGAAGGCGAATTCTCTGAGGCACGTGAGGACCTTGCTGCTCTGGAGAAGGACTATGAGGAGGTTGGTGCAGAGGGTGCTGAGGATGAGGAGGGTGAGGATGGTGATGAGTACTAAGGAAACTCAAGCATCTCTGCCGATGTGTAATTGTTTACTGCTGGCTTATTGTGTCC
The DNA here is from genome assembly GCA_029747015.1 of Carnegiea gigantea. Classification (NCBI taxonomy): domain Eukaryota; kingdom Viridiplantae; phylum Streptophyta; class Magnoliopsida; order Caryophyllales; family Cactaceae; genus Carnegiea; species Carnegiea gigantea. The sequence goes on from JAKOGI010000007.1 coordinate 545,716, forward strand.
TGTTCTCTGTTTTTGTTGCACATTAGTGCTTTGTGCTGGCTGTGTTGTGTACCCAGTTTGAGACTAGTATGTGTTTGTATGAATGAGATAACTCTGTTTCTAAAGTGATGCTATAAATTTGGTGTTTTATGGCTTTATTGTTAATCGCACCAGTCCATGCTTATGGCAGTCTCTGATCAGCTGGGAAATTTTGTTAATTGCATACTACTCTGTGACTGAGGTGCTTTTACCTGAGCCCTGAGGCTGTTCTGTACTTCAATATTTGTGACGAAGACATATTTGAAATTGGCATACGGCTATCCCCTTTTGTGAACTTCAGTGGATTACTGTTGACATTTCTTTCTGACTCTGGGTTCTGCATGCAAAAGCAATATATTACGTTACTAAAGAAGAAACTAATATTAGGGCATACACCAGAAATAGAATTATTGAGCCAGAGGTTAGTCTGCTTTAGTCGTACCATGCCAACTGAATAGCAAAGCGGGTCATCAAAATGGCGAATGGAGGGAGAGACTGAATAGTGAAGCGGGTCATCAAAATGACAAATGGAGGGAGAGATTGAGGAGAGCGTCATTTTTTACGTGACTCCTTGGTATTTGTCAAATCGAGGGTCTTATTGTTATTGTTATGAGCATATTGAGCCAACTGTTTACTCTAATGTGCTCTAATATATCAATTCTTAGTTAAATTTATTTCAATATGTTCAAACTTATTTCAATTTACTCCAATTTATCCATAAATTTGCTTTCAAACCGCTCAAATATGGTTAAACATGCTCTAACATATTCTTTTCCTACTCTAACCTGCCATCTACTTGATATGCTTATAACGAACCGGCCATGAATATGTGTTTTTCCCACCCTCTAAAAACAGGTACCAAAATCCATCACTATCTATGAGATGACAATCTTTTTGTGGTGACATAAGTTTCCTTTTGTCACTAGAACACGAATGTCTGCCCCCTTTCTTTCCAAGGTTTGCAGAGCTACCAACTGAAATTTCTTTCCTCACCTTCTCCCATTATCATCAATTCATCACTACTTTCTTTTCTCTGCCTAAACTCGGGGCGTTCAACTCAATGTTTCAGCTTGATTCTTCAAACTTTTCACAATTGATTCCGGGTTACTAAGATCCGACCCAATAATCAAGCCCCCATATTAAGCTGTTGAATTGCTTACAGTTAACATTGTTCAAGTCGAAACCCTAGCCTAAATTCTCCAATCAATCGACTTAGACGGATATGTTCGAGAAGCAAAAGACTGGTTTTGCTCGAAAAATGTTGCCGATGGTAGGAGTTGAGCCACCAAGTTATCGGGGAGGGAGACACAAATGGCCCCCCCCCCCCAAAAAAAAAGGGAGGAGGGAAAAGAGCAAATGGAGCAACGGAAAACTGAAGGGCGGTTGAAGCAAGCAAGAATTACAAAAACAAGAAGACGAAGAAATCAACATTGTATAAATAGCAAGGTTGAGGGTGCTGCTGCAATTCTGTAAGTGCACAGAGAGAGAGAGAGAGAGAGAGAGAGAGAGAGAGAGTACATCAGATTACTACTGCAATTCTGGGAACATCATGAATAATAGTAACAACAACAAGGATGAGCATCAAATTTCCTCTATTCCTCAGCCTGAAGCTGTCAACCTCAACCTCAACGTCCCTGTGACTGTGAGTTCTTGTTTAATTTGCATAAGCTCAATTTGCTTTCTTGATGATTTTGCTCTCATTTTCACAATCTTGGTCGTCTTTACTTGGTGATTTCATCAGCTGAATTTGTTGGGTAATCTACAAAAAGCAAGTACGGATAACAGGGGAAAGAAACCCAAAATTGGTAGCTCTTCTTCAGTTGACAATGCGGTTTCCCTGATAATACATGAAAACCCACCAAGTAATCAATCAACTTATGATCACCAAAATCAACAGCATGGTGATCGAGATCTTTGTGCAATTATTCGATCGAATCCTGGTTCCCATTCAACCCATTTACCGTCCTCAAATCAACCCATTCATTGTCCTCGACCTCAAAATGCTCCTCGTAGAGGTAAGCTCACATGTGTGATAAAATGGCCATTATGCTGTTGCTAACATCTGCCAATTGTATCTCTTATGCCATGTTGGATTTCTTCTTTTCAGTGTTTCTTTGTAGCTTTTTCCTTGACACTATCTTGGATTTGAATGGCACCCTGAAAATGTGTGCAATAAGGCGCAGTGTAATATGATACATTTTCAATCTTTGCTTGGAATTTGGAAAGTGGTTCCATGTTTGATAGCAATGCTTGTGGTTGATGTTTGATGAAAATTTCTTGAGTTGATCCTTCAATGTTTATGTGTTTATCTGTCTGTGTCTTCAATCTTCTCATGTTTTATTTTTCAATTCCAAATGAAAGTTTCTTGAGCTGATTTTTTCAATTTTATGTGATCGGTGCTTGATGAAAATTCCCAAGTCTAGTCTAAATGGGTTGTGACTATGTGTCCATATCTTCAATCTTATCACGTTTTGTAAGAATTTTAGCCGGTACTTCAACTGTTCAATGTCTATCCTTACGTGCTTGCACTTATGCTTTACTTGATGAAAATTCCCAAGTCTAGTCTAAATGGATTATGTTTATTTTTGGTGCAAAAATGGATGAATTATGTTTATGTGTCTGTGTCTTCAATCTTATCATGTTTTGTAAGTTTTTAGTTGATCCTTAGGATCCTTTAATGCAATCTTTCCTTTCATGTACTTATCCTTTACCTGATGCATGTATGATGCAACTACTTTGCTTTGCCAGTGGAGATGCCAACACCTACCCCAGTTGATTCAGTGCACTCATGTCAGATAGAAGTCATTCAGCCATCAGGAAGCATCTGTGGGAGGCGCTGTCACTGTGCTGCTGTTGTATGGCACTTTTGCGCGATCTCTCTTATGAGTTCAACCTTTTCCTGTTCTAGCTTTATTCACTCAGGGTTTCTTGTATTCGGCTTCCTGTTCTATGCTGTGCAGTTAGTAGAGAATGCGCAGCTTCGGAGTGAGGTTGCTAGTCTTGAGGCAGACCTAGCTAATGTCAAGAGCCGCCTTGAAAAACTCGAAAAAGAAGTTGTCTTGAAGCCATCTGATGGGGAACAATCGAAGCCAAAGAGGGCAAGATCGAAAAAGGATGTTGCTCCATTTCAAGATAACAGGCCTAATATGAAAAAACCTCGTCCTGGGCGAAGCAGTTCCTTAAAAGATGACAAAGTCCAACATAAAAGCGGTCAGAAGACTTCTCAAGTAACTGCAACATCTCAGCATAAAGTTGTTGGAAGAACCACTGACCTCAACTCAAACAGTAAGAACCCCGCTGAAGCCAGTTCTAATCCTGCTGCCCATAGCCCAAGTTTCCTTGAGTTGATGCAATCAAATGTCGGTTCTCAAGGCACTGTGTTTCGTCAGAGAAGGGGGGAAGTTGTTAATGTTGTAGAAAATTTGAACGAGCCGCGCACAAGCAGAAAGCGCACAACATGAGGAGGCAGATGACATTGCCAGCACATCTGCTCAAGGTAAGACCCATTACAGAAATTGAAGGCCTAATTTTTTCGAAGAATGAAACCTGTGACCCAGGATTGTTTCTAAGCTAGCCATTTACTTTGATGTGATTTCTTAGCTAGAATTCTACACCAATTTGATTTCAAGTTCATGAAATTTGCTAAAGCTTTTATAGAGAAGTAGTAGCCTTTTTAATGGCAAACCTAACTATTGCACTTTAAATGCTTGTGAGTCATATGATCACTCTTCTAAATCATGCCACTGTCGTTAAGCATGAAAATAGTTTTGTCTTATAAATCATCCCAATGCATTCTCTACACTAATTATATTCTAAGGAGTTCACATAAGTATACTCTGTGTAACATACTTTCTATTTTTTGTCATGAATTAAACCAAATTTTTGGCAATCTTATTATGTAGACTATACATAGTGAACGATTTATTTATACCTTAAGGATGTGTCAGATTAGTTCTTTTGCCCTTCATCTGGTGTTAAAAATAAACAACTATATCAACAATAAGGTGTTTTCAGTTCGATTATATTACAGATTAAAATGGTCTAATATGATTCGAACATGAAAGGATAGGAATTTGCGACGTATCCTCCCCCCCAAAAAAAAGCGACTAGAAGAAGCCTGTATGTCATGCCCCTAGTAAACTTCATGTCTCTAGGGTGTGAAATAGTGACCCTACATCTCTAGATAAAAAGTTCACATATCTTCTGGAAGCTTTTTGTAAGATTGGTATTCAAATCTATATTCAATCTGATCTCTCATCAACAAATCAAACTATCAAAGTCAAGCAAAATTGAGAAAAATGAGCATGCTTTTGTTTGGGGTCCACACCAACGTAGGCCCCCCTAAAAGATAACTTTGTGAGTCTTTGTTTAAGGCGACATGATTTTCATAAAAATTATAATAAATCATAATTAAGCCACTCATTATTTTCACTAATTAAGTTCATGATCTGTCTTCCAAGAGAAAAGCATATCAGGTATCCAAAGTTTTTCGTGCATTGAAACAATGTTGTGTGTTTGGTGTGGAAATTGAGTTGCAAAAACTTACTTCATTGGTTGTTAATGTGATGAAAAGTTATGTGATTATGATACATTTAACTTTGATGGTGTGTTTGGCAGGGTTGAAAATCATTTTTCTAGAAAATAGTTTTCCATGTAAAATGATTTTTTATGTAAAATGATTTTCAACTCATATTTTCAATTGTTTGGTAAAAGAAAAAATGAACTTTCTGGATAATGAGTTTGATTAGTAACAAAATGAACAAAAAAGCTAAAAATAATTTTCCTTAATCTTCGAACCATATGTCGAGAAAATAGACACGGAATAGCGAAAGAGTGTGAGACAGTATGAAAGTCCAAAAAACGTAAAATCAACTTACACTCTATTCAAAGTGAAAATATTTTCCTTCATTCTAGGAAAAATGATTTTCCCCTGAAAATGAATTTCTCCTCCTTGTTTTACGAAAAACCGTAAAGTGAGAAAATAATTTTTCAGGAAAATAATTTTCACTCCTACCAAATACACCCTTAATGGTGAAAATTATATATCTAAATAATAAAGTTAGACATGTATTTTGTATCATATCATACTTACATATATATGCTCTTAAATTAGAGGGACTAAATATCTTTACTAATGTAATGTAGGTATTTAATAGGTCGGTTAATGGACTCTACGTGCATACGAGTGCGCCTCTCTTACTGTCTTACATATATTTCTTATGGATCACTTGTTTGAAGGTTTACAAGTGCAGGTTAATGTATAAATGATCCACACATCTTAATATGGGAAAATTCACTTCTCAAAACTTCATGTGGTTATTACAAATATTATTATATCTTCTGTAACTTTAATATAATTATGAATTATTTATGAGGAAAATCCATAGCTAAGTTATCATATATTAATTATTAAACCTATGTCAAAATTAGACACATAAATTTAAAGAGCCTCGATAAATAGAAAATAATATACTCAGCCTGCCCCCCAAAAGAAAGGCATTAAGTATGTCTTCCTTTTATCTTGTCCCAAAATTGGGCTCATTGAGGCATCTCTCTGTAAACAATAAACTTCAATTAATGCCTCATGACCCATGAAAATGCAATTTGGATGCCAAATTTCAACTGTTTGACTTATCTTGTCCCAAAAAGACATCGCACCTTCCTCTTAATTTTCATTTGACTTTCGTTGTTAGAAATTCTGAAAACATCAAGAATAGCGGAAACAAAAACAAAGAAATGATATCTCTTCAACACAATTTTCATCCATTTTTGCAATTCCCAACCCTTAACAATGTCTTATGAAAAACATGTCAATTTTGTCGGTAATCTACACTTTGATCTCCAAGTTAGCTGTTTTTCATTTGCATGCTTCTGCACTTATATTTTAGATTCGGAGTTTATAGACTCCGTCACGTGACACGTACAATTTCTACCTAAAAAGAGGGATCTATTCAATTTCCGTTCTCTTTTTTTTTTGTTTTTTAAAAAGAGCAAATACAATAATGAACCAAAATATTGGCTCACAACTGAAAATCTACCCCTTCATATTATTCCATAAGCCACCTTTTTTGCTCCTAAGTTTTCATCCCCACAATACAAGATTCATAATTTCAATTCATTAAATAAAATACTCATTGACTCATTCTATAACACACAACTTTCTTGTTTCTTTTTTAAAAAAAGAAAAAATCAATTAAAATTGAAAAAAAAAGGTAAGGAGAAACGGCTTGTAAGCCGGCTTAGTGCTCCGAGCCTTCCTTGCAAGTCGCTGTAACTTGTGCCAGCCGCTCGACTCCTTTCTGAAGATGTTATGAGCCGCCGCTACACGTGCTCGCGTGACTCTTTTCACCAACGTTTACTCGTAAGACACACAAAATTTTATTTTCAACAATTATAGTTAGATAAGCTAATGCTAATTTTACATGTGTGCTTGTGGGACTTATGGGAGCAAATACCCCCCCCCCCCCAAAAAAAAAAAAATCTTTATCCATTTGATCGCCTTTATTTGGGTTTTCCCCATTCAAACAATTCGTAATCCGAGAAAACAACCCAGAAAAAATGAGTCCTGGCCGAAAAGGAAACGTAATCTACCATTTTTAACCATGAATTATATCAAATGAAGCCCCTCCCTCAATTCATAATCATCATCATCGTCATCATCCCCCCTCACAAAATCTGTCAAATTCTCTCTTCCCCATTCCCACATTTTCTCCGACGACGACAATGGCGACGAATCGGGGTCCGAAGGCGTGCTTCTCCTTCGCCGCCTACGCCAAGGGCGTGATCGCTGCCCTCAAGTCCGCCGGCGTCCACGTCAGCGCCGGCTTGTCCGACGCCGAGATCTCCGAAGTGGAATCCGCCGCCGATTTCACATTCCCGCCGGACCTCCGCGCCATCCTCGCCGAAGGCCTCCCGGTGGGCCCCGGCTTCCCTAACTGGCGCTCCTCCTCTCGCCACCAGCTCCGCCTACTCACCTCCCTCCCGGCCCTTTCCCTCGCCAAGGAAGTTTCTAGAAACAACTTCTGGGCCCACTCTTGCTGGGGGCCCCGGCCCGACAACAAGGATGACGCCATCGCCGTGGCCCGCAGTTTCCTGGGTCGGGCCCCACCGCTGGTCCCCGTGTTCAGGCACTGTTACATCCCATCTCAGCCTGATTTGGCGGGAAACCCCGTTTTCTATGTTCGCCGGAACGAGGTCAGATTGCTCAGCGTCGATGTCGGAGGGTTTTTCAAGGACACCCAGTTTTGGAGGAAGGATTATTTGGTGCTTCGGGGGGAGAACCAGAATGGGTTGTCGTCGGAGGCGGATTCTCCGGCGTGGGCAACGGCGGCCAGGCGGGTGGAGTTCTGGACGGAGGTGGCGGAGATTGGGCCGAGTTTCCGGCGGTGGTGGAGTTTCGGCGCCGGCGAGTTGGGCGGGTGTTTGGAGGACGTGATGTGGAGGTTGAGGGACGCCGGATGGGGGGAGGACGACGTCAGAGAGATGATGATGATCGACGGCGATGATGCTGCGGCGGAGGAGAGGCTGCGGACGGCGGAGGAAGTGAGGGATAGAGAAGGGGTGGCGAGGCACGTGAGGAGCCTGTCACGTGAGTTGCTCAAGGGTGGATGGAGTATAGACGACGTCGTTTATTCCTTAAGTGATGAGGGGAAGATTGAGAGTGAGATTCTTGAGGGAGAGTCTTGGGTGGACTTCCAATGTGGAGGTGGAGATGCTAATCCCACACCTAATCACAACCATAATCAGATTTCTCTGCTAATTACTCCTTGATTTTTGCGCAGATTTTTTTTTTTTTTTTTTTGGGTAAGCAATGCGTGTAAACATGTTAATGTTAGGCTCGAAGGATTATAGTGAAAAGGGAAAATGTTAGGAATAAAATCAAAACAAACCGATTTGTATGAATATCCGTAAGATACTCATACAAGAATTTATGCCATTGAACAAAATAATGTGTCAGCAAAGAAGCTTGTGTTTTTGGGTAAAAGCGTTGTTATAAAATGTATATCGTACATTTTAAATGTTCTGAACAAGAAGATGATGATGGGTTAAAATTTTAATACTTATAATTAGTTATCTATTGCTAAGTTTGAGGTAAGATATGTTGGCAAACACAAATATACCACAATAGGAGTAACACTATAAGCAAAAGAAGATGTTGGGCTTAATTCTGTAAATGTGATAAACTGTAGATAATAAAATGTGTTTATATAATTTGTAAATGGTAAAATCCTTTAATATAATGCACGGTGACTATAATTTTTAGACTCAATTAAAACACATTTTGTATGCTGGTGTAAGGCCTTTATTATTTACCATAGTTTTTAAGAGAAACAATATGAAGAAGTAGATTTGGAGAGGAGTCTTATTGAAAGACTTCAAGGAGGCCCGCTGAAAGCCCCTCCACAGCTCCATGAACTCATTGTGGAGATTGGCAGCCTGATGAGTCGGAATTGGGCGATTAATTTTTATTGTGCAAAGCGCCTGGCGAACCTTGTTGCTGCAGTCCTAGCGGAGCTAAATAAGGAGCAGCAATTGGTCACAATGACTCATCTTAGATCCCCCCTAGAGGGGCTCCAAGCCGCGCTGGAACTTGATGAAGAAGCTTAAAAACAGACTTGAGAAGAAGTTGTGTCGGGAAGCTGTTGACCGGGACTGAGTTGTTTTTATTCCTAAGGGTATGGCACATAATGTTATGTTTTGCACTTTGTTCACCTTTGATCACGTATGTTTGGTATCATAGAACTAACTAGCCTGGTGTCTCCTGGTTGTTTATTTTGCTCTCAACAACCATGACCTTGTGTCCAGCTATTCCCACTAGTAATCATGTACTATTAAGCACATTGTCGTTTCAATATATTGGTTTTCGTTGGTTCTTCAAAAAAAAGAGCAGATGAAGAATAGGCTTTGATGCCTTTCTGGAACAAGAGCAGGCTCTGATCCTTGCTAGCAATGCCGGGAACCATACGGCGTCGTTGTACACTCTGTGTTTTTAATGGATTTTAGATAATTTCTCTTATGCAAAAGGTGATACTTTGCCTATAAAACTACCAATTCAATGGCGAAGCGAGAAACATAAGATGCATGCATTTCGTTTCTCACAAAATAAGAAATTGATATCTTGTTTTTGAGCATACAAGAAACTAATCTTAATATTCAAATGTGCACATTATAAATTACCTTAAAAGAATAGTTTTTAAAACAAATTAGTAATAATTGAAATCACATACCTAAATTGTTGTCGGTATGTACCTGTAAATCTCATCTCAATTTCAATTTTATGTATAAATATCAATATCAATTACATTTATCTTAGAGGATAGTGTCGAAAATACAAGCCTTTTTTTTAAAAAAAAATTGTAAAATCTATTTATTTTTACCGATCATTACTCCTAAAAAAATGATAATTTGCTTTAGTTCCGAGATCATGGCATAACAGACTATATTGTAGTTTCCTAAAATAAGCCCGGCCCAGAACCAACAAAGCCCATAGCTTTCCTCCAGGTGTGGAAGTTAGAACTTAGAACCCTCCCTCCGCTATTTTCCGACGTTTCCATCCAGTCTACTGGTTCGATTGAGAGAGAAAAACTGAGAGAATCATCAATGGCGATGACACTGGGAAAAGTCAGATCTAGCCTTCAATCTGCCCTTCGCGGTGGCCGTGGTTCTGATCTTCTCAAGCGTGGCTTCGCATCTTCATCTCATCAGGATGCAGCTTGTAAGTCTCTCTCTCTCTCTCTCTCTCTCTCTCTCTCTCTCTCCTGTCTGTTTCGATATGATTGCGATTCCGATGATTTACCCGATTTCGTCATTTGTATCGTACCTATATTGTTGTTAAGGTTTCGTTTCCGTTAAATTTCACAATTTTTGAGCTTTTTGTTGTGGCATTTGTCTTTTCATCTCATCACGACAAAGCTTGTATAAGTCTCTCTTTCTCTCTTGCTCATGTAACGATCTAATTGCTTTTCTGTTTGCACCCTGTCTAGGCTCCTAATCTTAAATCTTAATGTTATACCATCGGAATCATGATTCGTTGTTTCTATCATATATATAATTGTTGTTAGGGTTTCATTTTTCTTAAATTAATGCTCAAAATTTGTGCTTTTTGGTGTGTTATGGATGTATATGAGTTGGTTTACATCCTGATTATATTCATAATCTTAAACTTATAACGTCTGAATCACGATTCGTCATTTCTATCATCTCTATAGTTGTTGTTAGGGTTTCCTTTTTCTTACATTAACGTGCGCTATTTGAGCCTTTGGTTGTGGCATTTGCTTGGGGATTCGATCAGAAAAAAAGATGTTGATTTGTGAGTGTATTTGTGTCAGATGAGGCTAAAGAGGCTTCCAAATGGGAGAAGATTACTTACGTTGGAATAGCTACCTGCACTGTGTTGTCCATCTACAACTTATCGAAGGGTCATCATCACGACGAGGAGCCTCCCGTGAGTTTCAGTATTTCTTTTGCCTTCTGCTCTGTTGCCTGTTGCTTTCATGATGACATTAGCATGTGAATTGTGTTGCGCATCTGATGGTTGCAATTCCTATGATGATGGAGGCTTGAGGAAATGTAGCTTTCAATCGACATAACGTGTGATGAAACTTAAACTTTAGCTTGATTGGCATCTTAGATCACCTGTGTATTCCCTAAACCCTACCCTCTCTTGTTTTTTGGGGTGCCTGGGGGGAGGTGGGCCCTTGCCGCTTTGGGACTTTTAGAATTGTTTCTGATTTGAGATTCACCATTTCCTGTGCAATTGTTTGAATGGCTCTTGAGGATAATAAGGTTATGATGATTGATGGATGGTGGTAATTTCTGTGTTGTGTGCAGTTAATGTCATCCTAAATCCTAATGGGATGAATCATGGTTGTACTTAATTGTGATAGTGTGGGAGACGGTTGCGATGATTGCCATTGTTACTACTCCATTATGTAGTGCTATGTGAGTGAATTGACTTTATCATCTCATTTTCCTTTTTGTGCAGCCATACCCATACTTGCACATTCGCAACAAGGAGTTTCCATGGGGTATGATTCTGCCTTTATATCTTATGCTTTGTATGCTTCATTTCTAGCAGGTAGTGTGGATCTTGCTTTCGCAGGGTCATCTTTGGCGGGAGGTTTAAGGTTTATATTCACTTTTAGTTTAGACTTGCTAATTACATTTTCTCTTGCATCTTTTAGTGGCCTGATTCAGTGTTATTCTTATTATATTTGTTGATTGATTAGATGGATTTGTCTCCTTTGGTTGTGCTGAATCCTATTAGTCACTAGCAAACTAGATCATAACACAAGCATATAGTCTTAGGCTTTTTAAACTGCCATGTGCAGGAGGTCTGCCATGAATTTCTATGGACTTGACACCAAGTGTAGTTGTGTAGTATTATGAATTTGAGATATAAAAGTAACTGTTTTCAGTGACTTGTTTACAAAGTAAAACTAAACTTTGTGCATGTGTGCTTCCATACACTTACTATTGGTGAACCAGTCTGTTTGAAAGTCGGGTTTCTGGCAAGAGGAATTACTGGGGATTTTGGCCAAATATGTTGTACAAAAAACATTGACAAAAAATGAGTTATATTCATTTCTGATTTCCTTTTCATTTTTGGCTCGTTAAATATCAAGTTTAGTCAGAGGGCTCTTGGTGCCGGATTTGTAGAATTGCTTTACTCTTACTTTGCATATGAGAAAGAAGTGGAAGAATGCATTATCTATCGTGCAGTTCCAATTTTTCGTAGCTTTCATCACACAACACGGTTCTACTACTGGTTATAAAGCCTTTGTATAAGTGCCCTAGGATTGCCATAGCCTAAAGCTTATTTCTGTGGTGAAATAACATTATTCTATAGTGGACTGTGAAGGTACGTGTACATCAAGGTCTAGAAAAATCTAGTTGAGCTCCGTGTTAGTGCTTTTCATTTGACATGATCCTTCAAGTTGGTATGTTGCTCACCACCCTAGATTCCAAGCTAAAAAAGCATATAAATGGGGAAACAGTCAAGTACTAGATTGAATTTCATGTTGGACGGCAACACTTCAAGACGGATATGGTGAGTATAGGCGACACTTGTTGGCCTTGAAATCAACAATATTTGTACTCGTACTTCTTTCCTCGTTCTTAATGCATTTGCATATAATTTGAGCTACCCCACCTTAAACCTGCACAAAGCTAATTTTTTAGCTTTTTTTTTTAGCTTTACCTTTGTCCCCCCATCCAAGACTGGTTTTTCCCCTATATTATCAATTGAAAAGACCAACATTTAAAGGTGAGATGGATAGAGAAATTTTTATTGTCATCAGTATTCAAGACGATCTTGGACTCTCTGTGATATACTGGGTACAAACTTTGCAGTATGTTATTTGTTTTTCTTCTGAGTTGATTGAGTTGATAACAGAAGCTTGCAGCTTTGCCTTGATCGTGTGGTCTCTGCCTCTTCATGGCAGCCTAGTGGCTTGCTGGTCTGTGGCAGTTGGTGATATTAATTTCCTATTTGCGGTGTCATCAATTTGACTTGCAGGATTTCCCTAGTAATTAAGGGTAACAGTATGCTAGTAGTTTGATTGATGTGCTACAGTGTGCAACCTGTCTTTTCCTCCCGGGGGGGTGCTCGTGTACCTGTGGATGTGCAATGTGTAAGTAGTTTGTCTAGTTTTGGCTTCTTGAGGTTGCATAATTTTCTGCATCATCATGAGAAAATTTCTTTGAAACCGGACAGGTCAATACTCCGTCTTGCGTTGTTCAAAGGGTGATGCGTTTAGATTTGCTACTCCTGGACATGTCATGATTTAGAACATTGGTCTCGTAGTTTCGATGTCTTGAATTCGGGGAGGGGGGGTTCTTTTGGGTCGTTTAGTAGTAGAAAAAGAAGGCAAATGGGATGACTATATGATATTGTCTATGTATTTATTTTTGTCATGATTTAAGGCTTTGCTTGTTTGCCCATCTTATGTATTGTGTGTTCTTCGCAGGTCCAGATGGGCTTTTTGAGAGCAAACACCATTAATCAAGCTGGTTTGGTGTTTTTATTCATGGATTGATCGTTGAACCATCCGCATATTTGAAGATTACTTTTTCTACTTTGATGCTTCAGCTTTCTATCTACTTTGTGTAGGCATGTATGGAGAGTTGGTCTTTTGGTTTTGGCTGCCTTCTTCCAAATGACAAGTACTCAGCTGAATAAAATGCGTTGAACAATTTGATTTCCTCTTCTCCTCATTATAGTCACTTGCGGACATGATATGTATGCATTGTTTGATTCAAAGCTGAATTCAGACGAGCACTCATGTATCAAGAGGGTTCACTATGTTTAATTAGTGTAAGTTGAGAGGGTGAAGTCAAAAGGCAACTCATGAGGCAAACCAGAAGTGACGAAGTCGAACTGATAAACAGCAAGAATTATTGACTAGTACCAATTCCACTCATGAAATTTTGCGAGTGAGCTTATACTCCAATATTGCAAATGATCTTACTGCCCCCCCCCCCCCCCCCCCAAAAAAAAACCTAAAGAGAATCACGACCCCATTCAAGTCATAAGTCCATACCCCGAGGACACATGGGAGTACATCATCAAAATGGCATGTACATCCAACCAAAAAGGAAAAATGAATCAAAAGAGAGTGTTAACTTTTCTCGCTTAGATGGAAATATGACTAGTTCTTGTCTCATAATTGCTCTCTCACAAAATTCATGCCCGAAACAGTGAGCATAGGTGCAAATGCTATAGTTAGTAAGCACTGTCCATGGAAGAACTTTAGTCAACGAATCAAACTCTTCAATGGCAAAATGAATGACTATCTTATACACTAAGTTTGCTCCTAGTATCATAGAACAAGAAGAAAATGCCAGCATTGCAAGGATTGATCAACACACTACAAGCAAGAACCAAAAACATTCAACCCTAGAGTGCTGCTAAGGAAATGAAGCCGTTCGAACTCCAACAAAATGCTTCACTCCGCTTCTTCATTGTTGCTCTTATGGTTACCAGTGTCAGGCAGAGTGTCTAAATCAGTTCGATCCTTAATGTCTTCAGTGACCGAAGTATTATATTCACCATGGTGCTCAGCATTTGCTTCATCCGTCATGTTAGTTGGTACCTCTTTCTGGCCTTCTGACTCCACATTCGTTTCATCAGTTGTGTTAGTTGATTCCTCTTTCTGGCTATCTGACCCTTTGTTTGAAGAATCTACTTGATCATGGTTCTCCACATTCGCGTTCTCATTTGGGTTTGATTTTTGCTCTTTCTGTCCTTCTGACCCGTTGCTTGAATCCACTTGTTGCTGCTGCTCGCCATTCACATTCTCAGTTGCGTTTGGTGATTCTTCTTTGTGGCCTTCTGACTCAGCCTGTTGCTCATGTTTCTCCCCGGGTTGGCTGTCATTCACATTAGATGATCCAGTAGTCTCTTTTGAAGTAACATCGTTCGATGGGTCCTCTTTCTTCTCCTCTGAATTAGACTTGTTCAATGATTCCTCGTTCTTCTCCTCCAAATTGTTGTCCTTAGATGACTCCTCATTCTTTTGCTGCACATTGAACTTGTTGGAGGAAACAACCTCCTCTTGGGGCTTTGAATTTCCTGATTCATTCTTTTCACCCGTTCCTACGGATGAATCTGCGGAATTACTCTCAGGATTCTCCTTCACATCTGCCTCATTATGACCAGATCCCGATGTATCAGAGTAGGCTGTCTGTCCATTTGCGGCAGAATCTCCACCTTCAACATTGTTTGTATCGTCAGTCTTAGAGACCAAATCTGCTTGGTTGGCACCCGCATCTGTTTGGGGCTTTTCTGACACGACTTCCCGCAGATTGGAGTTATCTTCATTGCTGCTTGTGATACCTGCTGTTGTATCATTGTGAGCATTGGAGGCATAGGTTTCATCACTGAACGCAGTAGTGTTTGCCTGTTTGTCTTCGCTAGATTCCGCAGTCTCAGTTGAGCCAGAGTGGGACCCATCACTTGTACCTCGAGTACTCAAAGAATCATCTTTTTCACTGGGTTCCATTTTTGCTGCATCAGTGACTACATTGTCATCCTGATTAGGGCTGTCCGTCTCATTGCTCTGAGTCTTGATATTTTCATTCGGATTTTCCGATGGATTTGCTTCAGTACTCGAAGAATCATTCTCCTTGCCCTGCCCATCTGTCTTTCTGTCATCCTTGTCGATTCCATCCTTGTACTGACCCTCCGATGAGCCCAAACTGTCAATCTGAGTGTCCTTCGTCTCTGGTTCTTCGCTTTTCTTCTCATTGCTGTCTTCCACATTTCCTTTTTCTTCACCTTCAATCTGTACTGCTTCTCTTTCTTTGCTTCCTTCATGTTCCTCCTTGGCAGCCTCATCTTTCTTCTCAGTTTCCTTCTCTCCACCGTCTACCTTCTGATCCTCTTTGTTCTCCATCTCCAAATTAGTGTTTTCATTCCCTTCACTTCCACTACTCTCATTGTGATCCTCCTTCACAACAGCATTGTTCTCTTCACTGCCCATCTTTTCATTTTCATTTTCTTTACCCTCCTCCTTCCTTTCACTTGCATTCTCCTCCTCGGAATGCTTTCTTTCATTTTCAGTCGCTTTATTCTCTGCCGCATCATCATTTCCTTCACGTTCCTTCTCTTTGCTCTCTTGTTGCTGCTGTTCCTCATTATTGTTCTCTTCAACATCTTTCATCTCATTATCAATCTCCTTGTTTTCGCCCACCTCTTTTTCCTCGGTTTTGTTCTCTTCACTAGCCTTCTCTTCCTCTTTCTCATTCTTCTCACTATCTTTAACCTCAGTTGTCTCAGCCTCTCCTTCGCCTACTTCTCGTTCTTCTTCCATCTCCTTCGGCTCAGCTTCCCTCTCCTCACTTTCCTTCTGCATAATCTCATTCTTCAGCTTCTCCCCACCTCCTACATCATCCTTATGCTCTGACTCCTCTTCAAGTCTCCCATCCACACTCCCTGTTCCTTCATCATCATTCTCTCCGAGCTTGGCATCTTCATTATCGCGGTGCTGCTGCTCCTCCTCTTCCACCTTGTGCCTCTCATCCAAAGTTGATGTTGTCTTTCCCAACCCTGGAAGATCCTTCCTTCCCAACCTCAACCGCACATTTCCCTCCTGCAGCTTTTCAGAGACATGGGTTTCGTCTCCCAATGTCTTGTCCTTGCTATAAGACCGCTGGATTTGGTAAACAAGCCAAATGCCAACACCCAATAACAGCATCAATTGCAACGCATGCTTCACCTTGAAACCTTTCTGGGACCTTGGTCCCCTCCCACGAGGCGATAGCCTGAACATAGTCTACTTCTCTTAACAATCTCCTTCAACAATCTCTTTCAAACGCTCAAATTCCTGGAATTATATCATATACACAAAACTACGCAAAATCAGATTTCTATCAAGAAATCAAGAATCCCTGTGTCTTATAACATTCAAGCATGGCTTGAACCCATGAATGTTTACAATAAACACAGTGAATCCAAAGGGACCCCCCCCCAAAAAAAAAACCCTTTTCTGGGCAGTCTTGTTTCAAAAACGGCAAGTTGTGAGTTCATCCAAAAACAGTTCCTCCCATTTTCACTTAAAACTTTCACACACTACATACCACCATCAAGATCCAATCTCATTGAAATCAAAGATTCACCACTCCATTAAATATGAAAATACCCACACAAAAAAAAAAAAATCGAAATAAAAGATCCCATGTTCGCACTTCATAGATGTCGTAACCCCCCCCCCCCAAAAAAAAAAAACCCAATTTAGTATTCATGCGAAAAGATATGGGAAAAAAGAAGAACAATGAGAAGACGTTACCTTGATAAGATGAAGGTTCAAGATATGGAAGCAAATCCAGCGCAGATGGAGGGAGGATACGAGAAATTAGTGAGTGGGTATTTTCTCTCTCCTAAGAAGGGGTTAATTCTTCACTATTGTTGATGTTTGATTTGAATCTAACTAAGCAAGCCGCTACAACTCCACTTTCTTTCCAAAATGATAAGCAAATTTATTGTTATTTATACGTGAAAAAAGTAAACCCCAAGAATTAAAAACGAAGAAAAGAAACGAAAAGAATAATAGTTATGAATGACGGATGAATTAATCAATGAAAGAAAGGAAATGTCGGTTAAGTTTGGCTCTCTCCGCGTTCTTAGATTTGGATCTCTCACTGCCCCCAACACAGGACATGACATGACATGGCACAACCGCTTTTTTCCACACCGCACCTCGTCTTCTCCACATCCCTCCTCCGTGCTTCTTCGTCAGACTTCGGCCCTATTTAATAAACACCTGTTAGCTATTGATTATTTATACTAGCTATTAATTATTAACTATTTAAATTAACTATTTATGTTAACTGTTTAAATTAATTATTTTTTAAAAAAATATTTGATAAAAATTAACTATGTTAAAAAACTATATTAGTAAAATTTCATTTATACCCTTATTTATGAATTAGTTTTTAATTAGGGGTGTCTTTGGTAGGAGGGAAAATCATTTTCCTAGAAAACGATTTTCTCATTTTACGCTGTTTGGTAGAAGTTGAAGGGAAAAATCATTTTACGGGAAAAATCATTTTACCCCATGAGAAGAAAATTGTTTTCCATTGAAAAAGTAGGCAATTTTCCCGCTCTCTGATATTTCAATTTCATGCCCGATTTTCGTTCTCTTTCTTTACTTCTCCTTTATCTCATTCTCTGCTTCATCCTTACATCTCGCATTTTCAGAATAGCCATGGTTTAGGGTTGATTGCGCTCTCTCTCTCTCTCTCTCTCTCTCTCTCTCTCTCTCTTTCTTTGTCTAGGGAAAAAAAAAATTATTATGAATTTGTAAGGCCTGTTTGATGATCAAGTTGACTGGTTATCTATTAACTTAGCTTACTAGTAGCAAACAATTGGAAATGATTGCCTCAGAAATGATTTTTCATTCTACCAACCAGCAGAAAATGAAGTGCAAAGAAAATTATTTTCACCCCTACCACCAAACAGCAGAAAATGTAAGTGGAAAATCATTTTTTTTGGAAAAATATTTTCCATGAAAAATGATTTTCTGAAAAAATGATTTTTCGTCCTACCAAACACACCCTAGATGTGTGTAATTTTTTCAAACTTATGGACAATCATATCATTTTCACAAAAAATTCTTCTCAAAAGGCTAATGGAAATAGTTTTTTCAAAAAGAGCTTTTTAGAGTCAAACAGCTATTGCAAACAGCTCCTTATCAAACATCCTTTAACTGTTTGACTTGGTCAAAATAGCCAAAATTCTTCTAAACAGCTATTTCTCCCCAAACAGCTGTTGTTACCAAATACTCCCTTTCATTTTCTGTACCTCAACAGTATCGTTTTGGGATGTTCATTAAATAATATGATTGTATAAACTAGTAGTAAGCACTAAGAGACCAGTAAAAAATAATGAAGAGTGGTAAACCAAGTCAAGAGTTACCTTTGAAGGGTAAGGAGTAGTAAATAATAATAATATATAACACACTACTAGTAAACACAAATATACTTTAAGGTTTGTTTATATTTCAGATTCCTTGCATGGAGTTCATTAGGTCATTTTACAAATCCACTTATATTTGTGATTTACCGAATGTGGCCAATTGATGGAACTAAGGTATAATTTGTATGGAGCCTAAGTTATCCATTACCACCAATTCTGAATGGATTGCTAATCTCATAAGATTGAGGTAGAATTCCTTCTCAAATTGGTGGATTGTTAGAATAAAGTGATCAGAGAATCGGATGTAACTGAGTTAACTTAAAAAAGGTCTAATCTACAATCCTGTAAAATAGAATACGTATACGGTAAAGTTATAAAAACATTGAAGTTTATAGAGGTTCGATCTTGAAAGTTTAGCTGTAACATAAGTGATGGATATGAGTACAAATGTAGATTTACTTTGTGAGTACAAATGGATAGTCCCTGTACATTAGATGGAGAGCTTTGATTTTGAGCTCAATAGCGGGAATTTCCCTGTGCGTTTGCTTTGTTTTGATATATGCTTATTCAGTGTAGTGTTTGGTATAGAGCATCCTGGTATCGTACCGATATGTCTTGAATTGAGATGAGAATTTCTTTGCAGATTGTAACAAGTTTTTTTCCGTAAATTATGCTAGGTAGCAAGTAGTAACTCAAAGGGTTTAGCTTCCTCTTTTTTTTTAAAAAAAAAAATGTTTGGGATCAAACATAAGAACAAATGTTTTAAGCCATATATTTTAGCAATAAGAATAAATGGGCTATGGATTGCATTTATGTGCTTTTCTTGAAGCTGGATGTCGTGCCTGCCCAACATCATTGCATTCTATTTTGGGATGAGATATGCTCAAATTCGTTGCTTGAAAAAGATTGACAAAAAATGGAAAATCTTCCTTCCTTCTCGTTGGTAAACAAGCTGCCCAGTGACACACTGGATTTTCACCGCGCTGTAGTGATTCCTCTTGTAGGAAAGTCGTCTTCACATGAGATAGACAACCATGAAAGGAATATGCAATGACTCACTCATGGTCTTTATTAAATGTTTCGAGTCTAACTTAGAAACTTATATTGTTTGTTTACATTTGAGAATGAAAAATCATCGTAAACAAACACATATCTAAAAACATGGAGAACATTTTTCTAAGGTAAGATCAATGCGTCGTAATACCTTCATTTACGCATGTGATATCATCATATCATGCTTTTAACATATTTCTTCGTTGAGCCATTTGAGTTCTTGTAAGAATAAACACACTATATCTATTAGTCATTAAGTTGCGGTACTGTTAATCGCTAATGAATTGTTTTATGAAGGCTTGTATTTGGTTTGTCTCAATAGATAAGTTTGCCCATCTATGGATTTTTATGTAGGTTGATCGAATAGACCGACAATAGACGAAAAGAGAAACATGAATAATAAGATAAACTTAACAAAGGTCTAGCTACAAAGATTATTAGAGTCCAAAGAACAATCTACAAAACCCCAAATAAGCTCTAAATAAGGAATTAGTAGTCTGTTTTACAGTCAATCATAAAGGCGGGATGTAAGCTCAGGGCCACATAGATTGCATTGGCGTGAATGTCACAATTGTCTTATCTGTCTACACAGATCGCACATGGACGTGGCATACAAAGTCCACTCTATGCTACCAAACCTTAAAACCGTTGCATAGGGCTTATAATTCACGCACAGAGTGACAGCAGGAATCAATCAAAATCACAATCCAATAAAACACCGATTTTTCTCCTTGATTCTTTCGGGTTTGGGTTGTCTGAAACGTCCACTCTTTCTTCTTTCGTCCTGATTCTCCCCACCCCCTTTTCATCCTTATCCCCTTCCCTTTTCAATCCGTTGTCTTTTTCCCTGTCAACCCCTGCATTAGTATTCATTCTAGTTCCGGATTTAATCATACCCAGATCAGAATCCAGCTGCAAAAACCAGTTTGAGTCAGAAAAAAGAAGAATTGGGCACTGAAGAATACATGGCTTCTTCAACCTCTTCAGCTCAGCTTCGTCTTATGTCCGATCTCAAATCCATTGTCAACGAGCCTCCTGAGGTACTCTGATTTCTTTGAGTTTCCTCCTTTTCTGGGTTATAAATAATCACACTATCTGTTAAATTTTGTAGCAATTATGTTTTAATCAACTGAGCAATGCTCATTAGCCCAATGAGGTTCTGAGGCAAACCAATTTTGGTAATGTGTAGAGTAACTCATTGGCTAATGTACGAGCTCAAGGTCTCTAATTTTATCGATTTTGACAACACCCAGTTTCATTGTTTTCAAACTATTGATCTGAATTCAACAAAATTTACAGGGTTGCAGTGCAAGCCCCTTGTCAGATGATAATCTCTTTGTATGGAGTGCTACGATTTTCGGCCCTGATGAGACCCCTTGGGAAGGTTGCTTATTTCTTCCTTATTTTCCTGAATTTGCCGCTTTCATGTTTTGTTTTTCCTGAATTTTGATGTTGAAAATGAATATCCAGGTGGAGTTTTTAGTCTAAGGTTGACATTCACTGAGAATTACCCAGAAAAACCTCCTCGGGTTCGGTTCACCTCTGATATGTTTCATCCTAATGGTAATGATGATTCACTGCTACTTTCATGGTTTGACTTAAATTAGGCTTCTGATTGCTGATTTGCTAGTTGCTATATTGAAACTTGGCATTTGGAAATGTTGGTATTATGTTGAATTTGATGGAAAAATTGCAATGATCTGCGATGTGTAATCACATGCAATAGAGTCAACTAACATGTTTCTGCAAACTGAGGTGGTTTGATTTAATCAATGTTAAATCAACATGCTTTGTTGACCGGGCTAATTTTGGAGTAAGACAGGATTAATCTCCAAAGCAAGCATTTGGAGATTATTAGCTGTTTGTGTTTCTTATAGATGTTGCATAAAATTTTCCCTTAACACGCCTGCTTCCACCCAAATTGTGTGCTTTGAGTGGCAAAAATCTGACAAAGGGAAGAAACAGAAAGAGATATCGGTTTATAAGTGAATGGCTAAACATATAATATAAAGTCTTGGTTTTGAGTTAGATTAGACTTGAATCTGTATTTGCCTACTCCTTGACTGTTGAATGTATTGTGATATACTATTTCTCCGTCCTTTGTGTTTGTTATTGGGGTGCTGGGGTACATTTTTAGGTGTTGTCACGCTCCCTAGTTTAATTCCTGACATAGTGGATATCCTTCATTTTGGTATCCGTATACAGTTTACCACGATGGTACTCTGTGCATGGACATCATCCAGGACGCTTGGTCACCTTGCCACAATGTCGCAACGATCTTGACTTCTATCCAGGTATATGAAGTCTTAGTATCTTCTTTTCACCAGATATCAAGTCTCAGTATCTTCTTTTCACCAGGCACTGCTTCTATGCATTGTAAGCTAATTCCTCGGTTAACAGAAAATCCTATGAGAGTATTACTTTTATGATAAATGTTTCTAATTTTCATGTTCATTACTTCTCCGCAGTCCCTTCTTACGGACCCCAATCCTGCAAGCCCTGCAAATCCTGAGGCAGCTCAGCTCTACCAGCATGACATTCAAGCCTATAACAAGTTTGTCACTTTGCTTACAATGTCCCCTCCCCCCCCCCCCCAAAAAAAAAACAATAAAGAAAAAACAGAGGAAAAGATGATGACAAAAATAGTCGAAACTGGTTTTGGTGCCTGACGCTAAATAATGTGTCTTTAACAGGAGGGTTCGTAGGTGTGCTCGTAAATCCATTGAGTGTCCATGAGCCAGACAGTCATGATATTTGCAGCACGTTGACTCAGGTTTCCAAGCTTCCTCGAGCATGTACTTCAAAAGACATGTCCCAAGTCTAACCTGTTCCGCCTACCCCTCCTTTCTGTGTTTCAGAATAGTTGCATATCATGTGAATAACAGAGCATGATCTATTCTTCATGCATGTATCACTTACTATTGATTAAATTCATAGTTAATACTTATACTTCGAAAACATGTGTCCTGTTATTATACTTATTGCTTCAAGTTTATTGTAAAATATGAGGCCCATAAATTTAAGATTGACATCCTGGAATGGCTTATATTGTAGAATACAGTGTCTTGATAACTTTGTTGGCTTCTGATCTGAAGTATCAGATCAGGGTTTGCTGATCACTGAGCTACTGAATTATCTGAAGCCCACACCCATGCTACTATTGTTACTATTATATCCCCTTGAATTAGATACACAGCCTTAAGCTACAAGAGCAGTGATGGGTGGACTACTTTGTTCGTTCTTCCGAAAATTAGAAGGATCCGCCTTTGTTTTCACCTTTGCTAGTTGGAGAAAATTAGTGCCATTGCCATAGTACTTAACCCCGAAACTCAAATAATCACCCTGCCATTGCCATAGTACCATGTGAAGTCGTGCTCAATCTTGAACAAGTTCCGTGCCCTGTAAGGGTATGCAGTCTCATTATTCGAGATCTCACTCATCCTTCCTCCATATGGGTTCCATTCCATTACCAGTCCATCTATTTCCCTCAACTTGGTCCGTATCTTGTCCAATGCAACTTGGGGTATTGGTTTCTTCACATAGTCTCGGAGTCAAAGATCCCTTTTCCTTGAGCAAAAGAGCGAAGGACTTTCACGACACGGCGTCGAAGCCATAAGTGGCAATCAGTGCTACCACTAGAATAGAATTAGCTTCGTTTCGATGGACTTGTTGTTCAGCCCTTATCGGCAGTTTCGAGCGGGTAGAGGTTTTCTGGCAACACGTTCATAGTCCCTACCAATAAGGACTTCGGTAGCAGTTCTATTAGGGATATTACCCAAAAAAGAACCGACTTCACCCAAGGCATTTCTGTACATTCCTCCTCAGTTCCAACTCAGGAAATCTTTTGGCTAACAGGGTGTTAAGTTTCTTGGGGCAACCAAGAAACATCCCAATGAAGGAAATTTTCAACTTGTTAGAGGACAATTGTTTATATTCATCCTTAATCACAGCTGCCCGAAGTCCTATGAAGATCTCTTTGGGTAGGTTAGGAGCCACCTCCACTGAAGTGCCCCACAGTCCCCACCGTAGGGCACACCCCTCCAGGGGAGGCATGCACTGGGCTGTCCCGAGCAATGTTGTAGCATACATCCCCTAGGGTTGCCCCAGCCTCCACCCACGCAGTCTCAGCCTTTGGGTCTACATGGACAGACCAAAGATCGAACATGTCGAGGATGACCAAAGGGGACAGATGACACATAAGATCAGCCTTCCATGTCATGGCCCCCACCCCGGATTCTCATCTCTAGGCTCTGCAGCAAGTGACGGTTGCCTGGATGTTGGACACATGGTGTGCTGCAACAATGAATGATGGTTTTGGTGACTCAGGTCTTTGAACTGGGCATTTCGAGCATAGGCTCGGACGACAGATGGAAAGGAAGAGTTGAGGTGGTTGTATGTAACTTGTGATGTTGGATAATCGGGATCAAAATTGATATCTAGGCAGAGAAGGAAAGAATCATCTGACGAAAATGCAACCATTGTCCCTGATATTAACAATATTAAGAGCAATGCAGAAGCTAATAAAGGGTTGGAGTTACTCATCTTGTATTCTCTCTATATTGGTGATCTCTTTGTGCATGTTTGTTTCTGCGACGGAGCATGAATATGGATCATATGTACATATATAGCATTTCGGGCGTCAGAGACAGAAATTTGATTAAGCTTTTCAAATTTGCAAGGTCACTTCACTGGATGTTGAATTTTTTTTTTTTTTCCCGGAGGGGGGGGGGGTTTGATTATCTATTTTCATGGTTGATTTTTGAAGTTACACTTTCAAGTTTTTTTGTTTGGCCACGAAGTTGATATTACCAGTTTCATAGTAGCTTGTTATTAACCATATTAGTATGATACTGTATATACATGCATTTAGCAAAAAACTTGCTAGCCATTCAACCTAATTTCGGGGGGGGGGGGTGTTGAGGGCGTCCGGTGCCAACTTTTCTATCATATTAGAGACTGACCAAGTTAAATAGGTATACACTGGCCTCACATAGGCATTTAGCAACTAATATAAAACAGTTCAAGCCATTTGATTTGAGTCCTATGAATGGAGAGAACTTGTGTCGGAGAGTAAACCATAACCACATGTTTGCCATAGATGGTTACTACTAAGGCCATGTTTGTCTCTGGCCAAAAAGCTATTTGAAGTATTTGGTTGATTAGTTTTTAAATTAGCTTCTCAAAAAGCTCTTTTACAAAAAGCTCTTTGGGATAACTTTTTCAAAGAGCTTTTTGATGTTTACTATTACAATGACCATACTAATCTTATAATTTGGACAAATTTACATTGAATGTCACTTACAAATGATATTCCCGAATGTTGGATGCTTATACTTTAAAATTTTCAATTTGTTTTTTTTCCTCTTTTGGGACAAGAGTTGTGGATGGTCATGATGTTGAAGATAACGCTTTTAATTTTAACGCTTTCTTAATTTAACAAATAATTTATGTTATTTAGTCTTATATGATATATAAATATTTTTTATGCCACATATTTTCAATTTCCATTAAAAAAGAAAACATTTAACATTAAAAAGATATTTTGATAATAAGTGCTAAAATTAGGAAAAAGTATAAATATAATTTTATATATTACATAATCTTAATTCATAATTCATATCGAAAAGAAAAATAAATATCCAATGAAAAATTGTTTTGTTAGAAAAATAATGAAATTAAGTAATAGACATAAGTGAAGCTTTATCAAATAACTTTATTAGAAACAGCTAACTTTATCAAACACTTTTTTCACAAATAGTTAATGCAATTAGTTAAGTTAAAGAGCTAATGTAATCAGTTAACAACTAACAGCTAATACAATCAGTTAATAGCTAACAGCTGATTGCCAAAGAGGACCTAAGGTTGGCCCCGGAAAGATTGGAGTAGTGGTGGTCATGTAGAATTAGGTGCATCCTATCTTAATTGTCATTCATTTTGACATCCATTGACGTCCTATGGCCGTTCCACAGGGAATTTGTGTCCTATACTTGTCCAAGTGTATTGTATCAGTCTAACAGAGGACGGGGCAGCTAGTGGAATTGCGTCCTACACTTGTCCAACTGCCACAGAGGGAATTGACGTCCTATGGCCATTCCACAGTGCACAATTATCAGGGTGGTTTTTGCTTGTTTGGGATATGAGGAGAATCAAATGTAAATAGTATTATCTCTACAAATCACTTATACAAATAAAAAGACCGATTTCAATAGACCTCCAAATAATTTTCGGAAAATATTTTCTTGTATTGAAACAGTTCACAACAAATGCGTTGAAAACTGAGGGTACGTATTTCTTTTTCCTTTTTTTCAAAGCATAGTGGGTTTTAAACAACGAAACTTAGAATTTAGATTCTAGGGGTCCTCAACCTTTTTCAAGTTGGAAAAGCCGATCCCGCTCCCCTTCCCCCCCAATATTAATGCACCTAAAGGACATAATTAAATATAGGTGGCAGTTTGACCAATTTGATGGTCTTTTCATATCTACATGATCGCACTCTTCGCAAGTTGACATTTTCTAAATTTTGGATTTGTCTCCTTTCCCATATCGGCAATTGTTCATAGGTAGGAGATTATATTGTCCTCTTGGGATGCTTTTAGGGGGGTGTTTTCCCATCAGTTCTACCGAGTTATAAGTTCAAAAAACATTATTTTGATATTTCAGTTAATTAAGTATAGGTAGAAAGTCGATTTTAGCTTTAAAAGCAAAATTATACTAAGAGTTGTCATTCTTGTATAAGAAAGCAATCTTGCTCTTTTATTTTGCTTCATGTCGGACTGTAATATAGTAGGGAGTTTGTAGTTGGTGTTTTCGCCTTTCTATCTTACTTCTTTTTTAGATAATTTATGCGACGATGCTTCTAAATTGAATTGGTGGGCACATATAAAAGATACTCACTTAGTTCGATTAAAAAAGGAATGTAGCCTTTTTCTTTCGAGAAAGGGGGGGGGGGGGGGGGTTTTTAAACCTGCTATCAGTTCAAAAATTGGTCACAGCAAGAAAGTGAACCATAAAGATGACCTCTTCACAGCAGCATTGTACCAATGTTGTGGATATTCTATATATCGCAAATTATAAGGACGTACGAAAAAGATAAACATATGGATGATAACAATGAATATACATAAAAGAAAAACATGGGTAATCTTACGCCTACAAGGCCATGAGACGTGATAAAATGATAAGTGTCTTGCTATAAGACACTTCATAAGTGTCTTGTTCCAACTTAAAAATCATGCTATTATATTTTTAAAGTGAAAAAAATGGTAGGATCGAATAGCAGAAGTATATTACAACTTATAAATTATATAAAATCATCTTTTAATCCATAATTTATCACATTTCTAAAATACGTGTATCGTATGTACTCGCGGATAGGGTTAATGTGATTAGGGTATCATTTAATACTTTATCGGCGTAGTCGATGAATATCTAAGGTTAATAGTTCATAATTAAGTGTAATCATTAAAAAATTTGCAATTTTAAATCATAAAACATGTTATTTTATGATGAGGCAAGACAAAGTGTCTTGCGGTAAGACATATATCAATATCCTTTGATCCTTTTCTGGTTTGTTTTATTTTTGCAATCAAGCAATTAAATTCCAATTGTTAGTATCGAAGGATGAAATGTACTTAATAAGGAGGGGTGAAGTGATAAGCCTTAAATAGAAACGGACAGATCTTGTTAAGTAGAACTTACAATAACAACAATAACTCTCAGTATGAGTCCCACTTTCGCGAGGTCTGTAAAGATCCAGATGTAGATAGTCTTGCACTCTTGCCCCATACGCACATTACTGCTTATAGAGAAATTGTTTCTAATAAACCTACCTAAAAAGTTCAATTCGATTTGCTTACAAAACTTGATTTAATACTCAGACATTAAAGAGATGATAAAACCTCGTCGTACATAGTATAAATCAAACTAAAATATTTACAAATGAAAACAATAGAAGAACTCTATTTCTTATCGATAACAGTAACTTTACCCTAATGGATAATCAATGATCAAAAATACTCGAAAGTTTCCAACTACGTTGGTTCTCTTCAAAAGACCTGAGTAAAGCACTGCCGACACTTGTTTAATCCAACATTATCCATGGGAATATTATTCCACGAACTTCCAATAAATTATTAAAAAAAAAAAAAGGGCCCCCATTTGATGTGAAAAAATTGATCTTTTGTTGAACCCAGTTTAGATCGTACTACTGATTATTATACATGATGCTCCACGTTTGCATCCAACTTGAATACTAGATAGATATTGTACTATGATGTCCCCACTATACTTTGACGTTTATCTGCCCTCTGGTCTGATATTGCTCATTGCCAATGTCCTGCTTGTCAGCATTAAATTTGATGGAAAGTGGATTCAAAGTTGCAGAAACCATTTACAGACATAGGTACATTTCACAACACTACAACCATCTAATCTAATTTCTGAATCCTACCTATGCATGACATGTGATACAGTAATCTAGACTACAGTTTGTTATAGCAGAAGTTAATTAGGAGGTCGAGATGTATATAGTTTTACCCTTGACGAAGGGAGACAGAACGGTTGAGCAGGGGAAAGTTTATGTATTCGTATCCATGACAAAAGCTTACATAGATGTTCTTTTTAGTACAACGTTTGTTTTAACGAGGTAACACTGAAGTGCCAACAAGCTCATAACTTAGATGACAGCAAGGTTGCTTCTTATGTGCGAGGATATGGGATACGATTCTCGTAGCCAGTGAAGTCCCATGTGTGAGATGGAGCTATGCAACCACAGGGCCCCATTGGAAACCCCTGAAATAGGGGCCCAATTAAGGTGGCGGGCACCTGTAACACCGAATTTTGTTTGATTGAGATTAGTATGGAGATTAGACATAAGATTGTGTAGTTAGAGGCTTAGAGCCATAAAACGGGGCCAATTAAAGCTTAGTTAATATCTGGAAGGTAGGGGGCCAGGACGGCTTGCGATTAGCTGGATGTAAACCCTTAACTGCTTCCTTTAGTTGAAAGTGTAGCAAGGCTTAGAACTTTAATTTGGCCTTCCTCTTGCCCATATAAAAGGACCTCAATGTGCCTGTATGTCTGCTCCATTGTAGTCTCGTTATCATTTCCTTGTTTCACATTATTGGTTCACATTTTATCCCCAATGAATCTCTCAATGAGAAATGTGGGAATAATTCCCCTTGTTATCCTGTTTCATGGCCTCCTCACACTTGCAAGTCCAGCCACATTTCAAGAAGACTTCAAAGTCACTTGGTCCGAATCCCATTTGAAGCTTGCTGAAGGTGGAGGAGCCATCCAGCTTACTCTCGATCAAAATTCAGGTATAGGACTTTCGGTTGAACTAATGCATAGGCTTAGGACTTACTGTACCTAGGTGCTTAACCTATCTGTTTAACCTGAACTACTAAGCTAAGGCCTCATTTCATTCAGTTTCTTACCGTGTTGATCATTGCGTTTCTTTGGTGGTTTGCTCCAATATGACAGGATGTGGGTTTGGTTCCAAATACAAATACATGTATGGACGAGTTAGCATGAAGATC
Source organism: Carnegiea gigantea (assembly GCA_029747015.1). NCBI lineage: Eukaryota > Viridiplantae > Streptophyta > Magnoliopsida > Caryophyllales > Cactaceae > Carnegiea > Carnegiea gigantea. The sequence continues at coordinate 574,741 of JAKOGI010000007.1, forward strand.
AAGCTGATATCTGGCGACTCTGCAGGAACTGTGACCGCTTTTTATGTAAGTTGCTCGTTACTTATGTCGTTCTTGTTGGATTTGATTTGTATTATATCAATGCTCAATTAATGTTCTAATTTTGCTTGTACCTCGCTAGATGAATTCGGACACAGACACCATCCGAGATGAGTTGGATTTCGAGTTCCTAGGAAACAGGACAGGGCAACCTTACACCGTGCAAACCAACATATATGCCCATGGCAAGGGTGATAGAGAACAAAGGGTTAACCTTTGGTTTGATCCTTCTATTGAATACCACACCTACACTATCTTATGGAACCATCACCATGTTGTGTAAGCCCTAGCCTCTAATAACAGAAAGAGTTCACATTTTCCTAGCAAATGACTGACTTTTTGAAGAGTAAACAATTAAAGAACATCTTTTCTAATCTCGTGTGGAAAATATGTGTAGGTTCTATGTGGATGGAGTGCCCATTAGGGAGCACATCAATAATGAAACAAAGGGAACTCCATACCCCAAATCACAGCCAATGGGAGTGTATTCTACACTATGGGAAGCCAGTGATTGGGCGACGCGCGGTGGGTTGGAGAAGATTGATTGGAGCAAGGCCCCATTTTATGCTTACTACAAAGACTTTGACATAGAAGGCTGTGCTGTGCCAGGACCTGCAAGCTGTGCCTCAAATCTTACCAATATGTGGGAAGGTGCTGCTTATCAGGCTCTAAGCCCCGTTGAAGCCAAGCAATACCAATGGGTTCGGATGAATTACATGATTTACGATTATTGCACTGATAAATCGCGATACCCTATTCCCCCTCCTGAGTGCCAGGCCTAATAGTGTGTATGTCTGTACAATCCTTTTTTTTTTTTGGGTGTTTTCTATACTTTATCACATACCTACATATACATATATGGAACGAATAGATCTCGTATACAAAGGGTAAGCCAAAAATAAATTGGTGTGTCTATAAAAGGATGTTAGGAAAACCAATGATTGAAATTCGAGCATGGTATATGCGGAAGCGATAAAGGATGTAGATATTGGAGAATATAAAACAAGAACGAAAAAGGTAGAATGGGGCACATAATTTTTTTACGTAGAAACCCAAATTGGGAGAAAACCACGGGCGGCAACAATGACACAAAATCCACTATGATTTGAGTGAGTATAAAACGATCTCAAAGCAAACGCTCAAGAAAGAGATCAACAACAAGAGAGATAAAGATCTCAAAGCAAACACCCAAGAAAAAGATCAATTACAACGAAAATCTCTTAACACTAACTCTAACTCTCAATATGGAATAGAAAAGGGAAGTGCCCACAGGCACTCCCAAAATTGCCCCGTACAAGAGGCACTCCTAAATTGCCCCGCACCAAACAAGGTTAAACAACATAGTATTTATAGAGAAGCCTCACAGATACCAAGGGTTCAACCCTAGCCGCAAACATATGTCTTGACCACCAAGCATCATCTTTACCAAAAAGGAAAAAAATCTTCAACCCAAAATATGGAATAATATAATTTCCATAAAATAGAATATCTCCAACCACACAACTTGAGCTTTGGGTGCCAAGCAATAATCTTCAAAAAGGAAATAACTTTATTTATTTTCAAAACTGGCAAATAAATTTGGGACAAATCCCAACAAAGGATCATATGAAATTCAGTAGCAATAGTGTTAATTTGATGTGAATGATATGTCAGTATGGATAATGCATGGAATTCATGTCACTTCTTTCCTATTACAATGCCTCCTTTCGAAGCAGAAGAAAACAAAATGCTTTTAAACAGTATTTAAATTGCCTAATTCAGCTAACACAACTGCTAGAAGTGGCAAATCAAGGCCAAATTAGGAGATACTAAAAAGGAAGACAACGACTTGAAACAGATACATCTTTTTGTACAGAGACGACATGAAGGGAACACATATGCTACTCAACAGTATTGTGTTTGTCAATTACAAAATCACCTTGGCTGTCCAATTACAAGCAGTTGAGCTAAGCATCGAGCTTATTGTTTCGCATAAGACACTTTTCTTCTATTTGTTTCGCCTTTTGGGATTTGGATGAGTTGTAAAGATCAGTACAATATAATGTGATGTGGAGAGTGACTAATACAATTAGTTACATACGTTTCATGTTTTCATAGTGTTAACATCCTATCAACGCATGGAAATAATATGAAGTGTTTCTCTCTAACAATGAAAAAGGAGTATGACAAAAGGGGAAAAAAATAAGGTGGTGGAAAAAGCTTATAAATTTTTTTAAAAATATCGTTCAAGAAGATTTTTTTTTTTGGGGGGGGGGGAGATACAGATAAGGAGTTTACGAGATTTAAATTGAGATATAGTAACAATGTTCATAGACTTTATCAATTGAGCTCATTCATCTAACACTTGGAGCAAGCGTTTGCGATACTGGAAGGGCGATCTTGCCCCCCTGAAATTCAGTGAGTTCGTTTCCTAATGCACTTTGTTAATGAAATCCGCGTCATAATATATAATTCTTATCTGAATGGATTTGCAGTTATAATAATTAGGGTTGAACTCAAAAATACTTCCTTTGTCAAATTGAATGTTGCAGGATGCTTTTATTTGATTTGATTAGCATCAAACTATATATTGATCCTAGACGAACATTCTATTATATATGGTCATTCCATTGGTATACTATATATGATCAACGACCATTATCCTTCAAGTTTTATCATAAAAATCTTCCGTTAGAAGACTTCCTAACTGAGAATGTGGGCATGAACTCATTTTGGGGGGAAATGAAGCAGGTTCTACCACCTCATTGATTAAGGCAATTTGCACCCAAGTAGCATAAAAGTTTCGTTGGTTATTTAAGAGATCAAGGCAAAGGAGAAGACTAGAAAAGGCTGTCTTGATTAGTCAATTATCTTCATGTGGTAAGTGGCAACCTTTAGAAGAGATACTAATGCAAAGCCAATATTAGTAGGTAGCAGAACTTGATTCTGTATTCTCTTCCATTCTTCCCAAGACACAGTAAAGAAAACCGTAGGGATTTCTACCATGCATATAGTGAAGCCTCCTCCTTTGCCCTCTTCTGACATTGGGGGTATCTTCATGTCAGCCTGTTTGGCCAGTGAGTATCATATTTTCGTATTTATGCACTAATTGATTCACCTGTCTTGTAATTGTAATAGAGTGTCCATGCTGATACTTGCATTCTGATATTCCCCATTTGCTTCCTGCTGCTGTTCTTGTAAGGTACTTCCATAAGTAAAAAATGTTTTCGCTTTGGTGGAATAGGAGTCTGAACTCGGATGGAGGGTTGTGCTAGGTTGAATTATTGGATTCCTTGGGGCAGCAATGGGGAGTGCTGGTGGAGTTGGCGGTGGCGGTATCTATGTCCCTATGCTTACTTTAATTATTGGCTTTGACCCCAAATCGGCAGCAGCTATGTCTAAATGTTGGTAACTACACTGCAAGTATCTGTTTAGTCACATATGGAGCAGGACTGTGTTTACTTATACGCATTTATTTGGCACACTATTTGATTTTTTATTTCCCCTCTGTATATCCTTAAGCAGATCTTATTGGAATACTATTGAGATTGAAATGGAGGTTTTACATATTTGTGTTCGCCTACTACAAAATCCAAGTCCTGATTTTGTGAAAAACTATTGTGCATGCCTAGAGATCGATGAACAATTATCTTCAAAGTTGGGATACTGGTATATGCTCATTGCATAAGCTTAAAAATTACAAAATTTTATCGCATGGCGATGTGAAAATTGCCTTTCTTTTCTTCTTTTTTCCTTTTGTTTTAACCTTTCTTTCTACAGTCATGGAAATTTCACTTTTTCCTTAATTTTTCCTAATTTCTGCTATTATTTATCAGCTGCAAATGTATTGCCGACTCTAATACTTCAGATTTAACTTTTTTGTAATGCCGGATGTTGCAGGTATCATCATGGGTGCTGCGGGATCAACAGTTTACTACAGTTGTAAGCTGAGGCACCCAACATCAGATATGCGCCTCATAGACTATGACCTTGCTTTGCTCTTTCAGGCCATGCTTATGCTGGGAATTAGCATTGGCGTGGCCGTCAATATCATCTTTGCTGACTGGATGATCACTTTTTCTGCTGATAATTTTGTTTACGGGTAATCAGCATTTCAGCAATTTTATCTTCTGACTTAAACATGGTTACAAGAAAGCCCACACATTGAACTAACATCAGACCAAACATTCTATTCATATTATTAATGGAAAAAGAGCCTAGCTAACTCAGTCTATAATCTGGTGTAAGTTACATCAGCGAAAGCCATAGTCAGGGGCTCAGACACATGGAAGACAGAGTCCCTGATTTAAAAGGTAAGGTGATTTTCATGACTTTACCCTTTATGAGCTTATGAGTAGACATGCTGTTAGTGTCCTTCACTTTCAGAAAGCAGCCAAGCTGGTGGAATCTAAAACCGAGCATTCAACTCAAGTATCTTTGCAGCTTTCCAAGATCTCTGGAAAAGAAAGGACGGCCCCAAAAAGCAAAGTAGTCGTAGAGGAAGAAACTGATAAAGAAACAGCCCAGTTGCTTCAAAGTATGTTTGATTGCCTTCTTCCTGATGATCTTTTACAATTTCCATAGGACATGGTGGTTTTAAGAGGGTGTCCGAGTGCATAAAATGCTAGAAAAACTTGCTGTGGTACTGCTGCAGTAGCTGAGGACAATTTACTAATGGCAAATGTAATGTTGGAGAGATTAGCAAATGAAATTTTATGTTATAAGCATGTTACTAAAGTCTTGTTCAGTCGAAAAATTCTGAAGTACTAAGGCATTAAGACATCAATTCAGTTTCCCCTCATAATTTTGAGCAGAAGTATGTTTCAAACTGCAGAGGGATCTAATAGGGTGTGTAAAGTACCATGCGTACCTGCTCTTGAAGACAGTAAGGTATGCCCATCACACCATAGCGCCTATTTGCTATTATTTCTTCAATATTGCAGAAAACTGAGGACTTAATCCACCTCTTTTACGTTCTCATGTTGTTTTCTTCTACCAGGTTTCCATATTGTATAATATACAGTGGACAAATTTATCTTTGCTTGTCTTCGTTTGGGTGGGTTTTTTGGTTCTTCAAATAATGAAGGTAAGATGTAACTGTGTCTGAAACAGAGTGACATTTATAAGCTAAAACATCGTAGTCTGTAGATGACCTGCATTCATGACTGTCGCCAAAAGCTTTCTTTGTTCTGTTTTCAAATTTATATATGGATACAGTACTCATATCACAACAACCAACCCAATGTAGATCCTACTGAAGTGAGATCTACATGCATGCAGTCTTACTGTTTAACACGAGAGGAGGAGATATGAATTTTGAATGGACCTATGTGCTTGTTCTTGGAGCAACCAAAGGAAACAATTTATGGAGCCTAGTGTTTTTAATTAGTTACTGAAATCATAAAATTTTGCCTGCTTTTTAAATTGCAGGATCAATCTGCTCAGTCATTGGCGGTTACTTCATGCTGCTGAACACTGTTTATCTCTTCATCCTCTGTGCAGACATATGTCATGGCGTGCTCTACCAATTACTGGATACTAAACTTATTGCAGGTGTGAGGCTGAGACTCAAAAATCTTAGACCAAATATCAGTATGCAAGTAGCCGAGAATTGCATCCATTATAAGCATGCTTATTTCCATCATCAAGATTGGAACAATTTTTCATTACCGCACTACTGAAGAACTTATTTGCGACAATGTCTTTTCTCCATTGCTTAGGTACCCATTGCGTTGTCTGTTACTATGTTTGAAGCAGCATGTTTGTTCAGAGGGACAAGAGTCATTGCATTCAAGGGAAAAGAAATTACAAGTTGCCGGGTCAAACAGCTATTACTTTATTGTTGATTGTTGTTGCAGTGTATTTGCTGGCACTATAGTAGGCACACTCGGTTTAGGTGGAGGATTTATCTTAACACCCCTGTTTCTTGAAATGGGGACTCCTCCTCAGGTATTCAAACAGCAAGATGAACTCATTTCCCTGCATATGCTGTTCTTTGATGGAGATTCCAATTGTTTAAATTTTTGAAAAGCATTTCCATCCACTCAAACGGCACCAATAAGCACTATCTTCTTCCTACAACCTGGTTATGTTGCAGGTGGCTAGTGCAACTGCAGCTTTCTCAATGGCATTCTCATCCTCCATGTCAGTTGTCCAATATTACATTCTGAAACGTTTCCGAGTTAGATATGGTATGTGATAGAAAAATTACATTTTGGTTGTTCAAGGATGAATTTAAGATCATCTTTGACTTTTTCGTTTTCCTTAATGAGCTTTTTCTTTTGCACCAATGGGTCTTCCATCTTTGTTCTTTTACAGCTTCATACCTGGTTTTGGTTGCCATGACTCGGTATTTACTGGTCAGCAGGTTAATCGCACTACTAGGTAGGGCATCAATCATCATATTCGTTCTGTGAGGGACAATATTAGTGAGCGCATTCTCCTTAGGTAGCTGTTTTAACCAACATTCTTGAATCCAAATGATGATTTATATATACTTGATGAGTGCTTTGCTTCCTCTGTTATAACAAGTGAATTTTTTGTTATCCCCCTGTCTGTTGTTACTTATAGGTGGAGTTGGCCTTACTCATTTGATTTAGGAGCTGGAGAATCATCAGTACATGGTTTTGAGAGCTTATGTCATTACATTTTTCCTCGTATCCATAGATTCGTTTACAGCAGAAAGCATCTAATTAGATAGCATCTCCATTCTTTTGTTCATCCACAATTGGCTTACCTAAAAGCATGTCATGAGTTGGATTCCATTATCTTGGGAGATAAACTTGGTGCAACTAAATTTTCAGAATAGCTTATTAGTTCTTTGGCCTTTAAGGAGGTTTTTCATTCATCTTAGTTTGTATTTTTCAAAAATTTTGAAAAGTAAAGGTGACTTCTAATCAGTCAATCTCTTTGGATGATCTTTACTGGGCATCCAATGGTGGTGGTTCTTGCTGTTGTTGTTGTTCTTTTATGTGGCCTCACTTAGCGTACTTCTTGCTAGTCCTTTATCAGACCACTGGGTTGCAGGGTTTCTGTTTGCTTGGTTATAGAGTTACACTTGAATGAACAGGAATGAATCTGAGCCATGCACAGCAGTTTAGTAGTTGTGTGAGAACTATGAAATCTAATTGACATTGAAAATTTTCCAACTACTGGCATTCACAATTTTCCTAAAAACATCCATTCATTCATTATTTAAATGCCACTAGTTGGAATGTCAGCTGCAGCTTCCCCACGTCCATGTGGTCTAAATAAATGTCATGGCAAATTAGTAGTATGCATGAAACATGACTCAGTTTCTGTCTTCTTTATAATTATAATAAACGTTCCAATAATTATTTTCATGTTCTAATATTTTGTAAATCTGATTACCATTTAAAATGCACTGATCTTGCTCTTATGACTGAATGGGATTCATGTCTTTCAACTGCTTTTAACAGTTTGATCCTGTTCCAAAAATTGTTTCTTGATGCCTAAACGAGTAAAATACTGCTCTATCCTTTCCAAGGTTCTTAAGAATCGAAGGGTGCTCAAGCGGCTGCCGGCTAGAGCTCTTGTTCCCTTGACTCTTATGTAGTTTCACTATTGTACACCCCCCCCCCCCCAAAAAAAAAAAAAAAAAAAAAAAATAATAAGCCTTGACTTCTCAGCTGAGACGTGGCAGGGAGCAGAGGGCCCTTCTTACCCCCATCCCCTGTCTCTGAAGAATTTTGGAAACTACAATTGTTAGCCTTTATAAATCAATTGCAAATCTCAATAACCCTATCATTTATTGTGTTGATATGTCAAGACATTGAGAAGGGAGTTCGGGATGGGGGAAGAGAGAGCATAGTATCATCTTATGAATAGTGAACTAAACAATGATCACATTGAAGGCTTATCTTACTACAATTCATGAGTCCCTCTGTCCCTGAGGTATGTGCACATCCTCATAAAATGGGCATAATGTTGGGAATGTCACACATGAGTGAAGAGTCCCCATCGAAAGTTTTAAGAGAATGACCATGGTATATAAGTCAAGTGGGTTACTCCTCCTATAGTCAATTGATTTTAGGATGAAACCTCACTTGGGCTTGTTGCTATGGAACTTGGTTGAAGTAGACTCCTTCTTTGGATTCTCAAGAGGCACAACATGTTTGGGTGTAACACAGCAAGCACTCCCATGAATGTAGGTGAGGCACTGAGTGCTAAAGATAGTACTGGAAAAGCTAGTGCAAGATACTTTCGAAGCATTGTGGGTGGACTCAACTATCTTCCACATACTCGACCTGACATCGCACACTCTGTAAGTGTAGCGTCAAGGTTCATGCATAATCCATCTCTATACCACCTTGAAGCTGCTAAAAGGATTTGCGCGCTGTCGCTGGAACATCAGACTATGGAGTTTGGTGCAACAATGTTGATAATTTCATATTGCATGGCTTTACAGATAGTGATTATGCGGGTTCTTTGGATGATCGGAAGAGTACTTCGAGTCAAGTATTCTTTCTTGGTTCTGGAGCAGTTTCCTGGAGTTCGAAGAAACAGGATACTGTCGCTTTATCCTCCTCTAAAGCTGAATACATAGCAGCAGCTTCTTCAGCTTGTCAAGCAACATGGTTGAGGAAGATACTTGTAGATTTTGGTCGAGCATAGATCGGTGCAACTGACATATACTGTGACAACAAGTCAGCTATAACAATGTCTAGAAATTCTACTTTTCACAGTCGTACAAAGCAAATTGACGTTCGCTATCATTTCATTCGAGACTTGACTATGAAGGGAAAAGTTCAACTAAAGCATTGTGGAACAAATCAGCAAGTTGCAGATATTATGACCAAGTCCCTTCCTCCAGGCAAGCATGAAATATTTTAGATCGAAGTTGGGAATAACAAGTTTTGAAGCAAGGGGGAGTGTTACTTAAGTGCTTCAAAAGTTTCAGTAGCTATTTCCCTAATTTTAGGAGTAATAACAGTTTTAGTCAATGTCCTCTGAGTCAGTATTTTTCTGTTGAAGATTTCCAGCTAGCAAATCTGGGTAGTGGGTCACTATCCCATAATTTCAGGGTTTTAGTTGCTATTTTTAGGTGATTAGTTTTTCAGCTTATATTCCTATACATTTGGTTTTTGATTCAATGAAAATGTGCAGCAGTTTGTCTTTCTCAGAAAAATACTCAGCTTCATTTCCCTGACTTTACTACTTTTCTGCTGCTAAGTCCCAACAAATTTGGTATCAGAGCTTTTGAGAAAAGAAGAGCACGAGCAGCTTCTTTCCTTTTCTCATTCAGGTTGGGTCCTTGTTACATTAAAAAAAAAAAAAACAAGGAAGGAAAGGGTAAAGAAAGAGAGATAGTGAGAGTCTTCAACCCAAAACTGCAGAGAGGTCAAAATACATCAAGTGCCAAAGTAAACAAAGAGTTCAGACATGGCAGCCAATAGATCAACTCAATCACGGCCCTCACTTCCAATTTTTAAGGGGCAAAATTATCACTTTTGGAGTCTTTAGATGAAGACTCTGTTCAAGTCTCAAGAGTTATGGGATATTGTTGACACTAGGTATATGGAACTTGAAGAGGCACCGGCAGTGCCAAGTCAACAATTGCGAGAAAATTGAAATAAGGATGCGAAAGCCTTATTCTTCATTCAGTAGGCTGTTGATGATGAAATATTTCCTCGTATTGCAGATTCACCACTTCAAAGATGGCATGGAATACTCTAAAGCAATGAAGAGTATTTTGGTGATAAGAAGGTAATTTCTGTCAAATTACAAATACTTCGCTGAAAATTTGAGACTTTGGCTATGGCAAAAAAATGAATCTGTGCAAGTTTATCTATTAAGAGTATCTGAAGTTGTGAATTTGATGAAGTCATATGGAGACAAAATAACTATTGTGACTGTAGTCAGTAAAGTTTTGAGGAGCTTACCTGCAAAATTTGACCATGTGATAGCTGCAATTGAGGAATCTAATGACCTATCTACTTATACTTACGATAAATTGATGAGCTCACTGATGGTTCATGAAGATAGGCTAGGAAGGGTAGATGAAAAGGCTGAAGAAAAAGCCTTTCAAGTGAAGGATGATTCATTCTCTAAGGGGATGAATGATGGTTCGGGAAGTCACGGATGAGGCAGAAGTGGCTATCGTGGCAAAGGTCGAGGTGGTGGCAGAGGCAGAGGTCAATTGAATGATCAACGACATCAATTCAAGAGCAATATTCAATGTCATTATTGTAAGAAATTTGGCCATAAAGAAGCTGATTGTTGGGCCAAGCAGAAAGATGAAGCAAAGGGAGCCAACTTTGTCCAAAAAGTTGCAGGAGAAGAAAATTTGTTTATGGCTCCTTCTCCGATCAACAGTGACGTTAATGGAGTCTGGTTCATGGACACTGGCTGCTCTAATCATATGACTGGAACAAGGATGTTGTTCAAATAATTTGATGATAGCCAGAAGAGTGAGGTTCGATTTGGCGAAGAGAGGCTTGTGAAGGTGGAAGGAAAAGGCACAATTTCCATCAACACATCATAGGGTAATGTTAAAACTTCTACATGATGTGCAATTTGTTCCTGAGTTAAGTCATAATTTGTTGAGTGTTGGACAATTGATGGAAGATGGTTATTTTCTGTTATTCGATCATGGTGTATGCTCTGTTTATGATAAAACTTCTGGCCAACATATAGTCAGCATTCCTAAGAGACAGAATAGGATGTTTCCTTTACAAGTCTCAAATAAAAAAAATTGTGCGTTCAATGTTAAACCTACTGAATCAAATTTGTGGTATCTTCGGTATAGGCATCTGAATGTGGGAGGATTGAAACTGTTGGCTAGAAACAATATGGTAATTGGATTACCTAATATTGATGGCATTGAGTTCTGTGAAGGATGTGGGTATGGCAAACAGATCAAACATTCATTCCCTATAAACAAGGCATTGAGAGCTTCGAAATGTCTTCTACTAGTGCATGCTGATGTATGTGGTCCAATGAGTATTGAGTCTTTGGGTGGTGTTAGGCGATAAATTGTCCTATTTTACGTGCCTCATTCACTCACTTTTACCTCATATAATAACTTAATCTTTAGGATTTTTACTTGTTTTATTTATATTTTGTAGGAAATAACGTCAAATCGAGCAAACGTCGCGAAAAGGAGCGAAGACGGGACAAAGCGAAGAAAAACAGTAAGAACCGGCAAAAAGGGTCGCTTGGGGGCCAAACCACCGTGCCAGAGGAGCGGCATGGTGGGGCCGTGCCACATGGCACGGTCGTGCCCCCCCGGTCTCGCGATTTTCTACTTAAGGCCCGTTCGGGCGTTTTTGCTCGAGGTCGCACGGGGGTCGCTTTGGGTTTTCTCTGGCGATTTTTAGGATAGTCTAAGTTAGGTTTTAGCAAATAAAACCTCAATAGGAGGATTAGTTTAGGATTGAAGATTGTAATCTTGGATTCAACCTTTGGATTTCAAGTTCCTTCTATCAATTCAAGACTAAGTTTTCTTTCCCTTTCTCTCTTTATTTCATATGTTGTTCTTGTTTATGTTTTGTCAGTTTAATTCTTGTATTTGTTTGTTTAGTTTCAGTGTTTAGTTTTTGTTGTTAATTCATGTTTATTTAGTTGTTTAGATGTGATTTATTTTATTCTCTTTGTTCTCTTGTTCAAGTTCATGTTCTTGTTTGTTAGTTTAGGTTTTCATGTGTTTTTGATGTTTAGTTGGTAGGTTGTGTTGACTTGGATTGTGATTAGCCTCTTGATGACTAATTAGTCTTGTATTAGGCCTAACCATACCGAATTTATGCCTAAAACTTAGAGTTTTCTCTCACGCCCGCTAAGTGTTCGATGAAATGCTTGAGAGAGCTTTCATCCATATTTTTGAACAATTGACTTATAATGAGAGGTGAGGTCGATTAGTTAGTGTGGGAGAGGGAATGGCCGAGTTCGGGATATGAAAATAGTATCCGAATCGAGTTAGGTCCGGGGGTTGCTAATCTTGTGGTCTAATTGGGCTAACCCCATAAAAATAGGTGGTTAGGCTAATTAGACTAGCTCATGACCCTTGAGAGAGGGCTTGGGTGGTCTTCGATGGTACAACCGATCATCTCTAGTTTGTAATGTAGTTTGGGTAGGTTAGGACGCGTCTCGATTAGTTGGTTTGTCTATTGATCAAATCACAACTCCAAGTTGCTTTTTCTATGTTTATTAGCGTAATTTAGTTTACCCTCTACCCCCTTCGATTTTGTCTAACTCGAGATGCTTTAGTTAGCCCTGATAGTTGGAGACACAACTCTCTGTGGACGACACCCCAAGTACTCAACAATACACCTTGCACTTAGGGTTTATAAATATTAAAACTCTGTGGTTTTTCCTAACAAGTTTGTGGCGCCGTTGTCGAGGAGTTGACGTCTTTCAATATTGGGGTTTACTTGATCATTCGAGACTAGGCCTTTTAGATAATCCCAAAAAAAAATTAAAAAAATAAAAAAATAAAAAATTTTCAAAAAAATTCAAGATGGCTATTTTCCATTTACCTCAGTTTGAGCATGAACTTTTTTGGCACTACTTGTTTAGGTTGAATGATTATCGTGCTCAATATGTGCTTTTTGAGTATGAAAAATGGGAAATATGTGATATTGTGCTTGAGTGGATAATACCCGAGACTTGAGCCATCCTTGAGTCCATGTGCTATGGTGGTTTGCATTCTTTAGCTGTTGATGACATGTGGGATTTGTTTGAGTCTTTAGCTAAGCATCAATGGCAATCTGATGATGCTAGGGACCTATATCATCACTACTCTTCTTACCCTTATGTGTTGTGCTCTTTTTGCCAATCTTTTGACCATGATGTGGATTTTTGTCCTTATTATGATGTTTTCGATGGATGTTATGCTAGACTTGATGCCATGATAGGGACAATGAATGAGCAACATGAGCGTTTTGTTAGTAGGATGGGGGAGTGTATTTTATTATATGAGACCGATCCTAGTCCACCTTGCCCTAGACTTGAGGCTCGTCTCTATGATGATTGTAAGACTTTCATTCCCCTAGAGTCTAATGTTGTTGATGATACACCTTTAACCGACCTAGGAGCAGTGTTTAACCCTCCCTTGACCCCATTGACATTTGTTGCTCTATCCTTTTCTAGCACACCTATGGACACTAGTATTAGTGACTCGATCTTACTTGCTTTTCCCCTTCCTTTAGCTCAGTACATGGGGTTAGAGATGGGCGAGACTTCTTGGGGTGATGCTAGTTCTGTAGAGGATGTTTTGCTTTCTTGGTCAGGAGGACTTACATTGGTTGAGCCATATCTTGAGGAGGCTCCTTTCGAGGAGTTGTGTGATGATAGTTTGATGGTTGGTGCCGCACCTAGTATTGAGCATATCAACCCAATTTGCACCGAGCCACTTGACTTGACCCCTATTTCATCCCCTTTACTTTCCACCACGCCCTCTCACTTGTATGCATTTCATGAGTCCCTAGGTGACATTCGAGGGTATAATCCCTCCTTAGACCCTTATTGTTCATACCTAGAGGACATATCTAGGAAAATTGAGTGGACCACATTCTTTGATTATTATTTCGATTTTTCTATGGCATTTGATAAGTTCAAGAGGGCACTAACTCTATTTGCTACATCTTTACTAGTGTTCTCTTACTTACATCCCTTTGAGATGCGTGCAAAGGCACACGATAAGCTTCTGAGAGTGTTAATCGCATCCGAGTTGACAAATCGCATCTTGAGAGACAAGGAGTAGTTGATGCTTCTTGCGCACTTGTGGAATAGTTCAGGTGCATTCAGTACCCGACCTGGTATAATCGTTCTCACGGTTCCCCCCTTCTTTTTATTTTTTTATTTTCTTTCTTTTTGTTTTTGTTTAGTTGTAGATATTAGGATTGTACTTTTGTGGTGATCATTTTGAGGAGAAATTTGGGATGCTGTTGAGCCATTGATGGCTATGATCACCGTTTTTATTTTTTTATGAATATTTGTGTGTTGTGATTGGTGGTGTTGATGGATTGGCACATCTTTGTTTTTGGTGGTTAGTCTTATATATATGTGTGGTTTTGTTTTTGATTTGGCGAGTGTTTTTGGGAGAGTGTGCCAGCTTATATATGTGTGCAGGTTTAGTGTTTTTGTGTGTTGTTTGTTTTGTTTTGTATGTCTTGTGCGATTTTGTTTTCTTTATTTTTATGTGTTTTGTGGTTGGTGATAACTCTCAACTCACAATGAGGACATTGTGAAATTTAGATGTGGGGGTGGGGTCATCTACCCCTTTATTCTTATTTTTGTAAAAATTTTTCATTTATTTTTGTGTAAATTTTTCATTTTTTCTCTTTTTTTTGGGCATAATTTTTTCTTTTTTTGAATTTTGGGGAGTTTTGTACTATTTTGATCAGCCTTGATCTCTGGTACCTTGGCTATTAGCTCGTATATAAATATAATATGTATGATAGCTATTCGTCCCAAGTCTGTCATTTTAGGCCTCAATTCTAACCCCAACAGTCTATTGTAATTTTTGCAATCCAGTCCTGATTTATGTATTATCATTATCTTACATTCTTAGTCTTCCATGATCGGCTCTTCCACTTGTCTACTGCACAGTTACCTCTGTATGTGCTTGCACCCCTTTTCCAAAAACAAAAACAAAAACAAACAAACTCATGCGCTACTGGGTGTATCCCTTTGAGGCGTGACAGGAGTTTGGAATGACAAAGAAGAAGAAAAAGAAGAAAAAAGTGGGGAAGAAAAGAGTTTGAAATGACAAGTATCTCTTTGAGACATGCGCTACTGGGTGCTATCCTTTGAGGCAATACTGTTATTGAGAAAGTTTGTTTTCCATGCTAGCAAGTCAATAAGGTAGCTTGTGTCAGTTAAGTGAGATTGAGTTTGATTTTAGTAAGCCAAAGTCTTAGGGTGATGATACACTTGCACATCAAGCACCAGAATGGATTCAATATTCTCATGCGTCGTAGGGTGAAAAGGTGATGTCTAGATGCCATTCTTTGGGATGATGTGTCTTGAAATGCATATAATGCTTGCGTACAAACTGATACTTGAGTTACTAGGGGGTTTTGGTTGATCCGATTGTGTACAGTTTACCCCTATGTATATTTTGTATTTTATCATTTTTATTTTTCGATTTTTGTTTCTCTTTTCTTTGTTTTCCTTTTTGAGATTTTGTGGGTATATCTTCTGCAAACCCTCATGAGATCACACTCGTCCACTTGGGGGAACCAAGGGGTTTAAAGGGCTTGTTGTATACGCTAAATGCAACTGTGATTCCTACGAAAGTGAGTTAGGTTCTTAAGTTAGTTTTTCTTTTGTTTTGCTCGAGGACGAGCAAAAGATAGGTGTGGGGGTATTTGTTAGGCGATAAATTGTCCTATTTTATGTGTCTCTTTCACTCACTTTTAGCTCGTATAATAACTTAATCTTTAGAATTTTTACTTGTTTTATTTATGTTTTGTAGAAAATAATTTCAAATTGAGCAAATATCGTGAAAAGGAGCGAAGACGGGACAAAGCGAAGAAAAACAGCAAAAACCGGCAAAAAGGGTCGCTTGGGGGCCGAACCACCGTGCCAGAGGAGTGGCACGGTGGGGCCGTGCCACATAGCACGGTCGTGCCCCCCGACTCCCACGATTTTCTACTTAAGGCCCATTCTGGCGTTTTTGCTCGAGGTCGCACGGGGGTCGCTTTAGGGCTTCTCTCTTGTAATTTTTAGGGTAGTTTAAGTTAGGTTTTAGCAAATAAAACCTCAATAGGAGGATTAGTTTAGGATTGAAGATTGTAATCTGGGATTCAACCTTTGGATTTCAAGTTCCTTCTATCAATTCAAGACTAAGTTTTCTTTCCCCTTCTCTCTTTATTTCATATGTTGCTCTTGTTTATGTTTTGTTAGTTTAATTCTTGTATTTGTTTGTTTAGTTTCAGTGTTTGGTTTTTGTTGTTAATTCTTGTTTATTTAGTTGTTTAGATTTGATTTATTTTATTCTCTTTGTTCTCTTGTTCAAGTTCATGTTCTTGTTTGTTAGTTTAGGTTTTCATGTGTTTTTGATGTTTAGTTGGTAGATTGTGTTGGCTTCGATTGTGATTAGTCTCTTGATGGTTAATTAGTCTTATATTAGGTCTAACCATATCCAATCTATGCCTAAAACTTAGAGTTTTCTCTCACGCCCGCCAAGTGTTCGATGAAATGCTTGAGAGAGCTTTCATCCATATTTTTGGGCGATTGACTTATGCTGAGAGGTGAGGTCGATTAGCTAGTGTGGGAGAGGGAATGGCCGAGTTCGGGACATGAAAATGGTATCCGAATCGAGTTAGATCCGGGGGTTGCTAATCTTGTAGTCTAATTGGGCTAACCCTATGAAAATAAGTGGTTAGGCTAATTAGACTAGCTCATAACCCTTGAGAGAGGGCTTGGATGGTCTTCGATGGTGCAATCGATCACTCTAGTTCGTAATGTAGTTTGGGTAAGTTAGGACTCGTCTTGATTAATTGGTTCGTCCATTGGTTAAATCACAACTCCAAGTTACTTTTTCTATGTTTGTTAGCGTAATTTAGTTTACCCTCTACCCCCTTCGATTTTGCCTAACTCGAGACGCTTTAGTTAGCCCTGGTAGTTGGAAACACAACTCTCTGTGGACGACACCCTAAGTACTCAACGATATACCTTGCACTTGGGGTTTATAAATATTAAAACTCTGTGTTTTTCCCTAATAGGTGGAAGTCAGTATTTTTACTATTTATCGATGATTATAGTAGGATGAGCTGGGTTTTTTCCTTGAAATTCAAGTCTGAAACATTTGAAAGTTTCAAGAGGTTCAAAGAGTTAGTGGAGAAGCAAAATGGCTACCCTATAAAGATCTTGCATTCTGATCGATGAGGTGAATTTACATCTAATGAGTTTGCTATTTTTTGTGGGAAAAATGGAGTTTGTAGGGAGTTGACAGCACCGTATACACCTGAGCAAAATGGTATGGCCGAGCGGAAAAATCGAATGGTGGTTGAAATGGCTTGAAGTATAATAAATGCAGCAAGTCTTCCTAAGAGATTATAGGCAGAAGTAGTGGCTACAGCTGCGCATATTCTCAATATTTCACCGACAAAGGCAGTCCTGAATCGACCAAGGGTAATCCATTTCAAGGTTTTTGGTTGTATAGCATATACTTTGGACAAGTCTCCATCTCGACACAAGCTCGATGCAAAATCAGAGAAATGTATTTTTGTGGGTTATAGCCCTCAGTCCAAAGCATATAAACTATATAACCCCATAAATGACGAGGTAATAATTAGCAGGGACATGGTGTTCAATGAGGCAGCAACCTGGGGTTGGACTGACAACAAAATTCAACCATCTGGAGACGATCACCTCGTTTCATATCCCGCAGAGTCAGTTGCAGGTTCACCAGAAAATTCTCCTGGAAATTCACTTGTAACCTCATCTGCAACTTCACCTGAAGGTTCACCTGAAATCTTACCTGCAAGCACACCTATAATCTGACCTGTGAGAACACCAAAGAGTACATCAGCAACTCTTGACGAGCCTATTCCGCTGCAAAGATCAACAAGAGAAAGAAAGCCAAATCCCAGATATGCTAACGCTAACAATTCATCTTATTCCGTTGCTTTGCTTGTTTCAGACCCTATATACTTTTAAGAAGTTGAGGAAGAACCTGAGTGGTGCAAAGCTATGGAGGAAGAGTTATTGGCTATTCAAAAAAATGAGACTTGGGATTTGGTAGACTTGCCAGAAGGAAAAAATGCTATTGGCCTAAAATGGGTATTTCGCACCAAATATAACGCTGATGGGAAGATTCAGAAACACAAGGCCCGATTAGTTGCAAAAGGATATGCTCAACAACAAGGCGTTGATTTTGATGAAACGTTCTCTCCTGTGACTCGTTTTGAAACTGTAAGAATTTTTCTAGCCTTAGCCACTTAATTTAAATGGGCTGTGTTTTAATTTGATGTGAAGTCTGCCTTTTTGAATGGAGAACTAAATGAGGAGGTGTTCGTTATGCAACCTAAAGGGTTTGTGATTAGTGGTAAGGAAAACAAAGTCTACAAGTTAAAAAAGGCTTTGTACGGGCTTAAATAGGCTCTGCGAGCATGGTACAAGAAAATTGATAACTTTTTTATTGAGAGTGGTTTTGAACAAAGTGCAAATGAGCCTACTCTTTATTTTAAAAGGCAAGGTAAAAGTGATTTTTTGGTGGTATGTTTATATGCCGATGACATAACATACATGGGGTCTTCTTAATCTCTTATTGCTGAGTTTAAGTCTTGCATGATGAAAACATTTGAGATGACCGATTTGGGCTTATTACACTATTTTCTTGGACTTGATGTCAAGCAAGGTACAGATGGTATTTTCATCTCTCAACAGAAATATGTCATGGACCTTGATTAAAGTGGACTTCCTCCTTGGTTCTCCCCAACAGTGGTATCAGAGTCGATGGTGCGTTCGGCTGGGCGAAAAAGGTGTGGTATAGTGGACCCCCATGGATGAGTTTGGTAGAGTGACACGCAGGTGTTGATCGAGCGGAAACACGTGTGCTGAAGCATGGCTCGATGGCGTGGATAAGCTCTTAGGTGGTATTATCAAAAAAAGCACCATGGACAAGAGCAGAAAAAAACACATGGAATGCACATTTGGTACTCCTAGAACAGAGTGGATAGCATGGAGGGGGTAGAGCAGTATGTAGACTCTATGGAGTAGAGTGCGGTGTGCTCTTGATGGTGGCTTGACACCATGGTAAAGACTTCTGCTCAAGGGGGAGCTTGTACGTTGATGTAGTCCGGAAGAGACTCATGTGTGTGGGGGAGATTGTTGAAAAAATCACACGTGAGTGAAGAGTCCCACATCGGGAATATGAAGAGAAGGACCATGATATATAAGTCAAGTAAGCTACTCCTCTTTTGGCTAATTGATTTTAGGATGGAACCTCACTTGTACTTGTTGCCATGGTTGAACCCTTTGTTCACTTTGGCTCTCAATGTATTTTGACCTCTCTGCAGTTTGGGGTTGCAGACTCTCACTATCTCTCTTTCACAGCAAGTGAGGTTCCATCCCAATTGGTTTTATGAGAAGTAGCCCACTTGACTTATATACTATGGTCATTCTTTTCAAACTCCCAATGTGAGACTCTTCACTCATGTGTGACATTCCCAACAATCTCCTCCTCACACATGAGTCCCTTCCGAACCACATCAATGCACAAGCTCCCCCTTGAGTGGAAGTCTTTACTAAGGTGTCAAGCCACCGTCAAGAGCACACTTGCATTCTACTCCACAGAGTCCGCACACTGCTCTACACCGAGCCTCCATGTTATTCACTTTGTTACAGGAGTACCCACCATGCATTCCGCTCTTGTCCATGGTGTTTTTTTTCATAATACCACCCAAGAACTTATCCACGCCATCGAGCCACGCTGTGGCACACGTGTTCCCACTCGATCAACACTGCGTGTCACTTCACCAAGCTCGTCCATGGGGTCCACCAATGCAACACTTTTTGGCCCAGCCGAAGCACCATCGGCTCTAATACCACTATTGGGACTTAGCAGCAGAAAAGTAGTAAAGTCAGGGAAATGAAGCTGAGTATTTTTCGGAGAAAGACAAATTGCTGCACATTTTCATCGAATCAAGGACATAATATTTTGAAAAAATCCTGCAAGCGTAAGTGTAAGATACACCTTCCAACCAGAGAAACAATCTTCTATGTTTCTATTGTTGACCACCAGTAATTTAGTGAAACATGGTGCAAGGTAAGTGTTGGGTTTTATGGCCCAAAATCTCGGGTTTAGGCACGGGGTGACCATGCTGCATGGGCACGGACGTGCCGCGACACAGAAGACCGAAGAACAGAGCAGACAGAGAAGTGACACGGTGTGCCCGTGCCATGTAGCACGGTCGTGCCACATGGCACGGCACGACCGTGCCGCCCTGGCACGACCGTGCCACGGGAAATTTTCTGCCGCCTTAAAGTGACGGCTAGGGTTGCGCTTTGGTGACGGTTTTGGAAGGCGGCAGCTAGGGTTTTCAGGGGGAAACCCTACCTCACAGACCCTATATAAAGGGGGTCTATGGCCTTGTTTCAATAGACTCTAGTATAGAAAACACATTGAGAGAGAGAGGTTATTTGTGAGAGAATACAATTGAGAGTATTGTAATTCTGCTCTTAATCACTGAAGTGATTGTGGTGTACTACTCTGCTCATAGTGAAATTTGTCGGTGTGCTGTTGCCGTCCGTGGTTTTTCCCGATTTGGGTTTTCCACGTTAAATCTCTTGTCTTCTTATTTCTGTTTTCTGTTATTCACTTGATTTCTGAATCTTTAACTCATCCTATCGCTTCCGCTATTGTTGTTGCTCTAATATTTTTCCTAACAAGTGGTATCAGAGCTTTGGTTATAGGATGTCTTCTATCATGAGGGTAGATATTCAGAAATTCGATGGGGAGATTAGTTTTAATCTCTGTAAGGTGCAGATGAGAGCAGTTCTCATTCAGCACGGGTTGTGGAAGGTTCTGAAGGGACCTCACGTAAAACCCGAGAAGATGACAGAAGAACAGTGGACTGAAGATGTAAAGAACAGACGTGGGTGGTTGACGGAGGACGAATGGGAGGAACTGGAGCTGAAAGCGGTTTCAGCCATACAGTTGTGCTTGGCACCACATGTCCTGCGAGAGGTGCTTGATAAGACAATTACGGTGGATCTTTGGGCTCGGCTGGAGGAACTCTACATGACGAAGAGTCTCGCCAACAAGATCCGTTTGAAAGAAAGGTTGTATACCTTTCGTATGGCTGAAGGTACCCCTATTCAAAAACATTTGAATGAGTTTAACTCTATTCTTGTTGATTTGGAGAGTCTGGATGTGAAAGTTGAGGATGAGGATAAGGCTATTTTGCTTGTTGTGTCGTTACCCCCTTCTTATAAACACTTTAAGAAGATTATGCTATATAGTAATTCTAATACTATATCGTTTGAAGATGTTAAGTCAAACCTGTTGTCTAAAGAGAAGTTTGATCTTGACATTCATGATTCTCCTGAAGGATTAGCAGTAAGGGGTACAGCAACTGAAAAGGGGAACGGTAATAGGAGTAAGAACCGTTCTAAGTCTAAAAATCCTCATGCTGGTAAGACCTGCAATTACTGTGGTAAATTGGGTCATATTATTGCTAACTGCTGGAAACTGCAAAAGAAGAAGGAGAAAGAGGAAGATAATCTTCAGGAGCTTGCTGAAACTTCATTTGCTGAATCTGATTCTGATGGTGACGTGTTGTTCGCTACCTCTACTGAAAGAGGGAGTGATTCTGATTGGATTCTTGATTCTGGGTGTACCTATCATATGTGTCCTCACAAGGACTGGTTTTCAACATATGATCCAGTTGATTCATCTGTTGTCCACATGGGCAATAATGCCCAATGTAATGTAACTGGAATTGGTACTGTTAAAATCAAAACTCATGATGGTGTTGTCAGGACCTTATCGAATGTTCGTCACGTTCCTGACTTGAAGCGTAACCTCATCTCGTTGGGCACCCTTGAATCCAAAGGGTGCAAAAATTCAGCTGAAGGTGGAGTTCTGAAGGTCTCAAAGGACAGTAGGATTCTGCTGAAGGGTTTGAGGCAAGGAGGCCTCTATGTCTTGCAGGCATCTACTGTGACAGGTTACATGAAGGAAAGTTCATATAAATCATCTCCTAGAGCTAAGTTCAAGCATTGCTTGAACTCAGTTGGTATTCGCAGTCATTGAGAAGCCCTGCGGGGCATAGCCCCATAGGGGGCATCACCCCTTGGGGTGTGACGACGACGACGGTAATTGAAGACTGGAGATTTTGGTCCAAGGTGGAGATTGTTGGGTTTTATGACCTAAAATCTCGGGTTTAGGCACGGGGTGACCATGCTGCATGGGCACGGGCGTGCCGCGACACAGAAGACCGAAGAACAGAGCAGACAGAGAAGTGACACGGTGTGCCCGTGCCATGTGGCACGGCACGACCGTGCCAGGGGAAATTTTCTGCCGCCTTAAAGTGGCAGCTAGGGTTGCGCTTTGGTGACGGTTTTTGGAAGGCGGCAGCTAGGGTTTTCAAGGGGAAACCCTACCTCACAGACCCTATATAAAGGGGGTCTAGGGCCTTGTTTCAAGATACTCCAATATAGAAAACACATTGAGAGAGTGAGGTTTTATGTGAGAGAATACAATTGAGAGTATTGTAATTCTGCTCTTAATCATTGAAGTGATTGTGGTGTACTACTCTGCTCATAGTGAAATTTGTCGGTGTGCTGTCGCCGTCCGTGGTTTTTCCCGATTTGGGTTTTCCACGTTAAATCTCCTGTCTTCTTATTTCTGTTTTCTGTTATTCACTTGATTTCTGAATCTCTAACTCATCCTATCGCTTCCGCTATTGTTGTTGCTCTAATATTTTTCCTAACAGTAAGCTTTGACTAGTTGATCTTTTCTTATTTCATAAATATAAACAATATCTCTACAAATGAAAAGTTGCTTTGAAATGAATATACCTTGGAGTCTCCATGCATAGTCTCACCCCACCAGGACCATGTTATTATCTGATTGATCTATTTCTTAATATTGCATGACATGGCAAGATCTTTTGCATATTCAAAAGATGATTTCAGCCCTTAAGAAAGTTTATTAAAGATACCTCCCAATTAAATTATCACCTCATTTCCTTGTAATTTAAAATATGGCGACTTGATCCTATACAGCCCCAGGAGTGGCCTCCCCTGGAAAGCTCTATCAGAACCTCTCTATCCCCCAAAAAATTCTCCCCCGTATACATCTAGATAATGATGCTATAGAAACTGTCTTCAATTGATTTTTAATTCTATTACCTGGACTTGATTCCATGCAGCCCCAGGAGTGGCCTCCCTTGGAAAGCTTCGCATGAGTCTTTATTCTCAAAGAATTCTCCCCTGTACACATCTAGATAATGATGCTATAGAAACTACCTTCGACTGATTGTTAATCTTATTTCCTTTTTTCTATTTTCTGGAGAGTAGGATGTCTTCTTATCACCATGTTTGGCCAGTAAGTTACACCTCCTTGCTATAATCACAGTGATAGATGCCTTTGTTTTCGGATCTCAAATAATCTTCCCCATGTTTTTTGGTTGAATACACTGATCTTAGGCTTCTTCGAGGATGTACTAAGCTTTACTTGAATTTGGGTCGAACAGGATTTGGAGTTTGGGTGGAAAGTTGTTGTGGGCTCAACTGTTGCATTCATTGGAGCTGCAATGGGCAGCGTCGGAGGGGTTGGAGGGGGTGCTATCTTTGTCCCAATGCTTGTATTGATCATTGGCTTCGACCCCAAATCATCTGCTGCCATTTCTAAATGTTGGTAACTGACTTTTATTTGGTATCCATCTGTTTTGCTATTCACTGTGGACAACAGTTTTCATGATTATGGACAGAGCTATAGAAGTTTTTCCACAATCATTCCTAAATCTAGCTTCAGTGACCATGGTAGTGGATTATAATTATAGCATTTCATGAGCGAGATAAAGCGTAATTAATATTTCTTTAACTCTCTGAATGCAACCCTGAATTTTATGAATGTAAGATGGTTCTGTTGATGTACAATAACTTTAGGAGCAAACTGCTTGAATTTGGAATGCAGCCACTGTGACAAAGTAGTTTACCAAATTTTATCAGGTATGATCATGGGCACTGCTGGATCAACAGTGTACTATAATTTAAGGCGGAGACATCCAACATTGAATATGCCTCTCATAGACTATGACTTAGCTCTGCTCTTTCAGCCTATGCTTATGGTGGGCATCAGTGTTGGAGTCGCATTCAACATGATTTTTGCTGATTGGATGATTACAGTTCTGCTTATCATTCTGTTCATAGGTAAGCAATCAACTGCATCTTTAAGTTATAGCATAGAACAGACCAAGACGCATAATTGAGGAGTCTCTGAAAATAGCCTTTTGTCTAGAGACTAGCTGAACCTGAAATACCTAACTCAAGGTCACAAAATTGTCATGAACTCTCATGATCTTTTGTTCAAAACTTCATATTTCTTGATTAGAAAGGTAATAAACTTCTGGTGGAATTAAATTGTAGTTAATTCAACAAAATCCTTCACAAAAGGCATTGAGACATGGGGGAAAGAGACCTTAGCAAAGCAGGTGAGGTAATAATTACCCAACTGAAAGTGACATGTTTCTTGGTGTTTTAAATGCATGATTGGGAGTTTTATTAAGATCTGGATTGACAGGAAGCTAGCAAGCAACAGGAATCTGATGACAAACAAGTTGGTCAGTGCCTTGTCTTTCTCAAAAATTCTTCACATGGTGAGCATTGTAGGTCTTGTTCTGCTTTTATGCCACAGAATACCCCCTAAAATTTTGTCCATGCCGCCTCAGAAACACATATTAGTAATATTCAGCAACCAGCTCGCACTCGTAGTCTGTCATTTTCATCAGTCAGTTAACGTCAGCCATTAGAAGTAGTAGTTTTTGGCAATCAAAACCAAGCCTCTTTGTTCATGATATCAACTCACCACATTGCTTTTTTGATAGATGCACAATTAAACGACCTTACCTGCTTCTTCCATGATTCCCCATTTCAAGGTTCTTTCCAAAGTTCTGTGGAACTTTCCGCGATAGAGCTCACTGAAAGGGTTGAAGGAAGGAAACTAGAAGAAACAGAGAATGAGACAACCCTTCTGCTCAACAAAAGTAGGTTGGTTTTTTTTTTTTTTTTAATTCATATTCATATTTTCATGTGAATTTGGATTATTTTCTCCATCCGTGGGTGTTACTTTTATTTCAAACTCTGAAGATTGCTTCATTGGAGCAATTGTGAACAGTATTCAGACTTGTGTGCATTGTCTGCTCTGAGGAACGTAATGAAATACCTCTAATTCAAAGTAAATCTTCGGCCTCTTTATAGCAAGGATTTGAGGATAAAACTTGAAACGAATGATAGTAAGAATAGGCCAGGGGAAAATTGTTTCGGCACATCTGAAATCATACTGACTGATTAATATGCTTCCTCAAAGTTAACTTCTGGAAGCTCTTTCCTAATATATCCAAAGAATCAGAAGTGATGCAACGTACAAACAGTTCATGCTTCATATTCTCCTTCCTTCTCATGCTTGGAAACAATGTGCTTTCTTGACCACAGATGAATCTGGTTGCAGCAGGGTATCAGTCCTCAGAGGTCCTGATGTTTCGCCAAATAAGGTTTATTTCTATGCTTATTGTCTTTGGGCTCCAGGCTCCAATTTGTGACACCTAATTCACATTTATCATGATGTTTTTTAACTTCAAAATCTTTTCATCTTTTGTTGTTATTTTCTTCAACCAGACCACCATCTTAAACAACATTAAATGGAAACAGCTATCGCTCCTCGTGTTTGTGTGGGTGGCTTTCTTTGCAGTTCAAATCATGAAGGTCAGTGTTGTTGGCTGGTATCTTTTGAAGGAATAGGATATGTGCTTTTATTGTTGTCCTGAAAGGTATATGATATGCTCCTTTTAGATTGAAATAAAACCTTTCTGGAAAACTGTTTTACTTTGATTCCATTATTCAAGTATACATTGACAAGTCTTAATACATTTCGCAACCAGAGATAGAATAGAAGGTTAAATAAGGCTGTATAACTTGTAATTGGCTCCTCATCAACAGAGCTGCAACAACCTTTCAATGGCTCTTGAATCTTCAATGGCTGCATGTCTGTCATCTCTAACTTCATGTGCTTCTTCCCCAGTTCTCATTCTACTTTGTGGTTGTGTGAGGGGAATTTCCAATCATCCATGCTTTCATCAGCCAGAGTATTCAGAGATTCAAGACTATAAACTTTGTATAGTCGGCCATTTGAGGTGCATGTTACCTCAGGGCTCAGCCTTTCTTGTGTCTCGCGACTCTCTAGTTCCACACTTTTGCCTTTGGTCTTCATCTTTGAGTTGCACCGATTATTGATCAGTTGGATTTAGGGACCTTTTTCACTCTCTGCATAGGTCTGCTCTAAACGTCATTAGTTCCCCAAAGTGTTCTAAGCACTGAGAAACCCCTTTGTTTTAACTGCTTAGACATTACAATAGGTTCGCTAAAATGTGAGTAACAACAAATAACCACAAAATTACATAGTACCCTGACACTGTTGATTGATTAATTGCAAATCTTAAATCTCCAGCGGAAGCTTTTCATTATATTCCACACCAAAAGTTATTGAACATGTGGTTTTTCTGACCTGTATGCAGACTCATGTAGTCACCTGCTCTATGGACTACTGGATTCTGAACTCACTTCAGGTAATCTTCTTTTGCCCCCAGTATCTGAGATTTGTTTTCATATATTTGTGGCACAGTCATATCTTGCCAATAACAGAGGTATGAACTCAAATTTGGCCTCAAGATGTTCGGACAAACTGAGTTTATATAGATGGGAAGGAATGTAATGATACATTTGAAGTCCGTGAATCCAAATTGTGAAAATATTGTGGTTTAATTCACACGCCTCCTTTCTAAATGGTCTATGCCTAGGTAATAATTGGGTCGTCTGTGGCGACCTATCAAGCAGTGTGCTTATACAAAGGGACAACCGCAATCACATCCAGTGGAAAGGAGATCACACACTGGACCTTGTCTCAGATACTCGTGTACTTTTTCAGTGGGATATTGGCTGGTACCGCTGGTGGCTTGCTCGGTATAGGGGGTGGAACCATTTTAACACCCTTGTTTCTTGAACTAGGCGTTCCACCTCAGGTACTATGTGAAATTCTCTTAACTATGTGTCATTCCATGAGAACAAAATTTCCGAAGATTTCCAAGGAAATATGGAATCCTTGACGGTTAACAACTCCTGCAGGTAGCTAGTGCAACTTCAGCATTCTCCATGCTATTCTCATCTTCTATGTCTGTTGTGCAGTATTTCATCCTAAAACGGTTCCCTATTCCATATTGTACGTACTTATTTCTTCTCTTCATGTATTTCTTTCCTTGCTTTTGGTTCTGGTTGCCAACAACAGTGACGTATAGATTGATAATTTTGCGCATTATCTTTGGTTCAGCTGCCTATTTATGCTCAGTTGCTGCAGTTGCTGCCTTGACAGGCCAACATGTAGTTAGCAAGATCATAGCCATGATAGGAAGAACGTCCATTATCGTCTTCATCCTGGCTTTCACAATTTTCGTCAGTGCACTCTGTCTGGGTAAGTTGCTAACATTATTTTGCAACTGTGTTATCAAAATTGAGGTGGATTTTCAGGTCTGAATTCGAATGTGAAATGGTGTTTTTCTGCAGGTGGAGTGGGTATCACCCACATGATTCACAAGCTGCAGAATCACGAGTATATGGGCTTCGAGAGTATGTGCCACTGACTTATTAGACATCGATACACGCCCATCATTTCTGCATCTTCAAAAGGTTCGACATCGATGCACGCCCATCATTCCTGCATCTTCAAATGGGGAACCAAACCCTGTGAAAATCAAGTATCATACCACTAGATTATGCAGTTAGGGGCTCTGCATTAGCTAGATTACTTGAATAACAGCATTTATCTATTTATATTTAGCAACCGGGAGCTATTTACTTCGATCCTCTATTAAATGAAAAGTCTTTCAGTTGTGGAAGCAAATATGGGCCAGAGGTTATGTAGAGGGCCCAAAATGAAAATTCTTATGTATACTTGAGAGCACATACTACCGCATCTAATTTGTATATTTTTTTTTTATGATGTATTTGTCATATATTCTATTTTTTAATATATAATTACTTATGAGTCACATAAAAGTACATACTCTCGAGAGTATGATACATGCTTTGGGCCCAAAACATCTTAATAAAGCCAAGAAAGTAATCAACACTTACTGGATCCCACTTGTCTCTCTTTTGTCTTTTTATTTTAACTTTATTATCGATGGATCTGTTCATTTCTTTCAGCTTATGATCAACCTTCAATACTCAACATGTTATCCACCCCCCCAAAAAAAAGGAGCAAAAAGAAAAAATTTAATAATCAACATATATTTTAACATATATCAATCCCTTAGGTCTTTTTAGCTTATTTTAAATTTGAAGTTCAAGTATCCAAAAAATTAAGAGATTGTTTTTCTTTGATGATTAACCAAATTTTTGTTGGAATCTATGGTAGTAACGGACTAAATTCAAATAATATAGTAGAATACAATAGAAAGAAATTTATTCACGTTAATCGTTATAGCCCTCCTTGGTAGGTCTTTATTGAACCGAACACTAGCTTAATCTAGGTTCTTTTTTTATCCTAATACAAATATATTTTCCTGCAAAAGTATGGGGAAAAAAAAAGGAAAAGTCGATGCACAAACATCTTGTATTCACGCAAGGTCCGATAAAGGGCTTCACCATAAAGAATGAATTGCAGGTAAGGTTAATAATTATAAATCTTGTGTGGTAGATAAAGGGCTTCGCCACAAAAATATGAGAGAACGTCAATAAATCTTGTGTGGTAGATAAGGTTAATAATTAACTTAGGGCAGCTTTTGTAGAGGCTTATCCTAGAGGATACAATCATGGTCTATGCGTGCCATGTACCAATCAGATTAATTATAAATAGTTGGTAATTAATATTACTTTAACTATTACTTCAGATTATTGATAATATTACATTAACTATTTACTTTAGTATGCCAGCCGATAGTATCTGTTATGTTACACCTCTTACTCTTTAATTTCTCTAGCTTAGAAAAAGTGTCACATAGCCTGATCAAATATTATTGGCCGAATATTGTAATATGAATCCATGTACTCTTATGATATGAACTATAAGCAACCATCAACTGCTTTTTTTATTAAAAAAATACCTAATTTATTCTTGTAAAAAAATTAATTAGTATATATGCTGATATTTTCGTATTATTTCATTTTCCAATCATCTCTACCCTTCTTCCATTCTAATTTGTTAACGTATTCAAATAAGGTGAAAGCACATATACTTTTAACACTCGAACACCTCAACTTCTTTGCCCTAGATTGTAAACATTTTGTGCCTAAATATATATACGTCTTTTTTTCCCTCTAAATTTTGATCCTTGATAAAAGAAAAGAAATAAAACAACAGATAACCTAATTAAGCAACGTTGAATAACTTTCTTTACATAGGAAAAAGGTAGTTGTATATCAAAACTTTTAGGGAATATTCTTTCACGTTCATACATAAATAATAAGTGGCACTTAACTTGCCGTCTATAATTCCTAGGGTTTAGATGGAGACAATGACAAATGTGTTAAAGATTATTGTCACACACTTCGGAGGCTAAACAAGTTAATATCGATTAGAATATATAATATAAAAAGCTAGAAGAAGAAGAGAAAAAGAGAGCTACTAATTAATTAATGGCCGGTAGTGACAGTTAATTATTGAAAGGAAAATAATGAGGCAGAATATTATGGATGTGGGAAGAAGACAAACCGACAAACTATCTGAGGAATGACAAGTGTCTTGGTTAGTTTTTAGCTCTAACCTATTCTCTGTTTTTTTTTTTTTTTTTTAATGACCCTATAAGATATATACTAATTTTAAATATATAGATTTAAGAATACACACTCTCAAATATATAGTATTACTTTTAAGAATGTATATTCTTACAAGTCATTTCAACATCACATATTCTAAAAATTATCTATATGACAAGTAAATATTGAATATATATATATATATATATATATATATATATATATATATATAAGTGAAAGTACACACTTTCAAAGGTATAATCGATATACATTACCTGAATTCGTTACTATATATTTATATCTACACAAATATATAATTATGTGCTAATGGTTTTTGCCTTTTCAAGCACCAGGAATTCCCTTGTCAAGCAAGCGATGTATATAAATATCTACGGCTGCTATTGATATGATATAATTTGTCAATCATCCTAATCATATGCTTGACATTATGTCAATTTTGTTGGACCGGTACAATACACTTGCATTGGTGGGTGAGATTTCAGAAAACTAATATGGAAGCAGATCCATTATTTTAATTTTACCAAAATCATAAATTCAAAAAAAAAAAACTATATTAACCTTTTCTCCTTTTAATTTGTGTGTATATGTTGGTATGGGTGTACATTGTAAAGAACACTCTTTATAAGTTTATTATAATTTGTATTCAATAAGATATATTAAAATATATATCAGTACTTCAATTAATTAGCATCTATTCTTTTAATTCTTGTTAACTCCTCTAGTTTTCCAAAAACTTTATTTATAACTACTTCTAACTTATTTTTTAACTTCTTAACTTTTTTGAACTCATTCGGATATTTTTAACTCCTTCCAATTTAAAAAAAATAATAAGATTGACTCACAATCAACACACTATTTACTAGAATACCTGAACTTTAATAAAGAAAGACAACTTCTCTAGCAATAAAGATTTGCAATAAAGGTTTGCATAATTGAGATAAAATTTCATTGAAATTAAATAACAATTAAATAATAAATATCTAGTGTCGTTTTATCATACATAGAGTTCTTTTTAAACCATATAATAATCTATGAAAGTGCTCTTCTATCTTTCATCACACATAAAAGTGCTTTTTAGTGTCCGAGAACAGCTAATAATTGATTGTAATAAAAACAACTTGTCTAACATCTCTCTAACAATTTTTTATACAAATCTGTAGGCAAAGATGTTGGATGTAAAAGATGAACAATTCATGTCTCATGGGCATAAAAACTCTTTTTATCTTTTTTTTTTCTCTTTTTTATCTATTCATTTTTTCAGTAACATGGGAGATTTTATTTATTTTTTTCCCTCTCATTTATGCAGACACAATGATTTTTTTTAGTTCAAATAAATTATAAAAACAATACAGTATAATAATTAAAAAAATTAAATTTAAAATT
The DNA here is from genome assembly GCA_029747015.1 of Carnegiea gigantea. Taxonomy (NCBI): domain Eukaryota; kingdom Viridiplantae; phylum Streptophyta; class Magnoliopsida; order Caryophyllales; family Cactaceae; genus Carnegiea; species Carnegiea gigantea. Next base: position 605,623 of record JAKOGI010000007.1, read on the forward strand.
TGATATATTTAGAATCTCAACCTTAATCACTTGATTAAGATTTTATTATATGCATACACAATGATACACAGTCAGAAATCACTTTCGATTTATTTGAGGGGAAAAAGAAAGGCAAACATTTTTTTCTTTAAAAAAAAGGGCACAAGACAAAAAGTGATGACAAAGCAAGAATAGATAGATGGATAAGGCCCAACAGCATCCCTCATATCAGTCATTGCCCAGATTCATAAAAATTAGGGGGTAACTTCCCCGAACGTTCTCTCTCCTCATATAATCATTTAAATTTAAATTTAAATTTAAATTATTTAATTTAATTTCTCTATCATTCTCCATTATTTCAGGCAAAGATTTTACCATCAAGTGATGGATTTAGTACTACCACTTTGTGGCTTGGACCACATTGGATCTTCTTCGATCATATCTCCTCTTGTCAAGTTAAGGCCCCACCTCCATGGCCCAATAACCTATCTAATCATATTACCGTATAAATAACGTATCAATCTTCGTTAAATAGATCAAACTGGACATCTTAACGCGTCATGATATGTTTGTTTTTTTGACATGGGTAAATAATGGGTATACGTTAACTTCTTATTTCAATCTACTAATACCGTAAAATCTAAGATAAAAGTACGATAAAAATTAACATAAATTTCACATTTCACTAGTAGAGCTAGGGTCCAAGGGAAAAAAGGAGTAACAATTAACAAGCCAACCTAAGTTTAAATATAGACCTCACAATTCTTAATGTCTTTCACAATTAGAAAATTATGGCCACCAATATGTAAACCTCAGTCTTTAAAATGAAATATAATAACACATGAAAATTTGATTTAAATCATACAAGTAAACATTACATTGATTTTAATGTTAGAAAAAGGCGGTCCAATTTAAAACAACTCAAAAAGAAAAAAACTAACTCAAGGATCAGATACTTTGTAGAAATAATAAAGTATTTGTAATTATCAGATCATGAATATTTAAGTATTTCAAAATTTATCTGTAGATTATTTAAAATCGATCTCTCTGATTGTAAATGAATAATAATGTATATATTTGAATCCATTCAAATACTATAGTATAAGAATCATCACACCAAGGATGTCCAAGTATGAAACTCACGTCAAGGTCGCAAATTATATTCCAATATCTAATGAGAATGGAATATAGTAATAAACAAATGAAATAAATATGATGTGTGGCGCAGAGGAGACCAAAATCACAACTGCTAGATGATGAGTAGATGGCTGTAGTGGAGAGGACCTTTACGGTGGGCCGGTCACGTGGACTGCGGGTCCCAGAAAACGAAGGGCCGGTTTCTCACGTGGGCGTGGGCCGCTTCCATCTTCGTCAACCTCCACAAATCTCTCTCTCCATTCAATTATGAAGTTGATGACACGCTTGTCAATATTATTCGATATGTGCAACTCCGTCAGATTTAGATAATTCGACACTTATCTTTTGATATATTCCGAATTTAAGTTTTGTAAATAATAAATGTTCATAATAGAAGAAATGAATAATAGCTCAAATATGCACAATACATAGAAATTTAAAGATAAAAAATATATTATCAACTACCCAAAACAGAATATCCTATAATACCGACAAGAAAAGATAATGCAGTTGGAAAGAAACAAATAGATAAATTTAGAGTACGTCATATATTTTTGTTCGTACCTTTGACATGAAGGTCTTGCTAGCATACTGTATGTGAAAATTTAAGAGCACTTGTTAAATTGTCAGATATAATATTTTCTTTCATATAACAGTTGTCGACCATGTTTAACGATTAGTTGTTCATTGATTACCCTAAATATTAGTCGATAGTTGATAAATGTATTAGTTAGTTACATTAACTATTTTAAGAAAATTTTTTATTAAATTAGCTGTCTCTAAAAACGGTGCATAATAAATAAATAATTTTGAAAGAAATCAACTATAAAAAGTTTAAAGGTACAATTATTTGAAAACAATTAGTTAAATACAATTAAATTTGTTTTGAACTTTATTAAACAGTCAACCAAATCAATTCTTAAAAAAAACCACTTTTTCTTAAAAGGTTCCAAGGATAACTAATTAAATCGGTCTACTCATTGGTGAAAATTGGTCATATTGAAATATGGTTGAATGCAGCGATGGTTCTGGGATGGGGTTGGTGGAGGCGTATCTGCATATGGACACTCGAGCATTTTTTTGTGGAGGGCAACCATGCAAATTATTGAGGTAAACGCTGAACTGAAGATAAGACATATTATATTCAAGAAGATGACTGTTATTCAACTTGTTGATAGGAGACTGAAACCATCTTCCATGTATTTTTTGATTGTACGGAGGTGAGACGGGTTTGAGCCATGTGTGGGCTGAGCGAGCACATCCTTGGAGCACTGAGGGATTCGGTGCTGGGTTGCTTCCAGGGGTTAGTGGAGAAGATGGAGAATGAGAGATTCGTGGCGAAGATGGCGACCGCATGGGCTATATGGACAGCACATATGGTCCTGTTTGGTAAACAACTGTTAGCTGTTTGTATTAGCTGTTAGTTGTTAGTTGTTTGAATTAGCTGTTTATATTAGCTGTTTGAATTAACTGTTTTTAGAAAAAGTGTTTGGCAAAAATTAGCTGTTTCTCTAAAATATGTTGGTAAAATTTCATTTATGCCCTTATTTATGAATTAGTTTTTAATAAGATGTGTGTAATTTTTCCAAAAAAAAAATAATTATGTCATTTCTACAAAAAACGCTTCTTAAAAAACTAATGGGAATAGCTTTTTCAAAAAGAGCTTTTGGAGCCAAACAGTTATTGCAAACAGCTCTTTACCAAACACCCTTTAGCTGTTTGACTTGATCAAAATAGTCAAAATCCTCCCAAACAGCTATTTTTTCCCAAAAAGCTGTTGTTACCAAACACCCCCATAGTGAAATGGTTTTCAACAAGGGGAACCCATGTAGGTTGGTCATGGCGCAAGCCTTCGTCAGAATGGTCATTAAAAGTTTCATAATTTTGAAATTTGCATTCTATCACTTTTCCAATCTATAGAACTCAAATTTAATCCTCCAATAAAAATATTTATCATGGACCCACCTCATAACGCACAACTTATTTTTTTAATCATTCAAAAATTATATATTTACGCCAAAAAAAATAAAAAATAAAGAATATATTTAAAAAATCACAAAAGGACAAACAAGGGAGGAATGGGGGAGGCATGCCTGTGCAAGGCACCCCGCGTGCCCCCTGCGTTTCTCTCCGGGTGGCAGCAAGACACTGACATGCATGGGACACGCGGGCCCTCCAGCCACATGCGTGCCCTTGCGCTGCCAGTGCTCTAACAGGCTTGATGATTTCTCTCGATAAGCGGAACCCCCTCCTCTGGGCATGTGGAAGCTGAATACAGATGCGCAGGTGGCGGTCGGGTTACTGGTGAGAATTAGGTTTGCTCTCATAGATGATTCCAAAGCAATCAAGATGATTGGGATCAACAGTGCAGTTGCGGCAAGGTGGACTATCGAAGAGGCATAGGCGACAACGGTTCTATTTAGGATCCAGACGGTGGTTTTAGCTGGCTACAAGACTCTCGTCCTGAAAAGCGATTATTTGGAGTTAGTAACAAAACTCCAATCGAGCAAAAGAAACTGGCAGCAATGGACTTATTTATTGATGATATCACGTCAAAAGAGAGATGATATAATTGCACATTTAATTGCTCGCATGTATCTGAATAATATGATGAAATAAGGATATGTTGACAATTCCCCCCTAGAATGCTTACTCTTCCAGAGCTTGATCTTGCTTAATAAAATTCCTTGTTTGGCATTCACCCAAAAAAAAAAAAAAAAAAAAACCTAAACGCGCGATAATAAAAAAGAAAAAACATATTTATCTAGTGGTGGGCCAAAAGGGCTGGGGGGACGGAGGGAGGCCCCCAGTACACGTGAGCCAACTGCTTTACCACGTAATCATAACCCCCAACTGACTTATCATTATCTATCTTGACCGAACGTAACCTCCCTTGCTTTTTACTAATTTATTAAAATTTAAATTTAAATTTAAATTACGACTATTATTATTTACGATTATAGGATGCCCACTTTGTTCCACTTTCTACGGAAAGCAGCGTCGTGAATTTTTGGGTGGTAGCTGAGACGAGATGAGATTAGCTGAGATTGAGAAAGGAGAATCATTTGTCATTTCTACAATACTAAAAAAGTCAAGTTTAATTTCTTGTACCGTATACTACGTACTCATGCCTCCCCAACTACCACCCTATATATTGTATTCTATGTCTTCTATTTCTACCTAGTTTAAGTGTCAATTACGTATAATAATGTAATGACTGCAATTGAAGAGTAGGGGCATTGATCACGCCTCCAATTGCCTGCCTGATTTTAAGTATTAATTACGTACAATATATACATAGTTGATAGATGTCCAATTACTTTAGGTACTAATTACGAAATGATGAGGGATTCAATACTCCTTATGTATGATCATTATATGAGGTTGATCGTCCGTAGTGTGAATATCTAATAAATCCTATTGGTCACTACTACATATTGTTTAAGCAGTGATCTTATAGTTACTATTTGATTTTATTGTCGAAAGGTTAGAGCATTGCAAATTTAATTAAATTAGAATTTGCTCACACATGGTATAGCATTGATATGGGGTTTTTTGAAGGAAAGGGAAAACGAAGAAAAAAAAGCCTTTCTTAAACATCTTTTTTGATAGTAATTAATTAGTCCATGAGATTTATAATCATAAGTTCAAATTTTATCTAGAATAATTTAATCAAATGTAATGATACAATATATTCTAACCATCATTGTGTCAACCAATGGAAAAATTTACATGTTTTCTTATTTCCACTTGATCAAGTCTAAATGAGCATACTTAATTCATTAGAATTATTCTAGATGCATACCTATGAAATTTAATGATAACAATAAATGCAATAATCAATATTCAATAATATAAACACTTTATTGGAAATCATTAAAAGAGCGCTAATTTCTGCTCACTCTTCTCACCAAAATTCAATTGCCCTCCTCTAAAACTTCCTTATGAATTAATTGAAGGTTTAAATGAGTGACCCTAATTTCATCCACAATTTCTTTTTTTTTTTAACTGCCACATCAACTGTTACAAGTCAGAAAAAGACTAGAAAATCGTCGTATGATTGAATATTGTAAAAGTCTGTTATAAGTCCACATCAAGTACGTGTAGTCATTCATTCATCCTTCTAAAGAATATCAATTTAAAATTGAAAATAGAACATTAAAATCTTGGAATAATCCAATCTCAATTTGAACAAAGCCAATATTCCCAACAAAATTAAAGACAAACACAGTTAACAACGTAACTCACAACATCAAATTAATTTCTAAATAAAAGTTCCTCACATTAATATATAAAAAGTTTTACCATAAATATATATATATACACACATACATGCAAAGACGAAAATATATAATATACCCTTTTTACACTAAAAACTCTCTCTGAAATTTTCATCTCTGTGACGCCCCCAGAAAAAGAAAAAGGATAAAAGCAATGAAATTAACAAAATCACAGCAGGGGACCGACAAAAACATGGGTCACCCCTGTGTTGTGATACTAATTAATCCTAATCTTGCTTGCTATTAAGCTATAGGCAGCAAATTTTTTTCCCTTTTTTTTTAATAAAAGTGTATGAATCCTGATAAACTAGCCAGCTAGCTTAATTAACAAGCAGCAGATGGATTAGGAAAAGAAGGGTAGAAATGGGCCTTAGAACCCGGACCCATACCCGCACCCGGCCCCAAAGTAAACGATAACGGGTTGTTGGAGGTAGGAGTGGCAGCGGCGATCGGGATCGGAACTGGGACGCTGGCGGCTGAGCCGATCCTCTGACAACAAGACGGGCACATGGTCAGGGTGGCCGCTGGGGTGGCCGCCGCCATGTGCATGTATATGTTACCGTTGGGTTGTCCGAATTTCAAAGCCCTCAGTTCCTGCAACTCCTTCTGTAATCTCCGATTTTCGTCTGTTAATGTCTCGCAACACTTCTTCAGCTGCTCGCAGTCCATCTCTGTCTGCTTCAGCTTTGTCCTGTCATTATGTAGTGTATCTGTAAGGCCACTCTGCTAACAACCTACCATATCTAGTGATAATATATCTAACATATGCATAGCATAATTGTATTATGTGATATATGCATAGCATATGTATTGGAAAAATAAATATATATATATATATATATATATATATATATATATATATATATATATATACCCAAAACAAAAAACTATAGCTCTATTTGGCAAACAATTATTAGCTATCGGTTGTTAACTGTTTGAATTAGTGATTTGTATTAGCCATCTAAATTAGCTGTTTGTAGAAAAAATATTTCGTAAAATTAGTAATTTCTAACAAAATTATGAGACAAAAAACTAATTCTCAAAAAAAATATTCAAAAAACCTAATAGAATTAGTTTTTTCAAATTAACTTATTGAATACAAAAAGATATTCCAAACAAATATTTTATCAAATATCCAAATTAATTTTTTTAACTAGATCAAATAGTTAATTTTGATTTAAAAAACTACTCTTTAAAAAGTTGTTTATAAAGGAACAATACCCAAAAAAAAACCAAAAAAAAGGTATGTACCTGGCTCTTCGGTTTTGGAACCAGACTTCAACCTGGCGGGGCCTGAGATTTAATCGGTCCGCTAGAGCTTGTTTTTGCTTCTGCTAAATATAAGCAAACAAATCAAAATAAATATTAGTAACTGAAAACGAACTAATATAACAATTACTAATAATGATAATGATAATAATTAAAAAATGGATAAAAGTAAATACCGGATTGAGGGTACTATGTTGCTTGAAGCTGTCCTCAAGAAGAGCAGACTGCTCCTTAGTGAGGCGGAGCTTCTTCCTGGTGGTGGTGGTGGTGGCGGCGGCGGGGGCGGTAGGGCTGCCGTCCTCCTCCTCGTCATCGCTGGCCACATACGCCTCCCTCTCTCTCTTGACGGAGACAAAGTCGGGAGGCGCGGCCAAGCTGTTGGAGTGGGAGGAGGTGGCGCTGAGCTCTTGATGCGGCATCGGATACGTCTCGCCGGAGAGTTCGAGGCTGAGAGTCAAGGACGGCTCGGCCTGATCCCACGGCACATGAACCGCCTTGATAATCAAGTTGGGGGCCGCTGGGTTCGATTTGGGGGATGATGATGCTAAGCCCAAGGCTAGGGTCAGGGTTTGATCATCGCTGGCGCCGGAGCCCATTTTTGAGGAGAGAGAAAAGGAAGAGATGGAGGAGGCTGTGGGTTTTGGGTTTAATTTGGGGTAGAAGAAGAGCAAAGGGGATAGGAGTAGAAATTAATAATAAGTGCGTTGGGTGGGGATGGATGTGTCTTGTGAATATTACTATTACTATTTGATTTATCAAAAAAAAAAAAAAAAGCTAGCAAGTAATTTTTATTTTCAAGGAAAAATGGAGTTTATTTATGGGGAGAAAAAAAAAAAGAATTTTAATTTTCAGGGAGACCACGAATCTGATTCTTCTTATCTTGTATCTTTGCCTAGGTTGACTATTTAATGGGAACAAACATGCACGGGTAATGACGGTCTCCCTCCCTAGCCAGCTTTTCACCATCATCAATTATTAATTTTGTGAGTATCACTTAACTCAATTGATAAAGTCTCTAAAAATTATTATCATATATCTGACGTTGAATTCCATCTATATTAATATTTACGTCTCATTCACGCCAGCAAACAAACAAAAAGAATCAATTATTAATGTCGGAAAAAACCAAATTGTTAAAAAATTGAAAAAATAAAATAAACAGTGAGAACACTTGAAAGAAAAATAAAATCAGAACTGTTAAAAATAAATGAGAGAGGGTAGAGAGAGAATGAAGGCAATGTTGGTATAAGGGATGGATGGGTGAAATTAAAGGTTTATTATTATTGGGACGTGGATTGGATGAATCACAATTCACATGGGAATGAATTAAAGTGGGGAACACATCATGGGGCGGGCTTTCATTCGTCACCTGCCCTGTCTTTCTTCTCGCCTTTTTGCCCACCCATTTATAGCTTTCTTGGCACTTTTAATCAATCACACTAATCATTTTCACTTTACCACTCATTCAAAAATTAGCTTCCCTTCTATGATATCCCCAAAAAAACGAAGGAGAGATTGCCTTGAACGAAATTGTCTTATTCTCTTTTCTATTCAAGGATAAATTAATTTTTTTTTACTATTTTGCAATAATTTGATAAAATTGTTTTATAAAAACATTATGAGGATTGTAGTATTGCGTGTTATTATTTATTTTTCAACCATTCTGAATGCACCAACAAAATGAACATTAAATTTATATTAACATAATATGGTGCGATTAGATAAAAACTATCATCATAAAAATAGGGGAATGCAAAGATAAAAATTAAATTAACCTAATCACGTTAAGAATTACTGTAATTAAATGTGAAATCCAAACATAGCGTACAACTAATTAGTTGGCTAATAGAAAGAAAATTTCAAAAGAGGAATAGGGATTTCCAACTAATTACAGAAGAAGCAGTAAAAAATTGGCCACCGGCATTTAGCTATGATTGCACCAAATTTTACTTAACTTTCTTACTCAACACAATAATAATAATATATGAAACTTCCACAAGGAAATCAATTAGGGTGACCAAAACTTTAGCCTTTTTGGGTGTTAAGTTGGCTTTTCTCCAATGACATGTCACTAAGGAAGGTGATGTGATTTTTTATTTTTATTTTTTTTTTCGTGATCTTTGCTTCCCCATAATAAGGGGCACTAATTAATTACACACTTGATACCCACAACCCGGCCATCTTTAATCTTATCATCTTTCCTCGATTTAATTATTGCTTTTTGACAAAGTCGCATGCCTTCTTTTATGGGGTTTGCATTGATTGATTTAGTTCTCCATTCTGTTGATTAGTAAACAGGTTAGGGGGAAGTTTTCCTGTTTAGCAATTAATTGATTAAATTTATATTATATTTGGACCGCCTAAAAATGAATATTCTATTGTTCGTCCATAATTATAATAAAAAGTATATATTTTCTTAACCTATGTGAACAATTATAGGTAAAGGTATATGTCACAAATTGATTAATATTTCCCACTATAGATAGGTCTTGTCAACTTAGCTTCTATCATGCTGATTTTAAAAAAAAAAATAAAAAAATAGCTAGCTTCTTTGATCATATGTACAGGATATTCTATTGAGAATTCAACAAAAATAAGCTCTTTTTTTAATTAAAAAAAATATGTTTTCATGTGTCCAATTTCAATCATTTTATAAAGAAGAGGTTCAGGGTTTTTTGTTTTTTGGGGTCGGGGAGTATCTAATAATAAATTTTATGTCGACTTTTGTGTTATTAATTATTGATTTATCATTGCTAATTTGACACTAAAACGCTGAGGCTTGTACGCCTATTTGCACTATTCCTCACAGCCAATAATACCTTAACAAAATGACCACGTACATCCGATAATACCTTAACAAAATAGCTCCACATGTGGATCTCGATTAGCTCAATTGGTGAAGTCTTTGACAGTTCTCATCAACGACATAGGTTTGAATCTCATCTACATCGACATTCATGCCTCATTCACACCACCCAAAAAAATCCCACAACAAACCATCAAAATCGATCAATAATTAATCCATGAATGAGTTAATGCACAAGGAAAAGGGGGCTATTTTAGAGAGTAATTCAGCCACCTATTAACATGTGAATGAATAGGCGCAAAATATTTATGGTCTTAGCTAGAGTGGAATATCATCATGCAGGCCAAGACATTTACAGATCAAATTTGATTCAACTAGTCGTACGCTATGTAATTACGTTGTATGTGAATATGATGAATAAATATACATAGGACAATAATTAATGGCTCCTTTAATTTGATTCAACTGTAGTTGCACCATATCATCCAAGGCCCCTCACTCCTAATTTGATGGCATTAACACATTTCATTTCAATGCAACAAACATTGATTTAAAATTTTTAAATGCTTATATGTCTAAGCGCATGCATGGTGACCAAGATCAGAGACCATGTTCTCAATCTACTACTTTAAATGTAATAATTCAAACTCATAATTGAGAATATAATGTCATCAACTTCACATTTTCCTTAATTTGCATTTTTGTAAGTCTTTAATTTGTTTAATCATATCAACACAATACTGATTTTTACGGCTAAGAGTCTAAGTATAGTATTTCTTAATTAGATTTGTTTTCTTTCTATTTAAATTTTACCGTATATACAGCATATGCACGTGTTCTTATGCTTCTTGCAACGCTTGCAAGACGAAGAAAGAAAATATTTAATGGAGGGATAAGGCCTTAGTCAGCAGATCTTGATACTTTCTCCTATTTAAATATTTTAATGCACCAAATAATTTTAACTTTTGAAATAAACTATATATATACCCAATAGTTGGATAATACACAAAATTTAAAGCTAAATTTTCTTCTATTATCCTCACATATAGACTTTTTCATAAGCTTAATTAATATGATCAACCAGTTTGTGTCCCCATTATTGTCTCATATAATAAATCTGGCTAGATACGGATGTAGAGCTGACATTTGTCAACTACACTAGTTACAAAGATTTGAAGCTAAGGCATTGGTTTGGGGGGGCCAACACAATTAAGTATATATTCATCCTTATAATTTTAAGGTAGTGAGATGACATCGGGCAATAGTACAATTGAGAATATACATCAGAAGGGCCACAATACATTTACTATTATTGTCTACTTAATATATGACATGCCACATGAACTAACTGGTTTCTCACGCCGGACCCTCGGATTGCTTTGGTAATACTTATATAATGTTTCGTTAGATGTAATTAATTTTATAATTTAATGAAGTTTTTGTATTTTCATTGTTTTGTTTGACTGTATGAGAACATTGCAATAAGATAACTATCCTGTAATTATAATAATAACAAACTAAGTAATCATGATTTCATTGCAAAATTGATTGCATTACTTTATCATTGCATTACATCAAACCAAACATTGCATTAATGTTACGAACAAGAGCGCCGCATCAGAAAAGTGATGGGAGGGCTTTGAGCTTATAAGCAGTGGCGCTATATACCCCATCAAATTGGCCTTTAATTTTGGAAAGAGAGTAATGGCCTGTGACAAGTAGTATCAAAGCCAACCCAGACCCGACTCCGATGTCTCGCGCCGAGCGCTCTGATGAGCGGGGTAGGGCCCCATCTGTGACAAGAGCATCACAGGATTAGGTGAGGGAGAATGTTACAGACAAAAGTCTCACGTCGGAAAAGTAATGGAAGGGTCCTGGGCTTATAAGCGATGTTGTTGCACTCCTTATCAGAACGGCCTTTTTGGGAGAGAGTAATAGCCTCATGACATTAAGCAGCTCGCTAATTACATAGATACACTACCAAAATTCAAATTGGGCCCTCTTTGCTTCAATTCACCATCCATTTTTGCTGTGGAGTCAGTTACTTTAACTGGCAAAATTTGTAGAAATTGTTATTAAAGATTTGAGTTTGAATTTCACCTACATTAATATTTACGTCTAATTCAATTTGCACCAAGACACTTCATTTAGTCCTATCCCTTTTGTTGTTGTTGTTGTTGTTGTTGTTGTTATTATTATTATTATTATTATTATTATTATTATTTTAAAAAACTAAAAATAAGCTGAAAAAAAGTGAGAGATTAAAAAAGAGATGTAATACATGTCAGCAGAGCCAACAATAATGGCGGAATGTCCAAAATGGGGTTCATCCGAAGATGTTTGCTTAACAAGAAAGTTTGTAATTGATTAGGTGGAGGGGCCCTTTTTGCCGGCTTTAAATTTGATATGCATATCTTTTTGCTTGGTGAAATTAACTGCATTTTTGGTTAAAAAATAATGATTTGTCGGCTGCGTGCTTAATGGTCATGATTGATGATAACAAGTTAGGTCACCAACATTACATGATCCATAAATCAATCATTAATAATTAGTAATATCTGCTTTTTCTTTAATTAATAATTAAAATTAGGTCGTGACTCATGACCCCTGTGATTGTGATCTTACAATTTCTCACTAATTTTATGCCGCCAATCTAATGAGAGTTAATCACTCATGACTATGCAATATGTGTTGCTGCCGCACTTTCCAGCGACTAGCTGCCCATGCTTTTATAATTATATTATACCGTCTCAAATTAAATGTTCCTTTTGATGTTTCACATATATTAAAAAAAATTAGTATAAGAAATTATTTTAAAGATAATATTTTCATAGTACTCGTACTATTTTGAATTTAAAAATGTACTTTTAATTTCATTTCTTTTGACAATTATTTTTGAATTGAAAAATAAGAGTCGTTTAGAAATTTTCATAAATTAGAACTTCTATTCTGAAAAGTGAACATTAATTTATGAAATAAAAGGGCAGCCCGGTGCACAAGCATCCCGCGTTCACGTAGGGTCCAGGGATGGGGCTGCACCCCAAAGGGTGAATTGTAGGCAGCCTAACCTGACTTTGTCAGTGGATGATTCCACGACTCGAACCCGTAATCTTTTGGTCACACAAAATAAGGAATATTTAGTATGGGACGGAGGGAACATACTATATATTCCTGATTCTATCAGACAATATGCTCTCTTGCCTATTTTATGAGTTTGGAGTACTTTTTTGAGACCCCCTTCCAAAAAAAATCTAGTAGATTTATGACATAATCAAATTATTTTAATTGAAATTGTCTCATTAAAAAGTAAATTTTTAGATGCAGAACTTGTATGCAAATAAGGGTAGAGTTGGTAATGTCTCATTATCTTGATAGTCAAACAATATTTAAGGTTAATTCAATATGTTTATACTTTTTCATTTACTGGAGTCAGTCAATAAGGGGCAAAATACACTTTTAATCTTATATAAAGAGGGATAAATTTCAAACTATTTGAATCAACACGAATTCAATACTGTAGCGATAAAATAATATTAATATTATTAATAAGTGTGTTTAAGTAATTTGTTAGTTGAGAAGGTGGAGCGGAGTTAGGTATTGTTCCAACTTTGTGAGGCCATTAAGCACTATAATTGACTAGATGTTCCCAAATCAGTGGGTATGACATGAAATTTGTGATTAATAATCTAATTCATTCTTTCATGTATCAATCATTTCATTCGTCCTCAGTTATATTGTAAATACATACTGCAGCCACTTAAACATAAAGTAAACTCTAAATATGTCATATTATATATATTACTCAAATATATTCCTAGTATTATTGAAATCTTTTTTCTATTCTTGATGGACATTGCTTTATTCAAAGTCCATTCAGGTAGGCAATCAATTTACTAACCAAAGACCATTGAAAGTTGCTGAAATTGGAAAAGACTTTTCACTAATATTTGATTGGAAAAACATTTCAATTTGAATGAGTGGACCTTGTCTAATTTATAATGCCAAAATGACTAAAACAATGTTGGCTAACTAGTAAACAGACTTCAAATATGGAGTTTGTCCCCCCAAGTTCCTTCCTTTCATTTCTGCTGTAAAGGAAAATACAGATATTGATGCATATATAAATTAAGTTTAAATTTCTATTTCATTTACACTGAAAAATATTGCCACCTAAACTAGCAAATAGAAATTATTTACTAACTGATATTATAATATTCTGATTATAATAACAACACCTTCCAATGTGAGTTCCACTTTCGTGGCCTTGCAGGGTCTAGAGAGATCTAGATGTTGATAATTTTACCTCGATAGACATCTCTACCTTAGAGAGACTAATTTTAGGAGATATTATAATATTATGGTTCCAGTATTTAAAAAGGAGTTTACAATATTCTCAATTTAAAATTAATAAATTTAAATAGAATTTTATCTGCAAATTAGGGATTAGAAGAAGGAAAAGAGAAACAACATTTATAATTCTTTTCTCTATTTAACAGAATAAAAAAAATTATATAGTTACCTTGAATTTATAGACCAATTTACAATATTAGCTACATATTATGATTTTATTTTAAATCTCTAACTTCATCATTTATTTTCATACTCCCATTTTCAAAAGCTATCCTCTTCTTAAATGCGACGTATCATTGGATCTAGAATATAAGCATTGAAGTCAAATTCGTGTCTGATTCAACTTCTAGATGTCAATTATAAGGAGTAATTATTCTAGCCACTTGATTCACAAAAGTAGATGATGAGATGAGATTAAGCCTTAATTACATAATCAGAGACTGGTATTAAATCACCACTGACGAAAAGAACAGTACATAATCCCATCATATTTGACTAGGAAATTGGCATTGATTATGAGCAAATGCAACTTGTCTACAAATTAAACACATGAAATTGGACTAATCCACGCCCCCTTTATATATCCCTTTGAATGCTTCTAACATATAAAGGGTCAAATGTTCCTTGTCCCCTTTTTCGGGGGGGGGGAGGGGGGGGTCTAGGTTAGGAGACGTATACTTCAATGCTTTTGTACTGATAGTCAAATCTCGAAAACACACCAAAATAAATATTAAATACAGTTTTTATTGTGAAATTAGTTTTCGATTAATGAAAATATTGATAGGTCCTCAGAAAAGATAATTTTGACAAATATAATGGACTATAAAAATAAATATTTTGACAATATATATAGGATGAAGGGAGTACATTATTACACAAACTTACCCAGCTAGCTTGGTAGAGAATTCGAGATTGTGGTGTATGATAAGTGAATTTCTATTTCAAGTTTTGTGGGAGAGGTATATATATTCTAACCAATATAGTATTCCTGGATTTTTAAATTAAAGAGCTTTCTATTACCAGGTCATTTATTTCCTATTTTTTTTTCTTGGGTATTTTGAAATTATTGTAGTACTTTATTTATGTTTTCACATGGGGCCGTAACCACTAACCAGAGGCCAAAAGTAGATAGATTAGAAATTGACTTTGACACTTCAGGATTAGTCAAAAGAAGGATCTACCTTAATTGAAATCAAAGTGATGATGATTGTGATAATTACTAGACAACGGGTCAATAAAGACGGTAATGTATATTATATATTTAGAAATGCCTACTCTTACTTGTAATGTATATATATTTTTCTAACGTATATTTGTTATAAAAATAATTTTAATTATATGACGATAACGTGTCTTGTAAGAGTTTGTATTGTACTCATAGATGTATGATATAAGCCTTGAAGAAAGGCAATAAACTATTCTCATAATAAATAACATCCTAATCTGATAATTTATATTATATTAGGCCACTTCTGAATATAACCACGGATTAATTTTACAGATTTTAGACATATAATTGGCATAATTTTATTTCTTTTTTTTTTTTTGAAAGTATGTAGTATATATCATAATGGAGTAGTTTTATATGGGAATAGCTAAGATATCAAATTAGGTTGTCACATCTTCCACGCATAAAACAGTGATTAGAAAATTAATTGGGTTTTTCTCATCGAAACAACAAAAGCACAATAATTAGTTGAAGTTTTTGAACATGCTAATATTTTTACAAAAAATAAAATATAATAGTCAAGATATATAGTATATATGGGTAGAATTTATACCATAGTCTCCGGTTTACAAACCCGAATTATTGTATGTCCTATAATTTTTATTTGCCTAAAATTCGTCCCTATTTTTATAGCTTCCTTTTTTTCCCCCAAAAGGAATCAAACTTTCTCAATCTAATTATTAATATAATTCAATTTATAGATCCGTATTTATGATATAAGATTTATAGTGTTAGAGAATCCAATAAAAGGGAGCTAGTATGAAGCCAGGCGTGATATGAGGAGAGGCTACTAAAGACAAGTGTCAAATATAGAGAGGCAGCAGTGGCTCATTTATGACATCATTTTTGTTTTTTAGGGTGCAAAGCTGACGTATGATGTTCATCTTTGCATAATTGAACTCTTAAATTTGAAGATGTATAATTGAACTCTTAAATTTGAAGATAAAGCACATAAATAATTGAATGATAGAATAAGATAGAGACAGGCCACCAATGATTTGGTTTGATGGGCCTTGGCATTTTATCCATCAACTCAATTCAACTAAGATCAACGAAATCAAATAATTATTAATTTATTAATGAGAATGACTCGCAGATGATTATGGAGCGTACAATTTGGCAATAATAGAGGAGGCATATATAAAACACTTATATGATAAATTCAGGTCTATAAAATCGATATTGTTATGTAATTTAAATTAATAAAATTTTATTTTTTAATAAATAATATTTTCAAAATCGGGCTGAATTTTAAAGAATAAAAAAAGTATTATATATAATGAGTCGAATTTATAGATTCAAAACTAATATATAAGTTGCGATATGTTAATTTTTTGAAAAATGGGCCTGCATTATTAGATAAGGTTGCTTGCCCCACTGCCCGGGCCCTTAAATGAGGTTTATTTGCAACATTAATGATTTGTTTACCTCCTTTGAGCTAACCCATCCGACCACATTATATGTTGTCCACATTATCGGACTGTCTGTCTAATTTAGAACATTAAAATAAATTATTCTTTATAAAAAAACTAAGAATAATCACACGACCAGTCCATTAATGTAAACCTATCACAAACTACATCCTTCAACATTAGTATATAGGGTTTTTTTTAAAAAAAAAATACATGAGATAGTTGTATTATATAATAACTTTATGGAAAATCGACATACTATGACATGTATAATTATGCCTAATCAAAAACAATATTTCTACGATATAGACGCGTGAATTTTTCACCATCCACATTCAAAATATAAGATTGACTCACTTTAGTTGAAAATTCCTACACGTACTTGCGCTCATCAAATTGATATTTACATGACAAAAGCTCACAATATGGACTTAAGAAAGAGCTCAGGCAAGATCCAAGCAAATATTTATGTAGAAGTGAGCTCAAAAAAGTTAATGATTAAATTTTTTTATAGTCCAATCATTGAATGTTAATCATACACCTTTTTATATAAGAAATCAAATGGAGCCTCCACTTCTCTTTCAGAGGCATATAAGTCATAGCATCTACATCGAAGGGATAACAAAATCCTCATCCAAGCAGTGCAAGGACACATACAGGCGTCATAGGAATTGCAAGTTCTGATACACGATATTCACACTTACTTTCAATTATATAATCATATAATCATTAAACATATTTTCAGATAAGGCAATCGCGCAGTTGACTGGTTAGCAAAGTTAGGATTGCATTCCACAGTAGTGTGAAATCAGGTCTCACAGAGAGACTTTCATTGTATTCTCTTTGAGGATAATCTAGGTAGATCCCTTGCGAGAAGGGTTGCCTAGATTGTTACTTACATTTCTTACAAATATATATATATATATATATATATATATATATATATATATATATAGTCATAGCATAGGTTTCAATTTGACACGGACATATTGATGATTCATGATTTGGTCGAAGTATGATGTGTAAACGTAGGCAATGGGATGAGCTTAGATATGAAAAATGAAGACACTGCTTTTAAAATAACAACTTTTAGTATAAATTTCGTTTTTACAGGAGTTGAAAATATTCAAATATAGATAATTTTACTTCTTCGAACATCTTTATCCTTAAAAATGTCAATTCTAAAAAACTCAAAAAAATTTTACTTTTAAAAAAACCAAACCAAAAAAAAAAAAAAAAGAGGTGGAAAATGCTATGCTTGGCGTTGAAAAAGGTGTGATGAGCACATTTTCGTGTCAGCACCCCACTATGGTGACTGGCTTCCACCATAATGCGATTAATGTCTTTAGTGTGTGTATGAAAGAGATTGAGTGGCCTACCCACATGATCATGAGAAGATGGAACCAAATCATTAGTAGAAAGGACCCTCTCTTGTTGATTTGACATGTTTATATCATATGGCATGACATAGGGAAATTAAAACTAATATAGTACATTAACGCATACTTTGAAATGTATGAATCCTATAGTGTAAGTTTTGAGATATAAATGTTATTCTTGCTTATTCAGCATGATGAAATATTATAACTATAATATATTAGGATATATCATGTATAAGTTGGAGTCATACATTAAAAATTTATCTCATATTCATATATATGATTTTTTTTTGAATAATATTTAGACAAGTTGATTCTTAAGCAGAAGACCATAAGCATTTGCCAACGTGCCAAACCACCATCAAGAGTGCATCTGCACTCTACTCCACAAAATTTGCGTACTACTCCACTTCGGTCTTCATGCCACCCTCTCTTTAATAAAGTATAGAATCAATCGTACATAACATGTGTTATCTCTCGTCTATGAGACCTTATTATATTACTTTCAAAAACTCATTCACACCACTGAACCAGGCAGGAGGCCAATGTGTTCCTGATCAACGATTGCACGTCACTTCACCCAACTCATCCATTGGATCCATCATTTCGCTTTTTTTCCCCGAACCTACTTCAACCAATGTCAAAGACAGGGATGGCAACAAGATTAGTACCCGTTTAAAACCCGCAAAATCCGCCCGATTTAAAACTCAAATGGGTGGCAAAAATAGGTTTAAAATAGGTATGAGGCGACTATTGGAAAACAGATATGGGCATGGATATAACCCTCACCCGCCTTATCCCCGCATCCTACCCGTACCCGTTTTTATAATAAGAAAAAACTATTTTAGTTCAACATTTTCGGCTGAAGTCCAATCGAAACATTTCCAACAAGAAATTAGTTAATAACGTATTTGATTTCACATTTCTAAACAATATATTCTCAAAATATCACAACTTTGTAATCTTATAATCATAAAAATATATATTACACTTAGGTATCAGTTGCATGTGGGTGTTAACTTTCATTATCTATGCGAACCCAGATAAAACCTGCAATTCTGTAAAATCCGATGGATATGCATATGGGTTTTATTTTTTTGCATCCGATGAATATGGGTATGGGTATGAGTGCAATTTTTAAAAATGGGTATGATTGAAAGTATGGTTCAATCCACTCCGTATTCATCCTATTGTCATCCCCAGTCAAAGACGCACTCCCATTAAAGATTCCATTGTAAAACTAAATTAAAGCTTTTTTTGGGCCAAGTTAAGTGGGCTTATAGGGCGACTGCCTCCAAAAGGCTGATTTAGTTTGCTTACACAGTTATGGGCTTCCAAATCATAATGATTGTGGTGGTATACTGCGTTAGATACTCATACAAGCAAGCACATGCCTATCAGCTGGGTATTAGGCTCATCTCAAATCTGGATGGGCCAGGGCCACTAATACGAGTGTCGTAGAAGGCACTCCTAATTATTTGCAATCAATTTATTAGGTCAAATTATGAATGAAGTACTCATGAATCAAGCCAGCTTTTAATATTCAAGCAAGCTTTGTTGATGACTGCTGGTTGATTAATGATCGCCTCTTTTTGTGGCCAGCATCTTTAATCTGTTATATGCTCTTAAGTTGATGTAAATGTCTTCCGCTCTGTTTCTATAGACTAATTGGTAGTTTACAGTTTTTAAATTTAAGCTTAAACAGAATCAGCCTCTTTGTAATATTGCAATTTAGGGATGAGGTGGATACATTAGACGCCCATACTCCCACATGGTGGCAGGATTTTGGGGTACTGAATTTGGATGCTCTTAAGTTGATGTAAATTTGACTTATTGTAGTTTATGTGTTAAAATTGGACGCGTAATTTTTTTTGTTGCTTAGTTTTTCTTATGTTGTATATGAAATTACTCAGCCCTCTTATTAATTACCTAAGAATTTCAGTCAGATTCTGTATTATATTTTCCATCTAAATCATAAATATTGCTGCTATATGACAGCACATACACTAATTCATATAATCGAAATTTTAGTTGAAATTTCAACTAATAATAATTTAGATGCAGATGTATTTTGATTTAAGAGATCATTACTCATATAATTAAGTATTGACTTAGACTCTAATGTCCATCCTATTTAACGACAATATTAGTATATCTTGATCCAAATTAGTTGGAATTAATAACATTAGCTCTTCGAGTTTATCCTTTGTTTATAACTGTTGGTGCCCAACACCGAGCCCTGCGTATGATATTGTCCGCTTTGGGCCTCAACCCTCACGGCTTTAAAATGCGTCATACGGGTGAGGTATCCAACCCCTTATAAACATACCTTCGTTTGCCTCATCTGTCGATGTGGGACACTCAGTCCAACACCAAAAGAAAAAAGAGAAAAATGATATGAAAAGATCATAGAAGACAAGAAAGTGAGAGATTCTCTTCTTCAAAATAGATGTTGGGTTTTATGGCCCAAAATCTCGGGTTTAGGCACGGGGTGACCATGCTGCATGGGCATGGGCGTGCCGCGATACAGAAGACCGAAGAACAGAGCAGACAGAGAAGTGACACGGTGTGCCCGTCCCATGTGGCACGGTCGTGTGGCACGGTCGTGCCACATGGCACGGCACGACCGTGCCAGGGGAAATTTTCTGCCGCCTTAAAGTGGCGGCTAGGGTTGCGCTTTGGTGACGGTTTTTGGAAGGCGGCAGCTAGGGTTTTCAGGGGGAAACCCTACCTCACAGACCCTATATAAAGGGGGTCTAGGGCCTTGTTTCAAAACACTCCAGTATAGAAAACACATTGAGAGAGTGAGGTTATTTGTGAGAGAATACAATCGAGAGTATTGTAATTCTGCTCTTAATCACTGAAATGATTGTGGTGTACAACTCTGCTCATAGTGAAATTTATCGGTGTGCTGTCGCCGTCCGTGATTTTTTCCCACATTGGGTTTCCACGTAAAATTCCCTGTGTCCTTTATTCTTGTTTCTTTCATTGTTGCGTTGTGTTCTTGGTTGAATTCTGTTGCATTGTCACATCCTATTATCCTCTTTATTCCTAACAAGTGGTATCAGAGTTAGATTATAGGATGTCTTCAATCATGAAGGTGGACATACAGAAATTCGACGGGGAGATTAGCTTTAATCTCTGGAAGGTACAGATGAGGGCGGTCCTCATCCAGCACGGGCTGTGGAAGGTCCTGCAGGGGCCTCACGTCAAACCTGCAGGCACAACGGATGAAAAGTGGGCTGAGGATCAGCAGAAAAGGCGTGGGAAGTTGACAAATGAGGAATGGGAGGAACTGGAGCTGAAGGCAGTTTCAGCCATACAACTATGTCTGGCACCTCACGTGCTCCGCGAGGTTCTTGATAAGGTAACTGCTGTTGACCTTTGGGCTAGGCTAGAAGAACTATATATGACAAAGAGTCTAGCCAATAAGATCAGGTTAAAAGAAAGGTTGTACACCTGTCGTATGACTGAAGGTACGCCTGTCCAGAAACATCTGAATGATTTCAATTCAATTCTAGTTGATTTGGAAAGTCTGGATGTAAAAATTGATGATGAGGATAAAGCTATCTTGCTTGTTGTCTCACTACCCCCTTCATATAAACACTTTAAAGAAATCATGTTGTATAGTAACACGGATACTATATCGTTTGAGGATGTCAAGGATAACCTTTTTTCAAAAGAAAAGTTTGACCATGACATTCATGCTGACCAGGGTGAAGGGTTGGCTGTTAGGGGTAGGACAACTGAGAAAAAGGGAAACGGTAATAGAAAGAGCCGTTCTAAATCGAGAAATCCTCATGCTAATAAAACCTGCCACTTTTGCAAAAAATTGGGTCACATAAAGGCTAATTGTTGGAAGCTAAAGAACAAGAATGAGGAAACGGGTAAAACTGCTACTGCTGACTGTGTGGTAGAGTCTGAGTCAGATGGGGATGTTCTGCTTGCTACTTCTTTAGCTACCACCTCTGGGAAAGGGGTGGATGACAATTGGGTCTTGGATTCTGGTTGCACATTCCACATGTGTCCTCATAGGGACTGGTTCGTTACTTATGAGTCTGTGGATTCTGGGGTGGTACTTAAGGGCAATGATAGTGAATGCAATGTTGCAGGGATAGGTACAGTTCAGATCAGAACCCATGATGACACTATTAGAACATTGTCTAAAGTGCGTCATATTCCTGATATGACTCGTTGCTTGATTTCCTTGGGAACTCTTGAGTCTAATGGTTGCAGAATCATCATGGAGAATGGAACTCTAAAGGTGGCTAAAGGAGCCATGGTGATGATGAAGGGACTGAGGCAGGGCAGTCTCTACATCCTGCAGGGAGCCACAGTTACAGGAGTAGCTGCGGTAGGTATAGCAGATGAGACGATGTTATGGCACATGAGGCTGGGCCATATGAGTGAGAAAGGGATGATCATTCTGGGTAAGAAAGGTTGTCTTGGTAACGCTAGTACGGATAAGTTGGATTTTTGTGATCACTGCGTATTTGGGAAACAGAAAAGAGTAAGTTTCTCAAAGGCTAGTCACCGTACTCAGGGGGTCCTGGACTACATCCATTCGGATTTGTGGGGTCCCTCTAAGGTACCTTCGCTGGGAGGTAAGCGTTACATGGTAACATTTGTTGATGATTTCTTACGAAAAGTTTGGGTGTATTTCTTGAGACAGAAAAACGAGACATTCTCAATGTTCAAGAAATTCAAGGCTCTGGTTGAGAATCAGACTGGCAAAAGGATCAAGAAACTCAGGACTGATAATGGCCTGGAGTTTGTTGAATCTGAGTTTGAAGAGTTCTGCACAGCAAACGGCATAGCCAGGCATAAAACCTTGGTCGGGAAACCACAACAGAATGGGGTCGCAGAACGAATTAACAGGACATTGTTAGAGAAAGCACGGTGTTTGCTTTCAACTGCTGGGCTTTGGGATCGCAAAGCGTTTTGGGCTGAGGCCATCTCTACGGCCTGCTACCTGGTGAATCGATCACCACACTCCTCCATCGAGTTTCAGATTCCAGAAGAAGTATGGTCAGGTAATCCTGTTGACTACTCTAATCTCAGGGTATTTGGGTGTCCTGTGTATGCTCATGTAAATGAGGGAAAACTAGCACCTAGAGCAGTTAAATGTATGTTTTTGGGGTATGCTAGTGAATCTAAGGGGTATCGTATGTGGTGTCCTGATTCTAAGAAAGTAATACAAAGTAGGGATGTTACTTTCAATGAGTCTGATATATTATCTTCTGGAAAAGAATGCTGCTGTTCCTTCTACTGGCGCAAGAACTCAGCAAGACACCAGCATGGAGGTGGAGCTGGAGACTGCTACAGCTCAAGGTGGAGCTGTTGAGGAAACTATGAGGGAAGTCCAGGTCACTGAGCCTGGGGCTATCAGCACTAATCAACCTCAGAAGAAGGTTGAGCACTCTATAGCACGTGATCGTCCTCGCAGGGAGATCAGGAGACCGGCCCGGTATAACGATGATGAAGGGCTGATAGCATTTGCACTTTCAGTTGCAGAGG
Organism: Carnegiea gigantea; assembly: GCA_029747015.1. Lineage (NCBI taxonomy): Eukaryota > Viridiplantae > Streptophyta > Magnoliopsida > Caryophyllales > Cactaceae > Carnegiea > Carnegiea gigantea. The sequence continues at coordinate 628,980 of JAKOGI010000007.1, forward strand.
AAGTGTCTGAAGGAACTGGGCCTTCAAATTATACTGAAGCCATCACCTGCCCAAGTTCACCCAACTGGGTTCAGGCTATGCAAGAAGAAATGGAAAGTCTGCAGAAAAACGGGACTTGGGAGTTATGTAACCTGCCTAAAGGCCGACGGGCCTTAACTGCCAAATGGATATACAAGAAGAAGGAGGGCATTCCTGGGGTAGAGGATGCAAGGTGGAAAGCAAGGTTGGTTGTTCGTGGTTGCAACCAACGGGAAGGTATAGACTACAATGAGGTTTTCTCTCCTGTAGTCAGACACACCTCTATTCGATTATTGTTATCCATTGTGACATTGTTTAACTTGGAGTTGGAGCAGCTTGATGTAAAAACAGCCTTCCTGCATGGTGAGCTGGAAGAGGAGATATATATGAAGCAACCTGAAGGGTTTGCTATTCCTGATAAGGAACACATGGTATGTAAGTTGAAAAAGTCCTTGTATGGACTCAAGCAGGCTCCTAGGCAGTGGTATAAACGTTTTGACACGTTTATGATTGATAATGGTTACATATGTAGTAGATATGATAATTGTGTATACTTTAGACAATATGGTGATGGGTCCTGTATATATCTACTACTGTATGTTGATGACATGCTAATTGCATCTAAAGATAAAAACCTGATTAGCATGCTAAAATCTCAACTCAGTAAGGAATTCGAAATGAAAGACTTAGGTGCAGCTAAAAGGATACTGGGCATGGAGATTCACAGGGATCGAAAGGAGGGAAAATTATACTTGTCTCAAGAAAAATATCTTGAGAAGGTATTAAGCAAGTTCAATATGAGGGACTGCAAGGCAGTGTCTACCCCTCTTGCTGTACATTTTAGACTGTCTGCGGAATGCTGTCCGCAAACAGAAGAGGACATCGGTAGAATGTTCAATGTACCATACTCTAGTGCTGTAGGGAGTTTGATGTATGCCATGGTCTGTACCATACCAGACTTATCACATGCTGTGAGTGTGGTAAGTAGATATATGCATAATCCTGGAAAGGACCACTGGGAGAGTGTAAAATGGATCCTACGGTATGTAAAGGGAACTGTGGGGAAAGGGCTGGTATTTGATAGAAATAAGGCTGCTACATCTGATGTAGTAGGGTATGTTAATTCTGATTATGCTGGGGATTTGGATAGGAGGAGGTCCATATCTGGGTACATCTTTACCATGTGTGGGCGCGCTATCTCTTGGAAAGCGTCTTTACAATCTATTGCACCTCTGTCCACAACAGAAGCTGAGTATATTGCTGCCACTGAAGGGGTGAAGGAAGCTACCTGGCTAAGGGGACTGGTAATGGAGCTTTGGATACCACAATCTACTACTGTGGTATATTCTGATAGTCAGAGTGCCATACATCTGACAAAGAATGATGCCTACCACTCGAAGACCAAGCATATCAGCGTCAAATATCATTATGTACGAGACACAGTTGCTGCAGGAGAAATAATGATAAAGAAAGTTCACACCTCAGAGAATCCTGCTGACATGCTTACAAAGCCACTACCTACAGTTAAGTTCGAGCATTGCTTGGACTTAGTGGAAGTTCACAGTCATTGAGAAGCCCTGCGGGGCATAGCCCCATAAGGGGGGCATCACCCTTTGGGGTGTGACGACGACGACGGTAATTGAAGACTGGAGATTTTTGTCCAAGGTGGAGATTGTTGGGTTTTATGGCCCAAAATCTCGGGTTTAGGCACGGGGTGACCATGCTGCATGGGCACGGGCGTGCCGCGACACAGAAGACCGAAGAACAGAGCAGACAGAGAAGTGACACGGTGTGCCCGTGCCATGGCACGACCGTGCCAGGGGAAATTTTCTGCCGCCTTAAAGTGGCGGCTAGGGTTGCGCTTTGGTGACGGTTTTTGGAAGGCGGCAGCAAGGGTTTTTCAGGGGGAAACCCTACCTCACAGACCCTATATAAAGGGGGTCTAGGGCCTTGTTTCAAAACACTCCAGTATAGAAAACACATTGAGAGAGTGAGGTTATTTGTGAGAGAATACAATCGAGAGTATTGTAATTCTGCTCTTAATCACTGAAGTGATTGTGGTGTACAACTCTACTCATAGTGAAATTTGTCGATGTGCTATCGCCGTCCGTGGTTTTTTCCCACATTGGGTTTCCACGTAAAATTTCATGTGTCCTTTATTCTTGTTTCTTTCATTATTGCGTTATGTTCTTGGTTGAATTCTGTTGCATTGTCACATCCTATTATCCTCTTTATTCCTAAGAATAGATTCATCGAAGAAGCAAATCAATGAACTTTGATTGCGCCAAAACAAACTTAAGGAGGGGGGGAAAAAAAAACTTTGACTTGCTTACGCATTCCTGATTGATTGGCTGACTCTCACTATCGACCCTTCGTCCTTCCTCCATTAAAGCATCCTCCACAGCTCACAGAGCATCCGAGCTCAACAAAAATGGCGGCACGAAGCTCATCTTTCTCTCTCCTAACGCTCCTCCTTCTCCTCCTCCTACTTTCTCTATCATCATGTGCTGAATCTCACCCCCTTTTACTCGGCAAATTCGCCAACCAAAAACCAACCCAGAATACGTACAAGTACGAGACCCAGTACATAACCCAGAGGCTCGATCACTTCAGCTTCAGTAACGCCGGGACTTTCTCACAGCGGTTTCTTATCAACACCGATTACTGGGCCGGGTCGGGCAGATCGGGCCCCATATTCATGTACTGCGGCAATGAAGGCGACATCGAGTGGTTCGCCACTAACTCCGGCTTTCTCTGGGAACTCGCTCCTCGCTTCAACGCCATGCTTCTCTTTCCTGAAGTAATTTTCAATTTATTATTGCTGTTGTGATTTCTGGGTCTATTTTACTTTTATGTGGGTATGTAGAAATCGATCTTTCCACTAGGAGGGATGTTAGTGTCAAAGCTGCCTACATCTTGATCTCTCTATAAACGGCCTAAACGGAACTACTGGGTCTTATTCTTCTTATTGTTGCTGTTATGGTTGTGATTTTTTGGTCTGCATTTATTTACTCTATAAATGGATTTTTGTGTTAGTCATTTTTTTTTGGGGGGGGGGGGCATGAAAATAAGTACAATTAGTACTATGACTATCTCCACCTCGAATTGATGAGAGTTGAAAAAGGTCTGTCATGATGTAGGATTTGCATGTACTGATGTGGTTTCGGAATACATGTTTCATGGGTATGAATGTATGATGTAGGATTTGCAGCATGGCTATTGTGCACAAGGCAGTTGGTATGGTAATAGGTGCCAATAGGTGGAGTAACTCATTATAAGCATGTATTATATAGTGATTTGAAGCGTGAAGCTAATGTCGAAAGTTGCTCTTGTTGACAGCATCGGTATTATGGGGAGTCCATGCCTTATGGAAGCAAAGAGGAAGCCTATAGGAATGCTACCACCTTGTCTTACCTCACAACAGAGCAAGCAATTGCTGATTTTGCGGTGCTCGTTAGGAAACTGAAGAGGAAATTGTCTGCTCAGAGTTGTCCTGTTGTCCTGTTCGGTGGATCTTATGGTGGAAGTAAGATGCTCAGTTTTGCATGTGGATTTCTTGACCTGTTTTTGTAGTTGCCTGAGAGTGCATTCTTGGATTGGCAATTGAATGGAACAGTGTTAGCTGCATGGATGAGGCTCAAGTACCCTCATGTTGCCATTGGCGCGCTTGCTTCTTCTGCACCTGTTCTTCAATTTGAAGATATTGTGCCACCTGAGACATTTTATGACTTAGTCTCCAATGATTTTAGAGTTTGTAACTTTTCTTTCTCTCTTTCTTTCTGTGTCCTCGACTTGTGATTCTCAGTACATATTTTATGTACAGCGTGAAAGTACCAGCTGCTTCGACACAATTAAGGCCTCCTGGGCTGCATTAGAATCTGAGGGTCAGAAGGCCGATGGCCTTACCCAGCTCGCCTTGAAATTTCATCTGTGCAGGTAAATGCCATGTCTTTAGTTGGCCAAGTAGAGACACATTAGATTCTTCTTAATCCAGAGACCAATTGTTGTTGGAATATTAAGTTTTTTGCTTTACAATGACCCAATTGTGCTTTTCTGAGCAGGGAATTGAATAGCACTCAGCCTCTTACCGACTGGTTATCATCAGCTTATAGCTATTTAGCAATGGTGAACTACCCCTACCCTGCGGACTTCATGATGCCTTTGCCTGGACACCCTATCAAAGAGGTTAGCCTCACTTTGTTTTACCCTCCTTCCCTCATTCCTGTATCGCGTCTTTGATTTGCCGTAATCTAAAAATCAGTTTCTGCATTTTAGGTTTGTAGAAGGATAGACAGTGCTCCTCCTGGTACCAGTGTTCTAGATCGGGTGTTCTATGGTGTAAGTGTGTATTACAACTACACAGGATCAGCCAAATGCTTTGACTTGGATGATGATCCACATGGACTGAGCGGTTGGCAATGGCAGGTGCTGAATCGTCTCTAATCTCATTAGTATAACTATGCCCGGGGGGGGGGGGGTAGCTTCTACTGAGGTAGATTGATACTTTCTTAATCAACTGTCTTCAACTATCAATGCTTTTTCCCATTCCATAGGCATGCACTGAGATGGTAATGCCAATGGCGAGCAGTGAAGACAAGAGCATGTTTTGGAAATTTGATTATAACTACACTTATGAGAAAGAGCGCTGCAGAACATCATATGGAGTGGAACCAAGGGGAAGATGGATAACAACGGAATTTGGTGGCCATGTGAGATACATCATGCTCTGTCCATGCTTATCATATGTTCTTTCATTGCATTCAGACCTCCGTTTCTGGGAAATGCTTATGTTCCATGCTGGAGATAACATTTTCGGGATGACCTGCTGTTGTTCGTTCCTCTGAGATATGTTTGTAATGCGCCCTTGCATTGATTCTATACTTGTGCGCGAGTGTCAAATGGTCCAGTTGTATTAGCTTTTTCCCAGGGTTGTTTCTTGGACTATGTGCTTGAGTGTTGACTCTGTTGCCTATTATTTGGATCATGAAGGATTTCAAGACTGCATTGAGCAAATTTGGGAGTAATATAATCTTTTCGAATGGATTACTAGATCCCTGGAGTGGTGGCAGGTACAAGTTGTTACGTCAAATCTTCTAAACATCTTATTGGTTGTATTTATTCAGTTGTTTCTGATTGTGGCTCTTCTGAACTCTTGTGCAGTGTTCTACATAACATTTCCGACACTATAATTGCCCTTGTTACAGCAGAAGGTAACGGCTTACCAGTTTTCTCTTCGATTAAATTCACTTCGCTGAAATTTATTCTTAGCATTACTGAGTCACATTCTTCCATGGATCTTTAGGTTTACATGTATGTTCTCTTATTTACTTGTATGTCAGGGGCTCATCACCTGGATTTACGATCTTCAACTCCTAATGATCCCGATTGGCTCATCGAGCAAAGGGAATCTGAGATCCGGTTGATCGAAGACTGGATAAATGATTACAATCAAGGCAGGGCATCAACTTTCAGTATAAATAGCTACAAACAAGGGAATGCGTCAACTTTCAGAATGTAAAATTTTTTGATGGTTTGTAACTTCTGGTTGGATTTGCCACTTTCTCATATCAGTAAGCATGTTTCCACAGATTAAAGCTCTGCTGCAGTTCTTGTAAATTTTCCTGAAATTATGTGTGTAACATCCTGTATACAATACTAATTAGCTACGTTTGTTTTTTTCCCCCCTGTATAAAGAGCGTAAATCTGTGGACATTTCTCAAATTATTGAACGACCATAAATCTGTGTTAGTAGCTTAGAAAACTGCTTGAACAACATTTTGTAATACCATAAAAAAAAAATTGCAGTTTCGGCACAAAAGAGCAAAGAAACGCCATCAAGTAGTTGGCAATTTGGCATAGAACATTGAGATTACTGAAATAAATTGTCACTTGCTCATCTGCTAATAAGAGACCCATTATAGTTCTAAAAAGAATTGCATTCTTTAAGAATGAGTCTAATGTTATTTGACAGTTGAAACATCTAAAAGAAAAAAACAATTAATTAAACTTTTCCAAAGCATTGAAACACTTTACACATGATACGTAAGAGAAAAGGGTAATGTATATCATACATATATGAGTGTGTAGTTCTACTTGTCATTTGTATATATATTTTTTCAGCGTGTATTTGTCTTATAAGTAACTTTTAATATGTGAGCTGATATAGATTGTGGAAACGTGTACTTTTAGGAATATCATATAGGCTTTGGGAGAAGAGGTCATAAGCATAAAAGAAGCAAAAACTTTTGTTAAGGTCATTTGTAAATTCATTATTGACTTATACTCCCATTAAAAAAACTAAAAGAACATTTACAAAGAAGGAAATTTTTGATATAAAAAGAAAGAAAATTATTTGATTTATTTCACATTACATTGTCCGCCCATGGAGTTCTGCAATTAATAATTAGCTTAATCAAATAATTCAAATTAAATTTAGATGACCTGATCCCTTCAATATTTTTCTTTAAAAAACCAATAAAATCACTTCAATTCGAATTTTAAAATTCAAAATCCCACCGCTTAAAATCACCCTAGGGTGGGGTCAACAGAGAACAAAATCGGAAACCCATACTACTACGACGTCGTGTTGGATGAATACGACGTCGTTTGTTGAAACTTACATTCACTTCCACGTCTTCACTAACTCAGTAATCACCAGGAAGAAAGAAAAAAAAAAAAAAAGTTGAAAAAGCTCAAAGACCAAAAGCAAGAACGAAGTGCTCTCTCTCTCGCTCTGTCTTCTACCTTCCTTTCTCTCTCTCTCTCTCTCTCTCTCTCTCTCTGTATCTCTCTCTCTCGAGTTTAGATCATCACCTTCAAGAAAACAAGAAACAAAATCGAATCTTTTCGATTTAGGGTTTCGTGTATCCCTCCCATTCTTCTCTCGACGGAAAAAGTAATCAATGGCGACTTCCCGGTCGCCGGCGACGGTGAGGCCGATAACTCTGACGCCGGGGTCAAGGGTTCTAGATGTTTCTAGCCCGTCAAGTAATGGCAATGGTCGCACTCCTCACTATGACCAATCGATCTGGAAACGTCTTCGAGATGCTGGCTTCGATGAGGACTCAATTCGTCGGAGAGATAAAGCTGCTCTTATCGCCTACATCGCCAAGCTTGAAGCTGAGGTTTAATTTGATTCCCTCCCCCCATTTTTTTCATTGAATTTCGTTAAATTTTAATGTGTTTTGTTTTCCTTAATTTGCTTGGATTTGGTCATTTATGTATGCATTTATTAATTGAATGAATGTTAGTGTAGAAGTGATTGTTGAGGAAATAGTTTCCTGTGTTTGGTAAGCAATGGTGCTGGATTTAATGCCTGTGAGGAGTTCGGGGTTGTTACGTGTTTGGGTCCTTAAGTTATATAAGGAAAATGGTGAGTGAATTCGAGGGATTTATTGGGTCATGACTATTCTGATTGCTGTTGCTTTTGGCACTAGAAAATGCTCTTCAAGTTCATTTTGGTGATGTGGATTTGTGTTTTGTATGCCTTCTTTGTCAGAATAATTGCAAAAGAAGTTACGTCTGTTACTGTTGAATGCTATAAAATGGTGGTTTGGGATTGTGAAGGCTGACTTTGTGTGAGAAGGGAGGCGGGAAACAGATTTAGATTGTTCTTCAACCCGTGGAACGTGGTGACACCTCAGAAAACTTAACTGTCTCACTTACCGTCACTCTGACAACTGCAAATGTTAATTAGCTTTCATGGTGGGATTTGAACCTAGGTATCTGGTTGCGCCACCAAATGTTTTACTAGTTAAGCTAGCTGTCAACTGTCAAGCACCACTGTGGAGGCTCTGTTCGTGAGACTTGTGAGCTGCTGTGATCTTACCAAGCATTTATCTTCTCAAAACTATCCTTGGCTACAGAATACGAAAGAAGAGAAGGAAGGAAAGAGGGGAGTGTTATGAGGGACTAGAAACGTTTCCTACTGGTCGAAGACTAATGTTGAAGAGATTCTTGATGGTCTTGGTTTGTTATGACATTGATTCTATGATTTGTTTTTTCGCAAACATAATCTACCCAAAAGCTCCCAGCCTTACCCCTTTTGGTGTTAGCTTTTGTTGGATGATGACAATCCTATAGCAAGCTATGTTAGCAGGAAGTGAGACTTGCATTGAATAATTTGGTTGGTAATAATCTGAATCAAATGTATGCTCACAAAAAATGTTAGCAAATTATGGATGTTCATTTAGGTAAGTTGCTAGATGTTGAAATGTATAGTTGTTCCTTGCAGGAGGTTCATAGTAACATAAACTGGCTGTCATCAATTTGCTAATGAGTATTGTGTATTATTTGTCCGAAATGGCCTGATATGAGCAATTTCTTGTTAGATATATGATCTCCAGCATAACATGGGGCTCCTTATCCTGGAAAGAAAGGATTATGCTGCCAAGTATGAGGAAGCTAGGTTGTCTGCTGAGTCAGCTGAAGTAACTCGTATGCGTGATCAAGCTGCGTTAGCATCTGCTTTGGCTGAAGCGAAGAAACGAGAAGACAATTTAAAGAAGGCCCTTGGAGTAGAAAAGGAATGTGTAGTAAATGTAAGCTTGTTACCTGAATATCGATTATGTGATATTACATGTTTCTCTGATTAAGTAATTCTGTTGTACTCGTGGCATCCCACATAATTTATAATAATGATTTTATTGGTTCTTCTTGTAGATTGAAAAGGCTTTACATGAAATGCGTGCCGAATGTGCTGAGGTAAAGGTTGCAGCCGAGAGTAAAATGGCTGAAGCACGCAGTATGGTTGAAGATGCTCAGAGAAAGTATATAGAGGCAGAGGCAAAACTGCATGCCGCTGAATCTTTACAAGAAGAAGCAAGACGATCTGAACGAGCTGCGAGTAGAAAGCTTCAAGAAGTTGAAGCCCGCGAGGATGATCTTCGTCGACGACTTGTATCTTTCAAGTCTGAGTAAGTTTTTTTTCCGTTCTTTTTTTGGGTTTCTTTTCTGTGCTTCATGGACGCTCTTTCTGCTCAACTCTTTGCATGTGGCTTGTAACTGTTTTGGTCCGCCCCTCCAAAAATGAAAAAGAAGTGAAAACTTTTGGTAATTCATCGTATCTGGCCTTTTTTTTGGCTATGGGTCGTGCTATCCCTTATCCAAGCAAAGAAACTTGTGAATTATGTTCTGAACAATGCCTTGGACTTTAAATAATGTTGGGAACGGCCCTGATGTTGAGCATTGTGGTTTCTTTGTTTTATACAAGTTTTTTGCTTAATGTTCTGGGATTACGTTTAGGGATCAAATTTTAACGTAAACTCTTTTAGGGCTCTATTTTTTTTGGGGAGCGGAAACAGAACTTCCATTGATTCCCCGAGAATGAATTTCCTCTTATGAAGCTATTTTTAAGAGACTGAACAAAAATGAACACATTTTGTGAACCTTTTTTTTGGGTTATAATTGTCAAAGTAATGCTAAAATTATTTCTAAAGGTACCACAAAAGAATAAGAATGGTTCCATGTGGTGAGTCATGCATTAATAGAAATCCTTTTCTGTTGACGATGCTCATATCTTACAATTGTATCGCAGTTTTCTGGATCTTGGGAAAATGGAGGAGTGAGATGTGAAATTGTTATTGACTAATTGATATTTGTATGCGGATTTGCACACATGCTTGATCTGAATGCCTTTGAGCCCAAGCTATGGGATTTGAAGAGCGTGTGGATTTACTTTTTATTTAAAAAGATTTCATTGAATGAGTGGACTTGGAGCGGCTTATTAAGTGCGCCCCTTTTGACTTTTCACATTGTCAATAGGATATCTTCGGACCGGTACTAGTGGATGAGAGCGTATTGCTTACAACTGAAATGTTATGAAGCCATTACATACATTGACCTTCTACAAGATAATGTCTATAATGCTTATTTGTGCGCATTTCAACTGTGCCTGAAAATTTAAAAAATGGTGCTATGAAGTTGTACTTATTAAATTGTTCAGAGGAATGTTTTGAACGCCTTAAAAGGTTTAGGACGAGTGGTATGAGAATGTTAGGCATTTTTTAAGGGCACTTGGCTGATTCTTAGTTGTAAAAGTCGTGAGGTGCACTAAGGCGCATAAGGTCCCAATGTGCAAGGCGCAAGGCCAAGGCGCACACATCATGGATGTGAGGTGCACTTCTATGCAAAAATTTTTAAAAGTCTTTTGCATTTCGCAAAACTTATCTTGCAGAAACACGTTAGATAAATGCATTAAAAAAGTGATTAGACATCAATATAATTACTAACACCGCAAATAACCTTAAGATGTGTTATCTTATCATCGTAATTTTCCAATACACACATTTACCGTACAGGCATAGCTCACCTTTTAGCTCCCAAGGAAGAAAAAGAAGAAAAAAGGTAAAGGCAAGGCTAATAAAAAGAAGAGAAAGGGGGAAGATATATCCTTACATTCTTGAGGCGCACCTTATCTCCTCCGAGGCATTGACCTGGTAGCCTCACGCCGAGGCGTGCTTGAGGTGGGCTTTTTTAAACTAAGGCCTGATTGAGCCGCAAAGGGATGTGAATGCTTCCTAAATGCTGAGGCAGGAGGAGCAAGGCCAAGGTACACCCATCAAGGGGGCAAGGTCAATGTTTTTGCTGCCGTGCTTAATGATTGATATCTTATGCTACTAGTATCATAATTTTGCTTATAAATAATTGCTATATGAAATATTACCATATACCTTCCTTGAGATATTCAGAATTATCATTGTTAGCCTTGACGTTTTGAAAATATTATTTGTGCTTCTGACTTTTTGTATAAGCTATTATTTACCACACAAAATCTCGAAACCTAAAATGGTACTTGTTTCCTTTGAGGGGGTATTTTATAGAAAATTCAGGGGATAGATAATATTTCCGAAGCATCAGGGTCTAAATTAATATTTTAGGATGCCTCAGGGGAGGTATGATATTATCCCATGGTTATAATCTTATTGAAAAATTTGAAATAGAAAGTCAAACTAATAAGTAAAAAAATTTGGTGTAATCATCATTAAGGTTAGGTGACACCAGGCTCACTGTTGGCTGCCTTACCACCATTTTGGAAGTAGGTTCTAAATGGGTTCAATTTGTCAATTGAATTCATGCAAATAAGTTGGAGAAATTTCATGCAATTGTTTTAGGCTATTCACCTACGATTGCATTGACTTGGAGCTTTTGTTTTAGTATTCCTTCGTTTTGTCTATAAAGATATCAACAATTTGTGAGGCTTAGGACATGACAATGTTGAAGTTTGAACCTTGTGCCTCATTGAGGAACTAGGTTGGGTAATCTTTTGTGTTGCTGTGCGTATTCATGGTTGTTCTTTCTCTTCATATTGTCTTATTGAATATCTGACCTTAATGTGCTCTTGTGTGCCAGATGTGATGCCAAGGAGAAAGAAATAATGCTTGAAAGGCAGTCACTGATGGAAAGGCAGAGAAGCCTGAGTGAAGCTCAGAAAAAAGTGCTTGATGAACAAGCTCTCCTAAACCAGAGGGAAGCTGACATTCTCAACAGATCTCAACTGCTGAGGAGAGTTGAGAAAAACCTGGAGGCTGAGAAAGAGAATATCACAGTGGAGCAGAAGGCCTTAATGGAACAAAAATGCAATTTGGAGCTGAATGCAGTCTCCCTTTCTGAAAGAGAGAAGGTTCTAGCATCTTTGACCCTCTACTTTATTTCCTAACGTGTTCTGCTATATTTTACCTAGGTCTCTGCAATTTTTCATCTATAAATATTGCCAACATGATATTATCTGCCCCCTGGTTTTGCAGGCTATTAGTGAAAAGGAGGCTTCTTTGATAAAGAAAGAGCTGGATATTCTTGCTTCGCAAGAAAAACTTGCAAGCAAGGAGCATGTACTTTCTTGTTCTCTAATTTAGATTCATAGTGATGTGATTTTCCTGAAGTTGTGATTTTATGTTGAAGCAGGGAGCTTCCTGTCTTTATTGATAAGATTGGTTTTTTGTAAACTGTGCAGAGTGAAGTCCAAAGAATAATTGCTGAACAGGAAAATATCCTGAAATCTCGACAAGATGAATTTGAAGCAGAGCTGTTGCTGAGACAGAAAGCAGTAGAAGAAGAAATTGAGACGAAGAGAAGGGCTTGGGAATTGAGGGAGTTGGATCTCAAACAACGTGAGGACCTCGTTTTGGAGAAGGAGCAAGATTTGTATGTGCAATCTAGGGTGATAACAGACAAAGGTAAAGATTTGACAGAGAAGATAAAATCACTGGAGGCAAAGGAGAGCTATCTCAAAGAGACTGAAAAAGATGTTGAGCTAAGGAAAACCCTTTTGCAAAAAGAGAGAGAGCAGATTGATCAAGCAAAGACTGAGTTAGAAAAATCTTTGCTTTGGTTAGAAGAGGAGAAGAAACAAACTGCTGAGGCGAAAAAAGAGTTGGAGCTCATGAAAAGTGAAACGAGTGAGCTTATGATGCTGGAAACAAAATTGAAAGAGGAAATAGATATGATCAGAGCTCAGAAACAGCAACTGGAGGCAGAGGCTGAGAAATTGAAGGTTGAGAAGGCAAAATTCGAGACTGAATGGGAGTCTATTGATGAGAAAAGGGAGGAACTCCGGAGAGAAGAAGAACGCATTGCTGGGGAGAGGTTTGCTATTTCTAAGTTTTTGAAGGACGAACGTGATAGCCTTAATCTGGAAAAGGAGGCTTTGCGTGAGCAATACAAACGTGATCTGGAGTCACTCTCTCATGATAGGGAAGCCTTCAGAAGAGAGAGTGAACATGAACGTTCTGAGTGGTTTAGCAAATTTCAACAAGAACGTGCAGATTTCTTACTAGAAATAGCGTGCCAGAAGAGGGAACTGGAGGACAGTGTTAGCAAAAGGCGGGAAGATATTGAAAGCTACTTAAGAGAGAAGGAAAGATCCTTCCAGGAAGAAATGAAGAGAGAACTTGAATACATTAGTTCTCTGAAGGAAGATCTACTTAAAGAGCAAGACTGTGTTTCGTCAGAGTTGAAGAAGCTTAAGGCTGAGAAAGTGGAAATCAAACTGGATCGTGAGCAAAGGGAGAAGGCATGGGCAGAGTTACAGAGTCTGATTGAAGAGCTTCAGATGCAAAGGCTGAAATTAAAGGAGCAGAGGGAACTGCTACATGCCGATAGGGAGGCAATATATTCTCAGATAGAACAACTTCAGAAATTGGAGGACATCAAACTTGATTCTGATAGAATTGTTGTCCCTGTCACACAACAGACCCACATGGAGTCTACCCCCCAAGTCATCATACAAGCTCCTGAATTGGCGTTGACTCATAATGTCATCTATGTAGAGGATAATTTGAATTCGAAGAGTGATACGACCCCGGGCTCTTCCGTTTCATTTCTTAAAAAATGCGCTTCATTCATATTTAAACCGTCGCCTGACAAACTACCCTTGGATCCTGAATGTGAAGATGGAAATTTGGAATCTGCTTGTGTTGTGTCAACTGGAAAATCTGGGCAGTCCTCTCAAACTGTCTCTGAGGAGCCTAAAGTGATTCATGAAGTGCCTTCTGTAGGTGATGTGACTGAAATGCATGACTTGGAAATGATGAAGGATGTTCGTGAGAGCTGCATCCCTCCTCCCTCAGGAACTCCTACTGGCCGAAAAAGAAGAGTTGATTACTCATCTGCACCCCTCAGTGTCGCCATGCTTTTGGACGATGAGAAGATCAACAAGAGAAGACGGCAGGAAAATGTTGATGATATCACCCCTCCTGAATGGTATTATTCTTTGCCATGACTTATTTACTTTCTACCAAACAGTGAAAGGGACAGCTTGAATATTTTTGCATATTTTTGTTAGTACTCGTTGCTCATTACATTGAGGTCTTTTCTTCTCGCTATGATTAGCATGGAATTCAAGCAGCCGTGCCTTACTGAAGATCAACACATTTTGGGTGCGTCTACCCAATGTGAAGCAATTAAAGAGAAAGAAGCTGGTTCAGCAGATGGAGCTGAGACTCCTGGGAGTGACCCAGGTATCGCTGCAGCAGTTCCTGATGCTGGAAAAGGCCACGCCCAGTTCCGGCAAAATGAAGTTGGGAAATCTGGAGTCGAGGATGGCGAAACATTGAGATGTTTGATTTTGGAGCAGACCGTTTTAGAGGAAGTTGTCATAGTAGACAGTGGAGAGGTGGGGAAGTCTCTTGAGGTAATTTAGAAATAGCAAGTTGCTCTCTGTTAATTTGTTGTTAGATGGGGGTAGTACTTGTCTCATTTTAAACTTGACATTCTGGACAAATAAACAAATAAATAGATAGATAAAATAAATAAATAAATCGCATTTCTTATTCCATTGCCGAAGTTTGTTTTGCAGCTCTGTTGGAAACAAATTCTCTAATAATTCATTTAAGGGTTCAGGATGCATACAATGGGAACCCCTGGATCCTGTGTTAGACCTCTGCACTGGCTTGTGGTTTTATCCCTCTACGGGGACCCTTTTGTTTGTGGAAGAAAAGGGGGGGGGGGGGCTTACCTAAGGGGAAGAGTCTTGAAAAAGATTGCCGAAAAATCTCTTACACTAACTAGTGATCTACAATTAGAGAACAATGTCTGCAACACAATGGGATTTATGCCTGAATAAATCCTGAAATGACCTATAAAGAATGCACCCTCCATATCTCTCGGAGACTTTTGCGCTACGGTGCCGATTCCCATGAGCCTGTGACAGGGTAACCTTTTTATGTCCTCACTTCTTCCTTGTCTCCCCTTGTCTTCGTGCGACACTGTCTTGCTGATAAAGCAGAAATATTGAGAATGAAGCGTCATTTCGTCCAATGTCGGGCCATTGACGCTTACGTTTGAATGGAACTTGAGAAGGTCATGGTAATGATCATGTGGGATTTAGAGGTATTTAGGATGGGACATTCAAATAAGTTTGATTTTTATCTTATAGTAATGTGAAATCAATTTTATGGGCACGGTTTGGTCTCTTTTTGTAATTTTGTGCTTTGTTTTAATGCTCCGCTCGCTATTTTAGTTTTTATATTTCTTTGATTTTTTGCCATGGAAATGGAATGTGGTAAATAACTAGTTGCAGATAACTTGAATAATGGCCAGGAATATCTACTGTTGCCTGTTTAACTTCCTGATTGTACGTTTTTTAAGAGTTCACTATTAGATGAGGAATGTCCTATTGTCTATGACCCATCCATTAGTGCACTATGTTATTGATGGATGGTATTTCCCTATCTTCCTCTTGTCAGTCCATGGAAACGAGTAAGCTAAAGGAGCAAGAGCTCCAGGATCTTGCAGATAAAAATCCAGATAAGCCAGAGACTATCAATGACAGAATAAGAACTCGGTCGAAGTCCAAGCAGAAAGCATGAAATGTTGCTTCTACCAACTGCTGAGGCCCTCTAGCTTTTTTTTTCTTGATGGCCATCGGCATCAGAAGAACAGTAGGTTCTCTTTTCTTCCTGGATTGGACAACTCTAGTGCTATTGAATATAGAGGATGTAAATTTATTTTCTGATACATACACTTGCTGAATCTGCTGTTTCTTGGCAGGATTAATTGAGAGGCTGTTGGATTCACGCTCGGGTTTGGAAGAGTTTATGTTGAGTAGGTGTTTTGAGTGGTGTGGTTTATGATACAATACCTGTAAATGCTTTAGATGACAGTGATCGTGACTGAGGATTTTATTTTGTAGATGCCTTCGTTTGATGGTCTGGTATAGTGTGTTTATAGCCGCAGTTTCTGGCCATGCGTGTCTCAATATTTGCAGAAGTACATTTGTTAAAGCTTGGACATGTAGATCAATTATTATTAAACCTGAGGTTTTTTGGGCATATCAAACTATTGGAGATTTGTGGCCAAGTCCTATCGATGTGGGTTTGAATCATCATTGGCCTGTTTTTGTTGGATGCAATTGATTTCAACGTAGTTGTCAATGTGTTACAATCACTGCAGTAGGTTGTGAGAGCTTTGAAATTTTAAGTAAAAATGACTTCATAATCATGTGTTTATGATTGCATTATATGATTAATTATATTTTGGTCTCATTATATGGTTAATTATATTATATTGCCATCACATTTCTGACGAACTAAAACTGCATGTCTGTTATGGGCTATAGGCATATAGATCTTCCGAGTAATGTGACAAGATCAGTGCAAGGCAAATTATTGATTATTGATTACATTATATGGATAATTATATCATGCGTCTGACTTAAGCATGGACTTGAGTCTTTCCATGCTCGTGTTTAGAAAAAAGTACTGTCGAAGGAAAAAGAGAACTGGACTAGGGACTACAGATTTGTTTAGGTGACTGTTTACAGACTAAAGTGCAACAGCAGGATAATTCAACTTTTTGCATTTGGTGATGTATTGAGGGAACTTTTAAAAAAAAAATTATTAGTTAAAATAACTGACATCTATACATAAACTAATATATAGACTACGATGAATGGGCAATTAGTTGAATTGTTTGTTTATTGATAGAATGTCCATTACGAGGGTGAGTCATGATTGAAGAGAGTAATAAAAATTTTTTATTTGAAAAATATAAATATAATTGAACCTCAAATATTTTAAAGCCCATACCATATAAGTGATAGATATGTCAAAAGAATGCATATGACAAATACATGCAGAAAGAAATATATATTCATGGTAATTGGAAGTACATGCTCTCAACAATATGTAATAATTTTGCCCAAATGTTTCCCACTTTTTCATCCTTAAGTAGGAGCAAAACTCGCGCACGAAAAGTATTACGGACTTGAATACAACAAAAAAGATAAAACCTGCGGCTGCTCCAATGTAAATGGCTTCATTAGAAAGTGATGGAACATGTACAAAAAAAATTGAAGGAGAAGAGAGGGTGCTCTTGAATTGACTGTCAAAATCCATTGCTTTGTCTCGTGTTTCCTTCTATGGCAAAGCGAACAAGCATCAAAGCAACACCCTCCCCGAAACCCAAAAGAAACCAGCGAAATTAGTGCATACACTGGAAAAATGGGAATTTCTCCTCTGTGCAAACTGAGAATCCTAGTTATATATTTGGCTTCCATGTTCATTAAGAATGGAAGGGACGTACTTGGATAGGAAGTCCTTTGGGGAAATCGACGAAAGGATAAGCAAATGCCTGGTCAGAATCAGCTAATTCCCAAGTGAAATTAAGGACCAAATGGTGGAGGAAAATAGCCATTTCCAGCTTAGCTAGTTCAGATCCTGCACATAGCCGCAGTCCTCCCCCAAATGGCATGAAGTTGTTGCTGCTTGTTGATGCTGATGAACTGGATACTCCTCCACGGTTGCTGCCATTCTGAAATTTGATAAACAACACACATTCACTCACGTAAAGAAGCAGCTAGTTTGCCTATGTTTGTGTGTTACACTTATTGTCTCTTCTAAGCATTTCAAGTCCGTCATTTTCACTTATTTACAAGAAAAAGTAGATTCGAGACAGATCAAAATGAACAGGCAAAGGATCACAGCAGCAAATATGAACACTTATTTTAAGGTTAAGCATGCCTTTCTGCAGTATGATTTGTAGAAACAGACACAGAAATGACAAATACGATGCTCAAGTCTTGCTACAACTTTTAAGACTCCACTTGGTGATGTCATAGGCATTTATGCTTAATGATTCCAAAACAGCTATTCGACCATACAATAACCTTCATCCTGATTCCTTTATTAATTTTTTTCATTTTTATTAGCAAGTTGAAATAAAACACTTGAGATGGCTCATGAAACATCCACAGAAGAAGAACTAGCTGTTCAATGTGATGTGATGCAGGAAGAAAGGGGAGAACCCACAGGAGAAAGAACTACAAGTGACTTAATGACATTATGAAGAACAAAAGGAAATGACGAATAATGTAGAAGAAAGAAGGAATGACATTGATTGCTCTTCTATGTCATTGAAATGTTACAAGAGGACATTTTTCTTCTAGAAAAGGAAAGGGCAGAGATATTTCATAAATGAAGCCAAAACAATAGGGGACCAAAGTCATGCTTTAAGTGAGAAAAGATTCTGCACGTTCATTTACAGAACTGTGTCATGCCCACGTGGGAGCAATTAACACATTTGGACCACCGACCACTCCATCCTCAACTCCCCCAAGCACATAGAGATTTTTTTTTTTTTTTTTTTGGGGGGGGGGGGGAGAGCGAGGGAATAAAGGAAAGAAACAAGCTCGTCCATACAGTGATCTGATAGTAAGAGAAATTAGGTCCAAAATTGATGTTACACTCTTATGGATAGCACTAAAGGTCCCTGTTTTTCTAGCTGAATGGGCTAAGGCATATCTGGGCAAGAATTAAACCTTAAAATTTAATAATAATCCTTTCAAGTAGGAGTAAGGGAGAGTCGGAATAAGCAGGACAAAAGTAAGTAGTTCTCTTTGTCTCCTTTTGGGATACAAAACACGATAGTAAATAAAAGTACATAGCAATAACTCTTATCTTATTCTTGCCCTTCATCTCTTTACTTCCCAAATTGAAGTGTGAGGAGAACTGTGTTAGAGCTTATTTTTTTCATTGATAAATTAGAATTAATAAAAGGATGAAGTTGGTTGAGATGAGTTGAGATTGATATTTTTTGTTGAGGTTGAAGTAGATTAAAGTAGGTTGAAATGGGTTGAAATGGATTGAAGTGAGTTGAAATTGATAAATTTTTATATGATGGATTGAAGTTCGTTAAAATAGTGAGAATAAAATTTTGAAGGAGGTGAATTGAAGTTAGTTGAAGTGGATTGAAGTTGATATTTTTTATTGAAGTGAGTTAAAGTTGGTTGAAGTTTGTAAATTAGAAAAGACCAACAAAAAGAACCGGCGTTGTATACTTGCATGCATTTGGCCTTGAAAAAAAAGTGTTCACTCTCAAAATGACAAGAATAAGCTGCTTATTCTTATTACTCTCCTTTACTTAAACTTTTTTTTTCTTTTTATAATTATTGAAGTGGGAAAGGTCAAAAACAGTACAATGATCCCAAAAAGACAAGAAAACTATTTTGCGTAGCAGCACACAGTACATATCAACAAAACACGGGACAATCAAAGTAATAGAACAACAAATCTAGCACCATTAAGACAACAGCATAGGCATTATTGTCTCTTAATTAGCTATAAAGCTCACTTATTCCTCCTTACTATGACCTACTCTCCCGGCTTCAAATTACTGTCCTCCAAACAGACCCGACCAACTTCATAGCTATTTAAGAGACCCAAATGTTGAGAAACTTCAGATATTTGAGAATACATTGGTTAAACATTAATACATAACCTGTGCTGATATTTAAGCTCGACAGTTAACAGTCATTCACAAATTCACCGACTGCAGCTAAATTACCCAATAAATCCAGTAATTACCTTGATGATAGACTCAATGCCTGAGGGGGCCTCAATTGTCACTCTTGGCGCTAAAATATTATCTGAATGACTTCTTATCCTCCCTAGGTGCCGTGATGAAGTAAAATATTCCAACCTCTAACAGAGCTTTTTTTAAATAATATTTTAAGTTAGATATCATTCTTTTCGAAAGATGACAAATAAACTCAGATGTTCTATTGAGAAGCGATGGCAACATCATACAAGATATCAAAAGCTGAAGGGAAGTTTTATCATACCATTCCTATATTTCAAACCGAATTCCTGCAAGCAGTATCTGAGTTTTTAACCTACTGAGTTGAATCCTCAATAACGATTTTATATAGACTAACTCCATACTAGTGCCAGCTAAAACACCCTTGAACATCACTACTTTTCCTCTCTCTCTCTCTCCCTCTCTCTTGTTGTGCGACAAATGAACATCACAACCCTATTTGGGAAGGATGTTGGTCTGGGGAGTGGGGACTATACCCGCTCCTGAAGGTAAGCAATAAAAATCAATCATTCAATTTTGATGTCAAATATAACAATGAATTACCACAAGTACAAGCATCCTCATGTCAAGGGTCATTGGGTGGTCCCTGAACCGTTTGTTCCTAATCCAGTCAACTATTGGCTGATGAAGACAAAAATCGGACATTCAGTACTCTTTTCCATGGGGCCCGTTCACAGTCAATTCACTGTAACCATTCTACTTCTCTAGGCACAATGTTAGTCAAATTTGTACAAATAGGACACTGATTCCAGCTACAGTAATTTACATATGCTACCTACCCTTAGATACGAATGCTTCCACCGGACAACAGTTCTTATATCTCCGAAGTTATGGTCACAAGTTGTCACACAAACCTATATCTCTGAAGTAACATTTTTCTACTTTTCACCACTCCAAAATATCTCTCCTACATTATTAGATATAGGTTGAAATAAACTTATGATTAAGGATTTTGGACTCAATTTATATATGTCTGTATAAATACTATATTTTCTGAAGGTATAACAAAACTTAAAGTAACATTCAATACTTCAATCCTATAATATAGTTTCCAAACTTTGCTAAAGCGAGATCCATACTGAATGTTATTGTTATTGTAGTCCTACAATAGACCTTGACATTTACAAAAGCAAATTATACAAGTATTTATCATAAGCAATCTTGTCAAACTATTTATTATTAAGATAGGTAAGATATTTAGCCCACAATGACAATGACCTTGGGATAGAAAAGGAGGCATGTTCTTTTTTATTTATTATTATAACCACTTATCATAAGCATTTAGCAACTTTTAGTACAATTCAGCACAATTCAACATTGTTAAGTACTTATTAACAATACTTAATTATATTTTATTCAATTATTCACCATTATTCAACATATTTAAGCAATAATCACCAATAAATATTTCTTATAAGTTGAAAAATAACACACTCAAAATGAGACATAGCATCTCATGAATTTACAAAAATAAAATTAAAGAAAGAAACCTTCCATGGTGAGGCTAAAAGCGAAGAAAGACTACTGACCTGCTGCCATCTCCAGGGATTGAAGAGGTGAGGCTGCTCAAAAAGGGAAGCATCCAAATGTACGGCTGCGATCACCGGCAAAACTTTCCATCCACATGGAATGTCATATCCTTTACGTTAAATAAAATTTCAAAAAAAAAAAAATCAGCTCTCTAGCCTGCAGTTTTCCCGTGAAACGACTCGCAGCCACAAATTAGACATCATTAAGAGAAAATCAGCAAGCTCCTGAGTTTTTAAAGAGGGTGGAAAGAAAGCAGGAGATTTTATGTATTCAATTACCTTCATAATGGACATCTTTAAGAGCCTTCCTGTGGAGAAACCTTACTACATTACCCAGCCTGAGTGTTTCGTTAATCACCTTCACAATAATTTGACTTTCATAATCACTATCAACATTATTGTCTAATTGCTAATAAGGGATTCAATGGCTCACATAGCATGACAAAAACAAACAAAAATGCTTACACATTGGGTGAATTCCATCTTCTTATAGTCCTCCCAGTTCAATTCTTTCTCTGCCGACTGCTCTTTGGCTCTTGTGATCATAAGGTGCTCTTCCTATACCATTAACCCAACATCCAGCAGGCAATAAAGATTGAAAAGGAGGATTTTTTAGCCAATTCTTTCCACATAAAAAAAGGTTTTTTTTTTTTTTGGGGGGGGGGGGGGAGAAAAAGGGGACATTACGAAGAAACATACTTGTAATTTCTCAAGAGCAGATGGACAATCCTGCAAGAAGAAGATGGCCAAGGAAATGGAAACAGAGGAAGTCTCATGACCAGCAAAGAGCAAGCTCAAAATCAAATCAAGTATTTGCTCAGTTGAAAGATTAGAATGCTTCAACACCCAGCTGAGAAGGTCATCTTCCTCATTCTCATTCTCATCGCTCTTCATTCTTTCTAACCTCTCGTTCATTTTCTCCTCTATGAACTTCAGTATGGTAGCCCGTGACTGTCATTCCGGATTCATAGCCAAAACAGCATCATCTTCGTAATCATCATAATTTTCATGAAATTTTAAAAGACGTAAGTCTAGTTTTTTTTTCCCCTGATAACTTGCCTTTAATGCCCTTCTGTAAGCAGTTCCAGGCAAGTTGAGAGGAGCTGATACCACTCCCTTCATAAAAGTAATATATTCCATCTTTAGCTGCTCTGTCTCCGCCTCTCCAGGATTTAAACTCATTATATGCTTTGCCATCAGATTGAATGTAAACTACAAAAGGGGGGAAACAAAACCTAAAACCACTTAGCAACTGGTCATTCTTTTCCCTTTTTTTGTGGTTTTTTTTTTTGGGGGGGGGGGGGAGCGGGGGGCGGTGTTCCATCATTTTGCTTTTTAATTAAATAAAGATAAAAGCTTACCCTCTTGGCTTCGTCCTGAGCAGAAAAGGGGCAATTCTCTCTCCAAGAACGAAGCACAAGCAGAGCATGCTTCTCAACCTCGTTGAGGAGATGAGTTCTTAGCCTGGCATGGCTCAAGAAATTGAGAGATATAACCCTCATATCTCGGTGCATGTCTCCAACCAAAACCAGCATAGACCATTTTCCAAGTATTCCACCAATGCTTCTTGGGTAGCTGCATTCAAACAATCTCCCTTCATTTTGCAAGATGAACTTATTGAACCCAGCATCCGCAGATACAATTGTAGGTTCTCCGAACAAATTAGACTTGAAAATTTTACCATACCTGTTAGTGTATACAATCTTAAGATCATTATTAACCTGTAAAACAGGGAGTTTTGTTATATACAGCAATAGTTTAATTTCTTATTTATTTTATGTACCTTGAGACATGGTGCTCCATGAATTCACCTATTGTTGTGGCTGAATAAGGCTTTAAGTAGCCGATGGTTTCCCCTATAAATGGCAAGCCCATTTTCCCAGGAGGGAGATTAAGAGAGGGATTCCTACTTCTACACAAGTTCAGGATCCAATATAAAGCTGATAAGAATGGAAGAAGTAACAAGAAGAATTCAGAGTCAGACATGGAGAGATCCAACACAAGCACTGTCAATATTGAATGAAGAGTTTTAAATTATTTACTAATTGGCTTATGGACACTTTCTAAATTTTCAATGCTTATAACACATATTGTGAACCTAGTTCCCCAAAAAAGGGAGGGGGGGGGGGGGGGAGCTCTCAAGATGTGTTTCAAGGTTTGCTTACAGGTCTAAGAAGAGCAGAAACAAGAGAGGGAGGGGGAATGCTTGAGACGAAGGGAAGAAAAAGAGACCAATATAAGACAAAGGTATCAAATGTTTAATGGAAAGTTTGGAGCCAATGAGGAGCTTTTTATAGGCTGTTTCCACTCTACTAAAGCCTCCTTCCCCCACCTTCCACACAGCCCCTCCAGAAAGGGAAAAAAAAAAGTGGAATATACATTGCAAATTTATCACAACAAATACTATGGGATAGCTAGATTGACATGTGGATTCACTTTACACGTATGACAGCCAAATTAATTATACTTCTATCAAAATTCAGCTTTAAAGTCTTCAATTGCAGGTGCCATTCCTCTCTGTATCATTCAGAAGCAATCAATACAGTCAGAGTGCTATCATCCGTCCCTTTTTTGTTTTTGTTGAAATTGATATTGATTTGTGCAAATAAACCAAATAAAAAAATGTTAGAAAACTCGCTAGGTTTGAAATTTTGGTCAGAATGAATTGAGATAGAGTTGATTTTGCCTATACGATTACGATGGATTCCAAACTCTCCACGTTTGACATGCCTCTCAAACTAGCATACAGGATACTGTGCGGCTACTTGCTGTATTCTCCCTTTCCTGGTAGCGAGGTTGGGAGTAGTATGAATCTTTATTAGCAAGCAGTCACACCATTAGTATGGAAGCAAGGGATTGACTAAATAGTTGGTGACATCTGGAATTGTCTTGAAATCAAGGGTTTATGGTATTTCATAGGTAGATAATTGCCAAAAATATAGCCAAATTTTATACTTGACACAATCATCACATTCTCATTACAGGAAATGCATGGATGATACAGTAAACAGTGACTGAAAACATATGAAAAAGACAAAAAAACACGTTAAATACTTAATTCTGATGTAAATGCAAAAAATTGCAACTCATTTCCATATTGACTTATACTTCAAAATTTGTTCTTCTACCGCAAAATGGACTTATATCCGGAGGCTTGCGGGGCAATCTCTTGTATTGCTCGACCATGCTGCCAACATTACCACAACTAGATAGGGATGGCAGTATAGTCCGAATTCGATCCGATTCGAGACAAAATTATCCGATTCGAATCCGATAAAAAATAATCCGATTCAAAGTCTGATAAAAATAATCTGAATTCGACTCCGATCCGAGCGGATTTGGAAGAGAGTTCATCAGATCCCATTAACATCCGATCCGATATATTTTCCTAATAATTTCAACTTTTTTTGAAGATAGGAAAATCCTTTTATGGTAACTCTCAAAAAAATCCGCGTGAGATCTGCACTCTATGTGCAGTACACTCTTCTTTCTTAGCTAATTTCTTCTGCTCTTTTGATCTTTTTCTCGCTCTCTCATCTTTGTCAATCAAAGTTGTACTTTCTTCCTTTCCTTCCAATTGTTGTACTATTGTCTATCCCTTTCATTCTAAAGTGAATTTGCATTCTCTTTTTCCAACACATTTTTACTTTAACACATTGAAATGTTAATATAAAAAGTTATTTGACATTAAAGAAGTATTTAATATTGTACTTATAAGTGAGCAAAAATAAAGTTGGAAATAAAAAATTGTGCAAGAACTGAATAAAAATATAAAATCGGATTATATCCGGATTTAATCCGATCCGAAACCAATCTGAATCCGATTTAACATCGATCTGACGGAGTCGGATTTTGATTGGATTTTCAAATCCGATTATTAATTGGATCGGATTTGGATGTCTATACATCCGATTCGAATCCGATCCGTTGCCATCCCTACAGCTAGACGTCAGTGCACAACTATGTCGGCCGAGACTGTACAATATAGCCCCAAAATGAGTTTATCCGCTAATGTGCATGCAAATTTGACTGCTCTATACTCACACATATCCTTCCTATGAAGTTAAAAATGCTTTTCTGATACGCTTTCCATCTATAGCCGTCCATGCTCCTCTAAGCAAACGATGATTTTAATCTTGTAGTCTCAGCTAGATTTGATTTGATATTTTTTAATACTACTCCAGTCTACCCTGTATCTGACAGATATTGTTTCCCCTTAGAATATATTATCTCAAAGCAGGGATTTATAATAGGCCTTTCCAGCTAAGGATATTAGAGAGAAATTATTGGCCTAAACTAAAGCAATGACCACAAAAAGAGAATTTCACAGATAATCATATATTTTTACCAAAGGAGCAAGATAATGCAATGGCCACAAACAAAATGCTACATTGTTGGTCTTCACATGGAACAGTAGTCTAACTAGCCATCTGTTTCATCCATCGCAGTTTCTCTCTCCCCAAAATCACATGCTTCAACCAAAAGAATAGTAATGGGAGGTCGAGTTGGGTCGCCTCTGGCTCACCATTATGTATCCAACACACACTACGAAGTCCACCCCCCCCCCCCCCCCCAAATTTCTTATCCTCAACAGAAGCATGTAAGTGATTCATAAACCAAACAAAGATAAATGGCAATATATGGTCGGAAATGAATTGAGTTGATTTAATACACTTTTAAGGCTTAACTTAAATTTGATTCTATTTTATTTTCTGGGTAAAGCAAAGGGCTACAAGGAAGTGGGTATGTGCCTTTCATCTTCCCTTTCATTTCGTCTCATCATCTAAAAGTCCTAGAGTGACTATCATATTCAAAAAAGTGAGCTGATTAGAAAAGATCATATATTATTAGTATAATAGATTTAAACTCTTCCTCAACTTTAAAAGAAAACTAAATACTAAACAACTCCCCGCCCCCTCCCAAAAAAAGATTAATCATGTGTGTATTAATGTATAAAAACACAAAAACAAAATGATCACTATAGTGAATAAGTGACCGTGAAAAAAAAAAAATTGATCATCCTACAAGATGTGCCACATATGTAAAATTATACACTCTATAATGCACTTACAATATATAATGAACTAATTCAATTATTTTTAAAGATGGTCTAAAGTTAAATATAAATATTATACATAGATAAAGACATGAATTTTAAAGCATAACGAATTTCAATTGCAACAAATATACAATAACGTTTCACCATGAGCAACTGGCCAACTACGTGCATACTCTGACCACTTGAGCGCACATTTGAGGAAAGGAAATGAAAAGAGGGAAGAAAAGGTTTTTTCAATTATTACATTAAGCACTCGTGCGGGAGGCCAAAAGGAAGTGGCAGACCAATGATTGCAACCCCTTTTTTAAAGTTTTTTTTTTTTTTTAACCTTTGCATGGGAAGCATTATCATGTCCACGTGTGTTGACCACGGTGCAGATATGGGGGACTGGGACGGGCTGAGAGAGACAAAGAGATGGGGAAATTTAAAGAATTTATTTCTCAAGCACCCCTTGTCTTGTACTTGAACGCATGGAGCTGAAGTCCCGTTACTTTACAACCCGATTTGATTAGACAACCGACCCACCTTCCGAACTAAAAATTGAAGGTTAAAAGGCTGGAAAACAAATGGCGCCTATAAAACGAAAGACCAAGGCTAAGAAAGTGTTAATCTCATGATTTAGATTGAAAATTTAAATATCTTATGTTAGTTCGATTTCTCGCTCTTTTTTTTAGTAGCATTGCAATTTTTCTACAAGCTCCTCTATATTTAAAATCCCATCAGCCAACAAAAGAAGCCCAACATTGTAACGAAACAAAATTGTCTCATCTTCAAATAATCTGACAATTCAAGATATGTAATATATACAACAATTATACTAAGAAACTTGTTAGACGTACGGGTGCAATTGAGCGAAGCTAAATTTAAATCGATCATGCTCGAGCTCGACTCAGTCATATGAAAGCTTGGCTCAAAGCTTGGCGAACCTTTAAAATTTAGGTTTGGACTCAAGTTTGGAGATATATTATTCGGCTCAGCTCAGTAATCTTTTCATTTGTTTGTTTTTGTCTAAAAGGTTTTCAAATTCAAGGATACGATTCAGGATAAATTCTAGATTTCAGCATTAAATTCGGAAAACATGAACTGGAATAACATTTTGTTGATCTTAATGGTAATTTCAGATTCTCCACATAAGTGCATAAGAAAAAAAGATGGACTAAATGAGCTAAACCGAGCCAAAAGAGTTGAATCTTACTAAGCTCAAGCTCAACTTGGTAAGCTTTTGAGCAGGCTTAAGCTCGCTTCGGTAAACCAGCTTAGGCTCAACTCGAGCTTGATTTGACTTGAATCCAAAAAAAGCCTTTAACGAGCCTAATGTAAGAGCTCAACGAGTTAGTTGTGCTTAATTATGCCTAATTAGATGAACGTACTATTATTTCCCTTTCTTCTTTGTTAAATTGCCTCCCCAAATGTCTTATATTTCTCCCAAGTAGTTCTAATTAAGACAACCATATAAGAGCATTCCCAGTAGTGAACTATTTTTCTAGCTCACCAGTGGTGGCCTATCCCTACCATATCAACTTGTGAGCCAGCTTTTTGACCCACTAAATAAAACAATATTCATGAACTCACTCTATAACACACAACTTTATTTTTAAAATAAAAAAAAACTAACTAAAAACATTAAGAAAAATAAAAAAATAACAAAAGCAAACAAAAGCCCGGTGAGCAGGCTCACCTGCGCAAGCCTCCCCATGAGCCCGTTGCCTCAAGTTGTCCACTGGAGAATGTTGGTGTAAAATTCAGGTTGATGGAAACGTACCTCAATTTGTCATAGACAAACTCAGTATCAAAATAATCGAGGTTTCTAGGCAGGTGCAATTACTCTTTTCCTAAAGACTCTATTCGCCCCCACGTGCAACAGAACTACTTGAATATGTCTTTGGGATACAAAGAAACCTCCCCTATCTGCGTGTTGCACTCACGAAGATAGGTCTCTAAGTGTTCAAGACATGACAGAAATTCTAGGGATTATGGTGATATTATAACTCTCTTGATCATGCCCATCAAGGCATTACCATTCACATGCCACCATGTCACATATTTATAGAGATATTCACACCTCTTCATGAAAGAATAGCATCCTTTCATAAATATTATTTCAAAAGGGACATATCTCTTCATAAATACACTCTTTCCATTAAAAGGCACCCTTTAATTAACAGGTATAAGTTAGTTAATTATCTAAACTAACTTGTACCTCTTCATAAATAATTAATCAAATTAATTATTTATCAAAGGTGCAGTACAATAATTAATTATCAAGATAACTCAAAAATATATTTCCATAACCATTTTTATGGAAATAATTATCTTATTAAATTTTCATTTAATGAAAATTACTCCAACAATCCCCCACCATTTCCATAACAAATGGTTTCTCGAATTTCTGGAGGTTTCGTGCATAATTAGAAGTGTCTTGCGATTGAACCCCCATCTTAGTGACTTGTCCGTTAAATGATCAGGATAACATGGTAGGTTATGCTTTGAACCAGTTATCCTCTCTGACCACTTGCATCTAAGCTACACACAAGACTTCCATCCCAGATCACTTAGTAATTTAACACTATTAACGATCATGTGTCCCGTATCTATTTCGTAAGTGCTCTAGAGCCAAGCCGAAACTCGACAGAAGCAGCCAAACTTCACACTTACTAATTAAACCTCATCAATACCCCCATAAAGTATTAATGAAATCATTTGAGTACAAGAAACAAGTCACACCATTGATTAAGTATAAACAACCTAATCAATTTTTTTTTTCTATACCGACTCAAATTTTCTCCATTGAGGTTCATTAAGAGCAACAACTCACCCTCTATTTAAAAATATGGGTTAATTGGCACTCTACTTGGATGGTAATTATAATAATAAGTGCTAACAAATCACAAAGATGGTGTACTTTGACTCATTGAACTTAAGACTCGATGTTTTCACGAGCGTTAAGTTGAGGTTTCGCCATGAGTGACTTAGCGTGAGCTTTGCACCATCCATTTCAAAGTCATTAGATGCGTTCTATGACTTTGATAACAATAACTTTGCAAACTGTCATGATTTGAAGTTATTGTATTAAACATACGTGTATATTTATTTGTCCATCCGAATTCATTGCCTTTGTAAGTCTTAAGAATGGGCCCAGAAGACTTGCAAAGTCAACCATCTATTAAACCGAAGTCCAAATATTAAAACTTGGATATCTCAACCTCTAAACAAGGTTTATACATGAAAATATTTTCATGTTTTCATTCCAGTCCAACTTAAAATTATAGTCATAATTTCAATTAATGGACTTAAACACGTATTTTATCACCATATAAACATAGTATACTCCCACCATTTGCTCTAAATTAGAGTAAAAAATTGCGGGGGCTAACAACTCCATTATATGGACCTTCATATTTTAGTATACTAAAACCTTTGAAAATAAATGAAACCATATTTATTTTCATGAAAGATGAAACAATTATTCTTCTGAATTCCAATTCTTAAAATTGGAGTAGATAACATTCAAATGTTCAGAATAAAAACATAAACATTTAGAAATCATACTAAAATATGCATTAACAAGTCCAATCAAAGCATCCATGGACTTATACTTTTAGCAAATTAGAATTAGATAGAAATCAATAAATTATATTTCACATTTATTTTTATAAGGGATGAATAATTTATTCTTACATTCACATTAGATATTGATCCATAAACCATATTTTATGAATCATGCATTTATCAAATGAATATTACCAAAAAGATTTCAATGTCCAATAAAATGCATGGACATTTATGTTCTTAATATGTAAGAGAGTACAAGAGAATAGCCTATAAAAGACGTATTTCCATAATCCCATGAGAATAAAACCTTTTGGCACTATCATGATAAATCAACGCTATCCGGACAGTTATGATCAATCTCATTACATGCATGATATAAAATATCAATAATTACAGATTGTGCAATTTGTAACATGTTTATTTAGGTCAATTATATCATCAATTCACATGCACATAATCTTTTGGCAACAAAAGCTACGCATCATTTGTGAATTAATTCATTAATCAAATAAAAATTTAATTATTAATAGAAGATCATTGAAAACCTAATGTTTTCAATCAAAGGCACGCATGGTTTTGCACAAGCTATCACGCATGATTGGTGGTTAATCAACTTTCAATTGTCTACTATCTTCAGAACATTAATCAAATGCATTGTATTTAAGACAAATGCAAAAGAGGAAAAGTGAAAGCAAAGACGAGAATCACTTATTTCTTAATTAACATATTGCATCCACTCGTCTAATTGCGATGTCTATGTGAGAATCCTATCAATAGCCAAGTTGTAAAATAAACGATTGCATGCACACTTGATTATGTGGAAATAATTGTCATATTATAGCCATTGCCATGTCCAATTTAAACTGTGTAAGTTCATGGACTTCTCAAAAGTAATTTATCTATTCGAGGCTATAATATAATGCATTTGATATCATATTTATATCAAATTCTCACCGTATAACTATAAATATGATTATAGATCTCTCTAGATCTCATAATCAATAATTATATACAACAATTTTAGGCTACAGATATTACATTGTTGTATGAACAAATCAACATTAATGTTGATTCCATCAAGAGAAAACTAGTATAAACAACACACCATAGCCATTGCATCCCTTTTACAATCATATATCTATCTCCATCAAACCCTCAATTGACACATAAATAATCGACTTCTTTGTATCAGATGAATTAGAGTCTTTAGATTGTTGGTTTAAAATTCGGTTTGATAAAAACGTATCTCAGTTTGTCATAGACAAACTCAGTGTTAAATTAATCGAGGCTTATAGGGAGGTGCAATTATTATTTTCCTAAAAACTCTATTCGCCCCCACGTGCAACAGGACTACCTGAATAGGTCTTTGGGATACAAAAAGGTATCCTCTATTTGCGTGTTGCACTCACGAAGATAAGTCCCTAAGTGTCCAAGACATGACAGAAATTCTAGGAATTATAGTGATAGTATAACTTTCTTGATCATGCCTATCAAGACATTATTATTCACATGCCACCATGTTACATATTTATAGAGATATTTATACCTCTTTATAAAAAAGTAGCATCCTTTCACAAATATCATTTCAAAAGAGGCATATTTCTTCATGAACACACCCTTTTTATTAAAAGGTATAGGTTAGTTAATTATCTAAATTAATTTATATCTCTTTATAAATAATTAATCAAATTAATTATTTACTAAAAAATATATTATAATAATTAATTATCAAGATAATTCAAAACTATATTTTCATAACTATTTTTATAAAAATAATTATCTTATTAAATTTTTATCTAATGAAAATTACTCCAGTAGAGAACTTCCCCTCTCTCACACCCTTTCCCTCTCCTCCCTCTGGTGAAGCTCTAAGGCCAAAGCGCTGGAAGAAACACGTATGCAATTTTATACATTTGAATTGACTCTACTCCTCTTTAAGGGTAACGATAAAAATCAATCATTGCTGCTACAATTCATCCTATACTTGGTCTAAACTCTAGCCTAACAATATTCAATGTCGTCATTCAAGAGTTACATGCCTATACTCCCGCTCCATCTCATTGGACAAGGGAGAGGGACAAAACGACAAGGCCGGTTTGCCACTTTCATCTGGCTTGGCTTGAGCGACACTTCGTACTTGGAAACGCTATGATAGAGCCTACGCATTCTAAAGGCAGACGCTTCTTATAAGTTATAAGATCAATTATTTTATTTTGGCACTTGTCTGCTTTTTGGGTCTTCTACCCATCAAATAAAGAGGATACACACCTAGGATGCAAACCGTCTGGTACATAGCTCCATCATACTATAGTCTCTTCAAGATGTCCGTTAAACTGTAAAGTTTTCAAATTTTATTTTAGTTCAAAGAGAATATTAAGGGCAAAATTTATTAAATCTGCATTTTCAATACAATTAGGGTTATTGAGCACCAAAATCACACGACATTTTTTTATATACATAGTTTTTTCATTTTTTTTTTTTTTGAAAAGTCATCATATGGGCCTCTATATATATCTACAAGACTACAAGGCCATGTTAAGATGATCATTGTCTTTAAAAATGAAATTATTAAAAAAAATTAACAATTGTTAACATAATTCATATTGAAGCTAAGATATAATACCTATCCATTTAAATATAAAAGAGCTAAGATTTTAATCTTCTTTTTTGAATTCCGCAGGACAATCCTTCAAGTTAGCACAGTACTTACACTAGGACCTAAGTCTAACACTTATACAAACAAGAGATTTATTACTAAAAAGCCTACTAATTTTCACAATTGAAAATGTTATCTTAGCATATATGGAAAACAGAGCTAAATTAATCAAAGGCATATATAGGTCCACTTACCTTCATAGTAGAGCTATCAACCTTTAGAATAGTACCGCGTGTTCAGATTGACCGACTCATCAAATTAGTACATACAAAATGTCTCAACCTACACAAAAATTAATGTCTGCTTTAATTGAACTCACAACATGAAAATTTGTACAAAGAACTTAAATAAAAGCGTTTTTGGTGAGAGGGATTGCTTGGGATGAACAAGCTTCTTATGCTATCAATGGATAAAACACAAACTCTGTACTAAGAATAATAGTCCAAGTGAGGATACACTAACAAGGTATTCCAAGTTAACCAGCCAATTCACCACAGCAGTTACTTTCTGAAATATGAACAAAGCGTCATAGAAAAAAATTCTAAATTTGGACACAAAAGCATGAAAGATCCCAACTCCTCATGCTAGAAGGCAAAATACTGGTAGGGGCCGCGAAGGAAGGGGAAGGGGTTCGGTCCCACCGCACGAGCTTCAGGACCAAGATCGGAAAGACGACCCCATCGTCAGAGCTCATCGCTCGTGGCTCGTGGGTCATGGGTCATGAGAATTGAGAGAGATGATAAGCAGAGAACCCCATCACTTCAATCATTGCACACGCGCCAAAGTTCATCTGCGGCCGCACAATTTTTCAAACCGCGAACAGCATGATTGCCCTTCCTCCCTACTTCTAACCCTCCCCCACATCCCCACACTTTTTTTTTGGGGGGGGGGGGGGGGGGAGGGGTTTGTGCAGTGTAAAAGGGTGACATTGTGAGAGACGAAGTAATGAGAAAGGGAAGATACGAGAATTGAATGACAGACTTCCTTGCTTATAAGAAAAAAATGCCCTCAGCAACTTGTTGGCCAAACACCAAAAAGATACTAGTTATAGCCTTAAGAATTTGGCATTCTTCTAACGCAAGTGCGCATTGCCTTCAAAGGAATGTACTTACTAAGGACCATGAGATAACAATTTAACATAGTACAAGTTTCAGTATAATTGGACATAAGAACAAGCAGGATGGACAAGTTCAAACTCGATGTTTAAAATGAAAGCATTAGACGTGCTGAAACATGACTAAAGACGAAACATCATGTGAAAACACATCATGCATAACAGCAGAAAGGCAACACTAAACGGTTCTCATTTTTGGAACACCATGGAGCAATAATCATTAAGAATTGAGAGGCATCAAAGGAGAGTGTCTCATCATCCTGAGTCCTGACATACAAGCTACAGAGATTGAAAAAGGGGTTGAAGAAGGTACAGATTTAGGATGCTATTGACTCTGCCTAGCTCCTTAAAAAGATTTTATAACCTATATTCTGGCTCAAAGGGGAGAGGCAACAAATGATAAGACATTCAAGCAACCTCCTCGACTTTGGCCAAGTATGAAGTGCAGTACAGGCTTGGGACTATGACATAGCAGAAACAGCTAGCAAACAGAAGATAAATTCAGAACCGCAGCTTCTCAGCTTCACCATACTAGAAAATCTTCCTGATCAGTCAACTTAGCTAAGGTGAGATGGGTCATGATTATAACTTAAAGAGAACACTAGGCAGATCCCTATTATGCTGAGATCGATGCCACAATTTCAGGCAAGGCAAAAGAGATGTTCACATGCAAGAACTTGACTCTGCCTTTTAGTTTCTTGTATTGATGATGTTTAATTCCTTAGTTTCTAAGTACAAAACCTCAAAAATAGTCTTCCTTATCAACAGACCAAAAAAAAAAGGAGGGTCTTCCTTAGCAATCATAGCCCGAAGTGCTGATGGGTGAGCATTTCTCCTTCACAAAAGAATTTTAGAAACGTGTTGTGATCAATCCATAAAATATCAAAACCAAAAGTCTAAAACTAATCCAGACGAACAAAACCAAGAGATCAACACGGTTCAAAATCAAGCACGCCATGTATAGTAGCCCAACAAGTGGCATTGAGGCTCCTGTCAAGGGGCAGCACTTAATGGACCAGAAGGAGAAACCATCATTGAGAGGCATTACAATGGTGCCCTCTCTGTCTATTATCAATCCAACCAAGGCCTACAAAGGTTGACATAGGGCTGTTAGGGTCAAAGGGATGAAAGAATGACGGTTGGCTGCTACTCTTTCACACCCGAATTTTCAATTGATTAGATTCTAGTAAACAAAGCCCATACTTAGAGCTGGGTAATAGGTCGTGTCGGGTTGAATTCGTGTTCGTGTCGAACTTAAATGGGTTGAGAATTTCTCGACCTGAACCTAACCCGTTTATTAAACGGGTTGAAAAATCTTGACCTGTACCCATTTAATGTTTAAACGGTTTGACCCGCTTAACCCGTTTAAGACAAACAGGTCAAATTCAGTCGCTTAATTAACTATTTACGCATTTAACATTTTCAACTAATATGTAACTACAGTGTTAAAAATTAAGTTTACATATCACATTAAATAATTACTCTTTAAAATTCCCCTGATTCGTCATAATTCATAATTTTTAAAAATTTTTATATTCTTAATTATCTAATAAAAAGTAAGTGGATAAATAAAAAATAAAAAAATGAGTTGATTTATTTAACTCATTTAATTAAACGGGTTAAATAGGTACTTTTTCATGTCAATAATCTCAACCTGAACCTAACCTATTTAATTGAACGGGTTGAACGTGTCAACCCATTTAATTAAACGGGTCGAAAATTTATACCCAAATCCGCTTAACTTCGCGTTGGTTTCGGGTCGGTAATTGTATCGGTTCAACTTTTCCCAACTCTACCCATAGTTATATTCCTTTTTAAACATATTTAAGAACTCTGAGCAGAGAAGAATGTATGATGTTTGAAGAAGACAGTTAGGGCATGGAAAAAAAGTAGATAAAAGCCACCATTTCAATGACCTGGATTATCGCTCTCTAGCCTTTGCTTTTAACTGCATTCTATTGGACAGCTGGTTCCCACGGAATGCTGGATGGTCGGTCAGATCCACCTTCACAGCAGGCAAAAATGCAACATCAGCATCAAATCAGGATAGCTAGATCACATTTTTAAATCATAAGCTTCCAAAACGGTAATTAAACTACTGTAGGACAATGGCAAGATTTGTATATCTATCTATAGTTAGTGGACGAGCAGTGTGACTGGCCGTAATTTTCGGGCTTTTGAACTATGGAGTCCTACCAATAACCAAAAGAGCAGGCCACTTATCAGTATCACATCAGCATCAGAACAATGCGGACCATGAAACAGCAATAGATAGCTTGATGCATAAAAGTTGGTAATCCTTCTTAGCGAACAAATAATTAACATTAAGAACACAAAGCATACAACTAATCAAAATACCATAACTTAGACGAAAAGGAAAAAAAAAAAAAGAAAAAAGAGGAAACATCTGAAAGTGCCAAGACAGATGACCCTCTGTTTAACTATTAATTGTCAAACAGTCAAACCTCCCAGGACAGATCTAAAGAATTTCATAATTACCAATCAAATGAAGCTTTAAAGACAGATGTAAAGATTCACGATCCTACAAACAAAATAACAATTTCATAATTGCTTCATTCTGGATGTATAATGCCAAGAAAGAGTACAACGATGACACATTGTCACATTCATTCAAAACCTACAAATGCGTGAATATTCTCATGCAAATTTATCCAATTTAAAATCCATTGTCAAACTGTGGACATGCTAATGATGTATTATTCACTTTAGCCTACGACCATGACCATCTTCCTAAGAATAAGTATACTCTATAATGTGTGCAGCCTCTGGCCTGAACCAGATCAGAGAAGCATGATAACTTAAGACATTCGTTACACCTGCTAGCAACTGCATTTGCAGATCCCTGATTGATTTGCAAAAAGGTAATATATGAAGTCACTTCAGAAAACAAAGGGGTAAAACAACTAGAAACGGATATATTCATAGGGAAAATTATGGTCTTCTGGGACTATAACTTCGCACTGCATAGGTGTGGGTTATGAATGGAGAGAGAAGACATAAAAGCTACAAGCCTAGGGGCAGGGTACCGATCTCGAGAGTCCACAGTGCCCTATCTGCCTTAACCCCACTTTTCGCATAAAAATAAATGCAAACCTACCATGCATCTTTCATGTCATAAAAAAGTTGCTAGGCTCCAGCTGCTTTCCGTTTAGGGGTCTATTAGCCGGCTATATCATCATAAATTATAAGAATCACGTTTGTTCTAAGCCACCAGTTTCAGCACCCCACATCTATAGTTTCCTGGAATTGTATTTGCCCACAACAATCATTGATTTTATGTTTCATTATTTAAAACTACTAATCACACTACAGAAACTGGTGCTGTCTTGTGATTGTCAGATGACAGATGTCAATGGGACAGATACCAAAAACTCCTAACATACAATTCCGGACCAAAGATGCATACACCTAGCACCCAACTCTCCCGCATACCCTCAACGTTTAAACTCAGGAGCACTATAAGAAAGCCCATCGATCTGACCATATTCTGCCCTTTATCAGGAAGAGAGACGCTGTATAATCCAATTAAAGGCATGATCGTTAACTTTATGCATTGTATTTGAGAAGAATCACACTCAACATGTTACGCATCAAATATCATCACTCTAAACCTATTAAAACGTAGGCTCTGCAATCCTTTGGACTCCTGAATTTATCAAAATGTAATTTCAGAAGGATTAGAAGTCTTTCTTTGGTTTCTTTCAGTAACTTCAGGCAAAGCATCTTTTGTGTCAGGAAACTTTGAAGATGTGTACCATCAGCTCGATAACAAAACCACCAACCAGTATTTATCAGAGATTTCTGGATCAAGATTTATGTACTGTCACTTGCCAGCTTCAAACAAGGTGTAGCATCATGGACTACAGACCAATTTCTTTCATACTCAATGCATATTACTTTTAGAGTCGAAATTTTCTGATCATCTACCAGTGTTCCTCCATTTTCACTCTACATCTACAAAGGTCTCAAACTATTCAACAGCTTCGACCACAGCCGTGACTGGCTCAACCAAGGCATTTCTTCACAAGAAGCGAGCAACTCAGACAAAGACAATAATAGCAGCAGCCAAGGAACACATAAGATAAGAACTCAAGTCACTCGCAGTGTAGATTTACGGAAGGCAGAAATAGCCTAAAAGTTTTACTCAATGTTAGTGACCATAACCATCATTCTATCAAAAGGCATAGGGTTATCGATGTATGGGTCTATCTGTGTACACTAGTTTTCATTCGTTTGCCAAAAAGTAAAATAAGTGGGAATAAATAACCAAGTGCCTACACCCTTATTTGGGGGGCTCACAGCATAAGAACTTAAATCTAAGGATAAGTTTCTAAATCAAAGAATGGACCTGAATTCTGATAAGCAGATAACAGTAAGCTATTAGTGCCTTAACTGCATCTGAGAAGCATCCATCACCCGAGGGTAACAGAAATGCGGACTCTCCTAAGAGGCAGTAATGAATGAATCTGAATCTACAGGAAATAAGATTACAGCATCAATATGCTATGTTATAAACATGGGATTAAGGGGATGCATTCACCCATTGTGTCTTTGAATAAATTTCGACATCAAGCTCAAATCTGTAACCAACTTGACCTCATAAATGACGACAAGAGAGTCAACCTCAGAAACAACAATGAGAGAGTAGGACCAAACCTAAGGTGAAAGGCCCATGCCCATTGGACTCTTTGCTAGGTCAATGTGCTCAAAGGAACAATCAAATAACCTACAGATCAAGACTGGAGAACAAAAGCAAATCTATATCCAATGGTGTACACATGGGCCCAACTGTTTCCAAGGAAAAGTGCAATACTTGTGGTTGCAACTTACAAGTGGGTGCCAGCTGCAAGAAGTCTTACTTTAAGACACAACTTCGTATTGCAAGGATGCCTACAGCACCTAAGTATACTGGCTCCCAGGCAAAAATGAATATAAACCGCCTTCTGATGATTAGTGAGCTGCGCTAAACCAGAGTAACTTAGTCATATAATGCAAACCCAAATTCTACTCAACACGAGGTCTTTTAAGTCAAAAACAGAACACAAACATTATGAATGATAACAAGCACAGAAAGAAGACACCAGTCAAACCCCCCCCCCTAACCAAAAAAAAATGAAGCCACAACTTCCCTCCAAGAAAATTGAATCCAACAACTGATGTTAAACCTTCTAACTCAGTGTATATCCTCAGGTCATCAGGTGAGACCTATTTCCTCAAGATCACAAAAATAAAAGGATAACAGAAACTAAAGTTAGCAAGACTGCAGAAAATATAGAAAGACTTCTTAGTTGAACAAAAAGCAATTTGACGAACATAGATGAGTGTGCAGATAGAATTCCAATGTCAAATTGATGCCACAGTGAAATCCTCAAGCTTCTGGGATCTGGATAGAAGTTGTGGATAGATCAAACATACATCATGCCCTATGACTCATATGAAATGTGCATTGGTTGGGGTTCTCACAAACAAGCCACCAAAATGTTACACTCATATCAGCAGAGGTCTTGCCATCACACAGAAAAAATCATGAATTGAATATACCAGCAAGCGCCAAATAATCATATTGACATTGCCTGTACCCTTCTCTCCTAATTTCCTGGTATTCTTTTTCTCCTTCACATAATCACATGCACATTCCTGCCCATCCAGGACATCTGCAGGCCTGCATGAAGAAATGATAACGCAGACGATGACTAAACTAGAGGTGAAATATCCATAGCGCAGGCTCACATTCAATAATACAAAAGTAAAACAGAACAATGCCATGAAGACAGCCGCGATAACACCAATCCAGCACAATCAATAGTCAATGCTAAACTTTTTCCCCCTTAGGCAAATTGATGCGTACTTTTGAAACCACTGAAGTACAGCAAGGTCGTAAATAGCAGTAAGGATTAATCCCAAAAGAAAATTAAAAAAAATAGCATCCTATGATGGTTAAGGAACTTTAACAAGAAAAAGAGTAAACAATTCGAGCCAATGCTTACTGCTAATTTTTGACATTACTACATTGTAGAAAAAGTGTTTTTATTGAAAGTTGAACATAGACAATAGCCAATACTATTCAATTGATTTCCGACGATGTCTTTTCAATAAAATTCATTACACAGTATCAGCAAACGCTACCGACAGCACTTCTCAAATTGTCACTCTTGTCCTCATCGCTGCTCTACTTGATTCCAAATAATGAGCATGCCAAATTCCATAAGATCATCTTCTACACAATTTTAATCTCTATGACTCTAGAATCAATCTCAAATTGTTCGCAAATTAGATTAGAGCTACAAAACTAGACTGGAGCAACTGAATTCGACAAAATAACGGACAACACCATTCTACACTGCAATTATCATTATGATTGAGCCAGCAGTTGATCAAAAAAACATCACGACACGAAAAGTAAACCCTAGAAATTGCATACATCGACCAGAAATCCATAATCAGAAGAACGGACATTAATTCGCATCAGCAGATTCAGAATTTCCATATACGAGGAAGGAATTTAGCAAAGCCATGAAAACACTAGTCACAGTTCATATAAAGGAGAAGAGTACCGAGTTCCAAGAAGGCCGTACCTATCATAGAGAAAATGAGGGGATGGCAATGGCGGCGGAATGATCTCCGATGATCAAAGAATAGCTTCTCCGCTGAGTTACGCCTTGTCACCATTTCTCCCTCCCTCCCTCCCTCTGTCTCTGTGGATGGGAGATTGACCGGGAAATTTTTAATTTTCGGAAACAAACAATTGAAGGATTCGAATCGCGGCATAAGTTCAACTCTGTCCCTGGCCTCTGGGGCCAGCGGCTTTCGAAAATTTTGGAAAGTACCAACGTGATTATGAAATCCTTTTTTTTTTCTTTTTTTTTTTTTTGGCTGAGCTATGTTGTCAATTCAATAGATGACTATGAGAAATGAGTTTTTAATGTGTGCATATACAGAAGGGTAAGTTTTCTATTTTTATTAAATTCTATATAAAAAAATTACTAATAATGAGTTGGTAGTGTAGGAGGAAAATCGAGGCTAATAGCTAACAAGATGCTCTTATGCACGAAAAGCAAATGTTTCCGTGGGAATTGTATCCAAGGGATGAGGATGTTTCAAGTTTTATATACCAGATGAGCTATACTTATCTTGACAGCCGATGAGAGATGATACGTCAAATATGTTATGCATTCAATTTATTTTTCTTCTCCTCCACCTTTTTTTGGGGGAAGATCCTCCACCTATTTTTTAGACCTTCACAAAAAAAAAAAATTAAATAAAAACTCAAAATTGATAAATTATTACATATAGTCATGCTAACAAGTTCATCTTCATCGGGAGCAATAATAAATTAAAAAAGAAAAAGGAGAAAATTAAAGAAAGAAGAACTGGGAGAATGAGAGACGACAACTGAGAGGCGAGGCCACGAAAAGTTCGTTACTGAGAGCTCCCGTAACGAACACCGGAGCCGCCAGAGAGAGATAGAGAGATAGAGAGAGAGGGCCAGAGAGAGAGAGAGAGAGAGAGAGATCAATGGGAACAAGAGAGAGGGAGAGAGAGAGGGATCTAGAGCTACTCCTACCCGTCTCTGCTCCGCCATTGTCAGTCGCCAGTGGAAGCTCTAAACCTTCATCGCCTTCGGCCCCTTCTTCTTCTTCTTCTGTTCCATTCCACCATTCTCCCAGCAAAGAGGTACGTTATCTCTTCGTTACTCATTTCATGTCGTTCAACATTTTGCGTTCCTAAATTGTCGACTTTAATTTTTACGCAATTCATTCATTTGTGTACGATTGTGTTTGCCGTCCGATTGCAATTGGTATGGGTTTAGGGTTTGGCCCTGGTTTCTCTGAAGCAAATGGTTTATGATTTCATTTAGCAGTTTCATTTTTTTAGGGATTTGTTTCTTTTAGTTTGAAGAGGATGGTGTCGAAACATATGAGCATGGAAATAAGGAAGGGCAAACTTTAACCAAGTCGCGGAACAAGCATTTTGCACAAATTTTGTTACTACATTTTTCATTATTTTAAGTATTACGTTGCCCATATCGCTACATATCTATGTACTTGGTTGTCTATGGAGTATGAACACTAATATCAATATAAGAGATGGGCATTGTATGACACTACCACATTAGGCGCCCCCCCCCCCTCTCTCGTTTTTTGTCAAGGAAAATATGCTTCAACACCTTTAATTGACATGAATTGATGGAATAATGTCTATGTAATTGATTGTGATTATAGTATGCATTGTACTATTAGCTATGTGAGGGTTGTTTTTGGAAGTGAAAAATGAAAAATCGCCTGTAGTTCTTTCATTCTCACAATGCAAGATTACAAAAACACAATTTCTTGTATATGTGGTATGTGCCTGAGAATGTCTGTGCAGTGGCAGTGTCCGAATTGTGTCAGACACGGATATGCTAACTTGAGGAGAGTGTCTGTGCTTTTCAGCAACTTGTTTTGAGTTGTGCGCTCTTCTATGTAATCAGATTTGGCTTCCCACTCCGCTTAGAAGGCACAGGGGTAAATTTCTCCATGCTTGTGGTTGGATTTGAACTCAACTCTTTTGTTTGGAAGTCGGGCTCTCTCCAATACACCACCCTTATAGTGCTTAACTTGGGCTCTAATGTGTTCTAAGTTCGGCCTCTGCATTTCATTTAGTTTACATCAAAATGCAGTAGACAAGCCGACAAGGTTGCTGCTGCTTCCTTGACATTTACTGAATAGTTGGAGACTAGTGTGTGCCTTCTGGGCCCTGTGGGTTGCAGATTCCCCTCCCCCCCCAAAGATGCATTCACATAATTGTCTTACTTTTTGGCTTGTGTAGGCATGTTGCAAAGTCCTTCATAGCTGGGCAACCAAAAAATTTATGTCAGGAAGGTAATTGCTAATTGCTACACTTATGCAATACTCGTATGTACCTTCAGTTTTGTTCCATGCTCTATATAGGCTGTGATTCCGTTTGAAAGTTGGTCACCATTATATAACCTTTGCTTTCAATTTTTTCTTGTTCCATGTAAGCTGAGTGTTGATTAGTTGATTGTGTGGTTCTTAAGTACGCAAAAAGATTTTCTGAGTAAACCAGAGGGATTGATAAAATGAAGATCATAAATATACTCTTTGGTTCATTGATCACTTTGGGTCCTGGAAAACCATTGTGTATATTCAGGAGGAAAATTGAGAAACCTCGTATGCAATCCAGGAAGCAAACTTACCGGCATTCAATTCTGCCCAGTACTGTTCAGTTCCATCATGAAAACCTTAGAAATATGATAATTTTGTTTAGGTAGAGCTCAGTTTCCATTAAATGTTGAAAAAATTGCAAACTCTAATAGCCCACCCGTGAAATCCAAAGTTTCCTTCGACTCTTCTAATTCTTGAGTATGCCTTTTAAGATCAGACATGAGCTTTTCCGTGGCGTCTTGCTTGGAACTTGTATTAGTTAAGTATCGTCTCGACTCCAATATACAGAAAGTTATTAAGGACATGCATCAGATTCAAGGTATCATCAAGCTCTGATGGCTCTTTCTTATATTCTGATCTGTGTTGCAGCGTGATCTTACTTCCTTTGGCCGTCACCTTTTACATAACTTGGTGGTTTATCCAAAAAGTGGATGGCGTCTTCTCACCAATCTATAGGCATCTGGGTCTGAACTTTTTTGGTTAGTTTTATATATCTGTTTCAGCCAAAACATTTCCATTTTCTGGTGAGAACATTGCTTATAATCCCGATTTGATCCTTTCTAGACATGCTATAGATGTATGCATGTTTCAAACGCAAAAGAGCACTGTGATACTATCTCATATAAATTAAATGTGGGTGAAAGTTATCCCTGTTATAAGGATATGACATGGGAAAAAATTTTCAACTACTATGTTTTTTTAGTCATGGTCTGGGTCTAATTGGCAGAAAAGACCTCATCCTATTCTTCTTTTATCCTCTGTAACCAAACGCAAGATGAAGGTGTAAATGTGTTTACTTGGACCCGATAAATAAGGATTTCTTTCTTCCTGGTTGTGAAGAATGTTATATCTGTATTCCTTTTTCTGCCAGGTAAATATTGTTGATATTTAATATGCACATAAATGTTTTCTTTAACCCAGGAGATTCGGTTTGGATGCCAAAGTAATTAAACAATGCTAAAATGTGTATCAAGATTAGTGTTATTTATCCTTAACGAAACCTTTTTTATTCTAGAGAATTATTATTTTTGAAAAATTGAATGGTCCCTTTTCTTGAAAGAATGGTCTTTCTAGCTTATGCCACTTTGTTGTGATAAGCATAATATGAGGTCACTCGATTTGTGCAGTTGTGCTTTATTTATGTTGGTTTTGCCACACATGAATCCTGTATCTTATCTTCTAGGTCTCGGCTTTATGACCTCAATAACATTCATCTTCTTGGTTGGCGTGTTCATGTCATCATGGTTGGGAGCTTCTGTTCTCCAGTTGGGAGAGTGGTTCATCAAGAAAATGCCGCTTGTTAGCTACATATACTATGCCTTGAAACAGATAAGTGCAGCAATAAACCCAGGTATGGTTGTATGAACATCCAATGTATTCCTCTGCACCTTAGCCTTGGCATGAAATTCAAGGCAACAAATATTTAAAGGCCAGGGTCATTGTTCCAGATCAGAACAGTCATGCCTTCAAGGAAGTGGCCATCATCAAGCATCCACGTGTTGGTGAATATGCTCTTGCATTTATCACATCAACTGTCACTCTTCATAGCAACCTGGGTGAGGAAGAACTCTACAGTGTTTATGTACCAACAAACCACCTTTACTTGGGGGACATATTTCTTGTCAGCTCAAGAGATATTATGACGCCTAATCTTTCCGTCCGTGAAGGCATAGGTAGGATGACTGCCAATTTCCTTACTGGTGGAGTTTACATATGGTAAAACATGAAATTTTCTGATTTGTGGTAATCGACTTTGAAGCAGAAATAGTAATCTCAGGAGGCATTTCAATACCTCAGATACTGACTACGGTAGATGCACAAGTCTTGCGTTCAAACAGATCTGGAGATTTTGGCGGTGTATCAGTTTAGTGTCAGTATCGCGCAGAGTGTTTAACTTTGGAGCCGAGTCAGAAAATCTCAAAAAAGGGTTGAAGCAAAAGCACACAGAATCCAAGTAGTAAATGTAGTAAAAATAAATCAGATCCATTTTGCCTTGGGTTCTTTGAATCTTGATTTTCAGATCAATGGAGGCGCCTCCAGTGATGGGTAATAAGTGGGTATTCTTTTTGTCAATTGTAATTATTGATTAGGCATAGGTAGAACAGCATGCCACTGTTTAGTTTGTACTGGAGATATTTTATTTTTTTAAAAATGGGACATCGGAGAGAATGGTTAGTTGCTTATGTGGTTATGGCAAGACGTAGGAGCGTGTTCCTTTTCTTTTTGCAATCCCATCCCCACTA
Organism: Carnegiea gigantea; assembly: GCA_029747015.1. Lineage (NCBI taxonomy): Eukaryota > Viridiplantae > Streptophyta > Magnoliopsida > Caryophyllales > Cactaceae > Carnegiea > Carnegiea gigantea. The sequence goes on from JAKOGI010000007.1 coordinate 673,647, forward strand.
GTGCGTCAGCAGTCAAACACAGAATGTCTACTGCCATTACTGCTCGTTTTGTTGTTTGCCCCCAAAAAATATTTTTACTGCTATTATTGTCAGTTATCGTTTTGTTTAATTCTTTTTTATTAAATCATTTGTTCAATCACAAGGTGCACCGTAGAGAAATTTTTTTTTAAAAAAAAAGTGCACTTTATACATAATGCCACTCCAGACAGAGTAGAACTCTTTTTTAGTTAACTGCAGAGAATTATGTAATCAATTTTGTTTCCCTTCTCAAATAATAAAACTTGTCCTCCATTGTCAGCATTCCGTTGTCGTCCAGCGGTTAGGATATCTGGCTTTCACCCAGGAGACCCGGGTTTGATTCCTGGCAACGAAACCCTTTTTACTTGATCATATGATAGGCAGTGAAGCACTAAAGCATGCGGACTCGCATCCACAACTATATGTATAACGTCAGATGGTAAATGTCATTTACAAAGGCAGCTTCCTTTCTCAAACAAATAGGGTTGTTCATCAGTTCAGATCTGACTTATGCTACTTTGTACTTTGTTATTATTAGAGCGTGAAATATATTCTTGACTTTTTTTACTTTATTAATAGTAGCCAAAACTCATGACAAGATAAAAGGAACAAGCCTAAAAAAGAATGGAAAACACAAATTTAAGTACTCACCCAAGGGCACCTGACAGTGAAGGGCCAGCAAGTGGGGTAATAAAACTTGCCTGACTATTTTGGTATTGACCTTACCTACGTACTTCCCCATATACAGCAAGAGAACAACAAAGTTCTTTATGTTCTTATAGGTCTACAGGAGTGTTTGGTAAACAGTTTTTTAAAGAATTTTTTGATTAAATAGAACTTTTTGGATCAAAATTAACGATTTGTCTAAATAAAAAAACTAACCTAACTATTTGATGAAAGAGTTTTTTAGGTGGGTTTTTTAAATCCAAGAGACTTGACGCAGGTTCTAACTGCCAAGTATTGCTAGTCTTGTCAATAGCCTTTTCAATTAACAAAACACATCAGGAGTATAGACTTCAATCATCAATTTCAGCGGTGTATATTAAGTCTCAAAACAGACAGGTGCAGCAACAAACCCAGGCGTGAACGTCCAATTTAATGGTCGTACACCTGAGCCTTATCCTCAGTACACGTTAGTCGTGGCATGACAACCATACTTGAAATGAAAAGTATCCAAGGAGATGGGCCATTACTCATTCACCCCAAATCATGCGTTTAAGGAAGATGCTGCCATCAAGCGTCCACGCGTTGGGAGTATGCGGTTGCATTTCTCGCATCAACTGTCACTCTAAGTCTGTAACCTCGGAAAGGACTAAGGAGGACCCAGTGTCAACGTACGAACCAACCAGGTCGGGACGCATATTTCTTACCTGCTCACAAGATAATTCAACGCGTTTACTTTTTCCCCCGGTGAAGGCATAGTTAAAATTTGTACGACACAAAGTGATTAAGATTTCATAATAAGTATTTAAAGGTTATTTCACAACAAATATTTATACCCTAATACATCTCCTCACGTAAATATTTTTTAGGTTTAAAGTATGAATACTGTAAGAACTCTCTCTATCTTTTACAATAAATTAATATGTCATTGTTGAGATTCGAACTCAAGATATCTCGATTAGAAAGGGTCTGATATTATGTTCAAATGCCAACTCAAAGAAAAACATAAGTTTATAGTTGAAAGTTCATGAATAGATTTATACTCTAACAATAAGATACTTTTTAAACCCTTTTGTGCCATTTAGTTGGATATAATATAATACACATGTAATAGAATTGATTAAGTAATGCAATCACCTATGTAATGTAATAGAATGATAATTACGTTACAATATTTGTTCGTTTCTTATTATGCAATGTAATGAATCTATATTAGATGAAATGCTAAAACACACACACCCACACACACACACACACATATATATATATATATATATATATATATATATATATATATATATATATATATATATATCATCTCATGATTTTGTGCCTTTTTAGTAATTTCTGTGTTGTAGAAAAAACTGTGGATAACAAAAGTGCAACAGAAATATAATTATATAAATTTGTATTTAATAGAAGATTAAAAAATATTTCTTGAAATAATAAAATAGGGAGAAAAAGCGGGTATAAAGCACAAATTATTGTTGTGTAAGTCTAATTGTGAGAGTGAAGCCCCATAAGTGAAAACTAGGAGAGTACGATTTCCGCCGTAGCCAAACCATAATAAGCGACATGCTGGCAGCAAAGCTTGTCTCCTTTCTCACTTTGCTTTAGGTACTGCAACTGCTTCCTTTTTGTTTTTATATATTGATGTAAAACTATGTCCCCATTGTTGAGTTAGATGCTTTTTTGGGAATAAATTACAATTTAATTTTTTAACAATTTGATAATGTGGAATAATTTAGAGTACGATCGGATTTATCTTACTCTGGATGCTTTGATTGCCATAAAGCACGGGGAGGTATTATTCATTTTTTGGGGGAGGGAGGGGTATCATATAAGCTGATGGTAGTTTGACAATTATCACATGTATTTTCGTTTTGCTTTGCTAAATTTTAGGTTTATTGGTAATAATTGATATTACAATTTCTATTAAATTTCAATAGGAAATTTAAGAATCAACTTTGACTTTGTTGTCAATTGATTATTGAAAAATAATCAAAGCGCTATTGTTTATATATAATAGCTTTGAGTATCAAAAGGTCCCTAATTCAAAATTATACTTACTTACTAACCCTTTTAATGTAACGCCCCCAATTTTTAATGTCTGATTACTGTAGCTTAATCGCCTATTTACTGTTGATTTGTAGCGGAAGCCTTTGATTGGAAGCATTACCGCCGTTCCGGAATGGAACAAGGCTCTATGATTTACAAAACCTCTCTACTCATACCATTTATCTCCCATGTGATAACTTGATGTACCCATGGTAATCATTATTATCTTCATGTTTCACAAAGTAATATCACACAGTCCCCAAGTTACTAACCTATCATCACTGTGAGCGTTGCCTGACTGGCGATCAGTAATGTCCATTGTTTTGCTGCTTTCTGGTGCCACAGGAGGATGAATATTCGATTCTCCCCACGCCTAAAACAAAAACATAAAACATTGGAATGGTGAGCCGAAGCCCAGTACGTACAATCCCATGCAGTAAAATAAGTTTTATGTGAAATTTATTAGGCCGGCCGCATTTCAAAACATTTTGCTTTCCAAACAGGAGAGAGAGAAAGTGTAAGTAAAATTGAATTGCTGATTATTATCTGAAAGTGGACCCCTTGGTCGATGTACATCTTGATGCGATCTTGAGATAGGTGCACACCTCCCAGGCCGATCGGAGAGCCTGAGTTGCAGCCGCGCGGGTAACTTGAGGGGCATAAGCCCTGACGATTGATGATTGGCGGGGCCACTTGTTTATGTGACAAAACATTGCGGAAATTGATTCATTAAATGCATCTTGTATTGATTGTTCATTGTTGAGAACACTATGAGTTTTTGAAGAACATAGGCAATGTACGTACCTGGTCCTTGAGATTCTCTCTCCTTTGTAATGAAAAATGGGCGTTGGCAGCTTGAATCAACAGATGTAGCCTCATTCCTGCTTTACATACGTGATTCTGTTTTGATTGGTGCAGGGTTATGAGATTTGCTTGGATCTCTTGGTCTAATAACTAATTGAATCCCTTGAGTTATGTACTAATTGTTAGCACGTAAAAAGCTATTGACTTGACGTTTTGTTATTTTTGTTTCCGTTCTTGTATACTGCTAATCGTTTGCTTAATGAACGTCGCAAACATGACAGGAGACAATGGTGTTTTTGAAGTTTTGTTCTAATAACCGGCATAAGTGTGAGACTTATCCTTACTCTATTAAACTATTCTCATTATAGGCCTTTGTTGTTCATGCTTAGTCGTCAGTTTCTACTATGATCATCACTCTAGAATTTTCTATAATAGCCTTGGCCAGACTTGAGCTTTTTCCCAATGAACTCATATAATCACATTTTCCCCAAACATAATATCTTACTGGAAAATCCATAATCAGAAAGTACATGCTTGGAATTCCTAACTTGTAAAGTGTATTCCCAAATTTGTGATTTTTTATCACAAATTCCTCAATAATAGTCTGTATATATTTTTTTGTAAAATTATCACAATGCCATTCAACCCAATAGCTTACGATAATTAAAATATTAACCATACTTCAGTATAAAATCATCAGGCAAATTTTCCTTCAAATTTATAACTTTGAATTCACATTTGACAATCACGATACCTCAATGAGTTAAACATTGCAACATAAAACTATACGATTGACTTCGACCAACTGATATTAATATCCTTAATATACTAAATTGTAAACGTAAATCTTCAAACTCAGGAATCCAGAATTACTCACCTGAAATTTGCTCCAAAATCCAAAATCTTAATCTCTTTTTTCGGCTCCTTCTCTCTCTCTTCTTTCTCTCTCTCTCTCTCTTCTTTCTCTCCCCCTCCCCTGCCGTGCGTGTGTCATGTGTGGTGTGTCAAAACCCCCCTCCCCCCATATATATATATATATGCAAAAAGTAAAAAAAAATCTAAGATTTTTTTTTTTTTTTGGTTGCCTTGACCGACTTTGACCGGCGTTGACCACTCTTTTTTTTTTTTTTTTTTTTTTGCTTGCTTGCTTGTAAAATTTCTGTGAATTATGGACTGCACGAAAAATTCCGAAACTTTTACTGTAGGTTACCCAGGATATTGGGCCACTTCTGGTAAATTTTCATGAATCTTAGATGTGTATTTTCAGGAGTTATAAATTTTCGATTGGGATTGTTCTGTTTTGAGTGCATGGTTTTCGGTTACTGTTTTAATTTTGTTTTAGGAGTAATCAAAATTTACTTCGAGGCTATTCTGCCGATTCAACCTGCAATGGGAAAAAAATATATATTTATGTATATATATGAAGGGAACGCTGATTTGAGATAAAATGAAAACAAATATTAGATTGAAATGCGGGGCCCAACCTGATTAATTTGTAAGTAAGATGATTTAATATAATTAATATGATCATTAGGGTCGGGCCGTTACATTTAAATTGTAAGGTTTGCCAACTGAACTTATTTCTCTTCTTTATATAAGCATTAAAAAAAGGTGCGGAGTAATGAATTTGCACTAATATTAGTTACTCCCTTTGTCTCATAGACTCATAGTCATTATCAAATATAGGAAAAAGGTGAAAATAAATTTTAAGTCTAGGGTAAGACTCTTACATCAAATCCATTATATCTAATTTAGTGATTGAATTTTTGGAGTATTCGATTGTGAAAATAAATTTCAAATGGATTCATATTGTTCATATGTATTTTCAATCAATAGAACCACTAAATGTATTTAGAAAACCATACGTTGACAATATTATAGAATATGGACTAGAGAAATAATGATCTTTGGCACTAATTAAGTATGGAAGGAAGGGGCTAGAACTGGGACATGGGTTGGGCCGGGGCGACTCGCCTAGTTGAACCGAGGATTCATGGGTCAAAGCTAGTGGAACAACACCCCTTGTTCTACGGTTTTAGTGGATGGGGCATAGCGTGCTGGGTCGTGGGTTGAACGTGTGTTGATCATTTTAATTACACTGTAACATTATTAAAATTTGTTTGACCTGAAACTCACCCTATGCCGCAAAAGAGGGGGGATTGGATTTGATGTGAGACAAATATGGTGGACCTGCGTTGAACCGGCCTAGGGCTCAGCTTTAGAAGGAAGTATATTTTAGTTTGCTCAAACAATCTTGGCCAAATCCCCCCCCCCCCAAAACCAAAAAAAAAAAAAGAAAACCCCCCCTCTATATAAAGTCATCAAGTTTGCAGCACACTTGAACCACTCAAGTCACAAATAGACCAGGAAAGGAAAGAGTGGAAAAAGAAAAGGCCCTCATGGCTTCATCTTTTCATTTCACAGTTGCAAATCTGGTGCTATTTTTCGTGATCGCTTGCTCTAAAGAGTATGTGCGTCCGTGGGGTTACTACTGTAACCCGGACTCGAGCATACCCCCTGATAGTCCGATCTCAGCCAACATAGACAACTTGCTAGCCGTGATGATCCATGCATCCAAAATGAATAATGGGTTCAGTGGCTTATCGTCTGGCGCCGGCAATAACACTGTCTATGGGCTGGCCCAATGCCGGGGAGATCTAGATATAAAGCAGTATTGTTATCCATGCATCCAAGACGCAATCCAACAGATCCAAAAGGATTGCCCCGGCAAATCCGATGCTCAAATCTGGTGCGATTACTGCACCGTCCGGTATAGCCAGGACAACTTCTTTGGCACGTTTGATGCCTCACAAAATGCATTGGTTCGGAACCAGGATGATTACAAGGACCCCAAAACCTTGTTTGCTAAGTTGGGGCCACTATTTGAGGGCATCATTAGCAAAGCTGCTGATCCGGCCAACAGCGGACTTGCCATAGCGCAGGTAGACCTAACAGACGGTGACACTTTATATGGGGGAGCCCAATGCACGATGGACCTCAGACCTTTTGATTGTGCTCGGTGCTTGGGTGCTGCGGTTAAGAAGTTCGATGATTTCTGCAAGCCCAAACAGGGCTGTAGGGTGTACCTCAGTAGCTGCTTTGTCAGATACGAGATCTACGATTTTTCATCCTCCCTTGACGCTAGGTTTAAGAAAATTCCAGGCCAAACTATAGAAAAGTTGATCAAGTATGAGTTCGGACAAGCAAAACAAGTTAATAAGCTGAGGTCCAGGAAATATATGATGATTTCATCGTTTTAAATCTGGAAATATGTGGGTACTTCCTTAATGTACTGAATAATGCGTGCAGTGTGCATGCACCCTAGGAGTCCATATAGTTTTGTGGATATTGTGTGTCAATAACGTGTGCGTATATGCATGCTATCTTTTATAAATGTGTAATATAATGCAATCTGAGAATCGCGCTAGTCTACGAATAATGAAAACTGCTGTTCATAAGATCGATCTCATTATCTCAACAATTCATTGTCATTCCAAGATACCAACCAAACCGAGTCACTGCTATATACCTTGCAAAAATCCTGTTAACCACCACACGAAATGCCAGTTACAGGGAGGGGAGAGATTGAGAGAATCCCATGTCCATGCAAACGGAAGAATCCAGAGGACAAGGAATCAGACAAAGTTCAATTGACAGTAAGATAGCCAGACACAATTAATCAAAGGGCGCAAATGAGGCAATAAAGATAACGAATATACAAGACAAGACAAACTCAGAAAATACGAGATGACACTTAGACGTATGGCACTAAAAGTACCCACAAGATCATAAACTGAAAAGAGCAACATCTAGTTCAATGCGGAAGCTAAGTTGAAGTCATGCAGTAGAAGCAACATACATAACAAAAACTATGGACAGAGACCAGCTCTTTCTAAAAAAGGCCAATCATTTATCACCAAAAATCGAAGGCCTTGCGAAAGTGGTGAAAGCCAAGAAACTTATCTGCCATGAAAAAATAATTAAATCGAGTGTAGTATACGCGAAAGCAAGAAGGATGTAGATATTTGAAAAAAACTACTAAGAACAACAACAAGAGGGGCAATCTTGTAACGTTGAAACCCAAATCGATAAAAAAACCACAGGCGGCAAGGCTAGAATCCACTAGAACGGTGAGAATACGTGACAATTTTAAGGGTCATACAAGCAATAATGATATCAAATAGAGATAAATTAATGGCATGACAGCTCAATGAGATCAATATGACAAAAACTCTCACAGCTCTCTCACTATAATCTAGAATAGAAAATCGGAAATAGCCCTCAAGCTAAGGGGCTCTAAACATCCACTAAACCGCCACACCAAATGCCAGTGACTAGTGACCAATTTAGAGAATGCCCAAATGAAATTCTCAACAAAGGAGGAGAAGATCAAAGCTAATCCATAAATCAACGAATTAATGACCTATAAAGCAGAAACCCAAAAAAATCATTCTTTCTTGCTTGAATTGCTCATTTATTGAATCATTTTTGTATGGTCACAACGCGCGTTGCGTTAAACGAAAAAAAAAAAAAAAAAAAGAGGATGTACTTTAAATATATTATGAACCAAAAAAACAAGGGGAAAAAAAAAAAAAAACCAAACAACAGAACTTTATATATAATGCAACTCAGCTCCAGTGGCTAGCGCTCCCTTTCTGATCGCATAGCGGAATTATCTAACTGAAATTTTCTTTGGTTCGGACGTAATTTGTTCTTAAACTTGTTGTCGATCTTCAACATTCCTCTGTTGTCCAGTGGTTAGGATGTTTGGCTTTCACCCAAGCGATCCCGGCTGGTTTGATTCTCGGCAATGGAAATAATTTTTTTTTAAAGATATATTTTTCAGCCTCCTGCTAAGGGCCTATTATTTTGGTGGGTAAATTGCGGATGTAGAATGGGAAGAAATGGAATGAAGTGGAAAGGAATTGAATCAAGTGAGAAGCAGTGTTTTTTTTTTTTTTTTTTTTGGGTTTTTGGGGGCCCTTGCAGGAGTGGGAATGAATGGAATGAAGTGGAAATGAGTGTGAGAGAGTGGGAAAATGGAAATGAGTGGGAAGAAGTAGAATAAAGTGGAAGAAGTTGAAGGGTAGTGGAAGCCAGCATTTCTCTACAAAAAGAACAAGCCTTAAGTGGAATAGGCTTCGCAAAGCTTCTTAAGGCTCTATTTTGTCCTTAGAAAATTTGATGGAAAAAAAGTTAAAGGAAAAAAATGTGAGGGAAAAAAATGTAAGGAAAAAGTGAATTTTTTTCCTCTTATTTGAATTGAAGAAAAAATACAAGAATTTGGATGAGAAATTTAAATATTGATCGATTACTCGAATCATGTTGATATCATCTAGGCAATGCAACGTTGGAGGAGATTAGGAATTCTTTTGAAAGTTTTTCCCAAACTTTCCTCACAATTTTATGAAGAAAATTTTATCACTTATTTCTAATAATTTTTCCACCTAATTTTTCTCCATATTTTTTTCCTTGCCAAACACAAGAAAAAAGTTACTATCCCTTTTTTTTTTGCCACCAAAATTTTCAAGGTCTAAATGGAGCCTAAGAGCTCCACATAGGGAAGAAATGGTGGGTGTTGCAGTAATCTAGTCAATAGCCCACAGGCTATATAGACAACATGTCCATCTCATATGATAAGCAACGATATGTCGATCTCATATGATAAGCAATTAAGCATTGAAACATGGCAATTAGGGCTGAACAGTACCAGATATCCAATTTATTTTCATGGAACCGATCCCGATCCCGATTGGAATCGGGTCAAAAAATTTGGACATGGTCCCGGTTGGAACCGGATCCAGGATTTTTGGAACCAGTACTGGAACCGGTTGGGATCGGGTTTAGAACCGAGTATTGGGTTCCTAATTTTTTTTCTATTTTATTTTATTTCATTTTATTTAAATTTTTGCCTTTTGGTTGTGATTTTATGAGAGAACTAATATACCTAACAAACTAGCTAATTGTTCGTTCTAAATGAAATTTAATAGAGTGACAGCTAAGCATTTACCATGTATTAAAGTCCAATTGATTGGCTAATAAATAGCATTTTATTTCATCCAAGCCTAAAAAAAAAAATACCATCTTCTCATAGTATTATACATTATTAAAAAGATTTGGCAATAACAATGTGTGGCCGGAAATTATAGCGGCATCGAAAGAATAACACTTGATATCAACGGGTAACCGGGTAACTCAGACATTTAAAAAAACTGATTGGATCTGGTAACCAGGTAATGGTCTGGTTCCGGTTCCAAGTTTTTCGGGACCCGACTCCGAACCTGGTTGCAATCGGTTCTAGGATTTCAGAACCAGTCTCGGACCCCATTCAACCGGATCCAGGTATGGACACGACTTATCCGAATCGGATCCTGGTCCGAAACCGGATACCTGACTTTTTTGCTCAACCATAATGGCAACTCCCGTTCACAACTACATGTATAACGTATATGGGTAAATGTCGTTTAAAAAAAGAAGCTTCCTTTCTCAAATTGGCACCAAAATGAAAGGAGCATTTAACAAAATATAATTCCCCCTGACGGTGCTACTTCCAAGATGCCAGCTAAATTAGAGATTGGAAAATTTAACCGGATATGATAATCTGACCAAAACTTACTAAGAGTAACTCGATTTTAACCTAAAATCGACACAATTTGACTGTTTAGCTGGAAAACCTGCTCTTTTTTAATTTTGAGCAAATCTAAGATATTTTAAAGTCGACACGAAATTAACGCATTTATTAAATCGGTCGATCCGATCCGACTCATTTTCCAACTTTAAGCTAAACAGAATCACACAACCTTCTAAAAATTGTTGCTAATAGGTAGGTAACGTGTAAAGTTAGAGAGTAATCTACAACTACGATGCATTGTGCTCCCTCCAATGCAAATAATTTTAATTGGACACGATTTATCTCTAGCTTATAAGCTTCCCTAGAGAATTTAAGGAAAAAGTATCTTCAGTTTGAAAACATGAAATTGAAGGATTGGATAGATCATAGATCGAAAAAATGAGTTTAAAATTGAGAAATAGTGAAACTTAAGCGAATAGGAGTACAAGATATATATTATATTCTCGAGAGTATAATATGACTTTCATAAAATGCTTCCACAAACAATTGGAAAAATATCTACACCATTGACTAGGAATGAGTTGCAGCTGTCAAAATTTGCTAGTGTAGAGCACATTTTGAACTACATACATTAAATAGACCAAGCAATTATCTCAATAAAATACGCCCATGGCTAAGAAGCACGAATACCAATGCATGACATGGATATGGCACGATATCAACACATGAGCATGTGATTTTCCAAAAAGAGAACGTGATTTACGTGTTGTGGACATGTATGCAAATATTCATTCCATTACCTATGTGTTTATAGCTTATTTGTTTTAGCCCTGAGAGGTTATGTTTGGATGAGATCAATAACAAATTATTTACAAAGTGTGCTTCTCACCACTACTGATGAGAAAAACGAAATAATTTGAGAAATGGAGGTAGGCTACAATTAAAATTAATGACAAGTTGAATATTATAGAAAATAACTGACAAGTTAAATGTTATTAAAAAATATATAATAAGATGTAAGAAAATGTAAAGAGATGTTAAAAGATATAAGAAACTATAAGAATTTTTGTTAGCTTTCTTAAAACTCACGTTGAGTTTTTTAATATGTTTTGACGAAAGACAAAAAGAGATTAATCAATTGACATATTCATCATATTATATTCGTATTATCTTGAGATTACAATGCTGATTATAATTGATAAAATTATGATTAATAATATCCTTTTTTGTTGTGGTTGTTTCCTTATTATTAGGGATCCTTATGTGGTAAATATTTGATTTTCAAGGTTTAAATCCTTGATATTTACCTTGATTATGGAAAGGATTGCAAATCATCTCAAAGAGATTCTCAATCAGTTAGTGCAACGCCCCGCCCGAGGGGGCAGGCGCGCCACCGCCGTGAAAGTCCTAGAAGGAACATTCACAAGGCTATTTAAACTTCTTAACCATACCTAATCCGTTCATAGGCGAGAGCAGCGGAAGCTCTTATCACAATCGAACTAAAGTTCGGGATGGTCAAACTAAAACATGCATTACATACATACTTAAACCGTATCCATAACGTTCTTACATATATCCGAATCAAAATACAGAACTGTATTCACTAAACATGATCATAGCATGAACATAGAACGAGGCCTGCATTCCCAACTAGGTTCCTCAAGAGTGTTTCACAGCTGGCTAGCTTTCTTAATGCTCATACGATCCCTTCTTGCTTCCAAAACCTGGAAAAAAAATGGTGAAGTCATGAGCTTCTCGAGCCTAGTGAGTAACCCTTACCTTCCCCGTTGTTACACTTTGCACATTAACCGGTTAACATATAATTACACAGTACACGCATTGTTGAACGGTAAATTTACCTATTTTACGTGCCTCTTTCACCCACTTTTAGCTCGTATAATAACTTAATCTTTGGGGTTTTACCTTGTTTTATTTATATTTTTTGTAGGAAACAACTCTAAATCAAACAAGCGTCGCGGAAAGAAACGAAGATGGGACAAAACGACGAAAATCAGCGAAAACGGGCGAAAACCAGCAGAGAAGGACGGTGCACGGCCGACCTGCAGGTCGGCACGGCCGTGCACCGGTGGCCGAAGCCACGCACGGCTAGACGCACGGCCGTGCGTTCTGACCGTGCGTGGTGGCGCACGGCCGTGCGTCGGGCCTGGGTTTCGCGATTTAAGCCCATTTCGGGCGTCTGTTTGGGGAGTTCGTTCGTTAGGTCGTTCGGGGGTTTTGCTATGGCGATTTCTAGAGTAGTTTAGGTTAGGTTTTTAGCCAATAAAAACCTCAATAGAAGGATGAGATTAGGATTGTAGTTTGTATTTTGGGATTCAAGCTTGTGGATTTCAAGTTCTTCAATCAATTCAAGCATAAGTTTTCCTCTTCCTTTCTCTATTTATTTCATTATTGTTCTTGTTTATGTTTTGCTAGTTTAATTCTTGTATTTGCTTTGTTTAGTTTATATGTTTAATTTCGTTGTTAATTTATGTTATTTACTCGTTTAAATTCGTTTTATTTCGTTTCTTTTGCTTTGTTCTTCGTGTTCTTGCACTTGTTTGGTAGCTTAGGTTTTGATTCGTTTTTGATGTTTAGTTGGTAGATTGTGTTGGCTTGGGTTGTGATTAGCCTCTTAATGACTAATTAATCTTGTAGTTGGCCTAACCATATCCAATCTATGCCTAGAACTTAGAGTTTTCCTTCACGCCCGCCAAGTGTTCGATGAAATGCTTGAGAGAGCTTTCATCCATATTTTTTGGGCGATTGACTTATGCTGAGAGGTAAGGTCAATTAGCTAGTGTGGGAGAGGGAATAGCCGAGTTCGGGACACGAAAGTAGTATCCGAATCGAGCTAGGTCCGGGGTTGCTAGTTTTGTGGTCTAATTCGACTAACCCCACGAAAGTAGGTGGTTACGCGAGTTAGACTAGCCCATGACCCTTGAGAGAGGGTTTGGGTGGTCTTTGATGGTGCAACCGACCATCTCTAGTTCGTAGTGTGGTTTGGGTAGGTTAGGACTCGTCTTGGTTAGTTAGTTCATCCATTGGTAAAATCACAACTCCAAGTCGCTTGTTTCTGTATTTGTAGCGTAGTTTAGCTCCCACTCCTTCACCCTTCGATCCTGCCTAACTTAAGACGCTCTAGTGAACTCTGATAGTTGGAAACACAATTCCCTGTGGACGACACCCCAAGTACTCAACGATACACCTTGCACTTGGGGTTTATAAATATTAAAACTCTATTTTTCTTGCAACACGCATCTCATGCGCGATAAGAGAACATGCATATGCTTCAAGGATCAAAATAAGCTCATACCTTCCATATCTATATCACAAACACACACAAACACATTTACGTCATGGAACAGGCAATTAGAGTAGCTTAGTCGTACTTGTCCCATACCAGGTACGATTCAAGGACTCTCATTTTCACTTAAGTCCTTAAACAAACTCTGTTGTTAGTCTATTCACTAAACTAACTATGATTGTCCCATACCAATCATGTCCTTTGGGCTCATAGTCCTCACTAGAGTCTAAAAGAAAGCAAAATCTGCTAAGCAACCTAACGGCCTGCCTATAACCACAATTGGCACACACATCAAAGCAATTTTAACACAAAAGTTCACATACTAACCATAAACACATAAGATGTATCTTAAAACATGCTTATCAATCACATATGCATTTCAAAATCAATCACATGCTCATAGATATTTTGAATGAACCTTCAAATCGAAAACCAAATCCAAAATCCAAGACTGAAATCGAAATTAATTTCATAAGTTATCCAAATTTCAAATCCAAGCGAAACCCAATTCCATATTATATCCAAAGTCTAAAACCAATTTCACAACATATTACATATCCTTAACTGAATGCAAAACTTTAACTGAATGCAAAACTTTTAGTTTAGGGGAAATCAACTCATGATTCACACAAAGAACCGTCACAAAATACAAAGGTCACAAACACATCCTGGCGGACCGGGCGATGCCCACTCAAGGTATCAATAAGGAACCCAACGCTCTAGAGTACGTAGATGCCCTCAAAACATAAACTGTGGAGTCACATTCACATCCTGAAAAACCAGGGACCCACACAGCTCCCAAATAACACAAACTGAGAAGCCAATTGGTGGACCAGGCAGTGCCCACTCAAGGTCCCAACCAACGACTCACACAGCTCCAAACACAAAGACAACTACTTCTATGGCCATAGCTCTAGAACGCCCTGTAATAGCCTAAAGTAAGACATGAACCTTTTTTCCCAGAAACGTAACTTAATGAAATCATATAATCGCATTTTTATTTTCAAAGAACTTCAATTCTACAATTTTAACAAAAATATAGTCAAAACAAAACATAATTCCACCCAAATAATTTCACAAGTTTTCCATACTTCATCACACAATCAGAATTCTTAGGAAGCTCAACAATGGCCTTTTCATATCTAATTTACGAATTAAACATACAAATAATCCATAATTATACTAAATAAGGTACTTTAACTCAAAAATTCATAACTCACAACATACACATCCAATCTTCACCAAACTTTGCAGGAAATTGACAAATAACATATAGATTCTAACATATTAATTTCATGATTTTTTCCCCAGGCCAATCATTCCCAGAAATTCAAATAGTCAGCCACAATACTCAAAAATTTGTGAATTAAACTCAAAATTCATAACTTTTAGCATACCCAACCAAAATTCACAACTATTTACTAGCTAATACCAAATACCATAAGGAATCTACAGTAATATTTTGATAATTTTTCTCTAAGCAAAGCTTGCTTCCGCTGCTCTCGCCTATGAACAGATTAGGTATGGTTAAGAAGTTTAAATAGCCTTGTGGATGTTCCTTCTAGGACTTTTACGGCGGTGGCGCGCCTTCCCCCTTCGGGCGGGGCGTTACAGAATTGGTATCAGAGCAAGCAACCTGCGACCCATAGGAATTATGTGCGTGTGTGCTTGATTTAGTGCCTGTGAATGTGAAAACTATGTGTTTATGTGGTCGTATATGTCCTTAATTGAATTATTTGTGCCTAACTTAGTGGTGGACCATATTTAAGCAATCAGTCAGCCTACTAACGTACTTGTAGCCAACTCATTTTGATGGCCGCTACAGGAAGAGGTGGTGGGTCTGGGTCTGGTGATGGAGGTGGTAACGCCAACCCTATGGTAGGGATTAATCTGCTTAACGAGTTCCTCAAATTGCAGCCTTCAAAGTTTAGAGGAACTACGAATCCTTCAGAGTTAGATGAGTGTATGAGGGAGCTCGATAAGATATTCAAGACAATGATGTGTCCCGAGGAGTATAAAGTAGGTTTGGCTACGCATTTGTTCACGGGGGAAGCGGATCATTGGTGGGATTCTGTTAAGTCGAGTGATGAGGAGGAAAAAACAAACCCACTAACTTGGGAAAAGCTTAAAGAGAAGATGAATGAACAATATTATCCTAGGGATGTGCAGAGGGCTAAGGAGTTAGAATTCTCTAACTTGGGGCAGGGTAAGATGACCGTGATGGTATATGGTGCTAAGTTTACAGAGCTCAGTCGGTTTGGGAGACACCTTGTGGACACGAAGCAAAGAAAAGTTGATCGATTTGAAGATGGTTTAGATATTGAAATTCGGAAAGGTTTATCATCTCAGGTCTTTACCAAGTATCAAGACATATATCAACGAGCAATGCGAGTTGAAAAGGTTTTGAATGAAAGTAAGGCCAAGAATGTAAATACTATAAAGAAATTCAATAGAGGGGACGCAATACCTGAGAAACAGAAGAACGTTATTCAGGAAGAGCGAAGGTCTGAACAAGTTACAGATAAGAAATACTGTGAATTCTGTAAGAAAATTCATGGTGGAACTGAATGCTACCGTGCGACGGGAAAGTGCTTCAACTGCAGAAAACCTGGTCATATAGCTTCTTATTACTCCCAACCAAATAAAAGGGCTCCTGCCAGTACTAAGAGGCCATTCTCAGATGACAAAGGCATACCCCAGCCACCGAACAAGAAGATGGACTCTGATAGGGGCATACCCTAGGTAACTTACAATAAAAATTTCAGAATTTTTCGAGCAGCCAATAATTCTCAGAAATTCAAACAGTGGCGCCATATCTGAAAATCCAAAATTTAACCTATTTTTTTTCTACACTCTGATTCATCCAATACAAGAAATCAACCCAAAAATCTATCATTTAACATGTAATTGGATGAATTCACAATATACCCAACAAGTCACAACCCCCTAATCAATCT
Source organism: Carnegiea gigantea (assembly GCA_029747015.1). Taxonomy (NCBI): domain Eukaryota; kingdom Viridiplantae; phylum Streptophyta; class Magnoliopsida; order Caryophyllales; family Cactaceae; genus Carnegiea; species Carnegiea gigantea. The sequence goes on from JAKOGI010000007.1 coordinate 690,022, forward strand.
AAAAAGCACAATTAAACAAACAACTTTAGGGGCGAATTTCTATCAATCGAAGCTTGTTTTCTAATCTATCAAAGCCTAAAAACATCAAATTCAAAACTCATATTCTCAATTTCAAATAGAGATTTTCGAATTAATCGTGTGCGTGTGTTGAAGAAAACCAGAGAACCCCCTCTCCTTTCTAATTCACGCACAAAAGAGATAATCCCCCCTCCCTATTTTCTTTTCTTTTTCCTTTTTGTTTCGCCCCCTTTTTTCGGTTTTCTTTTCCGTTTCTTTTTTTTCCCCCTCTTTCTTCTTCTTTTTTTTCCCAAAAAAAAAAACAAAATCGTAGCAGAATCATACCGTAATTAATTATTCCCCAAACATAATCATATGAACTTAAATCACACATATATATCGAAATAAAACATTTAAAATACATAAACATAAAACACATATTCACATATTAATCGAAATTAGTAACTGAAATTTTCGGGGCGTTACAGTTAGAAAAGGAAGTAGCCGTTGAAAAATCTTCATCAGCTCAAAATATGGAAGTGACAGTTGAAAGAATCTCAAATCAAGCCAAAATTAGCCTTCTACCCATTGGTTGCTGAGATTGCCAACATTTCAAGGACAGTAAACTGCAGTCTAAGACACTGAACTGAAGCTGAAATCCAGAGTGTGTCTAACGGCTAGTTTCCAACAAATCCTCCAAGTTTCTACTATAAATACAGAGCTGAATCAGAGCTGACAGACACAAGAAAGAGAGCACAAGCAATTGCCATCCTCAATGCTCACTTGCATACATTGCGCTTTAACTTGCTTTACATTTATTCAAGTTGTATTGTTCAAGTTGTAAACAGGGTGGGATTATAGAGTTGAAGGGTCAACTCTACTAACGACTTGTTAAAGGGTCAACTTGTAGCTTGGAACTTAGAGTAGATGTACTATAGAGTTGTGTAATCTCTCGTAATAAAATTGGGTTAATCCTAGAGTTAGAGAACTCTAGGCGGGGACTAAGCCTGGTTGAGGCTAACTTCATTAAAAATTACTCGTGTCTTGTCCACATTTACTTTCTGCATTTCTATTTTGACTGTTTTGGGACTTTGATCATTACTCTATTTACACTCCCCTCTAAGGTGATTTAACTAGCTAAAATCGGGCCAACAATTTTGTTAAAATGTAAGGCAAATGTGAGGAACTGTAAGGTGCTGTAAGAAGCAACAAGGATATACATATTGTAGCCTAAATGCTCAATGTCGCAAAAAGAACAAGACCTCAAGTTTAAAGTTTATTATATTTTTAGAGAGAATTTGCTGTCATTTAAAAGAGAGACAAATACAGAGAGAAAAACAAGTTTTTTTTTTCCCCTACTTTCTGTTACTTACTAATTTGGGGCTTCACCTTTCAGTGACATTTAATTTAAATGACAGTGAATTTGGAAAGATTTTAAAAATTCGGTATACAATTTGGATTCATTGTTTACTTTTTCAGAAAGCGAAACCAAACCAGACGCCATATAATTTTTTTTTTTTTGAACTACACCATAATTTTTATTCATACTATAACCAATACTAAACCGCAAATTTCAAAAATAAAATAAGGCTCTGAGGGTGTGCGGGTCTATCTCGATATGGGAGGGGAAGCATACGAATATAGGGGGTGTTTGGTAACAATAGCTTTTTGGAAAAAAATAGCTGTTTGGGAGGATTTTGGCTGTTTTGACCAAGTCAAATAACTAAAGGTGTTTGGTAAAGAGCTGTTTGTAATAGCTGTTTGGCTCCAAAAAGTTCTTTTTAAAAAAGCTGTTCCCATTAGCCTTTTGAGAAGAGCTTTTTGTGGAAATGACATAATTGTCCATAAGTTTGAAAAAAATTACACATATCTCATTAAAAACTAATTCATAAATGAGGGCATAAATGAAATTTTACCAACATATGTTTTAGAAACAGCTAATTTTTACCAAACACTTTTTCTAAAAATAGCTAATTCAAACAGCTAATATAGACAGCTAATTCATACAACTAACAGTTAACAGCTAATACAGACAGCTAACAGGTAACAGCTAATATTGTTTACCAAACAGGGCCATAAACTCAAGCTGCAGGGATTAAGGATGAGAAAAAAATAAAAAAGAAAAACATTCAAAACACTAAGAAAATGAGGATGGTCAACCTCGAACATGCAACTAGGGAGGAATTCTATATGCGTTGAACCACTTGTAAACAGAGCGCTAAAACAGTAGAAATATCTGGGATAGGAGTGTAGGAAGGGGTTGTCTATCTTGCAAACAGAGCCTTAAACCAGTAGAAATATAGTTTTCCCCTCAAATTTGTTTCTTGTCTGTTTTATTTGGGTACATTATATGATCTTGATATTTTCGAATCTTATGCACTTAAAACACAACAAAATGTGATTAGAGAAAAGTATTCTAGACTATATTATCTTTCGTAATCTCCATATATAGTACTAGATGCAAAGACAAAGAGAGCAACATCTCCCAGGTGAATCTTGTTGATAATTGGCATCCACTTTTTTAAACCCTAAGAGCTTGTGATTTGGATGTCAATGTGATTAAACAATGCTAAAATGTGAACATCCAACTTAATATTAATTGCATAAAGTAAGGGGAGTCTTTACATAACATAACATATTTGACTCCTGTTTCTTATTTTCTAGGGCAGCTTCATGAACTCCATGACATTCATGTCCTTGGTTAGGGTGTTCAAGTTATCATGGTTGGGGTCGAAGCTTCTCTTTTCTAGTTGGTGGTTCATCAAGAATATGCCCTGTTAAATTTTTATATCAATTGGGCATTGAACAGAGAGTCGTTATGCATCGAAGCTTAAATGAGATTTCATATCAAAATCAATTGGCAATAGGTGGAATAACTCACAAGCTTATATATATGCTCAAACCCTTTAATTTCATCAATGTGGACAACAACCACTATTATATTCTTTGAATTTTATCAATGCAGAATAATATCCACTTTCATACTCCAACATGTCCCTTGTTAGCTACGTATATATACTATACCTTGAAACACACAAAGTGCATTGCAGCAGCAAACCCAGGTGTGAACATCCAATTCAATCCTCGTACACCTTGGCACCATATGTGAAATGACAATTATTTAAGACCATGGGGCAACCATGCGTTTAAAAAAAGATGCTGTTAGCTTTTTTAAAAGCTCACATTGAGTTTTTTAATATATTTTGATAAAAGACAAAAAGAGATTAATCAATTGACATATTCATCATGTTATATTTGAATTATCTTAATAATTATTATTGTTTAAATATGCTATATTTTTGAAGAGGATGTTGGAATATTAATATTACTTAATTGATTTTATATAAGGTGTCACAATATCTTTGAGATTGTTTAATATTCAAATTTGAACATATTATCTTTATGATATTATATTGTGTGATTCAAATTTGAATATAAGATTGTGGAGCTATATTTATCAATGTCAAAGATTTGCTCTTAATATGATAATATATTGTGATAGAATATCTTAGAAGATTATGCTGCAAATTATGAATGGTTCTAGAAGATTCTCAACCAAGATATTCAGCTCAAATCAAGAGAAGTAGCCGTTGGAACTACTTGAGCAAGAACAGAAAAAATTAAGGGCTTGGAATGCCAATTCAAGGCCTTGAAATCTGGCATGGAGATTGGATTTCCACAAGATATGCAACGGTCACTTGCCATATCTTTCTCCCCTCTTCTTTACACCTCTCATCTATAAAAGGGGAAGAGATTCACAGTAAGAGAACACAAGAGAAAGCAAGCACTCATTGGTATATACATTATTCGAGAACTTATTGGCAGGCCCTGAGTTTAAATTTGCTTCTATATATATATATATATATATAGATATATATATATTACATTTCATTGTATTGTTCAAGTTCTAATTTGAGTAGGATCATAGAGTTGAAGGGTCAACTCTACCAACGATTTGTTGAAGGATCAACTTATAGCTTGGAACTTAGAGTAGGTGTACTCTAGAGTTATAATAATCTATCCTAATAAAATTGGGTTAATCCTAGATTTAGGGAACTCTAGGCGGGGACTAAATTTGGTTGATACTAACCTCGCAAAAAATTACTCGTGTCTTGTCCACGTTTATCTTTTCGCTCTTTACTTGATTAATTTGCGATATTGATCATCACCCTATTCAACCCCCCCTCTTGGGTGATTTAACTAGCCAAAGCCGGACCAACAGATGTATTTTATCGCATCAACTGTAACTCTCGAGAGCAACCTTGGAAAGGACTAAGGTGGAACCCCAGTGTTTACGTACGAACAAACCAACTTGGGACGCATATTTCTTAGCTCACTCATGAGATAATTTGAGGCCTATTGTTTTTCACCTGTGACAGCATAGGAAAAAAAATTTGTACTACACAAAATGATGAATGTTTCATCATAAGGGGTCTCTTGAGTGTTTTGTCTTGATTTGAAATTTATATTATTATATATTAAACAGAAGAAAATTGTCTAATTGTATAGTAAACAATATTATCACCATTTCTTGAGAGTAATAATGCATTTAAAAAAGATACATTTATTGCATTAATTGTAACACTCGAGAGCAACCTCGGAAAGTAAGGTAGAACCCTAGTGTTTATGTACGAACAAACCAACTTGGGATGCATATTTCTTAGCAGCTGATGAGATAATTTGAGACCTATTTTTTTCACCCGGCATAGGTAAAAAAAATTTGTACCACACAAAAGTAAGGGTGAGCAAAAAAAACCGAAACCGAAAACCGAACCGAAGAATCGGAAAAATCGAACCGAAAAACCGGTTAACCGGATCGAATTTTATGAAATTTTCGGTTCGATTAACCGAACCGATTTTACTCCCTAGTTCAAGGTTCGGTTTTGGTTTAGGGGGGAAGATTTTTTGGTTAACCACGGTTAACCGATCCGAACCAATTTTTTTTTTTTTAATGGCAGCAAATAAATAGTAAATATTAAATAATAATTGATAGCTTGACGATTATTTTCTTTTTGCTTTGCTAACTTTAGGTTTTATTGGTAACAATTGATATTACAATTCGTATTAAATTTCAATAGGAAATTTAAGGATTAACATTGACTTTGTTGTCAAGTGACAACTAAAAAATAATCAAAGCACTATTGTTTATAATATTGTTGAGTATCAAAAGTTTGCGAATTCAAAACTCCCTCCGTCTCAAAGTTAGAGTTAAATTTTAAAAATGTATAAAATATTAAGCATTAAATGTATTCGCATTGTTGAAATAGGTTTTTAACCAATAAGAACATTGATATTCTTTTGGAAGAGTAAACTTTGACGATATCATGGGACTTGAAAGAATAATGTTTTTGACAATGAATATGAGATGAAGGGAGTAGTTACTTAGTAACCTTTTTAAATTGCGAACTTCGCACATTGAATTTATTTCTATTCGAATTATGTAAACATTACAAAATGTGCAGAGTGCGGAATTTACACTAATATTAATTATTCCCTTTGTCTCATAATCATTATCAAATATAGGAACAATAAGTATCAAATGGATTTATATTGTTGAAATGGATTTTCAATCAATAGAACCATTGAAAGTATTCAGAAAACCAAACTTTGACAACATTATGGTGCTAGAGAAATAAATATCTTTGGCATTAAGTATGGAACAAAGGGACTAGAGTTGGGCCGAGGCAACCCACCATGTTGAACCGAGGATTGATGTGTCAAAGCTCGTGGAATAGTGCCACTTATTTTATTGTTTTAGAGGATGGGGAAGAGCAGGTCAAGTCGTTGGTTGGCAAGTTAATCATTTTAATAACACTGTAACGTATTAAAATTTGTTTGACTTGAAACCCACCATGCACCACCCCCCCAAAAAAGGGTTGTAACCTATTGAGTACAAGCCTCGGCCAAATTTGGTGTGAAACAAATATGGGTGAGTCTGGATTGAACCGACCCAACCTTAGCTCTAGAAAGTAGTATATTTCAATTTGCTCAAACAATCTTAGCTCCAAAGACCCCCAAAAAAAAAGAAAAAGAAAAACTCCTCTATATAAAGCCGTCAAGTTGGCAGCAAACTTGAACAACCCAACTCACAAATAAACCAGGAAAGGAAAGAGAGGAAAAAGAAAAAACCCTCATGGCTTCATCTTTTCATTTCATAGTTGCAAATCTGGTGCTATTTTTCGTGATCGCTTGCTCTAAAAAGTATGTGGGTCCATGGGGTCCATACTGCAACCCGAACTCCAACATACCGCCTGATAGTCCAGTGTCAGCCAACATAGACAACTTGCTAGCCGCGATGGTCCGTGCATCCCAAATGAACAATGGGTTCAGTGGCTTATCGTCTGGCACCGACAAGAACACTATCTATGGGCTGGCCCAATGCCGGGGAGACGTGAACATAAAGGAGTATTGTTATCCATGCATCCAAGACGCGGTCCAACAGGTCATAAATGAATGCCCGGCAAATCCGATGCTCAAATCTGGTACGACTATTGCACTGTCCGGTATAGCCAGGACAACTTCTTTGGCATGTTTGATGCCTCACAAAATGCATTGGTTCGGAACCAAGATGATTACAAGGACCCCGAATCCTAGTTTAGTGAGTTGGGGCCACTATTTGGGACATCATTAGCAAAGCTGTTGAGCACGCCAGCGGAGGAATCGGCACAGGGAAGGTAGACCTGCCAGACAGTCACACTTTGTATGGGGCGGCCCAATGCACAACAGACCTTAGACCTTTTGATTGTGCTCAGTGCTTGGGTGCCGCGGTTAAGGAGTTCGACGATTTCTGCAAACCCAAACGGGGTTGTAGGGTGTACCTCAGTAGTTGCGCTGTTAGATACGAGATCTATAACTTTCTCCCTCCCATGATGCTGGGTTTAAGAAGATTCAAGGTCAAGCTATGGAAAAGTTGATGTCGAAGTATGAGTTCGGACGAGCAAGAAGTTAATAAGCTGATGGGGTCCAGGAAATCTATGATGATTTCATCGTTTTAAATCTGGAAAGATGTAGGTATTTACTTAATGTACTGAATGATGCGTGCCGTGTGCATGCACCCTAGGAGTCCATATAGTTTTATGGATATTGTGTGTTAAATAACGTGTGCATATATGCACGCTATCTTTTATGAATGTGTAATATAATGCGATTTGAGAATCTGCTAGTCTATTAATAATGAAACCAGTGCTTGTAGGATCGATCTCATTGTCTCAACAATTCGCTGTCATCCAGTGGTTAGGATGTTTGGTTTTCACCTAAGAGACACAGGTTTTTGATTCCTCGCAACAAGAATTATGTTTTATTTTTCAACAACAAAGATAAAGAGAGCAACATCTATCAAGTAAATATTGTTTATATTTGATTCCTGGCAACAAGAATTGTGTTTTTATTTTTCAACAACAAAGATAAAGAGAGCAACATCTGCCAAGTAAATATTGTTGATATTTGATTCTCGGTAACAGGAATTGTGTTTTTATTTTTCTGCGACAAAGATAAAGAGAGCAACATATGCTAAGTAGATATTGTTGATATTTGATATCCACATAAATATATATATTTTTTTAACCCAAGAGCTTTGGTTTGGATGTCAAAGTAATTAAACAGTGCTAAAATAATGTGGATCAACATTAGCTTTATTTATCTGTATGGATACCTTCTTGATTCTAGAGGATAAATATACTCGAAGTTTTGAATTATCTCTTTCGTTAAAGAATGTTCCTATCTCGATATCTAGCTTGTGCCACTTTGTACTTAGCTTTTGTGTGAAAAGCATGATATAACATTAATGGTCGACTTGTGCAGTTGTGTTTTGCCTATATTAGATTTACTGTACATGAATCCAGTTTCTTATCTTGTAGGTCTATGCTTTAGGACCTCCATAACGTTCATTTTCTTGGTTGGCCTGTTCATGTCAGTATGTCACCATGGTTGGGACTTGCGAGCTTCTGCTCTCCAAGTTGGGAGATCAGTGGTGCTTCAAGAAAATGCCCCTTGTGAGGATGCCTTGACGCTTGAAACAGATTAAGTGTACCAATAAACCCAGGTATGAACATCCAATTTAGGCCATGTTGGCACTGACGCTAAGGAAAAGCTCATCAATTATGAGTTCGGACAACCTAAACAAATTCATAAGCGAAGGTCCAGGAAATCCGTGATGAGTTCGTCGTTTCAAAAGTATATAGATGTGTTTCCTTAATATCTTAATAATGTGAGGAGTACGCATGCACATTAGGAGTCCATTCATGTATTTTTATGAATACTGTCTGTCAAGTAATGTCACAAGTGTGTCTACGGGTCAATAATCCGTTGTCGTCCAGCGGTTAGGATGTCTGGCTTTCACCCAGGAGACCCGGGTTCAATTCCCGGCAATGGAAATATTGTGTTTTCATTTTTCAGCCTCCTGATAAACTGAAATCTGTTACACTCATATCAGCAGAGGTCTTGCCATCACACAGGAAAAATCATGAATTGAATACTAAGCATGAAGTTGCATTGATACCAGCAGGCGCCATATAATCACATTGACATTGCCTGTAGCCTTTTCCTCCTAATTTCCCGGTATTCTTTTTCTCCTTCTTCACATAATCACATGCACATTCCTGCCCATCCGGGACATCTGCAGGCCTGTATGAAGGAACCATAACACAGATGATGACTAACTAGACATGAAATATCCGTAGCGCTGGCTCACATTCAATACTGCAAAAGTAAAACAGAACAATGCCATGAAGACAGCCGTGATGACACCCAATCCAGCACAATCAATATTCAATGCTAAACTTTTTCCCACCTTAAGCAAATTAATGCTTACTTTTGGAACCACTGAAGTACAGCAATGTCATAAATAGCAGTAAGAATTAATCCCCAAAAAAAAATAGCATCCTATGATGTTTAAGGGACTTCAACAAGAAAAAGAGTAAACAATTCTACCCAATGCTTGCTGCTAATTTTTAACATTACTACATTGTAGAAAAAGTGTTTTTATTGAAAATTGAACATAGACTCTTCTAATTCTTGAGCATGCCTTTTAAGATCAGACTTCCGTGGCATCTTGCTTGGAACTTGTATTAGCTAAGTATCGTCTCTACTCCAATATACATAAAGTTATTAAGGACGTGCATCAGATTCAAAGTGTCATCAAGCTCTGATGGCTCTTTCTTATATTCTGATCTGTGTTGCAGTGTGATCTTACTTCCTTTGGCCGTCACCTTTTGCATAACTTGGTGGTTTATGTGTTGCAGTGTGATCTTACTTCCTTTGGCCGTCACCTTTTACATAACTTGGTGATTTATCCAAAAAGTGGATGGCGTCTTCTCACCAATCTATAGGCATCTTGGTCTGAACTTTTTTGGTTAGTTTCCTATATCTGTCTCAGCAAAACATTTCCATTTTCTGGTGAGAACATTGCTTATAATCCTGATTTGATCCTTTCTAGGCATGCTATAGATGTATACATGTTTCAAACGCAAAAGAGCACTGTGATACTATCTCACATAAATTAAATGTGGGTGAAAGATATCATTGTTATAAGGATATAACACGGGAAAAAATTTTCAACTACTATGTTTTTTTAGTCGTGTTCTGGGTCTAATTGGCAGAAAAGACGTCATCCTATTCTTCTTTTATCCTCTGTAACCAAATGCAAGATGAAGGTGTAATTGTGTTTACTTGGACCCGATAAATAAGGATTTCTTTCTTCCTGGTTGTGAAGAATGTTATATCTGTATTCCTTTTTCTGCCAGGTAAATATCGTTGATATTTAATATGCACATAAATATTTTCTTGATGCCAAAGTAATTAAACAATGCTAAAATGTGTATCAAGATTAGAGTTATTTATCCTTAACGAAACCTTTTTTATTCTAGAGAATTATTATTTTTGAAAAATTGAATGGTCCCTTCTGTTGAAAGAATGGTCTTTCTAGCTTATGCCACTTTGTACTTTGTTGTGATAAGCATAATATGAGGTCACTCGATTTGTGCAGTTGTGCTTTATTTATGTTGGTTTTACCACACATGAATCCTGTATCTTATCTTCTAGGTCTCGGCTTTATGACCTCAATAACATTCATCTTCTTGGTTGGCGTGTTCATGTCATCATGGTTGGGAGCTTCTGTTCTCCAGTTGGGAGAGTGGTTCATCAAGAAAATGCCGCTTGTTAGCTACATATACTATGCCCTGAAACAGATAAGTGCAGCAATAAACCCAGGTATGATTGTATGAACATCCAATGTATTCCTCTACAACTTAGCCTTGGCATGAAATTCAAGGCAACAAATATTTAAAGGCCAGGGTCATTGTTCCAGATCAGAACAGTCATGCCTTCAAGGAAGTGGCCATCATCAAGCATCCACGTGTTGGTGAATATGCTCTTGCATTTATCACATCAACTGTCACTCTTCAGAGCAACCTGGGTGAGGAAGAACTCTACAGTGTTTATGTACCAACAAACCACCTTTACTTGGGGGACATATTTCTTGTCAGCTCAAGAGATACTATGAGGCCTAATCTTTCAGTCCGTGAAGGCATAGGTAGGATGGCTGGCGATTTCCTTACTGGTCGAGTTTACATATAGTAAAACATGAAATTTTCTGATTTGTGGTAATCGACTTTGAAGCAGAAATAGTAATCTCAGGAGGCATTTCAATACCTCAGATACTGACTACGGTAGATGCACAGGTCTTGCGTTCAAACAGATCCGGAGATTTTGGCGGTGTATCAGTTTAATGTCAGTATTGCGCAGAGGGTTAAACTTTGGAGCCGAGTCAGAAGATCTCCAAAAAGGGTTGAAGCAAAAGCACACAGAATCCATTTTGCCTTGGGTTCTTTGAATCTTGATTTTCAGATCAGTGCAGGCGCCTCCAGTGATGGGTAATAACTGGGTATTCTTTTTGTCAATTATAATTATTGATTAGACATGGGTAGAACAGCATGCCACTGTTTAGTTTGTACTGGAGATCTTTTATTTTTTTAAAAATGGGACATTGGAGATAATTGTTAGTTACTTATGTGGTTGTGGCAAGACGTAGGATCGTGTTCCTTTTCTTTTTGCAATCCTATCCCCACTCAAACAAAGAATGTCTACTGCCATTACTGCTCTTTTTGTTGTTTGCTTCCAAAAAATATTTTTACTGCTATTATTTTGAAATATCGTTTTGTTTAATTCTCTTTCATTAAATCATTCGTTCAATCACAATGTACACCGTAGTAAATTTTTTTTTTTTTAAAAAAAAGTCCACTTTATACATAATGCCACTCCAGTAGAGCTCTTTTTTAGTTGACTGCAGAGAATTATGTAATCAGTTTTGTTTCCCTTCCCAAATAGTAAAACTTGTCCTCCATTGTCAGCATTCCATTGTCGTCCAGCGGTTAGGATATTTGGCTTTCACTCAGGAGACCCGGGTTCAATTCCTGGCAACAGAACTTTTTTTACTTTCTCATATGATAAGCAGTGAAGCACTAAAACATGCGGACTCTCATCCACAACTATATGTATAGCGTCAGACGGTAAATGTCATTTACAAAGGCAGCTTCTTTTCCCAAACAGGTAGGGTTGTTCATCAGTTCAGATCTGGCTTATGCCACTTTGTACTTTGTTACTATTAGGGTGTGAAATGTATTTTTGACTTTTTTTACTTTATTAATAGTAGCCAAAACTCTGACAAGATGCAGGGAACAAGTCTAAAAAAGAAAGGAAAACACAAATTAAGAACTCACCCAAGGGCACCTCACAGTGAAGGGGCCAGCAAGTAGGGGAATAAAACTTGGCTTACTACTTTGGTATTGACCTTACCAACGTACTTCCCCACATACAGCAAGAGAACAACAAAGTTCATCTTGTTCGCACAAGGCTTCATCTTCCAAGAGACTCGACGCAGGTTCTAGTTATTGCTAGTCTTGTCAATGGCCTTTTCAATTGACAAACACAACAGGAATATAGACTTTCAATCATCAATTTAGACGGTGTATTTTAAGTCTCAAAACAGACAAGTGCAGCAACAAACCCTGGTGTGAACATCCAATTTAATGGTCGTACACCTTAGCCTTATCCTCGTACACGTTAGTCGTGGCATGCACCATACTTGCAATGAAAAGTATCCAAGGAGATGGGCCATTCCTCATTCACTCCAAATCATGCGTTTAAGGAAGATGCTATCATCAAGCATCCACGCGTTGGAAGTATGCGTTTGCATTTGTCGCATCAACTGTCACTCTCGGGAGCAACCTCGGAAAGGACTGAGGAGGAACCCCAGTGTTTACGTACGAACAAACCAACTCGGGATGCATATTTCTTACCCGCACACGAGATAATTCGAGGCTTTTACGTTTTCGGCCCGTGGAGGCATAGGTAAAACCTGTACGACACAACGCGATTAAGATTTCACAATAAGTGTTCAAAGGTCATTTCACACTAAGTTTTTGTACTCCAACACATCTCCTCACGTGAGTGTATTTTGAGTTTAAAGCGTGGATGCTAGCTGCAAGAACTCCTCTTACCTTTCGCAATAAATCAATATGTGGTTGTTAAGATTCGAACTCGAGATCTCTCGATTAGAAAGGCTCTGATACCATATTCAAATGCCAATTCAAAGAAAAACTTAAGCTTGTAGTTGAAAGTTCAGGAATAGATTTATACTCTAACAATAAGATACTTTTCAAACACTTTTGTGGCGTTTGATTGGATGTAACGCATGTAATAGAATTGATTATGTAATGCAATCACTCATGTAATGTAATCAATTGATAATTATGTTACAATGTTTGTTTGTTTCTTATTATGTAATGTAATGAATCTATATTAGGTGATATATATGCTAAAACATATACACACACATACATATATATACACACACGCACAAACATATATATATATATATATATATATATATATATTGATTATGTATGCAATCACTCATGTAATGTAATCAATTGATAATTATGTTACAATGTTTGTTTGTTTCTTATTATGTAATGTAATGAATCTATATTAGGTGATATATATGCTAAAACATATACACACACATACATATATATACACACACGATATATATATATATATATATATATATATATATATATATATATATATACATATCATATCAAGATTTATGTGCCATTTCAGTAACTTTTGTGTTGTAGAAGAAGCTGTGGATAACAAAAGTGCAAAAGAAATATAATTATATAGATTTGCATTTAATGAAAATCAAAAAATATTTATGTTATAACGTATACGAGAAAGTATAAACAAATTGACAAATACATACAGATTTAATGTGGTTCACTAACAATGTATTAACTACGTCCACAGGTAGAAGAGAGGGATGGTTTTATTCATCCGATGATGTTGGAATACAGAGATACCGTGCTAGGTTTGTAAAAAGGGGGCAAAGAAAACAGATTGAAGGCATTCTAATAATTTCTTAAAATAATAAAATAGGGGAAAAAAGCGAGTATAAAGCACAGACAGAGTGAGATGATGCCCATTATTATTGTGTGAATCCAATTGTGAGAGTGAAGCCCCTTAAACAGAGGTGGTATCATTAATGCAAGCTTTATACATATAAATGATACCCATCACTAGAAACATATAATTACTATAAAAATTTCTGAATTACATATAAGCATTTCTATGGACTCATATAAAGGTTTACTAAATAACGTTATCATTTATATGCAATCACTATAAACAATATATATATATATATATATATATATATATATATATATATATATATATATATATATATATTTATTATATATATATATATATATATATATATATATATATATATATATATATATATATATATATAATCGATAACTTTTATCCAGTACGAACAAGATATCTATGTTGGGCATCATTCAGTTTACTCTGCAATTTTCTCGAATTACTGATAATTGATTTAGATTCAACCTGAACGAACTAAAATCAACAAACTTCTACTGAAATTAACTATAATTAAGAGGAAGAGGAAACCCGCCTCGAATCCAAGATAAAGGACCCGTACAAGGGTTGATTTGGTGGTGGAATTCGAACTCCTGAAACCCGAAACCCTAGCTCTCAAACATGTGGTTCGCGTAGCTGCCTCTAGGGTCGCCAGACTCGAGCCGTCGGTCCTTGCCGACACCGGCCGACCCTTGTCCGCCGCCGACTCGGCCGTGATCGGGGTCTGGCCGGCCCACCGTGCCCTCCCCTTTCTCCCACTCGCTCGACCGTTCTCTCTCTCTCTCTTTCGATGCTTTGGGGCTGGGTTGGCGGGGTGTGGGACGGCCGGTCGCCGCAGCGCCTCGCCGACCTCCCTCTTTCCGTCTCGGTGCGTCGCCGGCTTGAGGTCGCGGGCTGGGTTCCCTTGAAACCCCCTCGACGCCTTTCTCTGTTTTTTTCCCAAAAATCAGGGGCTTCGGCCCCTTGTGATATGTATTTTTATCTATTTATTTATTTTTTTTCTTTTCTTTTGTTTTGGATAATTAACTCGTCACATCATAATTAATACGAGCCTATCCACTTGTCACATCATAATCTATTCCAAAGGTTCGATTCAATAAATTGCAGGACTAGTCCCAAAACTCATCAGTCCAGTCATATTCGGGAATCTACTCAATATAGTACCCGATAATAATCCTCTATAACAATAAAATAGGAGGAGTATTCCTCTTAATAAAAAAGCACCTAAGCAGGCACGTCGATATTATTTCAATATCTAACGACATAAAATAGCGGAATAAGGGAATAAAATCCCGGGTGTTACAAAAATTGTGACGGAAATTGATGTTTCCGTCAAAAATTTTTGGCGTGTTCAGCCAAAAACTCCGTCAAAAAATAGAAAACCCATTAACTTCACAGTTCTGACGGACAACCTACTCGGTCAAAATTTTCCGTCAAAAAATGTTCTGATGGGACGGCAGTCCATCAAAATTTTTGTACCACAGTAATACTAACGGGGTGTCAGTCCAATTCAGTATGTTCTGTCACTAGGAGTTTTGACGGCACGTCAGTCCATTAAAATTTCTCCGTCAGTAGTTTTGACGGGTCGGTCGAAATGACCATTTTGACCAACGGTTTCTTGACGGGCGTTACTTCTGTCAAAAAGTCTGTTACGTAACTAATTTAACTGAATTTGTTTGTTGATCGACAGTACTTAAATTAGAAATGCTAGAGTAGAAAAATAATGTGAGCTCAATTTTGACGGATTTTTTGATGATCGTCGTCTCAAAATTGTGACGGAAATTGATGCTTCCGTCAAAATTTTTGACGGGTTCAGCCAAAAAGCCCGTCAAAAATTTCGATTAGAAAACCCATTGATTTCGCAGTTCTGACGGACAACCTAATCGATCAAAATCTCCGTCAAAAAATATTCTAATGGGCAGTCCGTCAAATTTTTCGTCACAGTAATACTGATGGGTGTCAGTCCGTCAGTATGTTCTGTCTACTAGGAATTTTGACGGCATGTCAGTCCGCCAAAATAGTCCTTACGTTCATATCGTATTTGTCCTTTGTCCATTGATTATGTGTTAAGTAATTGAACAATTTCTATTATGTTTTTTGATTGTGTGTTGAAACTATGTATGTACTTTTAGAACAATTCTAATAATGCGACTGTATATTAATTTTAGGATTCTATTACGTAACTAATTTTACTGAATTCGTTTGTTGACGTGCTTTGACACTAGAATAGGAAAATAATGTGAGCTCAATTTTGACAGATTTTTTGATGACCGTCGTCTAAAATTGTGACGGAAATTGATGCTTCCATCAAAATTTTTGACGGGTTCAACCAAAAAGCCCGTCAAGAATTTCGATCAGAAAATTGACTTCACAGTTCTGACGAACAACCTAAACGGTCAAAATTTTCCGTCAAAAAATGTTCTGATAGGTAGGGGTGTCAAAGTCGGTTAACCGGATTTTCAGTTAACCGAAAATTGGTTAACTGGCTTTTCGGTTCGGAGAAAATGCGACCGGTTAACCGAAAATCGGTTAACCGAAAAATTCGGTTCGGCCAAAAGCCGAACCGTAAACCGAACCAAAATATCCGGTTAACTGAAAATTTAGTTCGGTTTACGTTTAACCGAATCTTGCACACCTAAATTTCCTTTTTTTTTGGTTTTTTTCCCTATGAATCCCCTATTTTTTATTTTTTTAAAAAAAATCGGTTCCGTTCGGTTAACCATGGTTAACCGAAATTTTTTGAGCCCGGAACCGAAACCGAACCGTGAATCGGAAAAAAAACCGGTTCGGTTAACCCAACCGCATATTTAAAGAAAATTGATTAGGTTAACCGATTTCTCGGTTTAGTTTTTCCGATTTTTCGGTTTGGTTTTCAGTTTTCGGTTTTTTTTTTTGCTCACCCCTACTGATAGGACAGCAGTCCGTCGAAATTTTCGTCACAGTAATACTGATGGTGTCAGTTTGTCAGTATGCTCTGTAGGAATTTTGACTGCATGTCACTCCGTCAAAATTTTTCCGTCAGTATTTTTGGCCGTTAGTCGAAATGACCATTTCGACCAACGATTTATTGATGAAAAGATGGCATTTTTTGGGGCATATATGTTTAGAAAACTAGAGGAGATGAATATATCACCGTCAGAGCTTGCAAAGAGGCGATGTACATCTTTAATTAAATATAATTAAGAGAATTAATGTTAAATTTTTATATAAATTGGGCCTTAAACAAGCAATTCATGTATGAGGTTCCAATTCAAAACTAATTGGCAATAAACAGAGTAACTTAGAAGCTTATTTATATACTTAAGCCATTTTATTTTATTAATATAGGACAACACCCACTTTTATACTCCACCAATTTAATAACGGAGTTTGATTGTAAGCAAAGGACTTAGAATTTATTTCAACAAATTAGGGTAACAAAAGGGCTAATTAACTTCAATAAGCGCAATTTAATGATCATGCCGTCCCTCTACCTCAAGTATAACAGCCATCCACCAACTGTTACTCAACTGCCACTTGACCTTAAACTAACTAACTTAATTAATTCTTTTTTATGAGAACTGGGATCAATCGAGAATCTGTTGAAGTATGAAAGTGGGTATTGCCCCTTTTAATAAAATTTAAAGAATATGATAGTCGGTGTTATTCCACATTGATGAAATTAAAGGGCTTGAGCATGTATATAAGCTTGTAAGTTACTCCACCCATGGCCAATTGGTTTTGGGATGGAACCTTATTTGAGCTTATGTGCATGACTCGTTGTTGAAAGTCCAATTAATATAAAAATTTAACATGGTATTAGAGCGGATTGCTCGATCTTGATTTGTCACCGTTCCCGTTTGATTAAAATTGTGTGCACATGTTGGACCTTGTTAGTAGTCCACACGTGAGGGGGCGTGTTAGAGTATGAAAGTGGGTATTGTCCCATATTGATAAAATTCAAAGAATATGATAGTGGGTGTTATCCCACATTGATGAAATTAAAGGGCTTGAGCATGTATATAAGCTTGTAAGTTACTCCACCCATGGCCAATTGGTTTTGGGATGGAACCTTATTTGAGCTTGTATGTATGACTCTTTGTTAATTACCCAATTGATATAAAAAAAAATTTAACAGAATCTCCAATTATATAGTTCTTGCCTTCTTGTATGATTTAAAATTTTCTAACCAAAAAAAAAGATTAAAAATTTAATTTTAGTATATCGGGTGGTATTTGATTTGTAATTAATGAAGTTTTGATTGTTCGTGAGATGTGAATGAAGTTTTGATTTGTAGTTAAAACTAAAATTTTGGAAAAAAAATAAAGTTATAAATATCATACCGATCATCATATCATTTTTCATTGGAATAAGACAAATTAGATTTATGTACCATTGTATCAGGCACGTACCACTATTTAATTTCAAAAAATTTAAAGAATTAAATTACAAAAATTAGAAATTTTAGTGTATTAAGTGGTATTGATCGAAAATATCAATACAACTCCGTATTTGACGGTACAAAGCGGTATTGGCTGGTACAACACGGAACAATCGCTTGCACCGTTTCTTGAATGTTCACGTTTGAATGGGTTTAAAGAACACAAATAACGAGATTATTGACTTGAATTATATATTATTGGTTCATACAAGACAGAACCTCTCAGTATAGGTTTAATTTTTATTCAAGAAGAATAAGTGTCAAACTATTTAAATTAGAGCTATATTGTATGCATATAAATATGTAAATAAGATTTCCAGGTATAACTAAGTATAACATATTTCTGGGAGAAGAACCGTCTTTATATTTATAGGTATAAGACTATCTATATGCATTTAAATTATTAAAAATATATTTAAAATGGAATTTTTATTTAGCGTTGTTGCGTTTTTATAGTTAGTCATGCCATAATAACTTAAACATATTTCTTTAATACTCTAATGCCACAACATGTATGGAGTAATCCCAAATCAATGATGGTGCTTTTACATTCTCGAATAGTCCAATATTATTAATTGATGTAAATACTAAACTTTGTTAGAAGGATCATCACTCCAATTGTCCAATATTATGTGGTCACTGATTGAAATCCAGTCTATTTTATCGCATTGCTTGCCAATTAAATGACGAACTATTTTCTTTGATGCCCCAAAAGAGAAAAAAAAAAAGGGCGGCCATCCAATATTTTAAATATTGAAAGTGAAGCATTTTCTAAAATTTTGCTAGCTAGCAGTGGTTTAGTGGAAGATTTCTGCTTATGTGATGTTTTATTCAATTTTATATATGTCTCTTACTTTGTCATATTCTAATGACTGATATTACCGTACGTATTTGTTCTCATTTCTTAATATAATTGAGCTTCCATCTGGTGTAATCGATGCATCATATTAACTGACTTAGACTTTAACTGTGAGGTGAAATACATAGATAAGTCGATGTTGCATTTAAGAGTCAGACAGGGAAAGTCAAGAGGAATAATGAATAGGAGAACATGCGGAAGCAAATAGAAGAGGGAACATGACCCATGGGGAGGAGGACAATGAAGATCATGTAAGACTACCGTTCTCATGCCCACCCTCCTCCCGAAAAAGCAAGGTCATCTTCCACCCACATTCTTTTACGCCATCTGTTATATATCTTAGAATTATTTTAAGTGTGATTTATTAAACAGAGTTATAGTTTACTAAAACTAATGAAATAATTGTTCTCTGTTCTTTTTTGGGGGCGGTTGTGTGGCCTAAAGTTTGATTATATGTTGTTAACCTTAATCATCGTACAATCTATTCTCCTATAGTCATGAATGGGAAAAAAAATTGCATGGACATTTTTTCTGAAAGCTCTGTATTTAAATTTAGGTCTTGTTATTTGGAGGATGCTTGAAATTATGTTCAGCTTATAGGGTTTCTACTCCAATAATATTCGTTATATTTATCTATAATGATCTCTACTACTTTTAGATGTGTTCTACATATTGCACTATCATGTATAAGAAATAGCTGAATTTTTGACATGTAATATTTAATGTCTTTGCCTTGCAAAAAAGAGAGATTTGGGATTTGCTTCTAGCTTAATATAAATAAGTTAAAATTGAAACAGAAATTTATTTTAAGCTGACATCAACGTAATTAAAACGAAAATAGTATAAAGGATTTTATTTTTAGAGGCTAAATCAAGAGCAAAAAAAATCTATTTTAATCTATAATCATTATTTGCAAACTGTTGTGTCTAATTTACTGATTCTAGTCAAATTTGTGTTTAACAAGTATGCTAATACTGTTTTGGAAAGAGTCAAATTAATGAAAGTTAATTTTGATAAACTTGTGAATTTAAGAATCAAATGTGAGAGCTTAAAGATGGAATTTGGTGAGTTGAGAGCTTAAAGATGGAATTTGGTGAGTTTGGGATCTCTTTTAGATTCAATGCAATATTATGACTATATTGTATCATAAAAAATATGAAAAAAATGTATTAAAAAATTAGAGCACAAATTCGACGAATATTAGTTGTACAACATAATGTAGTTCAACACCCCATGATTTGAACCCTGGCTCCACCCCTGTTTTTTGGGGGGGGGGGGAATCATATATGCTGATGGTAGTCTGACAATTATCACATGTATTTATTTATTTTCCTTTTGCTTTGCTAAATTTTAGGTTTATTGGTAATAATTGATATAAAATTTCCATTAAATTTCAATAGGAAATTTAAGAATCAAGTTTGACTTTGTTGTCAATTGATTATTGAAAAAATAATCAAAGCACTATTGTTTATAATAACTTTGAGTATCAAAAGTTCGCTAATTCAAAATTATAATTACTTACTAACTCTTTTAAATTGTAAGGTTTGCCAATTGAATTTTTTTCTTTTTACATGAATTATATAAGCATTAAAAAAAAGGGATAGAGTATGGAATTTGCACTACTTTTAATTATTCCCTTTGTCTCATAGACTCATAGTCATTATCAAATATAGGAAGAAGGTGATAAACTTTAAATCTAGGGTAAGACCGTTACATCAAATCTCCTATATGTCATCCATTGGTTGATTTTTTGTTGTATTGGATTGTGAAAAATAAATTTTAAATGAATTTATATTGTTCATAGGTATTTTCAATCAAAAGAACTACTAAATGTATTTAGAAAAGCAAACTTTGACAATATTATGGAATATGGACTAGAGAAATAATGATCTTTGGCATTAAGAATGAAGGGACTAGAACTAGTACATAGGTTGGATCGGGGCAACCCACCCAGTTGAACCAAGGATTAATGGATCAAAGCTAGTGGACTAACACCGCTTGGTTTGACGATTTTAGTGGATGGGGCATAGCGGGTAGGGTCGTGGTTTGGGCGCTTCAATTATTTTAGTTGCACTATAACATTATTAAAATTTGTTTCACTTGAAAGTCACCCTATATCGCAAAAAAGGGGGGATTAGATTTGAAGTGAGACAGATATGATGAACTTGACTTGAACCGGCCTAGGCCACAGCTCTAGAAGGAAGTATATTTCAGTTTGCTCAAACAATCTTAGCCAAATCCTTCCCCCCCCCCAAAAAAAAGGAAAAAGAAAAACCCCCTCTATATAAAGCCATCAAGTTTGCAGCACACTCGAACAACCCAACTCACAAATAGACCAGGAAAGGAAAGAGAGGAAAAAGAAAAAACCCTCATGGCTTCATCTTTTCATTTCGCAGTTGCAAATCTGGTGCTATTTTTCGTGCTTGCTTGCTCTCAAATGGATCCCCAGGGTCATTACTGTAACCCGCGCTCGAGCATACCCCCTGGTAGTCCGGTCTCAACCAACATAAACAACGTGCTAGCCGCGATGATCCGTGCATCCCAAGTGAATAATGGGTTCAGTGCCTTATCGGCTGGCATCGGCGCGAACACTGTCTATGGGCTGGCCAATTGCCGGGGAGATCTAAATATACGTCAGTATTGTCTTCCATGCATCCAAGACGCGGTCCAACAGATCCAAAGGAGATGCCCCGGCACATCCGATGCTCAAATCTGGTACAATAAATGCATCGTCCGGTATAGCCAGGAGAACTTCTTTGGCACATTTGATGCCTCACGTGAAGTACTCCATCGGAACGTTGCTAATTACAGGGACCCCCAATCCTTGTTTAGTGCGTTGGGGCCACTATTTAATAACATCATTAACAGAGTTGTTGCTCCTGCCAACAATGGAATGGTCAAAGCGCAGGCAGCCCTGCCAGGCCGTGTCACTTTATATGGGGGAGCCCTATGCACGGGGGACCTGAGACCTGTTGTGTGTACTCTGTGCTTGCGTGCTGCGGTTAGGCGGTTCTATAATTTCTGCAAACCCAGACAGGGTTGTAGGGTGTTCCTGAGTAGCTGCTTTGCCAGGTACGAGATCTACCCCTTCACAGCCTCCGTTGACGCTGGGTTTAAGAAAATTCCCGGCCAAGCTATAGAGAAGTTGATCAGGGATGAGTTTGGGCAAGCAAAACAAGTTAATAATACGCTCACATCCGGGAAATCTATGATGATTTCATCCTTTTAAAACTGGAAATGTGGGTATTTCCTTAATGTACTAAACAATGCATGCAGTGTACATGCAGCCTACGAATCCATATACTTCTATGTATGTTGTGTGTTAAATAATGTGTGCATATACGCACGCTATCTTTTATGAATGTATAATATGATGCGATCTGAGAGTGGCTAGTCTACGAATAATGAAACTGCTGTTTGTAAGATCAATCTCATTATCTCAACAATTTGTTGTCATCTAGCGCGCGGTTAGGATCTGGTTCTCCATCAAGAGACACGGATTTTATTCCCGGCAACGAAAATTGCGTTCTTATTTTTCAGCATCCTGCCAAACTGGAATCTGTTTCGTTGCTTCTCCTGTACAAAGTACTAGGTGCATAACTACAAAAACAATGGCTACATCTCTGGATCTCCAGCAAACTTCCCTCTGTGTGTGTGTGTTTTCCCCTCTTTTCGGTGTCCTTTGCCGTAAATCTCAGAACCAAAATTGATAAACAATTGATTATCACCCAAAAAAAAATAAAAAAAAATCTAAAAGGCTAAGCTTTTTAGGCACTGGACAAATGAAAGAAATGCCGTGTGCTAAGGTACACTGGCCACAAGAACATGGTTACAAGGGAACTCTTGTCCACAATTACATGCAGCAAATGTCATTAACCAAAGCAGCTTTCCTTTCTCAAATCGGCATGTAAAAGCCTTGCACCACAATGAAAGAAGCTTTCAACAAAATATAATTTCCCCTTTGAATCCAGTCTAGATCAGTCTCTGTACCTCATTCATATACACACGCGCGCACACACATATATAATTCCCCCTGAATGCACCGACATTCCACGTTGCGAACTAAACTGAGTCACTGGAAGCTAGCAAAAAATCCTGCTAATAGGTAACGACCACTGCTTCCGAAATGTAGAGGAGAAGGGAGAGATTGAGAGAATCCCATATATGTCCCTGCAAACGGAAGAATCCAGGGGATAAGGAATCAGAAAAAGCT
Organism: Carnegiea gigantea; assembly: GCA_029747015.1. Taxonomy (NCBI): domain Eukaryota; kingdom Viridiplantae; phylum Streptophyta; class Magnoliopsida; order Caryophyllales; family Cactaceae; genus Carnegiea; species Carnegiea gigantea. The sequence goes on from JAKOGI010000007.1 coordinate 712,954, forward strand.
CACATGACAATCGGATAGCCAGACACAATTAATCAAGGGGGAAATGAGGGAATTAAAAAATGAATATATAAAATAGCACAAACTCAGTATGACATTACAAAAACTGTGGAAAAGGACCAGCTCTTTCTAAAAAAGGCCAAGCATTGATTCCCCAAAAACCAAAGGCCTTGAAAAACTGAAGAAACTTATCTGTTACGGAAAAGATAAAAATTAAATCGAGTGTGGTTTATGTGGAAGCAAAAAGGATATAAATACTCAAGAAAACTAACAAGAACAGCAAAGAGGGGGGCGGGGGGCAATTTTTAATGTTGAAACCCAAGTTGGTAGAAAATCATAGGCGGCAAGCATGAATCCACTAGAATCGTGAGAATATACAACAATTTCAAGGATCATACAAGCAACAATGATATCAAATGAAAAGAGACAAAAGATATCAAACGGCATGACAACTCAACGAAATCAATACAACAAAAATTCTCATTAACTCTCTCACTATAATGTAAAATAGAAAAATGAAAATAGCCCTCAAGGAGCTCTAAACATTCACTAAACCACCACCCCAAATACCAGTCACTAGTGACCAACTTGTAAAAAGCCCAAATGAAACCCTCAATGGAGGAGGAGAAGGTCCAAGCCAAGTCATAGATAAACCAACTAACGACTCATAAAGAATAAACCCATCATCTTCCAAGACATCACAAGCAACCAGAGCATCACGCAGAAGCAACACCAAGAGAAGCAAAGTAATTGAGAGGACACAAGTAGACACGGGCCTCTCAGGAGCACCAAAGATGATCTCTTGATCGAATAATTGTCCCGGGGGGGGCGCAAAAAAGCACCAAACCTGAAGCAACAGAACTGGAACTTCCGTGATGAGCAAATTTCAGCCATAGCAAACAAGCCGAACATACTGAAAACATAAGTGAGATGGACTGGGCTTGGGCCACATGGAAATGTGACGAAGACTTGATAGTGGCTTTGTGGGGCTATCTAGAATAAGAGTTCGAAAAAATGGATCAGACGTCAACAGCGGGTATGTATTGGAAGACTACCATTTGCAAATCCAAATTCAGGAGAGCGATTTTATTTGCGAATGCTGCTTACTATTGTTCGTGGGGCCACGTACTTTGATGGCTTGAAAACATTTAATGGCACATTGTACTCTACGTTCCGTGAAGCTTGCTGCACAAGGGGATTGGTAAGTAATAATAATGAATGGGATGATGCTTTAACTGAAACTGCGACATGGGCTACTGGGGTGCAACACGGAGTATGTTTTGCTCCATACTTATGTACAATAAGATTGCACAACCTAATGTACTCTGGGAAGGTCACTAGGAAGACTTGACAGATGACTTGGAACGAAGATTACAACGTCAACATCATGATGATGACTTGCGTTTAAGTACTGAATAGAGGAAAAATCTGGGATTATATGAAATGCAGGTTATTCCAAATAGGAATGGTCGTTCCTTGAAAGACTTCCCTCCGATGCCATTGCCATCTTCTGATGTTGCACACCAACTTATGAAACGCCTAATTAGGGAGCAATTAGATTATGACGTTGCGACAGAATCCGCTACTTTAACTTCGTTGCTTCCAACGTTAAACTCCTACCAGATGCAAGTGTTTCAAAATTTTATCACTGCCGATGATTCCAATGAAGAAGGATGCTTCTCTGTATATGGCAGTGGTGGGACAGGTAAGACCTATATTTAGAAAGCTATTATTGCTGCCCTTCATTCAAAAGGGAAAATTATTCTATCAGTTGCGTCATCCGGAATAGCAGCGTTATTATTACCATTAGGGAAAACTGCTCACTCAATGTTCAAGATCCCTATTAATGTGACGGATACATCATATTGCTTCTTGTCTAAGCATTTAGAGTTGGCTGAGTTGATCCGTCAACATCATTGGTAATATGGGAAGAGGCGCCCATGACGCACCGTCATGTTTTCGAGACAGTTGACCGTATGTTAAGGAATATGTGGCAATGAACTTCAACCATTTGATGGAAAATTGATTGTATTTGGTGGTAATTTCAGACAAGTACTCCCCGTTGTACCAAGAGGCGGGAGAGCAGATACAGTTACGACATCAATTTCTAGGTCATGTTTCTGGCCTTATTGCAAAGTCATCCATTTAAGAATCGACATGCGACTTATAGATCCAAGCTTACAACGTGATGAATATAAGCGATTGCGACAATTTGCTGATTGGATCTTGAGTGTCAGTAATGGCACATTACCAGGTATATCTTGCAAGAAGGGAGCGAAGCCAACTGGATGCAAATCCCTTCTGAGTTCTTCATTCGAAATGACAATCATGGTTTGAACAACCTAATATCATAAATTTACCCTGATTTATCTACTAGATATAATGACCGCTCTTACATGCAGGAATGCTGCATACTTGCTGCTACAAACAACAATGTTGATGAATCAAACTATTGAATTTTGGAAATGCTTTTTGGAAGTTGTCACACATACTTTAGTTCAGATACATTTCAGGAGAGCAGTGACCATCCCGACATCGATAACATTCATCCACCGGAAATACTACATGGGTTAACATTCTCAGGCTTGCCGAACCATGAAATTCATTTGAAAATAGGTGCACCAGTGGTTCTGTTGAGGAATCTTGATCCACATTTGGGGTTGTGCAATGGGACACGCTTAATTGTTGAACGTCTTAGGAGTAAGGTTTTGGAAGTGAGGATCATTACTGGTCGCAGTATTGGGCAAAAAGCTCTTATTCCACGTATTGACTTGACACCATCTTCAGATGACACATCATTTGCATTGAAAAGACATCAATTTCCAATTAAATTGGCGTTCACAATGACAATAAACAAAAGTCAAGGTCAAACACTCAACCGTGTTGGGGTCTACCTTCCTAAACCAGTGTTCTCACATGGACAGCTTTATGTTGCCATTTCCCGCGTCACCTCCCCATCTGGGTTAAAATTTTTAATTGGTAATAAGAGTGATATCCCTGACAATGTCACGAAGAATGTTGTATATAGAGAAATCTTCAATGACGTACCTCATTGCGATTAATTCCGATGTACATTTTATGTTTTTCGTTTCGTTCTGTGCGTACATTTTGCACACACAATTGTATGAGGAATATGAAGAACATAAATTTTTCATTGTTCTGTGCTTTTCCCCCCTTAGGTCATTAGTGATGATGCCTTCTTATTGCCATTTTGCTGTGTGGTGGAATTTTTTTTTTTTATGCAAAAAAATCCTCACATTCCATATTTTGCTGTATGGAGCAAACGTCGAAGATGTCATTCACGTAGCGTACTTATATGTCATATGTATACTATTGCATATCACGCTTAGATTATGGTTCGACCTTCGTCGAGTAAATCTACATATTTTATGAAATACTTTACTTATATTTTGCATTTGATTATGTACATTTATAGGCATGATGACATCTGTCTCATTTGATTGTATGCCAATAAGTAGCATCTCTTATTACAGTACATCAATCTGCATTTTTGTATGCTTGATGAGAACGTTGAGTGTTCGAAAATATACCAATCGTAATGTTTGGAAGGTTGTCTTCATGGACACTGAGGTATTTCAATTTTGTCTACTATTTGCCTTCCACCATTTCTTTCTATTTAATACTAACATACTTTCTTATGCATTGACAGCGTAACGAGATTTTAGGCGTAATAATGGACAAAGATATTGATAGGTGGAAGTTTATTCTAAAAATGGGCCGACTACATCGCCTCTCTGGTTTCGCAGTTGGTTACACCACAGATAAGGATATAGAACTCGTGGACAACAACCTTAAGTTGTTTTTTACTCATAAGACTGAATTACTTGATTTGATTAATAAGTACTATGCAGTCCTATACCACCACCTCCCAGCATTGGTTCCTTTTCTTCATGTCTATACGCATTTACAACCTATTGCACAAACAATAGGTAATTATAGTATACTACGATTTCCTAAATTATTCAACACCTCTGTACATGCCTCTTACTAATTATGTTCTGCAGACATCATTGGTTTAGTTGTTGCAGTTTCCGACCCTGGTAAGACACGTACAGGAACCCTTAAACGAGATGTGCTCATTTGTGATATGCAGTACGTGCTTCCAACTAATAACACATTTTCCTCATTGTTATGTGGTTCTTCATGTTTACACTTTACGTTGCATAGTGCATCCTATTTAAATATTACTCTTTATTTTGTAGGCTGAATGCATTGAAACTCACCCTGTGGGGAGATTTTGCTGAAATTGAAGGCAACCAACTTTCTCATAATTTATTATTTGAAAATATACTGGTTGTTTGTAGGGTACTTGCAAGAAGGTACAAAGGTGTGTACATCATTTATCATTTCCAACCATTACATTTTGACAATCTATTTTCGCTTCCGTTTCTCAGTACATTTCCTTACCATATTAAAATGTCATATTATATTTCACAGGAATTACGCTATCTACAACACCTAGAAGCCTATTGTTGATTAATCCACCATTTGAACATACTTCAAACTTTGTGGGATGGTATAGTGAATCCCACAATTTCGTACACATTATTAAGATATGTTATCACCAATTACTTACAAAATTTTGTTCCAAATGTATATCTATGTTCAATTATATTTTATGTATGTTATAGGTGGGCTGATGATGGACATGCTCAACGATGATTACAATTTATACGTCAGAGAAGATTGCGAATCCCTAATTTGGAAAAGTTATTCGTTGCCAGGTGGATCACGCTTACTAAATACTCGCCATTGCATAATGTATCACAATATTCTATTAGATTTCTTGTGCTATTACACATATAAGCCATTATGACAACAACTGACCCAAATTGTGTATTGTGTTATGATACATGTGCAATTGCAAGTTTCATATTATCGCACCTTCGCGCATGAGGAAAGTATCTTCCCAATTGTCTATACCTCTTGCCCTGATTGCCTCTTATGTTCGCATTATCATGTCTTTGACCTCAACATTCCCTATTGTATTTGTCCACATCCACGAGATGCAACTACTCAAAGGTATATATTTTTTTTGCTTCCGTCAGTGTCATTTACCATGTACATTATTAAGATATGCTCAATTATATAATAGATATTCCGTTGTAACATCTTCTTTCACCCTTCAGATTCTTCTTCAAAATTGATGTACGGGATAGGTCGGGCACTCGGACTTTCACGGTTCTTCAAGATATTGCAGCAATTCTTCTCCATACTAGTACCGACGTCTTAAGTGGCTATGCAGTATTGGTGATCTTATCATTGATGTATTTTGTAATTTGTGCTTCACACATATGGGTATACTTTAATTAATAGGTTCCATTTTCAATACATGCAGCCAGAAGCTGAGCTTACATTATATACCATATTGGATGATCATGTAGAATAGCCATGGGTGTTTGTCGTGGAGCCTCCTCAATTAGGTCAAATCGAACCCTCAATCGATGTCATTACATCAGTTGATTGGGAGGAAGAGGTTTCTTTCTTGAGGCATCGCGGCGATAGTTATTTCTCTAGGTAACAAATATATACGCATATACATTTCATTCTACCTTTGCTTTTAAGATCTAAGTATGTATAATTTTTTTTTTTTCTTGCTTAACACAGCCTGAAGAAGAATCAATCTAGCATTGCGTTCGCTCCATTCCCATGCCATTTGACTTAATTCAAGCTTATTTTCATTTTAGTTTACACTTGAACACATATTTCAGTAAACTTTACGGTATGCATTGTTTGAGATTCATTACATATTATGCACGACAATGTAATTATTTCCTTTAACTCTTATGCTTCCAGCAAGTTCTCACTACTTATCCCATATTTTTTTTGCTTTCAATCTATTCAATATTCAATGATAATTTCATAGTACCATATAACTATTTAACAATTTATTCCCGGAGCAACGCACAGGTCCTGACTAGTACATATAAACAATATGTCTATCTCATACTAATTAACAAAGATTGATTCAAATGGATTGACATTTGTTTTCTTAAATAAGGTCGCGAGTTCAAGTCTTGTAAATTGAAAAAATATATAATGAGAGAGCTCTACTTCTTTATGTGCCAATAATAGCTCGACTCTGATAAAATTGGGACTTCAAGACCCCCCCAAAAAAAAAAAGAATATGACCATCTCGTATGGTAAGCAATTAAGCACTAAAACATGGGAACTCTCATCTACAACTATATGTATAATGTATATGGATAACTGTCATTTACAAAAGCAGCTTCCTTTCACAAACTGGCACCAAAAATGAGAGGAGCATTTAACAAAATATATAATTCCTCCTAGGTGTGCGAGCTTTCAGCTACACCAAATCACAGAAACCTCCCAAAAACTCTTGCTAATAGATAGGTAACGAATAGTTAGATTGTAATCCCATGAGTACAATGCACTGTACGACGCACAATACAAGTAGCTTTAATTGGAAACAATTGATCTCTAGCTTATAAGCTTGTTGGGTTAAAAATATACCGCAAGTGCACGGCGTAGCTGTAGCTAGCAATCGGCAAGTACGGGTCGAATCCACAGGGAACTTGGTTTCAACTACTAGAACTAATTGGACTAACTCAAGTTAGGCAGTTGTCGAGTGAAGTTGGTTTAACTAATTCTAACTCTATTTGGTCTAAGACAATAATGAGAAGAAAATCCTGGATTGGGGTTCACCGCATTATGACGTTCATTGGAAAATAAACTAGGTCGTGTGAATCTGCCTGTAAGATAATTGAAATGAAATTATTACCGGTTTAAAGCATTTACGCCTACTTTTGAAGGTCATTAGACTGATCAGGCTAACCTAGTTGTCGACTTTCGTAAAACCAGAATAACAAGACCACAAGATCATGTAATTTAAATTCCCAATTGCACCCCCAACTACTTTCGTGTCAAGTAATTCAATTGCTCACAAAGCTACTTTAAGTAAAGGACCTAACTTTCATTAGTCTCCTAAACTCTAACTAAGAACATGAATGAAACCCTCTCAGGCAATTCATCGAACACCTGGCATGCTAAGTGAGAGTTCAATTATACTCTGGCGTAATTCACAAAAACCTAGAATTAACAATCCAATTTACATCACAGGGGCTACGCCCAATCCAAGATTAAAGAATTTAGCCGCTAAACATGTTTTCAAACAACATCTCAATCAAGAACAATAACATGTCAAGGAATATAGAACTTGAACTAAAACGAAAGAAAAGGTGTAGAAAGGTGTACCCTGAACAATCTGCAACAATATTCAATCGAAAGCGTCAACAAATTTTGATCCAAAGCTTGAATTCAATAGCACAATAAGCAAAACCTAAGAGCCCTAGAAATCGCCTAAAAACGAGAGAGAAGAAAAGGTAGAATGAATAAAAAACGGAATTACAATCCCAAAACACGATAAAACAGCGACAACTAAAGTGGCACGGTCGTGCCAGACGGCACAGGGGCCCCGTGCCAAATTTCTGCCGGACGAAAACGCGGGACCCGGCGAAAAAAGACAACCATGCCACACAGCACGGCCACACCGTGCTATGTGGCACGGTCACGTGGCGCCGGTTCGAGTTTGTCGGGTCGTCACGGTTTTTTCCTTGTTGCGTGTGTCCGATTCTCCGGGGCTTCCGTGCGACGCTTTTTAGCTTTTCTCACCTTCTTGGCACTCCTTTCTGCTAAATGCTGTTCATCTTTCTGTTTCTTCAATAGAGTTCCTGAAAATATCGAAAGATGTTATATGAGTTGAAAGTATGTAAAAGGAGGCCGATTTGACCCTTCCTTAACACAATTAAACGTGAAAACGGGGGGGAAAATGGGTCAAATAGGGGCTAAAAATAGTACAAAATAGAGGTTCATCACACCCCCATGCTTATCTCTTGCTTGTCCTCAAGCAAGACTATGCTATGAAAAATCAGGGAGGATGGTGGACCTGTAAACACACCCTCTTCAAGAGAAAGGATGGATGCCGATGAATCACGCTAATCATGCATAGAAGGTAGTCCAGTCAAGGTGCGGCAGATAATCTCAATGAAAATATATGCAATGTCACCCATGAATCATCTTGCCCAAATGAAACACACAACACACCCCAAATATTGAAGCACATAGTAAGACATAACCTTCCTCAACAAATGGTGAGTAAGCAGGACTGGTAGGACCTCACTTTAGGGCAAAGTGGAGCACTCTCCTCAATGTGTTTGAAATATGTAACAAGGGTACGCTCAATACTCCAACCAATCAGGCAACTACCATATGCTTGGTAAAGTTCTCTACTCTCCACCACGAGAATGCAATATGCAATGTGTCAATCATGAGGGCTTGCAATAGGGATGTAATGGGGCTAAGGGCAAAGGTGAGAAGTGGAATAATTTGGGAAAGTGGAGCTATTAGTCAAAGACTAGGGAGCAGGAACACTTCCACAATTCAGCATTATAGATACAACTTCACACCAACTTACGAATTAAGTGGCAAAGCTCGCAAAAACCTCAAGGAGAAAACAACAAGCTTATTGCAAAAAGCTTCCATGCTACCCGTTTTATTTGCAACTTCTCATTTCACTTTCTTCTTTTTTTTTTGTTTTTTTTTGTTTTTTTTTAGAAGCAAAAAAAAGGATGCACATTGGATAGCGTTGGAAGTACAAAAATTAATTCGCAATTTTCCCAAAACGAGCCACTAGTATTATGCCCGCAGTGAATAATCAAATGCCCCAAACATGCCCAACTACATTGTGGAAGTATCGCCCCACTAGACACCTTGACAAGGATGAAGGAAGTATACACAGGTCAAGCGTGTAATTAATGTGGTGCAATAACAACGACTGGGGGAAAGGCTCAAAGGGCTAGCAAAGGGACAGCATGCAACAACGGGTGGCTTTCTAGCTAATGTGGCTACATGAATAAAGATCGCCTCAATCATGTCGGCACATGCAATTGCTAAATGCAGTTTCAAGGAGAACAAGACCAAGTTCTAGAGATGCATCATGGAGGAGTCACACATGAAGGAAAATGGAGACTATATATAATGAATAGTCATTAGGCTCAAAATCTCACGGGTAAACCTACCACAGTCAAGTGACTTACTCTAGGGTATGTCCCATTCATCAAGGTTAGTCAAGTCAAACCATATGAATCTCAGGGGTAGCTAGCATGCAACACAGGACGAAGAAACTACAGATGACAAAACAAACACAATTTGCCCAAAAACTCACACCAAGACAAGTTACGCCTCAACACACAACCCAACATGATCAATCAATCATCACCCCTTTCAATCTAATCACAAGAGGGGTTTTCGCAAACTGTAAATTTTTTTTTTTTCAAAGCAATAAAACTAACTACTAAAGCAATAAAGTTATAAAGGATAATGAAGAGAAGGGTAAGACATGGTACCTGAGAAGCTTACGAACGCCCGACTCGATCATTTCTCCTTTTGAATGCAAAAGCTAATCCTATATGCTCTAAACTATATGCTCGAATAAAATAAAAAGGCAAAAACAACAAAGTGCATGACATGAAATCCTATCTAAATGATGCAAATGCAAGTGATATCATCACCTACCCCCCACAATGTTACCAGAAAGCGACGAGCTCACACTCCCCCATGCTTGAGATTTTCATTGTCCTCAATGAAAAGAACGCAGAAAAGAAACAAGGGGAGGGAAACGGAGGAAAAGGGGAGACACACACACACACTCGCTTTTTTTTTTTTTGGTTTTTTTTTTGTGCACAATAAATACCTTGGGTTGCCTCCCAAGAAGCGCTTGTTTTAGGTCCTAAGCTTGACCGTTACCTCAGGAAGATGAGGCTCGCGTGATGTAGGGAGGTGTGGGGATGGAAGAAGGAAATGGCGAGTGAGCTAACACCTCCCTATGGTGGGATGCAGGCACCATTGTCTCCCAAGGGGGCTCACCCATAGCAGCAGTAGGCGGTGGAGGTGGGCGAGGCAAAATAGGGGTGCTCAGTTGGGATCCACTACCCCAATCCTGAAGTTCCCCTCTTGGTACAGGTGGAGGAAGGGAAAGAGTAGAGTCCGCAGGGGCAGGGGGGATAACAGGAGCGGGGGATGGTATGGGTGGTGAAAAATGAAAATCCACCCGCTCTTCATAGACGGTGAAGGACATGGTGCCCGTCTGCACATCAATCACAGCCCTTGCGGTCGCGAGAAAGGGGCGACCCAAGATGAAGGGGGGCGGAAAGGCATCGTCTATATCAAGGATGATAAAGTCACACGGGACCAGAAAATTCCCCACCTGGACCGGAACGTCCTCCAGGGTGCCCACCGGACGCCTGATGGAGCAGTCCGCGAGCTGAATAGTGATGCTGGTGGGTGTGGGGTCCCATAATCGTAGCTTCTTGCAGAGAGAGAGCGGCATGATACTCACACTAGCGCCCAGATCGCAGAGAGCTCTCTCAATCTGCACATCCCCTATACAGCAAGGGATGGAGAAACTGCCAGGATCCTGCAGCTTGGATGGCGACCGCCTTTGCAAGAGCGCACCACAGGAGCCGCCAATGGAAGCTATAGAAGCCTCCCTAGATGCTCCCTTCTTGGACAGGAGTTCTCGTAAAAATTTCCATTGCGCAGGGGCACTCTTGAGAACTTCTAAGAAGGGGCTGCTGGAATAGATTCGGCGTAGGATTTCCAGAAATCGCTCGAATCTAGGTTCAAGCTGAACGAGCTCGGACCATGCCAGTCGTTGAGGGAAGAGCACTCAAGGATGGTAAGTGCGATCAATAGGTGGATGGCGGGTTCCCTCAGTAGGGCTCAGTCCCTCATTTTTCTCCTTTCCCTCAGTTCCGGCAGAAGCAGAAACCGGAACTACCTCCTGGAGAACCATCACGGGGCTCTCTTCTAACCCCGCGCCCGCAGTAGATATGGCATTGACTTGGCGGCGAGGGTTGACCTCGGTCTGGCCCGGAAGTTGCCCCTGAGATCTGGACAGGTGGCTCACCTGCTGAGCAATCTGGGCAATCTGTGTATCCATGGTTTTCTGATGGACGGCCATGGAATCCACTCTGGAGGTCAATACCTGAATATTTTCTTTGAGAGTCTCATTTGTCGTGGTTTGGGTCGCTATGAAGCGCTCCATAAGACTCTCCAGGTGAGATGTGGGTTCAGGAGGTGGAGGAGGTGGAGTGTAGGGGGCTCGGTTATGGAAACCGGGTGGCTGGTTGGGGTTTTGAGGGTGAGGGTTGGGGTTTTTATAGAGGGGGTTCGGACGAGTATTCCAACCCTGGTTGTAGGAGGTCGGGTGGGGGTTATTTTGAGGAGGTTGGGTGTAGGTATGATAGGCGTTGACGTGCTCAATGCTAGAAGGGGCATTGTAGCACTCAACGGCAGTATGGCCCTGTACACCGCAGGCCTCACACACAGCATAGATCCCCATGGACGACCCCACAGAAGTAGCTGACGAGGTGGTCACTTTCTCCAGGCGCTGTGCAAGGGCGTCCACCCTGCTCGCTAGGAGCGTCACAGCGTCAATCTCATGCCTGCCACCGCCCCTCTTGGAGGTGGCCCTCTCACTCGACCAATGATAGTTGTTGGAAGCCATCTCTTCCAACAACGCCTTTGCCGCTTCGATAGATTTGCCCATAAGAGCACCCCCTGCTGCAGCATCAACTGAAATCTTCCCCGACCGCTCTAATCCATTGTAGAAGGTTTGGATTAGGAGCCAGTCGGGAACTCCATGGTGGGGGCACTGGCGCTGGAGGTCCTTGAATCTCTTCCACGCCTCATATAAAGACTCACCATCCTGCTGGGCAAAGGAGGTGATGTCTGTCCTCAGCTTGGCAGTCTTGCCAGGTGGGAAGTACTTGCTGAGGAATGCTTTGGAGAGTACTTCCCACGTGGTGAACGAGTTGGGCTCCTCGTTCTGAAGCCAGTCACTGGCTCTATCCCGCAGTGAGAATGGGAAGAGCGCAGCCGGATTGCATCAGTGGACACCCCATTTAGCTTGATGGTATCACACTTCGCTAAGAACCTGCGAAGGTGCACGTTGGGGTTCTCCGAGGGATGCCCGCTGAATTGCTCCTCTCCACGAATGTGATCAGTGCTGGGCTGAGTTCGAAGTTGTTAGCCTCGATGGCGGGGCTAACGATGGAGGAGGTTACGCCCGATGCTTGTGGTAAGGCATAATCTCGCAGCACCCTTTGGCTTTGCTCGGCCATCTGTATTTGTGCTTGGTGCCTTCTCCTTTCACCGCTTTGCCTTCGAGCAGTGGCTTCGATTTCAGGGTCAAAAGGGGCAAGTGGTTGATCCCTTTGACTACGCCTGCGCATACAAAACCAACCACTACCAAGGCGTAAAACAGTTTCAAGCACAATAAAGGGGAGAAGGGAAACAATGAAGGGATGAAAAGAAAAAGAAAAAGCCTAGTCTAGAGTACGCTAATCGGTTCTAATATTGAAAGGCGCAAGTTCCCCGGCAACGGCGCCAAAAACTTGTTGAGTTAAAAATATACCGCAAGTGCACGGCGTAGCTGTAGCTAGCAACCGGCAAGTACGGGTCGAATCCACAGGGAACTTAGTTTCAACTACTAAAACTAATTGGACTAACTCAAGCTAGGCAGTTGTAGAGTGAAGTTGGTTTAACTAATTCTAACTCTATTTGGTCTAAGACAATAATGAGAAGAAAATCCTGGATTGGGGTTCACCGCACTATGATGTTCATTGAAAAATACACTAGGTCGTGTGAATCTGCCTGTAAGATAATTGAAATGGAATTATTACCGGTTTAAAGCATCTACGCCTACTTTCGAAGGTCATTAGACTGATCAGACTAACCTAGTTGTCGACTTTCGTGAAACTAGAATAACAAGACCACAAGATCATGTAATTTAAATTCCCAATTGCACCCCCAACTACTTTCGTGTCAAGTAATTCAATTGCTCACAAAGCTACTCTAAGTAAAGGACCTAACTTTCGTTAGTCTCCTAAACTCTAATTAAGAACATGAATGAAACCCTCTCAGGCAATTCATCGAACACCTGGCATGCTAAGTGAGAGTTCAATTATACTCTGACGTAATTCACAAAAACCTAGAATTAACAATCCAATTTACATCACAGGGGCTACGCCCAATCCAAGATTAAGGAATTTAGCCGCTAAACATGATTTCAAACAACATCTCAATCAAGAACAATAACATGTCAAGGAATATAGAACTTGAACTAAAACGAAAGAAAAGGGGTAGAAAGGTGTACCCTGAACAATCTGCAACAATATTCAATCGAAAGCGTAAACAAATTTTGATCCAAAGCTTGAATTCAATAGCACAATAAGCAAACCCTAAGAGCCCTAGAAATCGCCTCCAACGAGAGAGAAGAAAAGGTAGCATGAAAAAAACCCGGAATTACAATCCCAAAACACGATAAAACAGCGACAACTAAAGTGGCACGGTCGTGCCAGACGGCACAGGGGCCCCGTGCCAAATTTCTGCCGGACGAAAACGCGGGACCCGGCGAAAAAAGACAACCATGCCACACAGCACGGCCAGGCCGTGCCATGTGGCAGGGTCGTGCCGCGTGGCACGGCTAGGCCATGCCACGTGGCGCCGGTTCGGGTTTGTCGGGTCGTCGCGGTTTTTTCCTTGTCGCGTCTGTCCGATTCTCCGGGGCTTCCGTGCGACGCTTTTTCGTAGCTTTTCTCGCCTTCTTGGCACTCCTTTCTGCTAAATGCTGTTCATCTTTCTGTTTCTTCAATAGAGTTCCTGAAAATATCGAAAGATGTTATATGAGTTAAAAGTATGCAAAAGGAGGCCGATTTGACCCTTCCTTAACACAATTAAACGTGAAAACGGGGGAGGAAATGGGTCAAATAGGGGCTAAAAATAGTACAAAATAGAGGTTCATCAAAGCTCCATTGGAGAATTTAAGGGAAAGTAGTCTGAAAGCATATGGTTTAAGAACCAGGTGAGTCAATGATCAAAAAGAAGAGTTTAAAATTTGGGGGAGGGGGTTTAATGGGACTATAGGGTAGTGGTGAAGCCATTAAGGAGTAAGGGGGTTAGGGCCAATTGATCCTTCAACTTAAAAAAAAAAAAAAATTAAATTTGAGATATTTAGGTGGAAACAATAAAATAGATATTCTGATGGCGATCATCAAGCATCCACGTGTTGATGAATATGCTCTTGCATTTATCACATCAACTGTCGCTCTTCAGAGCAACCTGGGTGAGGAAGAACTCTACAGTGTTTATGTACCAACAAACCACCTTTACTTGGGGGACATATTTCTTGTCAGCTCAAGAGATATTATGACGCCTAATCTTTCAGTCCGTGAAGGCATAGGTAGGATGGCTGCCAATTTCCTTACTGGTGGAGTTTACATATAGTAAAACATGAAATTTTCTGATTTGTGGTAATCTACTTTGAAGCAGAAATAGTAATCTCCGGAGGCATTTTAATACCTCAGATACTGACTACGGTAGATGCACAAGTCTTGCGTTCAAACAGATCCGGAGATTTTGGCAGTGTATCAGTTTAATGTCAGTATCGCGCAGAGGGTTAAACTTTGGAGCCGATTCAGAAGATCTCAAAAAAGGGTTGAAGCAAAAGCACACAGAATCCAAGTAGTAAATGTAGTAAAAATAAATGAGATCCATTTTGCCTTGGGTTCTTTGAATCTTGATTTTCAGATCAATGGAGGCGCCTCCAGTGATGGGTAATAACTGGGTATTCTTTTTGTCAATTGTAATTATTGATTAGACAAAGGTAGAACAGCATGCCACTGTTTAGTTTGAACTGGCGATATTTTATTTTTTTAAAAATGGGACATTGGAGAGAATGGTTAGTTACTGATGTGGTTATGGCAATACGCAGGAGCGTGTTCCTTTTCTTTTTGCAATCCCATCCCCACTCAAACAAAGAATGTCTACTGCCATTACTGCTCTTTTTGTTGTTTGCTTCCAAAAAATATTTTTACTGCTATTATTTTGAAATATCGTTTTGTTTAATTCTCTTTCATTAAATCATTCGTTCAATCACAATGTAACCCGTAGTAAATTTTTTTTTTTTTAAACAAAAAGTGCACTTTATACATAATGCCACTCCAGTAGAGCTCTTTTTTAGTTGACTGCAGAGAATTATGTAATCAGTTTTGTTTCCCTTCTCAAATAGTAAAACTTGTCCTCCATTGTTAGCATTCCGTTGTCGTCCAGCGGTTATGATATCTGGCTTTCACCCAGGAGACCCGGGTTCGATTCCCGGCAACGGAACTTTTTTTACTTTCTCATATGATAAGCAGTGAAGCACTAAAACATGCGGACTCTCATCCACAACTCTATGTATAGCGTCAGACGGTAAATGTCATTTACAAAGGCAGCTTCCTCTCCCAAACAGGTAGGGTTGTTCATCAGTTCAAATCTGGCTTATGCCACTTTGTACTTTGTTACTATTAGGGTGTGAAATATATTTTTGACTTTTTTTACTTTATTAATAGTAGCCAAAACTCCTGACAAGATGAAGGGAACAAGTCTAAAAAAGAAAGGAAAACACAAATTAAGAACTCACCCAAGGGCACCTCACAGTGAAGGGGCCAGCAAGTAGGGGAATAAAACTTGGCTTACTACTTTGGTATTGACCTTACCAACGTACTTCCCCATATACAGCAAGAGAACAACAAAGTTCATCTTCTTCGCACAAGTCTGCATCTTCCAAGAGACTCGACGCAGGTTCTAGCGGCCAATTATTGCTAGTCTTGCAAAACACAACAGGAATATAGACTTTCAATCATCAATTTAGGCGGTGTATTTTAAGTCTCAAAACAGACAAGTGCAGCAACAAACCCTGGTGTGAACATCCAATTTAATGGTCGTACGCCTTAGCCTTATCCTCGCACACGTTAGTCGTGGCATGCACCATACTTGAAATGAAAAGTATCCAAGGAGATGGGCCATTACTCATTCACTCCAAATCATGCGTTTAAGGAAGATGCTATCATCAAGCATCCACACGTTGGAAGTATGCGTTTGCATTTGTCACATCAACTGTCACTCTCGGGAGCAACCTCGGAAAGGACTGAGGAGGAACCCCGGTGTTTACGTACGAACAAACCAACTCGGGACGCATATTTCTTACCCGCACACGAGATAATTCGAGGCTTTTACGTTTTCGGCCCGTGAAGGCATAGGTAAAACCTGTACGACACAACGCGATTAAGATTTCACAATAAGTGTTCAAAGGTCATTTCACAATAAGTTTTTGTACTCTAACACATCTCCTCACGTGAGTGTATTTCGAGTTTAAAGCGTGGATGTTAGCTGCAAGAACTCCTCTTACCTTTCGCAATAAATCAATATGTGGTTGTTAAGATTTGAACTCGAGATCTTTCGATTAGAAAGGCTCTGATACCATGTTCAAATGCCAATTCAAAGAAAAACTTAAGGTTGTAGTTGAAAGTTCAGGAATAGATTTATACTCTAACAATAAGATACTTTTTAAACACTTTTGTGGCGTTTGATTGGATGTAACGCATGTAATAGAATTGATTATGTAATGCAATCACTCATGTAATGTAATCAAATGATAATTATGTTATAATGTTTGTTTGTTTCTTATTATGCAATGTAATGAATCTATATTAGATGATATATATGCTAAAACATATACACACACATACATATATATACACGCACGCACACATATATATATATATATATATATATATATATATATATATATATATATATATATATATATATATATATATATATATATATCATCTCAAGATTTTGTGCCATTTCAGTAAGTTCTGTGTTGTAGAAGAAGCTGTGGATAACAAAAGTGCAAAAGAAATATAATTATATAAAGTTGCATTTAATGGAAGATCAAAAAATATTTATGTTATAACGGATACGAGAAAGTATAAACAAATTGACAAATACATACAGATTTAATGTGGTTCACTAACAATGTATTAGCTACGTCCACAGGTAGAAGAGAGGGATGGTTTTATTCATCCGATGATGTTGGAATACAGAGATACCGTGCTAGGTTTGTAAAAAGGGGGCAAAGAAAACAGATTGAAGGCATTCTAATAATTTCTTAAAATAATAAAATAGGGGAAAAAAGCGAGTATAAAGCACAGACAGAGTGAGATGATGCCCATTATTATTGTGTGAGTCCAATTGTGAGAGTGAAGCCCCTTAAACAGAGGTGGTATCATTAATGCAAGCTTTATACATATAAATGATACCCATCACTATAAACATATAATTACTATAAAAATTTCTGAATTACATATAAGCATTTCTATACACTCATATAAAGGTTTACTAAATAACGTTATCATTTATATGCAATCACTATAAACAATACATATATCTAATATATATATATATATATATATATATATATATATATATATATATATATATATATATATATAATCGATAACTTTTATCCAGTACGAACAAGATATCTATGTTGGGCATCATTCAGTTTACTCTGCAATTTTCTCGAATTACTGATAATTGATTTAGATTCAACCTGAACGAACTAAAATCAACAAACTTCTACTGAAATTAACTATAATTAAGAGGAAGAGGAAACCCGCCTCGAATCCAAGATAAAGGACCCGTACAAGGGTTGATTTGGTGGTGGAATTCGAACTCCTGAAACCCGAAACCCTAGCTCTCAAACATGTGGTTCGCGTAGCTGCCTCTAGGGTCGCCAGACTCGAGCCGTCGGTCCTTGCCGACACCGGCCGACCCTTGTCCGCCGCCGACTCGGCCGTGACGCGGGGTCTGGCCGGCCCACCGTGCCCTCCCCTTTCTCCCACTCGCTCGACCGCTCTCTCTCTCTCTCTTTCGATGCTTTGGGATCGGGTTGGCGGGGTGTGGGACGGCCGGTCGCCGCAGCGCCTCGCCGACCTCCCTCTTTCCGTCTCGGGTGCGTCGCCGGCTTGAGGTCGCGGGCTGGGTTCCCTTGAAACCCCCCCGACGCCTTTCTCTGTTTTTTTCCCAAAAATCAGGGGCTTCGGCCCCTTGTGATATGTATTTTTATTTATTTATTTATTTTTTCTTTTCTTTTGTTTTGGATAATTACCTCGTCACATCATAATTAATACGAGCCTATCCACTTATCACATCATAATCTATTCCAAAGGTTCGATTCAATAAATTGCAGAACTAGTCCCAAAGCTCACCAGTCCAGTCATATTCGGGAATCTACTCAATATAGTACCCGATAATAATCCTCTATAACAATAAAATAGGAGGAGTATTCCTCTTAATAAAAACAGCACCTAAGCAGGCACGTCGATATTATTTCAATGTCTAATGATATAAAATAGCGGAATAAGGGGATAAAATCCTGGGTGTTACAAAAATTGTGACGGAAATTGATGCTTTCGTCAAAAATTTTTGGCGTGTTCAGCCAAAAACTCCGTCAAAAATTTTGATCAACAGAAAACCCATTAACTTCACAGTTCTGACGGACAACCTACTCGGTCAAAATTTTCCGTCAAAAAATGTTCTGATGGGACGGCAGTCTATCAAAATTTTCGTACCGCAGTAATACTGACAGGGTGTCAGTCCAATTCAGTATATTCTGTCACTAGGAGTTTTGACGGCACGTCAGTCCGTCAAAATTTCTCCGTCAGTAGTTTTGACGGGTCGGTCGAAATGACCATTTTGACCAACGGTTTCTTGACGGGCGTTACTTCCGTCAAAAAGCCTGTTACGTAATAATTTAACTGAATTTGTTTGTTGATCGACAGTACTTAAATTAGAAATGCTAGAGTAGAAAAATAATGTGAGCTCAATTTTGACGGATTTTTTGATGACCGTCGTCTCAAAATTGTGACGGAAATTGATGCTTCCGTCAAAATTTTTGACGGGTTCAGCCAAAAAGCCCGTCAAAAATTTCGATTAGAAAACCCATTGATTTCGCAGTTCTGACGGACAACCTAATCGATCAAAATCTCCGTCAAAAAATATTCTAATGGGCAGTCCGTCAAATTTTTCGTCACAGTAATACTGATGGGTGTCAGTCCGTCAGTATGTTCTGTCTACTAGGAATTTTGACGGCATGTCAGTCCGCCAAAATAGTCCTTACGTTCATATCGTATTTGTCCTTTGTCCATTGATTATGTGTTAAGTAATTGAACAATTTCTATTATGTTTTTTGATTGTGTGTTGAAACTATGTATGTACTTTTAGAACAATTCTAATAATGCGACTGTATATTAATTTTAGGATTCTATTACGTAACTAATTTTACTGAATTCGTTTGTTGACGTGCTTCGACACTAGAATAGGAAAATAATGTGAGCTCAATTTTGACAGATTTTTTGATGACCGCAGTCTAAAATTGTGACGGAAATTGATGCTTCCGTCAAAATTTTTGACGGGTTCAACCAAAAAGCCCGTCAAAAATTTCGATCAGAAAATTGACTTCACAGTTCTGACGAACAACCTAATCGGTCAAAATTTTCCATCAAAAAAAGTTCTGATAGGTAGGGGTGTCAAAGTCGGTTAACCGAAAATTGGTTAACTGGCTTTTCGGTTCGGAGAAAATGTGACCGGTTAACTGAAAAATTCAGTTCGGCCAAAAGCCGAACCGTAAACCGAATCAAAATATCCGGTTAACTGAAAATTTAGTTCGGTTTACGTTTAACCGAATCTTGTACACCTAAATTTACTTTTTTTTTTGGTTTTTTTCCCTATGAATCCCCTATTTTTTATTTTTTAAAAAAAATCGGTTCCGTTCGGTTAACCATGGTTAACCGAAATTTTTTGAGCCCGGAACCGAAACCGAACCGTGAATCGGGAAAAAAACCGGTTCGGTTAACCGAACCGCATATTTAAAGAAAATTGATTAGGTTAACCGATTTTGCGGTTCGGTTTTTTCGATTTTTCGGTTTGGTTTTCGGTTTTTGGTTTTTTTGTTTTTGCTCACCCCTACTGATAGGACAGCAGTCCGTCGAAATTTTCGTCACAGTAATACTGATGGTGTCAGTTTGTCAGTATGGTCTGTAGGAATTTTGACTGCATGTCACTCCGTCAAAATTTTTCCATCAGTATTTTTGGCCATCAGTCGAAATGACCATTTCGACCAACGATTTATTGATGAAAAGCTGGCAATTTTTTCGGAAGTTTTTTGATGGAAAAGATGGCATTTTTTGGGGCATATATGTTGAGAAAACTAGAGGAGATGAATATATCACCGTTAGAGCTTGCAAAGAGGCAATGTACATCTTTAATTAAATATAATTAAGAGAATTAATGTTAAATTTTTATATAAATTGGGCCTTAAAGAAGCAATTCATGTATGAGGTTCCAATTCAAAACTAATTGGCAATAAACAGAGTAACTCACAAGCTTATTTATATACTTAAGCCATTTTATTTTATCAAAATAGGACAACCCACTTTTATACTCCACCAATTTAATAACGGAGTTTGATTGTAAGCAAAGGACTTAGAATTTATTTCAACACATTAGGGTAACAAAAGGGCTAATTAACTTCAATAAGCGCAATTTAACGATCATGCCGTCCCTCTACCTCAAGTATAACAGCCATCCACCAACAGTTACTCAACTGCCACTTGAGCTTAAACTAACTAACTTAATTAATTCTTTTTTATGAGAACTGGGATCAATCGAGAATCTCCAATTATATAGTTCTTGCCTTCTTGTATGATTTAAAATTTTCTAACCAAAAAAAAAAGATTAAAAATTTAATTTTAGCATATCGGGTGGTATTTGATTGGCAATTAATGAAGTTTTGATTGTTCGTGAGATGTGAATGAAGTTTTGATTTGTAGTTAAAACTAAAATTTTGGAAAAAAAAATAAAGTTATAAATATCGTACCGATCATCATATCATTTTTCATTGGAATAAGACAAATTGGATTTATGTACCGTTGTATCAGGCACGTACCACTATTTAATTTCAAAAAATTTAAAGAATTAAATTACAAAAATTAGAAATTTTAGTGTATTAAGTGGTATTGATCGAAAATATCAGTACAACTCCGTATTTGACGGTAAAGAGCGGTATTGGCTGGTACAACACGGAACAATCGCGTGCACCGTTTCTTGAATGTTCACGTTTGAATGGGTTTAAAGAACACAAATAACGAGATTATTGACTTGAATTATATATTATTGGTTCATACAAGACAGAACCTCTCAGTATAGGTTTAATTTTTATTCAAGAAGAATAACTGTCAAACTATTTAAATTAGAGCTATATTGTATGCATATAAATATGTAAATAAGATTTCCAGGTATAACTAAATATAACATATTTCTAGGATCAAGAAGAACCGTCTTTATATTTATAGGTATAAGACTATCTATATACATTTAAATTATTAAAAATATGTTTAAAATGGAATTTTTATTTAGCGTGGTTGCGCTTTTATAGTTAGTCATGCCCATAACAACTTAACATATTTCTTTAATACTCTAATGCCACAGCATGTATGGAGTAATCCTAAATCAATGATGGCGCTTTTACATTCTCGAATAGGCCAATATTATTAATTGATGTAAATACTAAACTTTGTTAGAAGGATCATAACTCCAATTGTCCAATATTATGTGGTCACTGATTGAAATCCAGTCTATTTTATCGCATTGCTTGCCAATTAAATGACGAACTATTTTCTTTGATGCCCCTTGCTCGCTGACGTCTCATTGATCCCCAATTTTCAGAAGCCCCCCAAAAAAAAAAAAACCAATTAATTTTCATTAGTTTTGTGAACTATTCTCTTAATTATCTCTTGGAGAATTGAATAAGAAAGAAAAGGGAGGGCGGCCGATCAAAACAAAACAAGGGAAGAAAACAAGCAGACAGGAGGCACGTGAAGATTGAAAACAAGGGAAGAAAAACAAAAAAAGGGCGGCCGATCGAATAGTTTTGAAATACATATGAAAAACATGATCTACATGTAATCAATGGAGGTGGTGAGGAGAGAGAAAATGGGGGGATGGACAGCGATGTTAATTTTAGGGTTGATAACTGCAATAAAATCTGAGAGGGAGTGTTTGTTTGATTGTGGATTGCCTACTACACGCACGTTGATTAGTAAGAGGAGCAAAAACAGATGTTTTTCCCATTTATCATATATGGCCAGTACTAATTAATGGCAAACTTAATTTTGTCTAATTTAATTTGACTGCAATCAGCTTTCAATCTTCACACGCTTCCTCTCTTATTGTACGTAATCATCATACGTACCAATACTTGAGTGCTTTGATGTTTTATACACTTTGCATGTACTGATATTCTTTTAAGCCATGAATGATGAATTGATATAATTAATTTAACTGCATCCCCCTCCAAAGAAAGTTGTATCACACTTTCTCTCACTATTCTTTAATTTTGACGTGATCATGTATATACTTCTTTTATTGAATTAATTTTCATTCTTTTGTTCATAAATTTCCAATACGTAATTCTGTCGAACCTACAATTAATTTTTATAATATCTAGTTTATCATTCTCATATATGTTCTCAAATCAGTAATTTTTTCAAAACATTAATCAAAAGAAAATAAAAGAAAATCAATTTTTGTACGTTATCGAACTAATTTTCAAGTTTAAGTAGATCTCTCCCATTTGAGTTAGTAAGCATCCCTAACCTTGCCATTTTTAAATATAATCTTCTAAGCATTTCAGTCTTTTAAGAATGTTTTTTTTTATATCTATGTGGTCTCTTGTTGAAGGTCATATGTTTATTTCTATTTTAATGACCATTTCGACCAACGGTTTATTGATGGGCATCACTTCTGTCAAAAAATTCCGTCAAAAAGTCTATTTTCTGTCAAAAAATCAACTTTTTTCCGTCAAAAATTCCATCAAAAAATAGTCCTCCATCTTGTAGTACATAGATATAAATAAGAATATGTACAGTTGAACCCATCCCATCGCCTGCCCATTATTTATTGAGACTAATTGTAAGAGTGAAGCTCTTCCCATAAGTGAAAACTAACAGAGATACGATTTCCGCCGTAGCCAAATTCATTGGGCTTCTCGTGTATAGCTGCATGCCTCTTTTTTGTTTTTATTTTTGTTTTTAGTTCAAATGAGTCACGAAACTAATGTAATATAATAGAAGGAGAGAGAATCGAACCTGAGGTAGCTAGTGTACTCAGACCACAATCTTAATCAATTGGCTAAGATTTCATCAGTTTTTTTTATTTTTATGTAAGCAAAATGATTCATGCAAAACTATCTCCTCATTGGGGAGTAAGATGCTTTTTGGTATCAATTGCAATTTAATTTTTTAACAATTGGATAATGTGAAATAATTTAAAGTACGAAGGGATATACCTATGCTTTGATTGCCATAAGACATGGAGAGGCATATTCATTTTTATTTTTTTTTTGGGAGCACAAGCTATGTGGGGTGCCGGGTGCATGGGGTGGATCAATTGTGACTTGCGCATGGGGCGCTTTGCGTTGCCCAAATGGTAAAGGCATTTGGTAAGAGGTTGGTGGGGGTGGTGGTCGCGTGTTCGAATCTTCACAAGTATGGTTTTGCTGTTTGTCAAAATTAAGACAGGGTATATTTTATTTAGTTTGCATGCTAGGACACGTAACATGACATATATTATTTAGTTTCAATGCATGCTGGGATAGCGCAGTGCTCAAGTGGGGCGAGGTGTTAACATATTACAAATTTTGTGACCCTTTTTAATCAAGATAGTATAGTATTTTTACCATTAATTTTGACATGTAATATTTAATTAATGTCTTTACCTTGCAAAAAAGAGAGATTTGGGATTTGCTTCTAGCTTAATCTAGATAAGGTAAAATTGAAACGGAAATTTATTTTAAACTGACATCAACGTAAAAAGAAAATAGTATAAAGGACTTTATTTTTAGAGGCAAAATCAAGGGCAAAAAAAAATCTTTTTTAATCTACAATCATTATTTGCAAATTATTGTGTCTTATTTACTGATTCTAGTCAAATTTGTATTTAACAAGTATGCTAATACTGTTTTGGAAAGAGTCAAATTAATGAAAGTTAATTTTGATAAACTTGTGAATTTAAGAATCAAATGTGAGAGCTTAAAGATGGAATTTGGTGAGTTTGGGATCTCTTTTAGGTTCAGTGCAATATTATGACTATGTTGTATCATAAAAAAATATGAAAAAAGTATTTAATAAATATGAAAAAATTATTAAAAAATTAGAGCGTGAATTAGACAAATATTAGTTGTACAACATAATGTAGTTCAACACCCATGATTTAAACACAGGCTCCGCCCCTGTTTTTTGGGAGGGGGGAATCATATACGCTGATGGTAGTCTGATAATTATCCCATGTGTTTATTTATTTTCCTTTTGCTTTGCTAAATTTTAGGTTTATTGGTAATAATTGATATAAAATTTTTATTAAATTTTGATAGGAAATTTAAGAATCAAGTTTGACTTTGTTGTCAATTGATTATTGAAAAAATAATCAAAGCACTATTGTTTATAATAACTTTGAGTATCAAAAGTTCGCTAATTCAAAATTATAATTACTTACTAACTCTTTTAAATTGTAAAGTTTGCCAATTGAATTTATTTCTTTTTACATGAATTATATAAGCATTAAAAAAACGGATGGAGTATGGAATTTGCACTAATTTTAGTTATTTCCTTTGTCTCATAGACTCATAGTCATTATCAAATATAGGAAAAAGGTGAAAGTAAACTTTAAATCTAGGATAAAACCACTACATCAATTCCCCTATATCTCGTCCATTGGTTGATTTTTTGGGGTATTGGATTGTGAAAAACAAATTTTAAATGGATTTATATTGTTCATATGTATTTTCAATCAAAAGAACTACTAAATGTATTGAGAAAAGCAAACTTCGACAATATTATGGAATATGGACTAGAGAAATAATGATCTTTGGCATTAAGAATGAAGGGACTAGAACTAGGACATAGGTTGGGTCGGGGCAACCCACCCAGTTGAACCGAGGATTAATGGGTCAAAGCTAGTGGAGTAACACCCCTTGTTTTGACGGTTTTAGTGGATGGGGCATAGCGAGTAGGGTTGTGGTTTGGGTGCTTCAATCATTTTAGTTGCACTATAACATCATTAAAATTTGTTTCACCTGAAAGTCACCCTATCTCGAAAAAAAGGGGGGATTAGATTTAAAGTGAGACAGATATGGTGAACTTGGCTTGAACCGGCCTAGGCCTCAGCTCTAGAAGGAAGTATATTTCAGTTTGCTCAAACAGTCTTAGCCAAATCCTCCCCCCCAAAAAAAAAGAAAAAGAAAAACCCCCTCTATATAAAGCCATCAAGTTTGCAGCACACTTGAACAACCCAACTCACAAATAGACCAGGAAAGGAAAGAGAGGAAAAAGAAAAAACCCTTATGGCTTCATCTTTTCATTTCGCAGTTGCAAATCTGCTCCTATTTTTCGTGCTCGCTTGCTCTCAAATGGTTCCCCACGGTCATTACTGTAACCCGCACTCGAGCATACCCACTGGTAGTCCGGTCTCAGCGAACATAAAAAACGTGCTAGCCGCGATGACCCGTGCATCCCAACTGGAAAATCTGTTCAGTGGCTTTTCGTCTGGCGTCGGCGAGAACACTGTCTATGGGCTGGCCAATTGCCGGGGAGATCTAAATATACGGCAGTATTGTATTCCATGCATCCAAGACGCGGTCCAACAGATCCAAAAGATATGCCTCGGCAAATCCGATGCTCAAATCTGGTACGATTACTGCATCGTCCGCTATAGCCGGGAGAACTTCTTTGGCACATTTGATGGCTCACGTCTAGCAACCATACGGAACCCTGTTGATTACAGGGACCCCCCATCCTTGTTTAGTAGGTTGGGGCCACTATTTCGTAACATCATTAACAGAGTTGTTGATCCTGCCAACACTGGAATGGTCAAAGCGCAGACAGTCCTGCCAAGCGGTGTCACTTTATATGGAGGAGCCCTATGCACGCGGGACCTCAGACCTGTTGGGTGTACTCTGTGCTTGTATACTGCGGTTAGGCACTTCGATAGTTTCTGCAAACCCAAACAGGGTTGTAGGGTGTTCCTGAGTAGCTGCTTTGTCAGATACGAGATCTACCGCTTCACAGCCTCCCTTGACGCTGGGTTTAAGAAAATTCCCGGCCAAGCTATAGAAAAGTTGATCGGGGATGAGTTTGGGCAAGCAAAACAAGTTAATAATACGCTCACATCCGGGAAATCTATGATGATTTCATCCTTTTAAAACTGGAAATGTGGGTATTTCCTTAATGTACTAAACAATGCATGCAGTGTACATGCAGCCTACGAATCCATGTACTTCTATGTATGTTGTGTGTTAAATAATGTGTGCATATATGCACGCTATCTTTTATGAATGTATAATATAATGCGATCTGAGAGTGGCTAGTCTACGAATAATGAAACTACTGTTTGTAAGATCAATCTCATTATCTCAACAATTTGTTGTCTTCTGGCACGCGGTTAGGATCTGGTTCTCCATCAAGAGACACGGGTTTTATTCCCGGCAACGAAAATTATATTGCGTTCTTATTTTTCAACATCCTGCCAAACTGGAATCTGTTTCGTTGCTTCTCGTATACAAAGTACTAGGTGCATAACTACAAAAACAATGGCTACATCTCTGGATCTCCAGCAAACAATGGCTACAAAAACAATACCTCAGATACTGGCTACCATTGTTTGAGGAAATAGTGATCCAAGTCCCTCTATGATCTACTAAAGCAAGTCCCTCTATGAGCTGCTAAAGCAAGAATAGGTCTGATGGTAGCCCTGTTGTTTGAGGAAATCTGCAAGTTTGGCAAACTATTGCCTAGAGGCATGTTTAAGCCCATAGAGTGACTTGGTTAGTTTGCAGACTTTGTTGTTAGGATTAGGGATGTCTTCAGGCATTCTCATATACACTTCTTCATACAAGTCACCATGTAGAAAGGCATTATTCACATCCATTTGAAAAACATGCCAATGTCTATGAGCTGCTAAAGCAAGAACAAGTCTGATGGTAGTCATCTTCACAATAGGTGAGAAAGTTTCTGTAAAATCAATTCCTTCTCTCTGTTTATTACCTCAAATAACCAACCTTGCTTTGTATCTCTCAATAGAGTCATCAGCTTTGAGATTAATTTTGTATACCTATTTACAACTAATAGCCTTTTTTCCAAGGAAAAGATCAACTTCAGTCCAAATATTGCTAGTCTGTAAGGCCTATAATTCAGACTCCATTGCTAATTTTTTTAATTTAGGACAACACTCACTTTCATATTCTTTGTAATTATCAATGTGAGGCAATACCTACTTTTATACTCCCACACACTCTTCACATGTGGGCTACTAATAAGGCCCAACACGTGCACAATTTTTAATCAAACATAGACGGTGGCAAATGAAGATCGAGCAACCTTACTCTAATACCATATTAAATTTTTTTATATTAATTGGATCTTAATTAGACCAGTTATGCGCATAAGCTTAAATGAATATTGAGCAACTTGCTTAGATAATTAATAGTTTTGTTGTTTAAATAATAGAAGTTAACAAATCACGAATGGAAGATTCCCCCCCCCCGAAAAGAGATTTACATAGTTACTTATAATTCCGAAGATTTTCTTTCCAAAAAAAAGACAATGCTCAATAATGATAAATTAGTGTACTATATTACTAATACTACTTCCAACATTACTAAAGTCGATTACGGATAATCTATTTCGCATATTTGGTTTTCACTTTTTACCAAACTTTGGTAATATGAAATATTATAAAGACACATTGTCATTTACACATATTTTGATATTCTATAACTCATTTGCTATAAAAAAAATTCAATTATTTTGTCAAGAAATAAGAAAAGTTTTGATTTTCATCATTATTATTTTTCTATATCTATTTGAACATAAACATAAATAAATACACGGAATATTAGATATCTTAGATACAATGCAATCTCTATTATAGATCCTATACATACAAAAAAAAAAAAAAAGCACCAAAATTAACTACCAAAAGATAATAATTTGCTTTCAATTTTCAATGTAAAAAGTCTAACTGGGTATTAACAATTTTTTGACGGTAAGAGTATCTTCCCTTTAACACATTCTTATTATGATACTTTTACTATCAATTGTAAACAATTATTATAATTAGAAAACTTATGAGGCTCTTCATGCCTTACATGATCCTTAACACTAATTATACTTTTTAAAAAGTTAATTTGTTCTCAGCTACAATCAAATGTGCATAAATTAGGTTGTATTTAGATGTTACTATTTTTGAACAAAAGGAAAAAAAAGTTATTTATTGGCTACTTCAACCATAATTATCTATTTTTTTTTTCTTTTCCTAATTCTTAGGATAAATAATATTTACTACAATTTATTGTGACCAAACATGTTATTAGCGTCCTTAAGCCTATAATACGTTCTATTAATATATTTTAATGAAAGTCAAAAAGAAGTTGGTCTATTGATATATCTACCATATTATATTTGGACCTACCTTAGTATTTCTATTTTTTAAATGTGTTATAATTATAAGTAGATATTGACATAATTAATTTTATTTTTGAGATAGTTTAGTATTCAAATTTGAATATGTGATCTTTATATTTAAATTTGAATACTAAATCTTGAGTTGATATTATAATTTTCTATATGTTAATATCTTTGAAATTGTCAAGATTTTCCTAACTGTAATAACACCTTTTAAGCTAATATATTTTAAAAATTTGTTGCTGCCAAAAATCAGCTTTTAAATAATCTACTTAACAGGATCTCCAGCTACAATCAGGCAAGTAGCCGTTGGGAATCAATGTGATAAACGTTGAGAAAAACTGCAAAATTCAAGGGTCACTCTCTTAATGATGTCCTAACATCTCCAATATTATTGCCTATAAATAGGGAGGCGTTTGCAGCTGAAGATGATAGAAGAAGGAGAGCTACACTTGCAAATCAAGAAGAATACGTTGAGAGAACTTGATACATCGAGTTTATATTAGTATATCTATTGTGTTTATTTACTCCTGGTTATAAAGTGTATCTTCGTATCTTTCTTTATATTAAGTTGAATTGATTAGTTGGAGGACCGACTACTCAAGTATGGTTGAGGAGTAACGCGTACATTGGGACACCTGTACTAGGTTGTACGATTAGTCAATCGCATGTAATCGACAAACCTAATAAAAGAAAAAAGTTTAAATCCCATCAGCCAGGAGCACCCGTAAGTGGAGGATTAATTATGCGTGCCCAAACCTCTGCAAATTGTATGTTTTGTCCACACCTACATTTTTCGCATTTCTATTTCGATTATTTTGTGACTTTAATAATCATTCTATTCACTCCCTCTAGAGTGATTTAATTAGCCAAATCAGGCCAATACGTGTAAATTATTACATGAGTTTGGCTCCATTTGAAACATGAATCACAAAAGTTGGCTCTCATTAAACTGTTTAGGTTCGTTTAGTTGGCTCTCATTAAGTATGCACTAGGTATGCATTTGAAACATGAATCACAAAAGTTGGCTCTCATTAATTTGTTTTGGTTCATTTAATGACTTCTGCGCGCAGACGACAACTATTGCTTTTTTTTTTTTTAACCTGTCTTCAAGAGAAGTAATATAACTACAATTTTGTAGACTGAACACATTAGTTATATAAGTTTGGCTCGACTTGCAACGTGAATTGCAAGCATCGCCATTTAGTGATTGCTGTTGCAAGCTATAGTTATGTTTAGAGGTGGATGTCTTAGGTTTGAATCTCATCCAAATTGAATTACGCATAAGGTAAGGCTGAATTTTTATGGCAATCACGCTTACATCCCAAACGACATTTGTGTAAGGGGTATATCAGAAAATAAAATACTATGCGTGGAGTAGCGTATGACCATCAAACTAAACTTGATTAGTACGATTCTTGTAGAGTAAAGAACATGTAAGACCCTTTGGGGGGTGGGGGGAAGGTGCATGAGTATCTTTGCAGAATTGTTGTGCTTTCTTATCTTGAAGTGTACTTTTCACATATGTGGTTAGATCTAGAAAACATAAAATCGTAAATCTAATTAGTTACCCAGCTTGAACCGGATTTTTCACAAAACTGTTTGTATTTATAAGATAATGTTGTCCTTCATCTGGCTCTGGTTACCAAAGAGCACATCAAGTAGGCTGGTGTTGGGAGCCCAAAACATTTTGAACCATCACACCAAATTGTAAACCGATGCTCTGTTCCATTTCGCATTTTTTAGGATTTAGTTAAGAGCTTACATCTTCTTACAGCTTCTTACATCTCCTTACAGCTCCTTACATCCTTAACATAATTCTTACATTTTCTTACATCTTCTTTCTATAACAACTCCTTACATCTATCCTTACAGCTCCTTACATCTTCTTACAGTTCCTTACAACTCCTTACAGCTTCTTTCATCTCCTTCCATCTATCTATCTATCTTAAACGCAAAATAAAATAGGCCTAAAATCAAATACTTCTATAGGCTAGCCAAGCTAATTTAAATATCTACTTAACAACGTGAACCTAGAAACCAATTTGATTTTGGTTGAAGGTTTTCAAACCTATGGTTAAACTTAAACGGATCGCTTTATTTTTAAACCTTCTAGTATTTATTTTCTTGCAAATTTTATTTGTAATATGACAATTTGCTTGAATGTATACGAACATTTAGTTAAGATTTATCTAGGTTTATAAGTTCTGAACAATTTCCAAAATCCCGTAAACATTGTGATGTACTAATATCCCCATCCCTTCTAAGACAATTATTTAAGTTTCAACTTAGCTATTTTTGTTTGTCTAATGAGACATTAAAATTTTTATTGTCATAAACAAAGCAAAAGGAACGCAAATTAGTGTAACATCTCATGCATTCCATGAGTCCTTAATACTAGTTGTACTTTTTAAAAGTTACCAATTGTTCTCAGCAGCAATCGAATGTGCATAAATTAGGTGGCATTTAGATGATACAATTTTTGAAAAAAAGGAAAAAAATGTTATTTATTGGCTACTTCAAACCCTATGTATCTGTTTTTTTATTTTCCTTTTTTTCTCGTTCTTGGGAGAAATAATATTTAGTACAATTTATTGAGACCAAACATGTAAATTACATAAGTTCGGCTCTACTTGAAACGTGAATCATAAAAGTTGGCCCTCATTAAATTGTTTTGGGTCATTTAGTTGGCTCTCATTAAATTGTTTTGGTTCATTTAATGACTACTGCATATGATAGCGCTTTTTTTTAAATTTAAAAAAACCTTTCTCTGGGAGAAGTAATATTAACTACAATTTTTTAGATTGGACATATTATTGCATAAGTTTGGTTGGACTTGCAACGTGAATTACAGGTATCGCCATTGAATGATTGCTATTGCAAGCTATAGTTATGTTCCGAGCTAGATGTTTTAGGTTTGAATTTCCTCCAAATTTAATAATTACGCATAAAGTAAGGATGGACTTTTGCAGCAATTATGCTTAAAGCTTAAATGGCATTTGTGTGAGGGGGTATATCAGAAAATAAAATACTATTCATGCAATAGCGTACGTCCATCAATTTAAGATGACTCCTGTAGAGTAATGAACATGTGAGTCCTTCGGGAGAGGGGGCAAAGGCGCATGAGCATTTTTGCAGAATTTTTATGCTTTCTTGTCTCAAAATATACTTTTCACACACGTAGTTGTTGTTAGATCTATAAAACATATAAGTTGTAAATCAAATTAGTTACCAAGCTTGAATTTAATTTTTCACGAAAAGGCTTGTATTTATTAGATAAGGTTGTCCATCATTCCGACGGAATTTCCGATCGAAAAAGCAAAATTTTCCCATCGGAATATGAATTTTCCGATGAAATTTCCAAACGAAGGAGGACGTCAGAATATGGCTAATCGAAAGCCTTTCCGATAGACTAACACAATCCATCGGAGGATTTTCTGACAGAATTCCGACAGAAAATTTTCAGCGACGACCGATGGAATATCACTAGCCGTCGGAATTTCAAAATTCAAAAATTTTAAAAAATCCGTCAGAACTCCATCGGAATTCGTCGGGATTCTGTCTGCGTTTTTAAATTTTATTTTAAAAAATATAAAAAAAATTTCCAATGTATCTAACACATTCTCGTTGTTGACGTTAAATTGATATTAACATTAAATTCTACTTAATTGTAAAAAATTATATTCTTTAACAATATATTAAACTACAAAATTGAGAACAGATTATCAACTTAACAAACTAACAATAACATGGCAAACTAACTATATAAACTATCAAATTTATGTAATTACATGCAAACTTTATAAAAATTTTTAAATTCAATGTATGTACTTAATTCACTACAAATTTGTACAAATTACACACGAGAAAATCTTTTCAAAAAGTCGATGACAAATGACGGGGGAGGAGGTGATCGGGCGGTGGGGTGGCCGCAAGCAGCAACGGGGGTGATGACAAGCAGTAATGCATTGCTCCCCCACTCTCTCTCTCTCTCTCTCTCTCGCTCTCTCTATTTTGTGAAACGAGCACCGAAAAATGAAGTTTGGAGCGAAATTTATGAGAGAAATTCCGACAGAATATTCTGTCAGAATAAAAAGTCATTTTTTCCGACGAAGTTTCGACAGATTTTTCCGTTCGAATGCTCAAAAAAATTGAATTTTCCCTGCATTCCACTCGGGTTCAAAAAAACTTTTCTGAATTTTTTAATATTTTCTAACGGAATTCCCTCGAAAACATCGAAATTCCGTCGAAAAATTTGTCAGAATTCTAGCGAATCTATCAGAATATGTCAGAATTCCGTCGGAGATTCAAATGGACCTGTTAAGACCTAATCTTTGGGACAAAAAACCCACAGACAAGTTTGTTGGCTAATATACTATCTAACAACATGATCTGTTACGTCGGGACGTTACAATTATTTATAATTAGGCATTATAATTTTTTTGAGAAAAGAAAAAAATCATTTATTGACTGCTGCAAATGATAACTACCTCCGTTTTTTATCTTTTTCTCTTTTCTTTTCTTTTCTTTAATTTGGTGAAAATATTTAAAAGTATCTTTTAGCATGCGATATGTCACTACTCTTATTTGAGAAAGCCTATATCATACTCGTAGAAATACATATTTTTATAAGTCAATGTCAGCATCATATATTAAAAATTGTTTATATGACAAACACATATTAGAAAAATATATATATATATATATATATATATATATACGTGGCAAGTAATAATATACACCCCTAAGTGTATGATATATATTACTTTATTTGATCAAGCTATCTCAGCTCCAATTCCCTCACTCACACTCCCGCTCCCGCTCCCTCTCCTTGCACCCCCAACCCCACACCCAACCCAGCAGGGGGGGGGCGGAACCCTCTATATAAAAGGCACCAAGTATGCAGCAAACGCAAATAACAACCCAACTCTCAATTCACAAATAGACATGGAAACAGAGGGGGGAAAAAAAACCTCATGGCTCCATCATTTAGTAGTTGCAATTCTGGTGCTGCTTTTCATGATGGATTGCTCTCAAGGGTTGGCTCCGTCGGGGCACTACTAAATGAAAGGATGGAGGCATGAGGTTTTTCTTTTTCCTCTCTTTCGTTGTCTATTTGTGAATTGTGAGTTGGGTTGTTGTTTGCGTTTGCTGCATACTTGGTGCCTTTTATATAGAGGGTTTTTTTTCCATTGGTGGGGTTGGGTGTGGGGTTGGGGGTGGGAGTGGGAGCAGGAGCGGGAATGTGCGTGAGGGAATCGGAGCTGAGATAGCTTGATCAAATACTGAAATAAGGTATTATATATATCATACGTAGAAGTGTACTACCGCAAAAACACCTCGATCATAGAGCCCGACAGTCTTGCGTCAATAAACATAGATAACTTGCTGAGGGGGATGAGATCGAGCAGCAATGCTGTGTTCATGGACGAGGACAACCATATCTATGGCTTGGGCCAATGCCGGGGGGATTTGGACATGAACACATGTTCTGCATGCATTGGAGATGCATCCCTCAACATCAAAGCGAGTTGCCCCGACGTATCCGATGCTCAAATCTGGTATGATGAATGCACATCAGGTATAGCCGGAACATGTTCTTTGGCAAATTTGATGCCTCAGATAATAATGCGGTGATTCCAGACACGGAGGACTACCGTCCCCTGCATCCAGCTTGAGGTCGGGGTTGGCAAAACTGCTTGATAAAATCAAAGCTCGCATTGCCACTGATCCCACCCTTGGAGGATTTGCCAACGCGGAGCTGCAGCTCACACGGTCCAATACGTTGTATGGGGTGGCCCAATGCACTCAGGACTTCTCGTCTGATGTTTGTGGTAAGTGCTTTGAGGGCACAAAAGCTGAGTTTGAGGACAACAAACCCTGCGGTGGCAAAGTGGGTTGTAAGGTATTCTATGGTAGCTGCGATTTCAGATACGCGTTCAAACCATTTTTGTGCCCCTATGCTAATAAGTTCGAGAAAATCTCAGATAAAGCTCTGGAAGAGTTGACCAGGTACAAGGCTAAACAAATTGATGAGCTGAGTTCCAGGAAATCTATGATGGTTTCGTCGTTTTAAATCTGGAAATTAGACATACTTCCTCAATATGTTAAATAATATGTGTGTGTATATATATATATATATATATATATATATGCATGCACACAACCAGTCTGTTTATGTACTTTTATGTTATATTGTGTGTTAAATTATGTGTGCATGTATGCACACTATAAGGTCTGTTTATGTGCTCTATGCGCACTATGAGGTGCGTCTTTGTGGTCTTTCAAAATATCTCTGTAATACTTTTCGATCTCGGAATCGCTGGTAAATGAATGAATGATAAATTAAACCTAGTGTTATTAAAGACAATATGATGGCATCCAGAGACTAGGATGTCTGGCTTTCAGTTTCACCCGAGAGAACCTGGGTTTGATTCTTGGCAATGGATCCCTTTCTCAACTTGCCCTTGTACCTTCTGAAGATGATAAACAATTGAAAAAAGGTAAGCTTAGCTTCTTAATTAAGCATTCCACATGATAAAGAAATGTTGCGTGCTCTGGCCACAGGCTTTACAAACAATCTGCATATCCCAGAGGAATTAAGCACCGGAACATGGTTACATGGGAACTGTCGCCCACAACTATATGTGGTAACGTGAGTAAATGTCATTCACAAAAGCAGCTTCCTCTCTCAAGCTGGCATGTAAAAAGCCTTGCACCAAAATGGAAGGAGCACTTAACAAAATATAGCTCCCCCTCAATGTGCCAGCATTCCAAGATGCCAACTGAACCGAATCACCTAGATCTCGCAAAAAATTCTGCTAATAGGCACTACAAGAAATTCTGCTACTATATAATGTCTGTTAATGTATTTTATGATTTAAAATTGCCAAATTTTTAATAATCACAACTTATTATGAGTTGTAAAGTTCTAACATTTGTTGGGTTGACATGGTAATCGTATCAGGCCCATCCGCTGAGTCATATTGTACGTGTAATTTTATAAATAAATATGAAAAATCTTGTACAGAAATACATATGATTTTACGCAATTTACAAATTGTAGCGCTCTTCTACTATTCAATTATAATTTTTTCTTGGTTTAATATAGAATGATATACATTTTAAGTCAAGACAAGAAATTTGAGAGATATCTTACAACAAGACATTTATCATTTTGTAACTCAAAATTAGACAAACTCCAAAAACAAAAGCACTTATAATAGGATAAACTAAAAAGAGCAACATTAATTATCACCAAAAAATCATGCCGTAGAAGCAAGATAATAAAAGCTGTGGAAAGAGACCAACTCTTTATTTAAAAAAAAAAAAAAAAAGGCCAAGCATGTATCACCAAAAATCAATGCCTTGTGAAACTCATGAAACTTAAAAAACTTATCTATTACAAAAAACATTAATTAAATCGAGCACGGGTAATGCCGAAGCAAGAATGATGTAGATATGTGAGAAAATTAGCAAGAACAACGTGAAAACCCAAATCTACACAAGTCATTCGCGTGGTTGCATTTAATCTAAGCAAAAATGCCTAAACAATGTCCACAAAAAGAAATAATCCATTAACTAGCTAGCGATGTGCTTCGACTATCAAAATTTGTTAATTAGTTTGAACTGCATAATTAAAAGGGCAAAATGAAGAAATTATAAGAGGGATAAAAGAATTATTGTGTGTATATACTTGAATGAACCGAGTACATGATAACATACAAGAGCATCATTACCCAGAAATCCTAACCCTAGCGGTCTCCCCTCCAAACTAGGTATCAACTTTCCTAATCCTAATACAACACATATGGCTATTTAGAAAGGAAATACACTCATGAATATATACAAAAATCTGTAACAATTCTTAATATAATTCTTTCCGTAATAATACAAATCTTTCCGTAACACTCCCCCTCAAGTTGGAGCATGAGGATTAACAATGCCCAACTTGCAGAGAAGAAAATGAAACTGCTAGCTACCGAGGGCCTTTGTGAAAATATCGGCGAGTTGATATTTAGAAGGGACATAGCCAACACTTAAGTCTCCAGATACAATCCTTTCACGAACAAAGTGACAATCGATGTCAATATGCTTAGTTCTCTCATGAAAGACGGGATTCTTGACAATATGTAAAGCAGCCTGATTGTCACAAAACAATTGGATTGGATGTGTCACAAATACCCCTAATGAAGCAACAAAGGATTTGAGCCAAATCAGCTCACTAGTTACCATAGCCATTGCACAGTATTCTGCTTCAGCTAATGATCTAGAAACTACTATCTGCTTCTTTGTTTTCCACGAAATAGGAGATCTTCCTAAAGTCACAAAATATCTAGTCAGCGAGCGTCTAGTAAGAGGGCAAGCTCCCCAATCTGCATTACAATAAGCAAATAGTTGTAGATCACAATTACTCCTAAGAAATAAGCCTTGTCAGGATTGCCTTTCAAATACTTCATAACGCGTTTGGCTGCCTCCCAATGTTCTTCTTTTGGCTCTTGCATGAATTGAAGCAAGATATGCATTAAATATGATAGTTCAAGTCGAGTTAGAGTAAAATAAATCAGTGTCCCTATCAGTGCTGATATTGTGTTAGATCATGATATAGCTTGTGTGACGCTAAAGCTAGCTTATGGTTCATTTCCAAGGGAAAGGCAATGGGCTTTGCACCTAATAGATCAAACTCATATATTATTTCCAATGCATACTTTCTCTGGCTAAGAAACAAACCATCCGAGTTTTGAGCAACTTCTATGTCAAGAAAGTATTTGAGTGGTCCCAAATCCTTGATATGAAAACAAGTATCAAGATAGGTTTTGAACTGATCACACGTTCCGGCATTATTCTCTATAAGAATAAGATCATCCACATAGAATAGTAATGCCATATAACTATCCCCCTTTTTATAAGTAAAAAGAGAGTAGTCTGCATAGGATCTTACAAAACCATATTCAAGGAGTTTGGTGGATAATTTGGCGAACCACTGTCTTGGTGGCTGTTTCAATCCATATAATGATTTGTGTAACCGACATATCTTGGTAGATTTAGGTGCACAAAAACCAAGAGGCAGGGTCATATATACCTCTTCTTCTAGATCTCCATGTAGGAATGCATTGTGAACATCCATCTGATGCAAAACTAACCTCTTGCAACTGGAACTGACAGAAAACATCGAACACTGATCATTTTCGCCATTGGTGCAAAGGTTTCATTATGGTAAAACCTTCAACCTGTTCATCTCCTTGAATGACCAGATAAGCCTTATATCGCTCAATGCTTCCATAAGAATTGTATTTCACTTTGTAGACTCACTTGCAATTGATAGGCTTCTTCCCTTATGGTAATTCTAGGAGACTCCAGGTATTGTTGTGTTCCAATGCTTCAATTTCTTTTGCCATAACTTCCCGCCATTTAACATCCTTAACAGTCTCATGAAAAAATTTAGGCTTTACAATCTTGGAAATATTAGTCAAATAACATCTATGCGAGTTCGAAAACTTATTGCATGTAACATAAGTAGCTATGGGATAAGGCTTACCAGAAGGAACCTTTTGTGATGAAGAAGCCAACGAAGGGGGGTTCTTGATATTAATGTTGTAGCTGTAGTCATGGAGATGTCCCGCTGTTTTCTTCTCTCTTCTTGGTCTTGCTGGCTCGGCTGAATTAGGCTGTGTGGAAATCTAGGTGGATGAGTGTGCCGGTACATTCTCAGGCCCAGGCGAATTCCCCAAACTAGCCTGTCTCTCCCCCTGTTCGCTGGCCAGGTGATTGTTCCAGGCTAGGCATGTCTCTCCCCCTGTTGTCTGGTCCAAGCTCAGCCGTCCTCTTCTCTGTGTGTAATCTATTGGGCGCCGTGTATGAGGAGCCTACGCTGCCCGTCATCAACCATAGGGGCTGGGCTTTCTTCTCGCGACCCAACACTTACATCTCCTTGACCGAGTTCACGCCTATCTCCAGGCCGAGAAAAAGTTAAAAATCTATCTTTGAATTCAGTGCTCCACGAAAGACATTTACAAAGCAGAGTTTTAACATTGCACGCACTCACTGACTCCTCACAAAATAGCTATTGACTGTACAAGGGTAACATATTGAGCTATAGTTCATTTTTCCACTGTTTGTGTTTTCCAAATTATTTTGGGGAAGGAGAAGCAACTTAAAATGAAGCAGGAACCTGTAGAGGTTCAAGGTCCAGGAAAAGTAGGCCAGAGCAATGATTGTTAATCCTCTACCTTAATCAGCTATTTCGAGGACTTGGAAAACGACTTATGTTTTGAACATGTGTGCAGCCTCAGTGAAATGTAAATCCGTTATGGACATGATTAAATCATGGTGTGATACCCATTTTGAAATGTTTAATAATAGTATTAGATCCTATTTGGCACAATTATTGTAACTGGAAAATGTTACTTATCTAATCAACTCTATATCTTTATCTGCAGCCTTGTCCCTATGGGATGACGATAATGCCCTACCTTGATAGTGCATTCCACTGGTGCATAATGCTTATTAATAAAGGGATTTGGAAGGTGATTAAGTTGGAGTGTTACAAAAGTGGTATCAGAGCAAAGGTAGATGTCAGCGTGACCAGATTAATGCTATCATTCGGGGTCTAGATTGCTAAGGCTTTATGTCTGTTGAGGTAAATGAGATAAATTCATAAGAATAAGGGTAGTAGTGGAAGGAATGAATGAGTAATCCCTGATGTTGATGAAGAGGTGAAAGATTCTGTAAAAAGTGTGCAGATAGATGGTGGGACGGGACACTTTTGAAGTGGCATCCCCTGAGAATCTCAAGGTCCCCTACTTGCCCCAGAACCTCCCCAAGGAGAAGAACCCTTTTCCCCACACTGCCACTTGCCCCACAGTTATCAATTGATATAGAGGGATATGAGACCGATGCATCTGATAGCTGAATCGAGGGAATCGAGTATGATATTTGGGGAGGAGGAAATGACAGTGGTTTTAGTGATTCAAGTAGCATGGTGAGTGTCATTAACATTCTTGAGGCCCCTGAGATAATATAAATAAGTTCTGATGAGACTGAGGAAGACTCTTGGAGTTTTGGATCTGAAACTCGTAATAGCAGTGGGCCATATTACAAGACCAGGGGATGAAACAGGAAGAGAAAGTAAGAGAAGGAGTTGGATATAGAAGGTTGCTGAGGAGGTGACTTAGGCAGTGAATTTATGGATATGTAAAAAGGTGTAAATATGTCAGGTAGCAGATAAGGAACTAATCCCTAGGGGAGATACCAAGTTAGCAGTGATACAAGACTTTAGGTCGTAAGGTTATAATAGCAATTGATCTACCCCTATCCACCCACTTTGCTTTAAGGGGTAGGATTTTTGGGTATATCTACCATGGAGACAACGGTATATCTACTATACAGATAATTCTCTTGGTAGACTAATGTAACATATGTTATGAATATACATATGTTGGGAATTGTTAAAGTGCTTGCGAATGAAATTGTCAACAATGGAATCCAAAAGAATATAACAATAAGGTTTAATTGGTGGCATCTGACTGGCTAGCATGGACAACAAAGGTAGCAAATCATGGCATCATAAGAAGAATAGCATATGAACAAATAATGATGAACAGAAAGCATGAACGTGTAACCAGAAGAGATGCGAATAAGTGAGAGCTAATATGTTTGCGTATAGGTTTGACTGAATGGTGGAACCAAATGACAATGTTCTGAAAAACAATCTGCAAGAGAACAACACAGAATTTGTGTCAATCCACTCCGCCAATCAAAATTCCGCAGTAGTGACCCCTTAAAGAAGTCAGGAAGCTGCTAGTGTACCCCTAAACCCAGAGAATGTTAAGGGTCAAAAGGGACTATTAGATGACTTAGATCTTGAACTGATGGCAAAAATTATGGCTCAAGTAGCAAAGACTTAATGGTTCTAGATCTGGTAAGGATGAAGAAAAAAATGAGTTCTGTGTTTGGGTCACAAAATGGAATCCAAAAACATATGATGGCAAAGAAGACTCAATGTACTGAAAGAATGGATCAAACATATGGAAATGATATTTTATTTTGTGGAAGTCTTGACAATAGATGTGTGATTGTTGGATCTTTTATCTTACTGGACTGGCTGACATTTGGCGGGGAGCAGTTAAGTCCACATTTCAAAGTTTGAAGTCCCTTGCAGTAAGTTCACCAAAGCATCGCGAGCAAAGTTCTATTCAATGCAGTTGCAAAAGCAAAAATAGAGGGACTTCTTAATAAGAAACCTACCAACATGAGACCAAAACCCCAAGGCCTAGCACCTTGTTAGGTGCTAAATTGTTGTATTTTACATGCCCCTTTCACCTGATTTTAGCTTGTATAATAATCTAATTTTTAGGACTTTACTTGGTGTATTACATAATCTTTAGAATTTTTACTTGTTTTATTTACTTTTGTAGGTCAATTAGCAAAAACCCTAACTCTATTCTGCCTCACCTCTCACGCCGCCTCCCTCTCTCTCTCTCTCTCTCTCTCTCTCTTCCTCCACTCCCTCACGCCACCCTCATGCTGCCCTCACGTCGCCTACACCGCCGCCATCGCGCCACCCTAGCGCTAGCCCCCTAGGCTGTCCCCTTGGTTTTGCATTTTCGGTATTAAATTTGAGCGAATGAGGAAATCCCGTTGAGCTAGACCCTGGTTTCGACCAAAGGTAACTCATAACATCTATTTGATGGTGTCTTATTTTTTTAGAGTTCGTAAAAGTTGATTATTTTTGGCATGCTTGGGTCTGGACGAGGGACTAGGGGTTGCTAACAGGGAAGTTTGAATTTTTTTTGGTGACCCGACAAATGCTAAAACCGACCCTAAAGTGGAAGCGTGAACTGGGCAGATTAGGTGTTATTTTACCCCAATTTTGAAAATTCGGTATAATTGTTATGGATGTCCAAGAATTATAAAATTTTTACGGTAGGAATATTGGATGTGCTAATTATGTGAGATTTTGAATTGGACAAATCGGAGTTAAAACAAGGAAGTTATGGCTTAATTACTGAGCACTGTTAAAACTGGGTCTGCAGGTATAGTCGGTGGCTTTTTTGAAGTTTTATACCTAGCTACACGCTGAATTAGTAAAAACACCAAACACAAAAGTTTTAGTAGACAAAATTATCTTTCTAAGTTAGGCAAGAAGTTAATTTGTGGTGCTCAAGAGTGAAAGTTTTGAGGTCGGGAATCTGGGCTAGAAATCTAGACAGAATCTGCTAAGTTTGGGGCTGCTCTACCCTCAATTTTGGAAAAATTTCTAGGTTAATATTGGTTGCTAAAAATTGTTAAATTTGTTGGGTAGGAGCCTGTAGACGTACCAAACAACCCTGTTTTGGGGACTGTTTGGCGTAGTGTAGCCCGAGTTTTAATAAAATGACCCGGGACTGTCCTGTTGAAGATAGTCACTGATATTGCTGAAAGGAATGGAAATACGACCTAGTTCGGGACAGAACCGAGCTGAATCCCAAACATAAAGAAGGTAGAGGATGGCTCAAGGTTTTCAAATTGACCTAGAACACTAAAATTGGATGTCGGGATCAAAAGTTATGGTCTCTGAAAATAGAACCCAAAATCTGGCCAGCCTGAACCTTAACTTGGGTTAAGTTTTGGATGATCTAAATCTAGAAAATTTTTATAAAATTTGTGGAAGAGCCAGGGATGTCTTTACTGAATGTATACTGACTATGGGCTGTATGTGGGCCTAGGTGCGGAGCAGTGAACTTTTATTTAAGTAAATGAGCCCGTAAACTGTACGGTATCCAGGTAACAATCATGCCCTAACCCTTCCCCCACGTTGCTGAAACCGTGAACGTTTTGGAACTTGAGTAAGAATTACTTGCTTCCTTTTCAAACTGAAGGAACAATGGTATGTGAACTGAAAGGGTCTGCATAGTAGAAATTGCATGTTGTACTATGTTATAAAAGTTGAGACTTACTACATTATGTTTGGGATTCCTGAAATTCCACTATGACGTCGTTGTTGGGGGAAAGTGATTGAATTTGGATGAACTCATCATGCTAAGACGACCTCCAGTAAAGAGAAATGAATTCGTTAACTGAAAAAAAGGCTGCTTTGGATGAGTTAAATCTGATTGTGTTGATTGAAGGCTATTAATCTCCCCTGAGAAATAAGCGCATGCATGTGAGCGGCCACGTACTCAGCTGAGATGTAACACCCGAGATTTTATCCCCTTATCCTACTATTTTATATCATTAGAAATTGAAATAATATCGACGTGCCTGCTTAGGTGCTGTTTTTATTGAAAAGAATATTCTTCCTATTTTATTGTTATGGAGGATTATACCGGACACTATATTACATAGATTCCCGAATATAACTGGACTGGCGAACCTTGGGACTAGTTCTGCAATTTATTGAATCGAACGTTGGGTATTAATTATGATATGATAAGTGGATAAGCTCGTATTAATTATGATGTGATAAGTGGATAAGCTCGTATTAATTATGATGCGACAAATGGATAAACTCGTATTAATTATGATGTGATGAGGTAATTATCCAAAAAAAAAAAAAAAAGAAGAACAAAAGGGCCGAAGCCCCTTTTTCTCGAGACAGAGAAGCGAAGAGGGGGGCTCCTCAGCCTCAGCCCCGCGACCACATACCGGGGGAGAGAGAGGGAGGCACCGGCAGGGCCGCTGGCGACCGTCCGTCGCGCGCCCGACCGTCCCCCACCCCGGTGCACGCCCAAACCGGGCCAGAGAAAAGGTGAGATAGACGCGAGAAAGGGAGCAAAGGGATGAACCAAGCCCACACC
The DNA here is from genome assembly GCA_029747015.1 of Carnegiea gigantea. Classification (NCBI taxonomy): domain Eukaryota; kingdom Viridiplantae; phylum Streptophyta; class Magnoliopsida; order Caryophyllales; family Cactaceae; genus Carnegiea; species Carnegiea gigantea. Next base: position 756,179 of record JAKOGI010000007.1, read on the forward strand.
GAGCCAACCCAAATCAAACCCTAAAATGGGTCCTTTAACTTGGATTCGAGGTAGGTTTCCTCTTCCTCCTAATTATTACTAATTCTAGTGAAAGTTTATTGTTTATTGTTAATTTCGTTGAGGTTTATTGATTATAATTCACTCAGGTTGAATTCGAATTAATTACTAATAATTCAAGGAAGGTTTATTGACAACTGTTAATTGCAAGTTTACTGAAAGGTTATCGATTATTGAAAGTTTATTGAAAATATATCGATTATTACAAGTTTATGGAAAGTTTATTGATTATTGAAAGTTTATTGAAAGTATATTGATTATTGAAAATTGAGGAATTGTCAAGTAAACTGAAAGATGCCTAATATATAGATTGTTCGTACTGAACAAAAGTTTATTCATTATATGTATCTGTTTGTAGTGAATGCATAGAAATGATAACGTTATGGGCTTAGCGACTGTAGATGAATTAACGATAAATGATATCGTTATTCGGCGAACTTTTATATAAATGTACAGTGCTTGAACTTTTATAACGATTATATGTTTATAGTGATGGGTATTGTTTATATGTATAAAGCTTGAATTAATGATACCTCCTCTGTTTATGGGAGGGTACGGCTGTCCCACATCAGTGCTTGAATTAACGATACCTCGTCTGTTTAGAGCGATTATGTGCTTAACGATATTATTTCTATGATTACATAGAAATGTTCATAATTCAGGAAGCTTGAACAGAGGAAATTGAAAAGTAAATCAAATGATTGCATCGATTACAATCGTGTGGGTTGCGTTATAGTTGGAAAATCGGTTGAGATATGATTTCATGACGTGACTATACGTGTTATGTGAAATCCTTTTCCCCTGAATTAATGAATGCATGGAATGACATTGATTTCAAAGTGCCTCTAAATGTTTATCGGTTGCCTGTTTAATTGACGAGTCCTTAGTGATGAAATAATCCTAAATCATCATACTACTCAATTGAATGAGGCAGGAGACCAGTCAATAGGTCTAGGAATCCTTTTAAGAAAGGACTTAAGTATTGGGTGTCCGATTATGTCATATCCATCGCTATAGTCAACGTAGGTAACCCAGTACCCCTTTATCTAAGTTTACATGAGAAGTTCAAAGTTCAATATTTATTGTTCTGCCAGAAGGCAGAAATTCAAGTCCAATGATTCATTGTCTGCCAAAAGGCAGAAATTCAAGTTCAATGATTCATTGTCTGCCAAAAGGCAGAAATTCAAGTTGAGTGATTCATTGTCTGCCAAAAGGTAGAAATTCAAAGTTCAGTAATTCAATGTTCCGCTAGAAGGCAGGGAATGCAAAGTTCAGTGGTTTAGTGATTCCAAGTTCAAAGTTTCATAGTTCAGCCAGTAGGCATAAGTTTCAAAGTTTAATATCTCATAGTCCAGTCAATAGAAAAAAAATTCAAAGTCCATATGTCCTATAGTTCTGCCAACAGGCAGTCGAGTCAAAGTCATACGTTATAAGCCTGTCAACTGGTAGAAAAACCAGGTCAAGGGGACTCCCAGTGCATATGATGGTTTATAGAGCGGGATACTTTTAGTAAACGAACGTGTGATTTAAAGCAGAGTCCAGTGAAATTCAAATGTTATATTGCTATATTTTTGGCTCACTACCCACATGACATGGTTATATGTTCTATTTTATGATTATTGTTCTACATCTTATCAAAGACACCTACTCATATGTGTAGATTGTTGCTATATGGTATAGTGAAATCAATAAACGTCCAGGGTAATGTTCAATGTCCAATGTTTAAGGTTCAGTGTTCAATGTTTAATAATCAACGTCCACTGGTTGTTGTTCATAATTTTTTTTACGAATTCACAGTTCATACGAATTTAATGTTCCATGACCAATATTCAAGGTGCAGTGCCTAATGTTCAATGTTCATTATTTATTGTTCAACATGCAAAGTTTAATATTTAGTGTTCATTGTTTATTGTTCAATGTGCAATGTTAACATTCAATGCATTTTAATGGCTCTTTACGTCATAGATTATATGAAATGAAACAAGCCTCAAGGACGTGATAACCCATAGGTATAAAGTTTAGCAATTGGTCCAAATACTATTGCTCTTACATTGTGGTTTGAATACGTTGTAAGGTAAGTGAGTTTCTTCAAAGGGAAGGAACTACAAATGACTTTTGTAAGTATTATTGTACTTTAAGTGTTGTTTGGGAGAGGGGGTTATCCACTGAGCGATAATTGCTCATTCCTATCTATTATTGTTCCCTTCTTAGGTTTCTGAAGTAACAGGTAAAAGTCAGTCCAAGTAAGCTGAGATGGAGTCATTGCTGTTCTGGGAGCAAAGTTACATGCTCTATATGTGTGAGCTGCAATTGTATTGTTACTAATCTAAGTCCCTGCGTGCATGTATTGCATATCATCTAGAGTCGCTCTGTATGGCCATGCGAGCTGATCATCTTTTAACCAAGGTTATTTATAGTTGGGATGTAACCCCAGTACTCCGGACGTGTAGTCCGTGGAGTTGTACGTTTATTATCCCATTGTTTTAGTGTAAAATTGGGCTGGTTGATATGCTCCGGGCGGGTGGCCCATAGAGCTGTGAACTCCGACGTGTAGCCGTCGAGTTGGTGAGTTTTTATCGTTGCCTTCAATTGCAGGAAATTTGGTATAAGGCTTTAAGCCTGAGAAATGGTCAGTTTTCAGGGAAAACTCTGTTCGTTTCGTTCCAGAATTTAAAGAAAAACAATAACACTCCTAGCCTTTAGGTTGGGGGCGTTACATGAGACATGGGCTAGGTTATCGGTAACCACCCTTATTGGTGGTAGGCCAGGAAAAGAATAAACAGTAACCACTTGAGTAGCGGTAGGCTAGGAACGAGTTAAGCAGCTGCGCTAAATCGGAGCGCAGACTATGAGACCCACTGGGGTCGTTCACCTAAGAGTAAGCGGTAACCGCCTGAGCAGCAGTAGGTAAGGAACAAGTTAAGCGGCTGCGCTAAATTAGAGCGTAGGCCATAAGACCCACTGGGGTCGCTCATCTGTGATCAAACTGCTGAATCCTAAATCATAAATTATGAAATTAATCCTGAATTGGGTAATCAGGAAAGACTATAATAATGAGATGTGTGCCTTGAAAGTCCTGCTGTTTTCCCCGCCCCTTAAACAATAACAACAACACCACCACCTCCCAGTGTAGGTCCTGCTTCGCAGGGTCTGGAGAGATCCAGATGTATGCAGCCTTACTTTTATCGGTATCCCTGCCTGTAGAGAGGTTGATTCTAAGAGACCCATAGAAATAGGATATTGTGAAAACATTTTGAAAAAGAAGAATTTTGTGACAACATTAAATGGAAAAACAAAGGATATGCAAATAGAACAATGATACAATATAGTAGAGGGAGGTACTATACCTTAGCAGCAGTAGGCAAATAAAGTATGTTCCCAGAGGCATGTACTACCTGCATACAACACGACATACGGGAACCATAACAAAACTTACCTACTGAAATGCTTTCTAAAGACTCTTTCCCACCCCTGAAAATGCTTTCTAAATGAATTTGTGTGCATAGTTGACAGTTAGGGGTGATTATTTACTGAGTTTATCTCACTTTTATAAAATGTTTTGTTTTCAGGTGACCTATTTATGCCTGGGGCTGGGGACATAAAAGTAGGGCGAGGCGCGAATGCAGGAAATTTATGAGATGATATTAGATGTTCGACAAACAGTGGTTTTTATTTCTTTGGTGTTACTAAAATTTTGAACAACATAAGGTTGAATTATTTTATAAGGATTTTTGCATTAATTTGTTAGCTTGATATTCAGCCTGATATTTCCAAGAAGAAAATACGGTAGTAACACTCCGTTAGGAATTTTCGCTGCTATGCAGGTTAAATTAGTAGTAAATAAAGAACTAGAAATCTGGGGGTTTACAAAGTGGTATCAGAGCTCAGGTTAACTGACCTGAAGGCTGGCCTAAAAGATTAAGAGAGTAATACTAATAAATAACTCTAAAACTGGTAGAATAAAGGATTTCTCGGAGCGTGAGTGTAAGACGAGAAGGGAGTATGCTTGTATATGTTTACGTCTTTGTGTTCATATATCTGATTTGGGCCTATTAATGTCTAGGATGAATGCAAACCATCACTGTGGGTGTGTGGGACGATGTTGTCGTTACCAAAGGTTGGAAAAGATGCTCGGGGTCAGTTTGGAAAGTCAGCTGGAACATGTGGAAACTTTCTTTCATGGGAGATTAGCAGAAATCCCCAATGATTGCTTAAGATTTAGCCAGAACCAAACTTTCTTCTTCCTCCTAACTCTATTGAGGGACCCTTTGTGGCAGTATAGAATTAACCAACTTCACCCTAAGCGGAGACCTTTCGAGATTCCTGGGGGGCTTGCCTATGTGAGTGGGAGCCTATGGAGATGACCCTAAATGAATTGGTGGACCACCTCATAGATGTAGGTCCCTATGACAAGCCTCCAACCCCTGACTCTGAGGATGTTAACCCACCACCACCCGTTGAGAAGGATACTGAGGAGGAGGAGTTCGAAAATGGAAATGAGCCAATGGTTGGGGAACCTAGAAAGGAATATGAATGAGGAAGACTCAGATGATAACCCTTAGGAAGACCCCGAGGAACACCCGATAGAAGAGGGAGATCCTAAAGAAGACCCTGAGGGAGACTCTGAGGTTAGCGAGGGACAGCTGATGGGGAGAGAAGAACTAGTGGGGGACTAGGAAGACGAAGAAAGGGACCACCCTGCACAGGACAAGCAAAACTAGTGGCTCGGAAGACTTGGAGGATAAGATAAACTCCTTGTGGGAAAGGGCCCAGCGTGAGATTGGGCTGACCTGCGGGAAGCGGGATAAATGTGGCCAGATGTGTAAGGGCATCTGTCCATTGGACGCCCCTGACCACTTGAAGGTGGAAGCATTAGGGAGCTGTTTTTTTCTTTCTTTTCTAGAGGAAGTGCTACTAGTATTGTCTCTGTTCATTATTAATCAACTGTGGCTATTAGAATTATAAGTTGAAATGTAATGAAAGCGCTGATGTGGAACTCTTATGGAATTTAAAATTTTATACAATAAAATCGTCTGGGTTATCTAAATCCCCGTGTTATTGGTTGTGAAAGATGTGAATCGTGTGAATGTGATGCCTGTGTGATATAAAATGTCTGAACCTATAATGTGACGGATGTACCAGCTGAATGTGGTAATGTGCTGTAATCGAACATCTGAGAAATATTACATGATGCACTGGCATGTACTATATTCTCAAAATTTTGTAGTATGTAGAATATGAATTATTAGGGGAGGAACTTAACTCGACTTAGTTCCCGAACAGGATGGCGGGAAACCACGATGAATCTCAGATCGGGTGCTATGCACTCTTTTATTCCTGATAAACTGGTTGAGATGCTAGGGTTATTTCCCACCCCTAAACCCCTTCTGCTATCTGCGATGCTTCCTAATGGGAAAACAGCGTCGTGTGAGGAGTTATACGAGGGTTACCCCATTAAAATGTACGAGTGTGCATTTTCGGTAGACCTGTAAAGTTTGAGCCGACGGATTTTGGAGTTATCTTGGGGACGGACTGGTTAGCTAAGTACTAGACTCAGATAGACTACTCCAAACAAAAAATCACCCTAAGCTGTTAGACAAAGGGTGTGAGGGATTCCAGTGTTACGTAGTGAAAACTAAGGATGCATGACCCTCCCTAGAAGACATCCCTATAGTGCGGGAATTACCAGACGTATTTCCCCATGAAATTCCTAGCATGCCACCTCTTAGAGAGGTGGAGTTTTGTATCAAATTGATCCCCAGGGCCACCCCTATTTCTAAGATACCTTATCGAATGGTACTAGCTGAACTTAAAGAACTGAAGACGTAGTTGGAGGAACTCTTGGAGAAAGGGTATATCCAGCTTAGTACATCCCCTTGGGGAGCCCCAATCTTATTTTTGAAGAAGAAGGATGGGACCCTAAGATTGTGTATAGACTACCGGGAGTTGAATAAGATAACGGTTAAGAACCATTACCCTCTGCCCAGAATGGACAACTTATTCGACCAATTTCGGGGCGCGGGAACATTTTCGAAAATTAACCTCCATTCGGGGTACCATCAACTCCGAACCAGATATGAGGATATACCCAAAACTGCATTCCGTACCCGATACGGCTACTATGAGTTCGTAGTGATGCCATTTGGCCTCACCAACGCACCAGCGGTATTCATAGACCTTATGAACAGGGTCTTTAAACCCTATTTGGATAAATTCATGGTGGTCTTTATTGATGACATTCTGATTTACTCGAGAACCCTAGATGAGCACACCCACCACTTAGGGACGACCCTGGATGTCTTAAGGAGGAATGAGTTGTATGCCAAGCTATCAAAATACGAGTCTTGGTTGAAGAAGGTGGCCTTTCTAGGACATGTAATTTTCAACGAGGGTGTATTGGTGGATCCCCAAAAGATTGAGGATGTGATAAATTAGCCCAGACCTAAGAGCCTGACTGAAGTAAAGAGTTTCTTGGGGTTGGCACGGTATTATCGTTGATTCGTCCAAAACTTTTCAAAGATTGCCACCCCGCTTATCAACTTGACCAGAAAGGTCACCTAGTATGAATGGACGAAGAAGTGTGAAGAAGCTTTCCAGGAGCTTAAGAAGAGACTCACGAGTGCGCCGGTATTAGCTCTACCTACGACGGATCAGGACTTCATAGTGTATAGCGATGCTTCTAGGAGTGAGTTGGGGTGTGTGTTAATACAAGATGAGCGTGTCACAGCATATGCCTCGCGACAGTTGACGAGACATGAGCTAAACTACCCTACTCACGACCAGGAGTTAGCAGCAGTCGTATTTACCCTTAAGATCTGGAGACATTACCTGTACGGGATCCGTTGTGAAGTATTTACTGACCACCATAGTTTGAAGTACCTTTTCTCACAGAAGGATTTGAATCTGAAACAGACTAGGTGGCTAGAGTTCCTAAAGGATTACGATGTTTATTTTTAGTACCATCCAGGGAAGGCCAATATAGTAGCAGATGCATTGAGTCGCAGGCCGTACCCAATACTGAGTTGTTTCATAACGCTCCCAGATGAGTTGTGTAAGGAATTTCAGATATTAGAACTTAATGTGATTACTCCAGGGGCCAAATCTATGCTTTGCGCTCTAGAGGCACAACCGACCCTTATAGAGGAAATTTGACTAGTCCAAACCATGGACCCTCAACTCGAGCAGATCAGGGAAAAAATATTGGTGGGTAAAGCACCTGAGTTCGTAATTCATGAGGATGGTACCGTATGATTCCATAATCGTGTGCGTGTTCTAACCATAGAGGCATTTAAGAAGAAGATCGTAGACGAGGGGCAAAATCCTCTACACTTGGTACACCCTGGGGGTAATAAGTTGTATAAGGACCTAAGGCAGACGTTCTAGTGGAGTAACATGAAACAGGAAGTGGCTGATTATGTGGCAAAGTGTCTGACTTGCCAACGAGTGAAAATCGAACACCAACGGCCAGCGGGACTTTTACAACCGCTGGATGTCCTTGAGTGGAAATGGGACTCTGTGTCCATGGATTTCGACATAGGTTTGCCATTGACTCAATGAAAGAATAATGCCATTTAGGTGATAGTGGATAAACTCATGAAATCAGTGTATTTTATAGCCATGAGGAATACTTGGACCCTGGATTAGTTAGCTCGAGCTTACCTCGAGGAGATAGTACGGTTGCACGGGGTACTCAGTTCCATAATATTGGATTGGGACACCAGATTCCAGTCGCGATTCTGGCAAAAGCTGTAAGAAGCGTTTGAGACGCTACTATGCTTTAGTACTGCCTTCCACCCTGCTATGAACGGGTAGACAGAATGCACCATTCAAACCTTGGAAGATATGCTGCGAGCGTGCACTTCGGACTTTAAGAGCGTGTGGGATGAACAGCTGGCACTGATCGAGTTTTCTTACAATAATAACTACCACGCGAGCATTGGCATGACCCTGTATGAGGCACTATATGGGAAGAAATGCAGGACCCCGCTCTACTAGTAAGAGATTAATGAGGCCTTGACTATCGGACCGGAATTGATCCAAGCTACCACAGACAAAGTAAGGGTAATCCAGGAATGAATGAAAGTCCGCCAGAACCGTCAGAAAAGCTAGGTCTACCAGTGATATAGGCTCCTTGAATTCCAGGTCGGAGACCAGGTGTTTCTTCACGTTTCTCCAACCAAAGGAGTCGCGAGGTTTGGGAAAGCAGGGAGGCTCAGCCTGAGGTACATCGGACCGTACCCGATCATACAGCGGGTTGGAGAGGTAGCATACCAACTGGAGCGTTTGAGACGCTACTATGATCGGGTAGTACTGCCTTCCACCCTGCTATGAACGGGTAGACAGAATGCACCATTCAAACCTTGGAAGATATGCTGCGAGCGTGCACTTCGGACTTTAAGAGCGTGTGGGATGAACAGCTGGCACTGATCGAGTTTTCTTACAATAATAACTACCACGCGAGCATTGGCATGACCCTGTATGAGGCACTATATGGGAAGAAATGCAGGACCCCGCTCTACTAGTAAGAGATTAATGAGGCCTTGACTATCGGACCGGAATTGATCCAAGCTACCACAGACAAAGTAAGGGTAATCCAGGAATGAATGAAAGTCCGCCAGAACCGTCAGAAAAGCTAGGCCGACCAGTGATATAGGCTCCTTGAATTCCAGGTCGGAGACCAGGTGTTTCTTCACGTTTCTCCAACCAAAGGAGTCGCGAGGTTTGGGAAAGCAGGGAGGCTCAGCCTGAGGTACATCGGACCGTACCCGATCATACAGCGGGTTGGAGAGGTAGCATACCAACTGGAGCTACCGACTGAACTTTGGAGAGTGCATAATGTATTGCATGTGTCGCAGTTGCGAAAAATACATTTCAGATCCCTCGCACATCATTGAACCCGATCCTGTATAGCTCCAAGAAGACTTATCGTATGAGGAACAGCCTGTATAGATCCTAGATCTGCAGGAAAAGCACCTCCGTAAAAAGATGGTGCCCCTGGTGAAGGTCCTTTGGGCCAACCATGAGACGTCGGAAATCACTTGGGAGCCAGGGCAGGAGATGCAAGACAAATACTCCCACTTGTTCTTATAACCAGGTGCGTAGTAGTTTCGAGGATGAAACCCTTTTAAGTGAAGTAGTATGTAAAACCTTGAAAATTCTTATTTGTAATGACAGCGTGTCGTAATCTGATGAAGTTTCGAGGACAAAATTTTTCTAAGTGGGGTAGTATGTAAAACCTCAGAAAATTCATTTTGGGAATTAATGTCAGATTGGACCGGCCTAGACCCGAGTCAATCCAAGTCAATGCCAAATGAGTTCTTGTGGAATCCATTTCGTTTAAGAAAGCTTTCAATCGATTTTTCAATATTCTGAGAGTTTCAGTCGTCAAATTTTTCCTCCCCAATTTTTGTTAAACAACTCCTAAGTATTAACCTTCTTTTTATCGTTATGATTTTCTGATGTCCTTGTAGCAATAATAATAATAATAATAATAATAATAATAATAATAATAATAATATAAAAAAAGAAGGGAAGTAGCCGTGAGGCGCTAAAATGGAAAAAAAAAAAAACTTTTCCTAGTAGATTAAGAAGTTGATTCATTTAAAACTCTTTTTCCCCCTCTTTTTTTGGTTTAAAAGGCTAAAACCCTAAATTCGGTATACAATTTGGATTCATTGTTTACTTTTTCAGAAAGCGAAACCAAACCAGACGCCATATAATTTTTTTTTTTGAACTATACCATAATTTTTATTCATACTATAACCAACACCAAACCGCAAATTTCAAAAATAAAATAAGGCTCTGAGGGGTGCGGGTCTATCTCGATATGGGAGGGGAAGCATACGAATATAGGGGGTGTTTGGTAACAACAGCTTTTTGGAAAAAAAATAGCTGTTTGGGAGGATTTTGACTGTTTTGACCAAGTCAAATAGCTAAAGGGTATTTGGTAAAGAGCTGTTTGTAATAGCTGTTTGACTCCAAAAAGCTATTTTTGAAAAAGTTATTCCCATTAGCCTTTTGAGAAGAGCGTTTTGTGGAAATGACATAATTGTCCATAAGCTTGAAAAAAATTGCACATATCTCATTAAAAACTAATTCATAAATGAGGGCATAAATGAAATTTTACCAACATAATTTTTAGAAACAGCTAATTTTTACCAAACACTTTTTCTAAAAACAGCTAATTCAAACAGCTAATATAAACTGCTAATTCATACAGCTAAGAGTTAACAGCTAATACAAACAGCTAACAGCGAACAGCTAACAACTGTTTACCAAACAGGTCCATAAACTCAAACTACAGGGATTAAGGACGAGAAAAAATTAAAAAAGAAAAACATTCAAAACACTAAGAAAATGAGGATGGTCAACCTCGAACATGCAACTAGGGAGGAATTCTATATGCGTTGAATCACTTGTAAACAGAGCCCTAAAACAGTAGAAATATCTGGGATAGGAGTGTAGGAAGGGGTTGTTTATCTTGCAAACAGAGCCTTAAACCAGTAGAAATATAGTTTTCCCCTCAAATTTGTTTCTTGTCTGTTTTATTTGGGTACATTATATGTTCTTGATATTTTCGAATCTTATGCACTTAAAACACAACAAATTGTGATTAGAGAAAAGTATTCTAGACTATATTATCTTTCGTAATCTTCATATATAGTACTAGATGCAAAGACAAAGAGAGCAACATCTCCCAGGTGAATCTTGTTGATAATTGGCATCCACTTTTTTAAACCCTAAGAGCTTGTGATTTGGATGTCAATGTGATTAAACAATGCTAAAATGTGAACATCCAACTTAATATTAATTGCATAAAGTAAGGGGAGTCTTTACATAACATAACATATTTGAATCCTGTTTCTTATTTTCTAGGGCAGCTTCATGATCTCCATGACATTCATGTCCTTGGTTAGGGTGTTCAAGTTATCATGGTTGGGGTCGAAGCTTCTCTTTTCCAGTTGGTGGTTCATCAAGAATATGTCCTGTTAAATTTTTATATCAATTGGGCAATTGAACAAAGAGTCGTTATGCATTGAAGCTCAAATGAGATTTCATCTCAAAATCAATTGGTAATAGGTGAAATAACTCACAAGCTTATATATATGCTCAAGCCCTTTAATTTCATCAATGTGGACAACACCCACTATTATATTTTTTGAATTTTATCAATGCAAAATAATATCCACTTTCATACTCCAACATGTCCCTTGTTATCTACGTATATATACTATACCTTGAAACACACAAAGTGCATTGCAGCAGCAAAGCCAGGTGTGAACATCCAATTCAATCCTTGTACACCTTGGCACCATATGTGAAATGACAATTATTTAAGACCATGGGGCAACCATGCGTTTAAAAAAGATGCTGTTAGCTTTTTTAAAAGCTCACATTGAGTTTTTTGATATGTTTTGATAAAAGACAAAAAGAGATTAATCAATTGACATATTAATCATGTTATATTTGAATTATGTTAAAAATTATTATTGTTTAAATGTGCTCTATTTTTGAACTGGATGTTGGAATATTAATATTACTTAATTGATTTTATATAAGGTGTCATAATATCTTTGAGATTGTTTAATATTCAAATTTGAACATATTATCTTTATGATATTATATTGTGTGATTCAAATTTGAATATAAGATTGTGGAGCTATATTTATCAATGTCAAAGATTTGCTCTTAATATGATAATATATTGTGATAGAATATCTTAGAAGATTATGCTGCAAATTATGAATGGTTCTAGAAGATTCTCAACCAAGATATTCAGCTCAAATCAAGAGAAGTAGCCGTTGGAACTACTTGAGCAAGAACAGAAAAAATTAAGGGCTTGGAATGCCAATTCAAGGCCTTGAAATCTGGCATGGAGATTGGATTTCCACAAGATATGCAACGGTCACTTGCCATATCTTTCTCCCCTCTTCTTTACACCTCTCATCTATAAAAGGGGAAGAGATTCACAGTAAGAGAACACAAGAGAAAGCAAGCACTCATTGGTATATACATTATTCGAGAACTTATTGGCAGGCCCTGAGTTTAAATTTGCTTCTATATATATATATATATATATAGATATATATATATTACATTTCATTGTATTGTTCAAGTTCTAATTTGAGTAGGATCATAGAGTTGAAGGGTCAACTCTACCAACGATTTGTTGAAGGATCAACTTATAGCTTGGAACTTAGAGTAGGTGTACTCTAGAGTTATAATAATCCATCCTAATAAAATTGGGTTAATCCTAGAGTTAGGGAACTCTAGGCGGGGACTAAACTTGGTTGATGCTAATCTCGCAAAAAATTGCTCGTGTCTTGTCTACGTTTATCTTTTCGCTCTTTACTTGATTAATTTGCGATATTGATCATCACCCTATTCAACCCCCTCCTTTTGGGTGATTTAACTAGCCAAACCGGACCAACAGATGTATTTTATCGCATCAACTGTAACTCTCGAGAGCAACCTTGGAAAGGACTAAGGTGGAACCCCAGTGTTTACGTACGAACAAACCAACTTGGGACGCATATTTCTTAGCTGGCTCATGAGATAGTTTGAGGCTTATTGTTTTTCACCTGTGACAGCATAGGTAAAAAAATTTGTACTACACAAATGATGAATGTTTCATCATAAGGGGTCTCGAGTGTTTTGTCTTGATTTGAAATTTATATTATTATATATTAAACAAAAGAAAATTGTCTAATTGTATAGTAAACAATATTGTCACCATTTCTTGAGAGTAATGATGCATTTAAAAAAGATACATTTATCGCATTAATTGTAACACTCAAGAGCAACCTGGGAAAGGAAGGTAGAACCCTAGTGTTTATGTACGAACAAACCAACTTGGGATGCATATTTCTTAGCAGCTGATGAGATAATTTGAGACCTATTTTTTTCACTCGGCATAGATAAAAAAAATTTGTACCACACAAAAGTAAGCATGAGCAAAAAAAACCGAAACCGAAAATCGAATCGAAAAATCAGAAAAATCGAACTGAAAAACCGGTTAACCGGATCGAATTTTATGAAATTTTCGGTTCAATTAACCGAACTGATTTTGCTCCCTAGTTCAAGGTTCGGTTTTGGTTCAGGGGAGAAGATTTTTCGGTTACCGCGGTTAACCGATCTGAACCAATTTTTTTTTTTTAATGGCAGCAAATAAATAGTAAATATTAAATAATGATTGATAGCTTGACGATTATTTTCTTTTTGCTTTGCTAACTTTAGGTTTTGTTGGTAACAATTGATATTACAATTCGTATTAAATTTCAATAGGAAATTTAAGGATTAACATTGACTTTGTTGTCGAGTGACAACTAAAAAATAATCAAAGCACTATTGTTTATAATATTGTTGAGTATCAAAAGTTTGCGAATTCAAAACTCCCTCCGTCTCAAAGTTAGAGTTAAATTTTAAAAATGTATAAAAATATTAAGCATTAAATGTATTCGCATTGTTGAAATAGGTTTTCAACCAATAAGAACATTGATATTCTTTTGGAAGAGTGAACTTTGACGATATCATGGGACTTGAAAGAATAATGTTTTTACCAATGAATATGAGATGGAGGGAGTAGTTACTTACTAACCTTTTTAAATTGTGAACTTCGCACATTGAATTTATTTCTATTCGAATTATGTAAACATTATAAAATGTGCAGAGTACGGAATTTACACTAATATTAATTATTCCCTTTGTCTCATAATCATTATCAAATATAGGAACAATAAGTATCAAATGGATTTATATTGTTGAAATGGATTTTCAATCAATAGAACCATTGAAAGTATTCAAAAAACCAAACTTTGACAACACTATGGTACTAGAGAAATAAATATCTTTGGCATTAAGTATGGAACAAAGGGACTAGCGTTGGGCCGAGGCAACCCACCATGTTGAACCGAGGATTGATGTGTCAAAGCTCGTGGAACAGTGCCACTTATTTTATTGTTTTAGAGGATGGGGAAGAGCAGGTCAAGTCGTTGGTTGGCAAGTTAATCATTTTAATAACACTGTAACGTATTAAAATTTGTTTGACTTGAAACCCACCATGCACCACCCCCCCAAAAAAGGATTGTAACCTATTGAGTACAAGCCTCAGCCAAATTTGGTGTGAAACAAATATGGGTGAGTCTGGATTGAACCGACCCAACCTTAGCTCTGGAAAGTAGTATATTTCAATTTGCTCAAACAATCCTAGCTCCAAACACCCCCCAAAAAAAAGAAAAAGAAAAACTCCTCTATATAAAGGCGTCAAGTAGGCAGCAAACTTGAACAACCCAACTCACAAATAAACCAGGAAAGGAAAGAGTGGAAAAAGAAAATACCCTCATGGCTTCATCTTTTCATTTCAGAGTTGCAAATCTGGTGCTATTTTTCGTGATCGCTTGCTCTAAAGAGTATGTGGGTCCATGGGGTCCATACTGCAACCCGAACTCCAACATACCGCCTGATAGTCCAGTGTCAGCCAACATAGACAACTTGCTAGCCGCGATGGTCCGTGCATCCCAAATGAACAATGGGTTTAGTGGCTTATCGTCTGGCACCGGCAAGAACACTATCTATGGGCTGGCCCAATGCCGGGGAGACGTGAACATAAAGGAGTATTGTTATCCATGCATCCAAGACGCGGTCCAACAGGTCATAAATGAATGCCCGGCAAATCCGATGCTCAAATCTGGTATGACTATTGCACTGTCCAGTATAGCCAGGACAACTTCTTTGGCATGGTTGATGCCTCACAAAATGCATTGGTTCGGAACCAAGATGATTACAGGGACCCCGAATCCTTGTTTAGTAAGTTGGGGCCACTATTTGAGGACATCATTAGCAAAGCTATTGAGCACGCCAGCGGAGGAATCGGCACAGGGAAGGTAGACCTGCCAGACAGTCACACTTTGTATAGGGCGGCCCAATGCACAACAGACCTTAGACCTTTTGATTGTGCTCAGTGCTTGGGTGCCGCGGTTAAGGAGTTCGACGATTTCTGCAAACCCAAACGGGGTTGTAGGGTGTACCTCAGTAGTTGCACTGTTAGATACGAGATCTATAACTTTCTCCCTCCCATGATACTGGGTTTAAGAAGATTCAAGGTCAAGCTATGGAAAAGTTGATGTCGAAGTATGAGTTCGGACGAGCAAAAGAAGTTAATAAGCTGATGGGGTCCAGGAAATCTATGATGATTTCATCATTTTAAATCTGGAAAGATGTAGGTATTTACTTAATGTACTGAATGATGCGTGCCATGTGCATGCACCCTTGGAGTCCATATAGTTTTATGGATATTGTGTGTTAAATAACGTGTGCATATATGCACGCTATCTTTTATGAATGTTTAATATAATGCGATTTGAGAATCTGCTAGTCTATTAATAATGAAACCAGTGCTTGTAGGATCGATCTCATTGTCTCAACAATTTGCTGTCATCCAGTGGTTAGGATGTTTGGTTTTCACCTAAGAGACACAGGTTTTTGATTCCTTGCAACAAGAATTATGTTTTATTTTTCAACAACAAAGGTAAAGAGAGCAACATCTATCAAGTAAATATTGTTTATATTTGATTCCTAGCAACAAGAATTGTGTTTTTATTTTTCAACAACAAAGATAAAGAGAGCAACATCTGCCAAATAAATATTGTTGATATTTGATTCTCGGCAACAAGAATTGTGTTTTTATTTTTCTGCGACAAAGATAAAGAGAGCAACATATGCTAATTAGATATTGTTGATATTTGATATCCACATAAATATATATATATATTTTAACCCAAGAGCTTTGGTTTGGATGTCAAAGTAATTAAACAATGCTAAAATAATGTGTATCAACATTAGCTTTATTTATCTGTATGGATACCTTCTTGATTCTAGAGGATAAATATGCTCGAAGTTTTGAATTATCTCTTTCGTTAAAGAATGATCCTATCTCGATATCTAGCTTGTGCCACTTTGTACTTAGCTTTTGTGTGAAAAGCATGAAATAACATTAATGCTCGACTTGTGCAGTTGTGTTTTGCTCGTCTTAGATTTACTGTACATGAATCCAGTTTCTTATCTTGTAGGTCTATGCTTTAGGACCTCCATAACGTTCATTTTCTTGGTTGGCCTGTTCATGTCAGTATGTCACCATGGTTGGGACTTGCGAGCTTCTGCTCTCCAAGTTGGGAGATCAGTGGTGCTTCAAGAAAATGCCCCTTATGAGGATGCCTTGACGCTTGAAACAGATTAAGTGTACCAATAAATCCAGGTATGAACATCCAATTTAGGCCATGTTGGCACTGACGCTAAGGAAAAGCTCATCAATTATGAGTTCGGACAACCTAAACAAATTCATAAGCGAAGGTCCAGGAAATCCGTGATGAGTTCGTCGTTTCAAAAGTATATAGATGTGTTTCCTTAATTTCTTAATAATGTGGGGAGTACGCATGCACATTAGGAGTCTATTCATGTATTTATATGAATACTGTCTCTCAAGTAATGTCACAAGTGTGTCTGCGGGTCAATAATCCGTTGTCGTCCAGCGGTTAGGATATCAGGCTTTCACCCAGGAGACCGGGGTTCAATTCCCGGCAACGGAAATATTGTGTTTTCATTTTTCAGCCTCCTGCTAAACTGAAATCTGTTGCACTCATATCAGCAGAGGTCTTGCCATCACACAGGAAAAATCATGAATTGAATACTAAGCATGAAGTTGCATTGATACCAGCAGGCGCCATATAATCACATTGACATTGCCTGTAGCCTTTTCCTCCTAATTTCCCAGTATTCTTTTTCTCCTTCTTCACATAATCACATGCACATTCCTGCCCATCCGGGACATCTGCAGGCCTGTATGAAGGAACCATAACACAGATGATGACTAACTAGACATGAAATATCCATAGCGCTGGCTCACATTCAATACTGCAAAAGTAAAACAGTACAATGCCATGAAGAGAGCCGTGATGACACCCAATCCAGCACAATCAATATTCAATGCTAAACTTTTTCCCACCTTAAGCAAATTAATGCTTACTTTTGGAACCACTGAAGTACAGCAATGTCATAAATAGCAGTAAGAATTAATCCCGAAAAAAAAATAGCATCCTATGATGTTTAAGGGACTTCAACAAGAAAAAGAGTAAAACCCAATGCTTGCTGCTAATTTTTAACATTACTACATTGTAGAGAAAGTGTTTTTATTGAAAATTGAACATAGACTCTTCTAATTCTTGAGCATGCCTTTTAAGATCAGACTTCCATGGCATCTTGCTTGGAACTTGTATTAGCTAAGTATCATCTCTACTCCAATATACATAAAGTTATTAAGGACGTGCATCAGATTCAAAGTGTCATCAAGCTCTGATGGCTCTTTCTTATATTCTGATCTGTGTTGCAGTGTGATCTTACTTCCTTTGGCCGTCACCTTTTGCATAACTTGGTGGTTTATGTGTTGCAGTGTGATCTTACTTCCTTTGGCCGTCACCTTTTACATAACTTGGTGATTTATCCAAAAAGTGGATGGCGTCTTCTCACCAATCTATAGGCATCTTGGTCTGAACTCTTTTGGTTAGTTTCCTATATCTGTCTCAGCAAAACATTTCCATTTTCTGGTGAGAACATTGCATATAATCCTGATTTGATCCTTTCTAGGCATGCTATAGATGTATACATGTTTCAAACGCAAAAGAGCACTCTGATACAATCTCATATAAATTAAATGTGGGTGAAAGATATCATTGTTATAAGGATATAACACGGGAAAAAATTTTCAACTACTATGTTTTTTTAGTCGTGTTCTGGGTCTAATTGGCAGAAAAGACGTCATCCTATTCTTCTTTTATCCTCTGTAACCAAACGCAAGATGAAGGTGTAAATGTGTTTACTTGGACCTGATAAATAAGGATTTCTTTCTTCCTGGTTGTGAAGAATGTTATATCTGCATTCCTTTTTCTGCCAGGTAAATATTGTTGATATTTAATATGCACATGAATGTTTTCTTTAACCCAGGAGATTCGGTTTGGATGCCAAAATAATTAAACAATGCTAAAATGTGTATCAAGATTAGGGTCATTTATCCTTAACGAATCCTTTTTTATTCCAGAGAATTATTATTTTTGAAAAACTGAATGGTCCCTTTTGTTGAAAGAATGGTCTTTCTAGCTTATGCCACTTTGTACTTTGTTGTGATAAGCATAATATGAGGTCACTCGATTTGTGCAGTTGTGCTTTATTTATGTTGGTTTTACCACACATGAATCCTGTATCTTATCTTCTAGGTCTCGGCTTTATGACCTCAATAACATTCATCTTCTTGGTTGGCGTGTTCATGTCATCATGGTTGGGAGCTTCTGTTCTCCAGTTGGGAGAGTGGTTCATCAAGAAAATGCCGCTTGTTAGCTACATATACTATGCCTTGAAACAGATAAGTGCAGCAATAAACCCAGGTATGATTGTATGAACATCCAATGTATTCCTCTACACCTTAGCCTTGGCATGAAATTCAAGGCAACAAATATTTAAAGGCCAGGGTCATTGTTCCAGATCAGAACAGTCATGCCTTCAAGGAAGTGGTCATCATCAAGCATCCACGTGTTGGTGAATATGCTCTTGCATTTATCACATCAACTGTCACTCTTCAGAGCAACCTGGGTGAGGAAGAACTCTACGGTGTTTATGTACCAACAAACCACCTTTACTTGGGGGACATATTTCTTGTCAGCTCAAGAGATATTATGACGCCTAATCTTTCAGTCCGTGAAGGCATAGGTAGGATGACTGCCAATTTCCTTACTGGTGGAGTTTACATACAGTAAAACATGAAATTTTCTGATTTGTGGTAATCGACTTTGAAGCAGAAATAGTAATCTCAGGAGGCATTTCAACACCTCAGATACTGACTACAGTAGATGCACAAGTCTTGCGTTCAAATAGATCAGGAGATTTTGGCGGTGTATCAGTTTAATGTCAGTATCGCGCAGAGGGTTAAACTTTGGAGCCAATTCAGAAGATCTCAAAAAAGGGTTGAAACAAAAGCGCACAGAATCCAAGCAGTAAATGTAGTAAAAATAAATGAGATCCATTTTGCCTTGGGTTCTTTGAATCTTGATTTTCAGATCAATGGAGGCGCCTCCAGTGATCTGTAATAACTGGGTATTCTTTTTGTCAATTGTAATTATTGATTAGACAAAGGTAGAACAGCATGCCACTGTTTAGTTTGTACTGGCGATATTTTATTTTTTTAAAAATGGGACATTGGAGAGAATGGTTAGTTACTTATGTGGTTATGGCAATACGTAGGAGCCTGTTCCTTTTCTTTTTGCAATCCCATCCCCACTCAAACAAAGAATGTCTACTGCCATTACTGCTCTTTTTGTTGTTTGCTTCCAAAAAATATTTTTACTGCTATTATTTTGAAATATCGTTTTGTTTAATTCTCTTTCATTAAATCATTCGTTCAATCACAATGTAACCCGTAGTAAATTTTTTTTTTTTTAAACAAAAAGTGCACTTTATACATAATGCCACTCCAGTAGAGCTCTTTTTTAGTTGACTGCAGAGAATTATGTAATCAGTTTTGTTTCTCTTCTCAAATAGTAAAACTTATCCTCCATTGTTAGCATTCCGTTGTTGTCCAGCGGTTATGATATCTGGCTTTCACCCAGGAGACCCGGGTTCGATTCTCGGCAACGGAACTTTTTTTACTCTCTCATGTGATAAGCAGTGAAGCACTAAAACATGCGGACTCTCATCCACAACTATATGTATAGCGTCAGACGGTAAATGTCATTTACAAAGGCAGCTTCCTTTCCCAAACAGGTAGGGTTATTCATCAGTTCAGATCTGGCTTATGCCACTTTGTACTTTGTTACTATTCGGGTGTGAAATATATTTTTGACTTTTTTTACTTTATTAATAGTAGCCAAAACTCCTGACAAGATGAAGGAAACAAGTCTAAAAAAGAAAGGAAAACACAAATTAAGAACTCACCCAAGGGCACCTCACAGTGAAGGGGGCAGCAAGTAGGGGAATAAAACTTGGCTTACTACTTTGGTATTGACCTTACCAACGTACTTCCCCATATACAGCAAGAGAACAACAAAGTTCATCTTCTTCGCACAAGTCTACATCTTCCAAGAGACTCGACGCAGGTTCTAGCGGCGAATTATTGCTAGTCTTGCAAAACACAACAGGAATATAGACTTTCAATCATCAATTTAGGCGGTGTATTTTAAGTCTCAAAACAGACAAGTGCAGCAACAAACCCTGGTGTGAACATCCAATTTAATGGTCGTACACCTTAGCCTTATCCTCGCACACGTTAGGCGTGGCACGCACCATACTTGAAATGAAAAGTATCCAAGGAGATGGGCCATTACTCATTCACTCCAAATCATGCGTTTAAGGAAGATGCTATCATCAAGCATCCACACGTTGGAAGTATGCGTTTGCATTTGTCGCATCAACTGTCACTCTCAGGAGCAACCTCGGAAAGGACTGAGGAGGAACCCCAGTGTTTACGTACGAACAAACCAACTCGGGACGCATATTTCTTACCCGCACACGAGATAATTCGAGGCTTTTACGTTTTCGGCCCGTGAAGGCATAGGTAAAACCTGTACGACACAACGCGATTAAGATTTCACAATAAGTGTTCAAAGGTCATTTCACAATAAGTTTTTGTACTCTAACATATCTCCTTACGTGAGTGTATTTCGAGTTTAAAGCGTGGATGTTAGTTGCAAGAACTCCTCTTACCTTTCGCAATAAATCAATATGTGGTTGTTAAGATTCGAACTCGAGATCTCTCGATTAGAAAGGCTATGATACCATGTTCAAATGCCAATTCAAAGAAAAACTTAAGGTTGTAGTTGAAAATTCAGGAATAGATTTATAATCTAACAATAAGATACTTTTTAAACACTTTTGTGGCGTTTGATTGGATGTAACGCATGTAATAGAATTGATTATGTAATGCAATCACTCGTGTAATGTAATCAAATGATAACTATGTTATAATGTTTGTTTGTTTCATATTATGCAATGTAATGAATCTATATTAGATGATATATATGCTAAAACATACACACACATACATATATATACACACACGCACAAACATATATATATATATATAATATATATATATATATATATATATATATATATATATATATATATATATATATATATATATATATATATATATATATATATACATACATATATATATATATATATATATATATATATATATATATATATATATATATATATATATATATATATATCATCTCAAGATTTTGTGCCATTTCAGTAAGTTCTGTGTTGTAGAAGAAGCTGTGGATAATAAAAGTGCAAAAGAAATATAATTATATAAAGTTGCATTTAATGGAAGATCAAAAAATATTTATGTTATAACGGATACGAGAAAGTATAAACAAATTGACAAATACATACAGATTTAATGTGGTTCACTAACAATGTATTAACTACGTCCACAGGTAGAAGAGAGGGATGATTTTATTCATCCGATGATGTTGGAATACAGAGATACCGTGCTAGGTTTGTAAAAAGGGGGCAAAGAAAACAGATTGAAGGCATTCTAATAATTTCTTAAAATAATAAAATAGGGGAAAAAAGCGAGTATAAAGCACAGACAGAGTGAGATGATGCCCATTATTATTGTGTGAATCCAATTGTGAGAGTGAAGCCCCTTAAACAGAGGTGGTATCATTAATGCAAGCTTTATACATATAAATGATACCCATCACTAGAAACATATAATTACTATAAAAATTTCTGAATTACATATAAGCATTTCTATGGACTCATATAAAGGTTTACTAAATAACGTTATCATTTATATGCAATCACTATAAACAATATATATATATATATATATATATATATATATATATATATATATCTCTCTCTCTCTCTCTCTCTCTCTCTCTCTCTCTCTCTCTCTCAATATATATTAAACAATATATATATATAATCGATAACTTTTATCCAGTACGAACAAGATATCTATATTGGGCATCATTCAGTTTACTCTGCAATTTTCTCGAATTACTGATAATTGATTTAGATTCAACCTCAACGAACTAAAATCAATAAACTTCTACTGAAATTAACTATAATTAAGAGGAAGAGGAAACCCACCTCGAATCCAAGCTGAAGGACCCGTACAAGGGTTGATTTGGTGGTGGAATTCGAACTCCCGAAACCCTAGCTCTCGAACATGTGGTTCACGTAGCTGCCTCTAGGGTCGCCGGACTCGAGCCGCCGGTCCTTACCGACACCGGCCGACCCTTGTCCGCCGCCGACCCGGCCGTGACGCGGGTCTGGCCGGCCCACCGTGCCCTCTCCTTTCTCCCACTCGCTCGACCGCTCTCTCTCCCTCTCTTTCGATGCTTTGGGATCGGGTTGGCGGGGTGTGGGACGGCTGGTCGCCGCAGCGCCTCGCCGACCTCCCTCTTTCCATCTCGGGGCATCGCTGGCTTGAGGTCGCGGGCTGGGTTCCCTTGAAACTCCCCCGACGCCTTTCTCTGTTTTTTTCCCAAAAATCAGGGGCTTCGGCCCCTTGTGATATGTATTATTTATTTATTTATTTATTTTTTCTTTTCTTTTGTTTTGGATAATTACCTCGTCACATCATAATTAATACGAGCCTATCCACTTATCACATCATAATCTATTCCAAAGGTTCGATTCAATAAATTGCAAAACTAGTCCCAAAGCTCACCAGTTCAGTCATATTTGGGAATCTACTCAATATAGTACCCGATAATAATCCTCTATAACAATAAAATAGGAGGAGTATTCCTCTTAATAAAAACAGCACCTAAGCAGGCACGTCAATATTATTTCAATGTCTAATGATATAAAATAGCGGAATAAGGGGATAAAATCCTGGGTGTTACAAAAATTGTGACGGAAATTGATGCTTCCGTCAAAAATTTTTGGCGTGTTCAGCCAAAAACTCCGTCAAAAATTTTGATCAACAAAAAACCCATTAACTTCACAGTTCTGACGGACAACCTACTCGGTTAAAATTTTCCGTCAAAAAATGTTCTGATGGGACGGCAGTCCATCAAAATTTTCGTACCGCAGTAATACTGACAGGGTGTCAGTCCAATTCAGTATGTTCTGTCACTAGGAGTTTTGACGGCACGTCAGTCCGTCAAAATTTCTCCGTCAGTAGTTTTGACGGGTCGGTCGAAATGACCATTTTGACCAATGGTTTCTTGACGGGCGTTACTTATTTTTGACGGATTTTTTGATGACCGTCGTCTCAAAATTGTGACGGAAATTGATGCTTCCGTCAAAATTTTTGACGAGTTTAGCCAAAAAGCCCGTCAAAAATTTCGATTAGAAAACCCATTGGCTTCGCAGTTCTGACGGACAACCTAATCGATCAAAATCTCCGTCAAAAAATATTCTGATGGGCAGTCCGTCAAATTTTTCGTCACAGTAATACTGATGGGGTGTCAGTCCGTCAGTATGTTCTATCTACTAGGAATTTTGACGGCATGTCAGTCCGCCAAAATAGTCCTTACGTTCATATCGTATTTGTCCTTTGTCCATTGATTATGTGTTAAGTAATTGAACAATTTCTGTTATGTTTTTTGATTGTGTGTTGAAACTATGTATGTACTTTTAGAACAATTCTGATAATGCGACTGTATATTAATTTTAGGATTCTATTACGTAACTAATTTTACTGAATTCGTTTGTTGACGTGCTTCGACACTAGAATAGGAAAATAATGTGAGCTCAATTTTGACAGATTTTTTGATGACCGCCGTCTAAAATTGTGACGGAAATTGATGCTTCCGTCAAAATTTTTGACGGGTTCAACCAAAAAGCCCGTCAAAAATTTCCATCAAAAAAAGTTCTGATAGGTAGGGGTGTCAAAGTCGGTTAACCGAAAATTGGTTAACTGGCTTTTCGGTTCGGAGAAAATGCGACCGGTTAACCGAAAATCGGTTAATTGAAAAATTCGGTTCGGCCAAAAGCCGAACCGTAAACCGAACCAAAATATCCGGTTAACTGAAAATTTAGTTCGGTTTACGTTTAACCGAATCTTGTACACCTAAATTTACTTTTTTTTTTGGGTTTTTTTTCCCTATGAATCCCCTATTTTTTATTTTTTAAAAAAAATCGGTTCCGTTCGGTTAACCATGGTTAACTGAAATTTTTTGAGCCCGGAACCGAAACCGAACTGTGAATCGGGAAAAAAACCGGTTCGGTTAACCGAACCACATATTTAAAGAAAATTGATTAGGTTAACCAATTTTGCGGTTCGGTTTTTCCGATTTTTCGGTTTGGTTTTCGGTTTTTGGTTTTTTTGTTTTTGCTCACCCCTACTGTTAGGACAGCAGTCCGTCGAAATTTTCGTCACAGTGATACTGATGGCCATCAAAATTTTTGACTGCATGTCACTCAGTCAAAATTTTTCCGTCAGTATTTTTGGCCATCAGTCGAAATGACCATTTCGACCAACGATTTATTGATGAAAAGATGGCAATTTTTTCGGAAGTTTTTTGATGAAAAAGATGGCATTTTTTGGGGCATATATGTTGAGAAAACTAGAGGAGATGAATATATCACCGTTAGAGCTTGCAAAGAGGCAATGTACATCTTTAATTAAATATAATTAAGAGAATTAATGTTAAATTTTTATATAAATTGGGCCTTAAAGAAGCAATTCATGTATGAGGTTCCAATTCAAAACTAATTGGCAATAAATAGAGTAACTCACAAGCTTATTTATATACTTAAGCCATTTTATTTTATCAAAATAGGACAACCCACTTTTATACTCCACCAATTTAATAACGGAGTTTGATTGTAAGCAAAGGACTTAGAATTTATTTCAACACATTAGGGTAACAAAAGGGCTAATTAACTTCAATAAGCGCAATTTAACGATCATGCCGTCCCTCTACCTCAAGTATAACAGCCATCCACCAACAGTTACTCAACTGCCACTTGAGCTTAAACTAACTAACTTAATTAATTCTTTTTTATGAGAACTGGGATCAATCGAGAATCTCCAATTATATAGTTCTTGCCTTCTTGTATGATTTAAAATTTTCTAACCAAAAAAAAAAGATTAAAAATTTAATTTTAGCATATCGGGTGGTATTTGATTGGCAATTAATGAAGTTTTGATTGTTCGTGAGATGTGAATGAAGTTTTGATTTGTAGTTAAAACTAAAATTTTGGAAAAAAAAATAAAGTTATAAATATCGTACCGATCATCATATCATTTTTCATTGGAATAAGACAAATTGGATTTATGTACCGTTGTATCAGGCACGTACCACTATTTAATTTCAAAAAATTTAAAGAATTAAATTACAAAAATTAGAAATTTTAGTGTATTAAGTGGTATTGATCGAAAATATCAGTACAACTCCGTATTTGACGGTAAAGAGCGGTATTGGCTGGTACAACACGGAACAATCGCGTGCACCGTTTCTTGAATGTTCACGTTTGAATGGGTTTAAAGAACACAAATAACGAGATTATTGACTTGAATTATATATTATTGGTTCATACAAGACAGAACCTCTCAGTATAGGTTTAATTTTTATTCAAGAAGAATAAGTGTCAAACTATTTAAATTAGAGCTATATTGTATGCATATAAATATGTAAATAAGATTTCCAGGTATAACTAAATATAACATATTTCTAGGATCAAGAAGAACCGTCTTTATATTTATAGGTATAAGACTATCTATATACATTTAAATTATTAAAAATATGTTTAAAATGGAATTTTTATTTAGCGTGGTTGCGCTTTTATAGTTAGTCATGCCCATAACAACTTAACATATTTCTTTAATACTCTAATGCCACAGCATGTATGGAGTAATCCTAAATCAATGATGGCGCTTTTACATTCTCGAATAGGCCAATATTATTAATTGATGTAAATACTAAACTTTGTTAGAAGGATCATAACTCCAATTGTCCAATATTATGTGGTCACTGATTGAAATCCAGTCTATTTTATCGCATTGCTTGCCAATTAAATGACGAACTATTTTCTTTGATGCCCCTTGCTCGCTGACGTCTCATTGATCCCCAATTTTCAGAAGCCCCCCAAAAAAAAAAAAACCAATTAATTTTCATTAGTTTTGTGAACTATTCTCTTAATTATCTCTTGGAGAATTGAATAAGAAAGAAAAGGGAGGGCGGCCGATCAAAACAAAACAAGGGAAGAAAACAAGCAGACAGGAGGCACGTGAAGATTGAAAACAAGGGAAGAAAAACAAAAAAAGGGCGGCCGATCGAATAGTTTTGAAATACATATGAAAAACATGATCTACATGTAATCAATGGAGGTGGTGAGGAGAGAGAAAATGGGGGGATGGACAGCGATGTTAATTTTAGGGTTGATAACTGCAATAAAATCTGAGAGGGAGTGTTTGTTTGATTGTGGATTGCCTACTACACGCACGTTGATTAGTAAGAGGAGCAAAAACAGATGTTTTTCCCATTTATCATATATGGCCAGTACTAATTAATGGCAAACTTAATTTTGTCTAATTTAATTTGACTGCAATCAGCTTTCAATCTTCACACGCTTCCTCTCTTATTGTACGTAATCATCATACGTACCAATACTTGAGTGCTTTGATGTTTTATACACTTTGCATGTACTGATATTCTTTTAAGCCATGAATGATGAATTGATATAATTAATTTAACTGCATCCCCCTCCAAAGAAAGTTGTATCACACTTTCTCTCACTATTCTTTAATTTTGACGTGATCATGTATATACTTCTTTTATTGAATTAATTTTCATTCTTTTGTTCATAAATTTCCAATACGTAATTCTGTCGAACCTACAATTAATTTTTATAATATCTAGTTTATCATTCTCATATATGTTCTCAAATCAGTAATTTTTTCAAAACATTAATCAAAAGAAAATAAAAGAAAATCAATTTTTGTACGTTATCGAACTAATTTTCAAGTTTAAGTAGATCTCTCCCATTTGAGTTAGTAAGCATCCCTAACCTTGCCATTTTTAAATATAATCTTCTAAGCATTTCAGTCTTTTAAGAATGTTTTTTTTTATATCTATGTGGTCTCTTGTTGAAGGTCATATGTTTATTTCTATTTTAATGACCATTTCGACCAACGGTTTATTGATGGGCTCACTTCTGTCAAAAAATTCCGTCAAAAAGTCTATTTTCTGTCAAAAAATCAACTTTTTTCCGTCAAAAATTCCATCAAAAAATAGTCCTCCATCTTGTAGTACATAGATATAAATAAGAATATGTACAGTTGAACCCATCCCATCGCCTGCCCATTATTTATTGAGACTAATTGTAAGAGTGAAGCTCTTCCCATAAGTGAAAACTAACAGAGATACGATTTCCGCCGTAGCCAAATTCATTGGGCTTCTCGTGTATAGCTGCATGCCTCTTTTTTGTTTTTATTTTTGTTTTTAGTTCAAATGAGTCACGAAACTAATGTAATATAATAGAAGGAGAGAGAATCGAACCTGAGGTAGCTAGTGTACTCAGACCACAATCTTAATCAATTGGCTAAGATTTCATCAGTTTTTTTTATTTTTATGTAAGCAAAATGATTCATGCAAAACTATCTCCTCATTGGGGAGTAAGATGCTTTTTGGTATCAATTGCAATTTAATTTTTTAACAATTGGATAATGTGAAATAATTTAAAGTACGAAGGGATATACCTATGCTTTGATTGCCATAAGACATGGAGAGGCATATTCATTTTTATTTTTTTTTTGGGAGCACAAGCTATGTGGGGTGCCGGGTGCATGGGGTGGATCAATTGTGACTTGCGCATGGGGCGCTTTGCGTTGCCCAAATGGTAAAGGCATTTGGTAAGAGGTTGGTGGGGGTGGTGGTCGCGTGTTCGAATCTTCACAAGTATGGTTTTGCTGTTTGTCAAAATTAAGACAGGGTATATTTTATTTAGTTTGCATGCTAGGACACGTAACATGACATATATTATTTAGTTTCAATGCATGCTGGGATAGTGCAGTGCTCAAGTGGGGTGAGGTGTTAACATATTACAAATTTTGTGACCCTTTTTAATCAAGATAGTATAGTATTTTTACCATTAATTTTGACATGTAATATTTAATTAATGTCTTTACCTTGCAAAAAAGAGAGATTTGGGATTTGCTTCTAGCTTAATCTAGATAAGGTAAAATTGAAACGGAAATTTATTTTAAACTGACATCAACGTAAAAAGAAAATAGTATAAAGGACTTTATTTTTAGAGGCAAAATCAAGGGCAAAAAAAAATCTTTTTAAATCTACAATCATTATTTGCAAATTATTGTGTCTTATTTACTGATTCTAGTCAAATTTGTATTTAACAAGTATGCTAATACTGTTTTGGAAAGAGTCAAATTAATGAAAGTTAATTTTGATAAACTTGTGAATTTAAGAATCAAATGTGAGAGCTTAAAGATGGAATTTGGTGAGTTTGGGATCTCTTTTAGGTTCAGTGCAATATTATGACTATGTTGTATCATAAAAAAATATGAAAAAAGTATTTAATAAATATGAAAAAATTATTAAAAAATTAGAGCGTGAATTAGACAAATATTAGTTGTACAACATAATGTAGTTCAACACCCATGATTTAAACACAGGCTCCGCCCCTGTTTTTTGGGAGGGGGGAATCATATACGCTGATGGTAGTCTGATAATTATCCCATGTGTTTATTTATTTTCCTTTTGCTTTGCTAAATTTTAGGTTTATTGGTAATAATTGATATAAAATTTTTATTAAATTTCAATAGGAAATTTAAGAATCAAGTTTGACTTTGTTGTCAATTGATTATTGAAAAAATAATCAAAGCACTATTGTTTATAATAACTTTGAGTATCAAAAGTTCGCTAATTCAAAATTATAATTACTTACTAACTCTTTTAAATTGTAAAGTTTTCCAATTGAATTTATTTCTTTTTACATGAATTATATAAGCATTAAAAAAACGGATGGAATATGGAATTTGCACTAATTTTAGTTATTTCCTTTGTCTCATAGACTCATAGTCATTATCAAATATAGGAAAAAGGTGAAAGTAAACTTTAAATCTAGGATAAAACCACTACATCAATTCCCCTATATCTCGTCCATTGGTTGATTTTTTGGGGTATTGGATTGTGAAAAACAAATTTTAAATGGATTTATATTGTTCATATGTATTTTCAATCAAAAGAACTACTAAATGTATTTAGAAAAGCAAACTTTGACAATATTATGGAATATGGACTAGAGAAATAATGATCTTTGGCATTAAGAATGAAGGGACTAGAACTAGGGCATAGGTTGGGTCGGGGCAACCCACCCAGTTGAACCGAGGATTAATGGGTCAAAGCTAGTGGAGTAACACCCCTTGTTTTGACGGTTTTAGTGGATGGGGCATAGCGAGTAGGGTTGTGGTTTGGGCGCTTCAATCATTTTAGTTGCACTATAATATCATTAAAATTTGTTTCACCTGAAAGTCACCCTATCTCGAAAAAAAGGGGGGATTAGATTTAAAGTGAGACAGATATGGTGAACTTAGCTTGAACCGGCCTGGGCCTCAGCTCTAGAAGGAAGTATATTTCAGTTTGCTCAAACAGTCTTAGCCAAATCCTCCCCCCAATAAAAAAAGAAAAAGAAAAACCCCCTCTATATAAAGCCATCAAGTTTGCAGCACACTTGAACAACCCAACTCACAAATAGACCAGGAAAGGAAAGAGAGAAAAAAGAAAAAACCCTTATGGCTTCATCTTTTCATTTCGCAGTTGCAAATCTGCTCCTATTTTTCGTGCTCGCTTGCTCTCAAATGGTTCCCCACGGTCATTACTGTAACCCGCACTCGAGCATACCCGCTGGTAGTCCCGTCTCAGCGAACATAAAAAACGTGCTAGCCGCGATGACCCGTGCATCCCAACTGGAAAATCTGTTCAGTGGCTTTTCGTCTGGCGTCGGCGCGAACACTGTCTATGGGCTGGCCAATTGCCGGGGAGATCTAAATATACGGCAGTATTGTATTCCATGCATCCAAGACGCGGTCCAACAGATCCAAAAGATATGCCTCGGCAAATCCGATGCTCAAATCTGGTACGATTACTGCATCGTCCGCTATAGCCGGGAGAACTTCTTTGGCACATTTGATGGCTCACGTCTAGCAACCATACGGAACCCTGCTGATTACAGGGACCCCCCATCCTTGTTTAGTAGGTTGGGGCCACTATTTCGTAACATCATTAACAGAGTTGTTGATCCTGCCAACACTGGAATGGTCAAAGCGCAGACAGTCCTGCCAAGCGGTGTCACTTTATATGGAGGAGCCCTATGCACGCGGGACCTCAGACCTGTTGGGTGTACTCTGTGCTTGTATACTGCGGTTAGGCACTTCGATAGTTTCTGCAAACCCAAACAGGGTTGTAGGGTGTTCCTGAGTAGCTGCTTTGTCAGATACGAGATCTACCGCTTCACAGCCTCCCTTGACGCTGGGTTTAAGAAAATTCCCGGCCAAGCTATAGAAAAGTTGATCGGGGATGAGTTTGGGCAAGCAAAACAAGTTAATAATACGCTCACATCCGGGAAATCTATGATGATTTCATCCTTTTAAAACTGGAAATGTGGGTATTTCCTTAATGTACTAAACAATGCATGCAGTGTACATGCAGCCTACGAATCCATATACTTCTATGTATGTTGTGTGTTAAATAATGTGTGCATATATGCACGCTATCTTTTATGAATGTATAATATAATGCGATCTGAGAGTGGCTAGTCTACGAATAATGAAACTACTGTTTGTAAGATCAATCTCATTATCTCAACAATTTGTTGTCTTCTGGCACGCGGTTAGGATCTGGTTCTCCATCAAGGGACACGGGTTTTATTCCCGGCAACGAAAATTATATTGCGTTCTTATTTTTCAGCATCCTGCCAAACTGGAATCTGTTTCGTTGCTTCTCGTATACAAAGTACTAGGTGCATAACTACAAAAACAATGGCTACATCTCTGGATCTCCAGCAAACAATGGCTACAAAAACAATACCTCAGATACTGGCTACCATTGTTTGAGGAAATAGTGATCCAAGTCCCTCTATGATCTACTAAAGTAAGTCCCTCTATGAGCTGCTAAAGCAAGAATAGGTCTGATGGTAGCCCTGTTGTTTGAGGAAATCTGCAAGTTTGGCAAACTATTGCCTAGAGGCATGTTTAAGCCCATAGAGTGACTTGGTTAGTTTGCAGACTTTGTTGTTAGGATTAGGGATGTCTTCAGGCATTCTCATATACACTTCTTCATACAAGTCACCATGTAGAAAGGCATTATTCACATCCATTTGAAAAACATGCCAATGTCTATGAGCTGCTAAAGCAAGAACAAGTCTGATGGTAGTCATCTTCACAATAGGTGAGAAAGTTTCTATAAAATCAATTCCTTCTCTTTGTTTATTACCTCAAATAACCAACCTTGCTTTGTATCTCTCAATAGAGTCATCAGCTTTGAGATTAATTTTGTATACCTATTTACAACTAATAGCCTTTTTTCCAAGGAAAAGATCAACTTCAGTCCAAATATTGCTAGTCTGTAAGGCCTGTAATTCAGACTCCATTGCTAATTTTTTTAATTTAGGACAACACTCACTTTCATATTCTTTGTAATTGTCAATGTGAGGCAATACCTACTTTTATACTCCCACACACTCTTCACATGTGGGCTACTAATAAGGCCCAACACGTGCACAATTTTTAATCAAACATAGACGGTGGCAAATGAAGATCGAGCAACCTTACTCTAATACCATATTAAATTTTTTTATATTAATTGGATCTTAATTAGACCAGTTATGCGCATAAGCTTAAATGAATATTGAGCAACTTGCTTAGATAATTAATAGTTTTGTTGTTTAAATAATAGAAGTTAACAAATCACGAATGGAAGATTTTTTCCCCCCCGAAAAGAGATTTACATAGTTACTTATAATTCCGAAGATTTTCTTTCCAAAAAAAAGACAATGCTCAATAATGATAAATTAGTGTACTATATTACTAATACTACTTCCAACATTACTAAAGTCGATTACGGATAATCTATTTCGCATATTTGGTTTTCACTTTTTACCAAACTTTGGTAATATGAAATATTATAAAGACACATTGTCATTTACACATATTTTGATATTCTATAACTCATTTGCTATAAAAAAAATTCAATTATTTTGTCAAGAAATAAGAAAAGTTTTGATTTTCATCATTATTATTTTTCTATATCTATTTGAACATAAACATAAATAAATACACGGAATATTAGATATCTTAGATACAATGCAATCTCTATTATAGATCCTATACATACAAAAAAAAAAAAAAAGCACCAAAATTAACTACCAAAAGATAATAATTTGCTTTCAATTTTCAATGTAAAAAGTCTAACTGGGTATTAACAATTTTTTGACGGTAAGAGTATCTTCCCTTTAACACATTCTTATTATGATACTTTTACTATCAATTGTAAACAATTATTATAATTAGAAAACTTATGAGGCTCTTCATGCCTTACATGATCCTTAACACTAATTATACTTTTTAAAAAGTTAATTTGTTCTCAGCTACAATCAAATGTGCATAAATTAGGTTGTATTTAGATGTTACTATTTTTGAACAAAAGGAAAAAAAAGTTATTTATTGGCTACTTCAACCATAATTATCTATTTTTTTTTTCTTTTCCTAATTCTTAGGATAAATAATATTTACTACAATTTATTGTGACCAAACATGTTATTAGCTTCCTTAAGCCTATAATACGTTCTATTAATATATTTTAATGAAAGTCAAAAAGAAGTTGGTCTATTGATATATCTACCATATTATATTTGGACCTACCTTAGTATTTCTATTTTTTAAATGTGTTATAATTATAAGTAGATATTGACATAATTAATTTTATTTTTGAGATAGTTTAGTATTCAAATTTGAATATGTGATCTTTATATTTAAATTTGAATACTAAATCTTGAGTTGATATTATAATTTTCTATATGTTAATATCTTTGAAATCGTCAAGATTTTCCTAACTGTAATAACACCTTTTAAGCTAATATATTTTAAAAATTTGTTGCTGCCAAAAATCAGCTTTTAAATAATCTGCTTAACAGGATCTCCAGCTACAATCAGGCAAGTAGCCGTTGGGAATCAATGTGATAAACGTTGAGAAAAACTGCAAAATTCAAGGGTCACTCTCTTAATGATGTCCTAACATCTCCAATATTTTTGCCTATAAATAGGGAGGCGTTTGCAGCTGAAGATGATAGAAGAAGGAGAGCTACACTTGCAAATCAAGAAGAATACGTTGAGAGAACTTGATACATCGAGTTTATATTAGTATATCTATTGTGTTTATTTACTCCTGGTTATAAAGTGTATCTTCGTATCTTTCTTTATATTAAGTTGAATTGATTAGTTGGAGGACCGACTACTCAAGTATGGTTGAGGAGTAACGCGTACATTGGGACACCTGTACTAGGTTGTACGATTAGTCAATCGCATGTAATCGACAAACCTAATAAAAGAAAAAAGTTTAAATCCCATCAGCCAGGAGCACCCGTAAGTGGAGGATTAATTATGCGTGCCCAAACCTCTGCAAATTGTATGTTTTGTCCACACCTACATTTTTCGCATTTCTATTTCGATTATTTTGTGACTTTGATAATCACTCTATTCACTCCCTCTAGAGTGATTTAATTAGCCAAATCAGGCCAATACGTGTAAATTATTACATGAGTTTGGCTCCATTTGAAACATGAATCACAAAAGTTGGCTCCCATTAAACTGTTTAGGTTCGTTTAGTTGGCTCTCATTAAGTATGCACTAGGTATGCATTTGAAACATGAATCACAAAAGTTGGCTCTCATTAATTTGTTTTGGTTCATTTAATGACTTCTGCGCGCAGACGACAACTATTGCTTTTTTTTTTTTTAACCTGTCTTCAAGAGAAGTAATATAACTACAATTTTGTAGACTGAACACATTAGTTATATAAGTTTGGCTCGACTTGCAACGTGAATTGCAAGCATCGCCATTTAGTGATTGCTGTTGCAAGCTATAGTTATGTTTAGAGGTGGATGTCTTAGGTTTGAATCTCATCCAAATTGAATTACGCATAAGGTAAGGCTGAATTTTTATGGCAATCACGCTTACATCCCAAACGACATTTGTGTAAGGGGTATATCAGAAAATAAAATACTATGCGTGGAGTAGCGTATGACCATCAAACTAAACTTGATTAGTACGATTCTTGTAGAGTAAAGAACATGTAAGACCCTTTGGGGGGTGGGGGGAAGGTGCATGAGTATCTTTGCAGAATTGTTGTGCTTTCTTATCTTGAAGTGTACTTTTCACATATGTGGTTAGATCTAGAAAACATAAAATCGTCAATCTAATTAGTTACCCAGCTTGAACCGGATTTTTCACAAGACTGTTTGTATTTATAAGATAATGTTGTCCTTCATCTGGCTCTGGTTACCAAAGAGCACATCAAGTAGGCTGGTGTTGGGAGCCCAAAACATTTTGAACCATCACACCAAATTGTAAACCGATGCTCTGTTCCATTTCGCATTTTTTAGGATTTAGTTAAGAGCTTACATCTTCTTACATCTTCTTACAGCTTCTTACATCTCCTTACAGCTCCTTACATCCTTAACATAATTCTTACATTTTCTTACATCTTCTTTCTATAACAACTCCTTACATCTATCCTTACAGCTCCTTACATCTTCTTACAGTTCCTTACAACTCCTTACAGCTTCTTCCATCTCCTTCCATCTATCTATCTATCTTAAACGTAAAATAGAATAGGCCTAAAATCAAATACTTCTATAGGCTAGCCAAGCTAATTTAAATATCTACTTAACAACGTGAACCTAGAAACCAATTTGATTTTGGTTGAAGGTTTTCAAACCTATGGTTAACTTAAACGGATCGCTTTATTTTTAAACCTTCTAGTATTTATTTTCTTGCAAATTTTATTTGTAATATGACAATTTGCTTGAATGTATACGAACATTTAGTTAAGATTTATCTAGGTTTATAAGTTCTGAACAATTTCCAAAATCCCGTAAACATTGTGATGTACTAATATCCCCATCCCTTCTAAGACAATTATTTAAGTTTCAACTTAGCTATTTTTGTTTGTCTAATGAGACATTAAAATTTTTATTGTCATAAACAAAGCAAAAGGAACGCAAATTAGTGTAACATCTCATGCATCCCATGAGTCCTTAATACTAGTTGTACTTTTTAAAAGTTACCAATTGTTCTCAGCAGCAATCGAATGTGCATAAATTAGGTGGTATTTAGATGATACAATTTTTGAAAAAAAGGAAAAAAATGTTATTTATTGGCTACTTCAAACCCTATGTATCTGTTTTTTTATTTTCCTTTTTTTCTCGTTCTTGGGAGAAATAATATTTAGTACAATTTATTGAGACCAAACATGTAAATTACATAAGTTCGGCTCTACTTGAAACGTGAATCATAAAAGTTGGCCCTCATTAAATTGTTTTGGTCATTTAGTTGGCTCTCATTAAATTGTTTTGGTTCATTTAATGACTACTGCATATGATAGCGCTTTTTTTTAAATTTAAAAAAACCTTTCTCTGGGAGAAGTAATATTAACTACAATTTTTTAGATTGGACATATTATTGCATAAGTTTGGTTGGACTTGCAACGTGAATTACAGGTATCGCCATTGAATGATTGCTATTGCAAGCTATAGTTATGTTCCGAGCTAGATGTTTTAGGTTTGAATTTCCTCCAAATTTAATAATTACGCATAAAGTAAGGATGGACTTTTGCAGCAATTATGCTTAAAGCTTAAATGGCATTTGTGTGAGGGGGTATATCAGAAAATAAAATACTATTCATGCAATAGCGTACGTCCATCAATTTAAGATGACTCCTGTAGAGTAATGAACATGTGAGTCCTTCGGGAGAGGGGGCAAAGGCGCATGAGCATTTTTGCAGAATTTTTATGCTTTCTTGTCTCAAAATATACTTTTCACACACGTAGTTGTTGTTAGATCTATAAAACATATAAGTTGTAAATCAAATTAGTTACCAAGCTTGAATTTAATTTTTCACGAAAAGGCTTGTATTTATTAGATAAGGTTGTCCATCATCTCCATTCCGACGGAATTTCCGATCGAAAAAGCAAAATTTTCCCATCGGAATATGAATTTTCCGATGAAATTTCCAAACGAAGGAGGACGTCAGAATATGGCTAATCGAAAGCCTTTCCGATAGACTAACACAATCCATCGGAGGATTTTCTGACAGAATTCCGACAGAAAATTTTCAGCGACGACCGATGGAATATCACTAGCCGTCGGAATTTCAAAATTCAAAAATTTTAAAAAATCCGTCAGAACTCCATCGGAATTCGTCGGGATTCTGTCTGCGTTTTTAAATTTTATTTTAAAAAATATAAAAAAAATTTCCAATGTATCTAACACATTCTCGTTGTTGACGTTAAATTGATATTAACATTAAATTCTACTTAATTGTAAAAAATTATATTCTTTAACAATATATTAAACTACAAAATTGAGAACAGATTATCAACTTAACAAACTAACAATAACATGGCAAACTAACTATATAAACTATCAAATTTATGTAATTACATGCAAACTTTATAAAAATTTTTAAATTCAATGTATGTACTTAATTCACTACAAATTTGTACAAATTACACACGAGAAAATCTTTTCAAAAAGTCGATGACAAATGACGGGGGAGGAGGTGATCGGGCGGTGGGGTGGCCGCAAGCAGCAACGGGGGTGATGACAAGCAGTAATGCATTGCTCCCCCACTCTCTCTCTCTCTCTCTCTCTCGCTCTCTCTATTTTGTGAAACGAGCACCGAAAAATGAAGTTTGGAGCGAAATTTATAAGAGAAATTCCGACAGAATATTCTGTCAGAATAAAAAGTCATTTTTTCCGACGAAGTTTCGACAGATTTTTCCGTTCGAATGCTCAAAAAAATTGAATTTTCCCTGCATTCCACTCGGGTTCAAAAAAACTTTTCTGAATTTTTTAATATTTTCTAACGGAATTCCCTCGAAAACATCGAAATTCCGTCGAAAAATTTGTCAGAATTCTAGCGAATCTATCAGAATATGTCAGAATTCCGTCGGAGATTCAAATGGACCTGTTAAGACCTAATCTTTGGGACAAAAAACCCACAGACAAGTTTGTTGGCTAATATACTATCTAACAACATGATCTGTTACGTCGGGACGTTACAATTATTTATAATTAGGCATTATAATTTTTTTGAGAAAAGAAAAAAATCATTTATTGACTGCTGCAAATGATAACTACCTCCGTTTTTTATCTTTTTCTCTTTTCTTTTCTTTTCTTTAATTTGGTGAAAATATTTAAAAGTATCTTTTAGCATGCGATATGTCACTACTCTTATTTGAGAAAGCCTATATCATACTCGTAGAAATACATATTTTTATAAGTCAATGTCAGCATCATATATTAAAAATTGTTTATATGACAAACACATATTAGAAAAATATATATATATATATATATATATATACGTGGCAAGTAATAATATACACCCCTAAGTGTATGATATATATTACTTTATTTGATCAAGCTATCTCAGCTCCAATTCCCTCACTCACACTCCCGCTCCCGCTCCCTCTCCTTGCACCCCCAACCCCACACCCAACCCAGCAGGGGGGGGGCGGAACCCTCTATATAAAAGGCACCAAGTATGCAGCAAACGCAAATAACAACCCAACTCTCAATTCACAAATAGACATGGAAACAGAGGGGGGAAAAAAAACCTCATGGCTCCATCATTTAGTAGTTGCAATTCTGGTGCTGCTTTTCATGATGGATTGCTCTCAAGGGTTGGCTCCGTCGGGGCACTACTAAATGAAAGGATGGAGGCATGAGGTTTTTCTTTTTCCTCTCTTTCGTTGTCTATTTGTGAATTGTGAGTTGGGTTGTTGTTTGCGTTTGCTGCATACTTGGTGCCTTTTATATAGAGGGTTTTTTTTCCATTGGTGGGGTTGGGTGTGGGGTTGGGGGTGGGAGTGGGAGCAGGAGCGGGAATGTGCGTGAGGGAATCGGAGCTGAGATGGCTTGATCAAATACTGAAATAAGGTATTATATATATCATACGTAGAAGTGTACTACCGCAAAAACACCTCGATCATAGAGCCCGACAGTCTTGCGTCAATAAACATAGATAACTTGCTGAGGGGGATGAGATCGAGCAGCAATGCTGTGTTCATGGACGAGGACAACCATATCTATGGCTTGGGCCAATGCCGGGGGGATTTGGACATGAACACATGTTCTGCATGCATTGGAGATGCATCCCTCAACATCAAAGCGAGTTGCCCCGACGTATCCGATGCTCAAATCTGGTATGATGAATGCACATCAGGTATAGCCGGAACATGTTCTTTGGCAAATTTGATGCCTCAGATAATAATGCGGTGATTCCAGACACGGAGGACTACCGTCCCCTGCATCCAGCTTGAGGTCGGGGTTGGCAAAACTGCTTGATAAAATCAAAGCTCGCATTGCCACTGATCCCACCCTTGGAGGATTTGCCAACGCGGAGCTGCAGCTCACACGGTCCAATACGTTGTATGGGGTGGCCCAATGCACTCAGGACTTCTCGTCTGATGTTTGTGGTAAGTGCTTTGAGGGCACAAAAGCTGAGTTTGAGGACAACAAACCCTGCAGTGGCAAAGTGGGTTGTAAGGTATTCTATGGTAGCTGCGATTTCAGATACGCGTTCAAACCATTTTTGTGCCCCTATGCTAATAAGTTCGAGAAAATCTCAGATAAAGCTCTGGAAGAGTTGACCAGGTACAAGGCTAAACAAATTGATGAGCTGAGTTCCAGGAAATCTATGATGGTTTCGTCGTTTTAAATCTGGAAATTAGACATACTTCCTCAATATGTTAAATAATATGTGTGTGTATATATATATATATATATATATATATATATGCATGCACACAACCAGTCTGTTTATGTACTTTTATGTTATATTGTGTGTTAAATTATGTGTGCATGTATGCACACTATAAGGTCTGTTTATGTGCTCTATGCACACTATGAGGTGCGTCTTTGTGGTCTTTCAAAATATCTCTGTAATACTTTTCGATCTCGGAATCGCTGGTAAATGAATGAATGATAAATTAAACCTAGTGTTATTAAAGACAATATGATGGCATCCAGAGACTAGGATGTCTGGCTTTCAGTTTCACCCGAGAGAACCTGGGTTTGATTCTTGGCAATGGATCCCTTTCTCAACTTGCCCTTGTACCTTCTGAAGATGATAAACAATTGAAAAAAGGTAAGCTTAGCTTCTTAATTAAGCATTCCACATGATAAAGAAATGTTGCGTGCTCTGGCCACAGGCTTTACAAACAATATGCATATCCCAGAGGAATGTCGCCCACAACTATATGTGGTAACGTGAGTAAATGTCATTCACAAAAGCAGCTTCCTCTCTCAAGCTGGCATGTAAAAAGCCTTGCACCAAAATGGAAGGAGCACTTAACAAAATATAGCTCCCCCTCAATGTGCCAGCATTCCAAGATGCCAACTGAACCGAATCACCGAGATCTCGCAAAAAATTCTGCTAATAGGCACTACAAGAAATTCTGCTACTATATAATGTCTGTTAATGTATTTTATGATTTAAAATTGCCAAATTTTTAATAATTACAACTTATTATGAGTTGTAAAGTTCTAACATTTGTTGGGTTGACATGGTAATCGTATCAGGCCCATCCGCTGAGTCATATTGTACGTGTAATTTTATAAATAAATATGAAAAATCTTGTATAGAAATACATATGATTTTACGCAATTTACAAATTGTAGCGCTCTTCTACTATTCAATTATAATTTTTTCTTGGTTTAATATAGAATGATATACATTTTAAGTCAAGACAAGAAATTTGAGAGATATCTTACAACAAGACATTTATCATTTTGTAACTCAAAATTAGACAAACTCCAAAAACAAAAGCACTTATAATAGGATAAACTAAAAAGAGCAACATTAATTATCACCAAAAAATCATGCCGTAGAAGCAAGATAATAAAAGCTGTGGAAAGAGACCAACTCTTTATTTAAAAAAAAAAAAAAAAAGGCCAAGCATGTATCACCAAAAATCAATGCCTTGTGAAACTCATGAAACTTAAAAAACTTATCTATTACAAAAAACATTAATTAAATCGAGCACGGGTAATGCCGAAGCAAGAATGATGTAGATATGTGAGAAAATTAGCAAGAACAACGTGAAAACCCAAATCTACACGAGTCATTCGCGTGGTTGCATTTAATCTAAGCAAAAATGCCTAAACAATGTCCACAAAAAGAAATAATCCATTAACTAGCTAGCGATGTGCTTCGACTATCAAAATTTGTTAATTAGTTTGAACTGCATAATTAAAAGGGCAAAATGAAGAAATT
Organism: Carnegiea gigantea; assembly: GCA_029747015.1. NCBI lineage: Eukaryota > Viridiplantae > Streptophyta > Magnoliopsida > Caryophyllales > Cactaceae > Carnegiea > Carnegiea gigantea. The sequence continues at coordinate 796,768 of JAKOGI010000007.1, forward strand.
ATAAGAGGGATAAAAGAATTATTGTGTGTATATACTTGAATGAACCGAGTACATGATAACATACAAGAGCATCATTACCCAGAAATCCTAACCCTAGCGGTCTCCCCTCCAAACTAGGTATCAACTTTCCTAATCCTAATACAACACATATGGCTATTTAGAAAGGAAATACACTCATGAATATATACAAAAATCTGTAACAATTCTTAATATAATTCTTTCCGTAATAATACAAATCTTTCCGTAACACTCCCCCTCAAGTTGGAGTATGAGGATTAACAATGCCCAACTTGCAGAGAAGAAAATGAAACTGCTAGCTACCGAGGGCCTTTGTGAAAATATCGGCGAGTTGATATTTAGAAGGGACATAGCCAACACTTAAGTCTCCAGATACAATCCTTTCACGAACAAAGTGACAATCGATGTCAATATGCTTAGTTCTCTCATGAAAGACGGGATTCTTGACAATATGTAAAGCAGCCTGATTGTCACAAAACAATTGGATTGGATGTGTCACAAATACCCCTAATGAAGCAACAAAGGATTTGAGCCAAATCAGCTCACTAGTTACCATAGCCATTGCACAGTATTCTGCTTCAGCTAATGATCTAGAAACTACTATCTGCTTCTTTGTTTTCCACGAAATAGGAGATCTTCCTAAAGTCACAAAATATCTAGTCAGCGAGCGTCTAGTAAGAGGGCAAGCTCCCCAATCTGCATTACAATAAGCAAATAGTTGTAGATCACAATTACTCCTAAGAAATAAGCCTTGTCAGGATTGCCTTTCAAATACTTCATAACGCGTTTGGCTGCCTCCCAATGTTCTTCTTTTGGCTCTTGCATGAATTGAAGCAAGATATGCATTAAATATGATAGTTCAAGTCGAGTTAGAGTAAAATAAATCAGTGTCCCTATCAGTGCTGATATTGTGTTAGATCATGATATAGCTTGTGTGACGCTAAAGCTAGCTTATGGTTCATTTCCAAGGGAAAGGCAATGGGCTTTGCACCTAATAGATCAAACTCATATATTATTTCCAATGCATACTTTCTCTGGCTAAGAAACAAACCATCCGAGTTTTGAGCAACTTCTATGTCAAGAAAGTATTTGAGTGGTCCCAAATCCTTGATATGAAAACAAGTATCAAGATAGGTTTTGAACTGATCACACGTTCCGGCATTATTCTCTATAAGAATAAGATCATCCACATAGAATAGTAATGCCATATACCTATCCCCCTTTTTATAAGTAAAAAGAGAGTAGTCTGCATAGGATCTTACAAAACCATATTCAAGGAGTTTGGTGGATAATTTGGCGAACCACTGTCTTGGTGGCTGTTTCAATCCATATAATGATTTGTGTAACCGACATATCTTGGTAGATTTAGGTGCACAAAAACCAAGAGGCAGGGTCATATATACCTCTTCTTCTAGATCTCCATGTAGGAATGCATTGTGAACATCCATCTGATGCAAAACTAACCTCTTGCAACTGGAACTGACAGAAAACATCGAACACTGATCATTTTCGCCATTGGTGCAAAGGTTTCATTATGGTTAAAACCTTCAACCTGTTCATCTCCTTGAATGACCAGATAAGCCTTATATCGCTCAATGCTTCCATAAGAATTGTATTTCACTTTGTAGACTCACTTGCAATTGATAGGCTTCTTCCCTTATGGTAATTCTAGGAGACTCCAGGTATTGTTGTGTTCCAATGCTTCAATTTCTTTTGCCATAACTTCCCGCCATTTAACATCCTTAACAGTCTCATGAAAAAATTTAGGCTTTACAATCTTGGAAATATTAGTCAAATAACATCTATGCGAGTTCGAAAACTTATTGCATGTAACATAAGTAGCTATAGGATAAGGCTTACCAGAAGGAACCTTTTGTGATGAAGAAGCCAAGAAGGGGGGTTCTTGATATTAATGTTGTAGCTGTAGTCATGGAGATGTCCCGCTGTTTTCTTCTCTCTTCTTGGTCTTGCTGGCTCGGCTGAATTAGGCTGTGTGGAAATCTAGGTGGATGAGTGTGCCGGTACATTCTCAGGCCCAGGCGAATTCCCCAAACTAGCCTGTCTCTCCCCCTGTTCGCTGGCCAGGTGATTGTTCCAGGCTAGGCATGTCTCTCCCCCTGTTGTCTGGTCCAAGCTCAGCCGTCCTCTTCTCTGTGTGTAATCTATTGGGCGCCGTGTATGAGGAGCCTACGCTGCCCGTCATCAACCATAGGGGCTGGGCTTTCTTCTCGCGACCCAACACTTACATCTCCTTGACCGAGTTCACGCCTATCTCCAGGCCGAGAAAAAGTTAAAAATCTATCTTTGAATTCAGTGCTCCACGAAAGACATTTACAAAGCAGAGTTTTAACATTGCACGCACTCACTGACTCCTCACAAAATAGCTATTGACTGTACAAGGGTAACATATTGAGCTATAGTTCATTTTTCCACTGTTTGTGTTTTCCAAATTATTTTGGGGAAGGAGAAGCAACTTAAAATGAAGCAGGAACCTGTAGAGGTTCAAGGTCCAGGAAAAGTAGGCCAGAGCAATGATTGTTAATCCTCTACCTTAATCAGCTATTTCGAGGACTTGGAAAACGACTTATGTTTTGAACATGTGTGCAGCCTCAGTGAAATGTAAATCCGTTATGGACATGATTAAATCATGGTGTGATACCCATTTTGAAATGTTTAATAATAGTATTAGATCCTATTTGGCACAATTATTGTAACTGGAAAATGTTACTTATCTAATCAACTCTATATCTTTATCTGCAGCCTTGTCCCTATGGGATGACGATAATGCCCTACCTTGATAGTGCATTCCACTGGTGCATAATGCTTATTAATAAAGGGATTTGGAAGGTGATTAAGTTGGAGTGTTACAAAAGTGGTATCAGAGCAAAGGTAGATGTCAGCGTGACCAGATTAATGCTATCATTCGGGGTCTAGATTGCTAAGGCTTTATGTCTGTTGAGGTAAATGAGATAAATTCATAAGAATAAGGGTAGTAGTGGAAGGAATGAATGAGTAATCCCTGATGTTGATGAAGAGGTGAAAGATTCTGTAAAAAGTGTGCAGATAGATGGTGGGACGGGACACTTTTGAAGTGGCATCCCCTGAGAATCTCAAGGTCCCCTACTTGCCCCAGAACCTCCCCAAGGAGAAGAACCCTTTTCCCCACACTGCCACTTGCCCCACAGTTATCAATTGATATAGAGGGATATGAGACCGATGCATCTGATAGCTGAATCGAGGGAATCGAGTATGATATTTGGGGAGGAGGAAATGACAGTGGTTTTAGTGATTCAAGTAGCATGGTGAGTGTCATTAACATTCTTGAGGCCCCTGAGATAATATAAATAAGTTCTGATGAGACTGAGGAAGACTCTTGGAGTTTTGGATCTGAAACTCGTAATAGCAGTGGGCCATATTACAAGACCAGGGGATGAAACAGGAAGAGAAAGTAAGAGAAGGAGTTGGATATAGAAGGTTGGTGAGGAGGTGACTTAGGCAGTGAATTTATGGATATGTAAAAAGGTGTAAATATGTCAGGTAGAAGATAAGGAACTAATCCCTAGGGGAGATACCAAGTTAGCAGTGATACAAGACTTTAGGTCGTAAGGTTATAATAGCAATTGATCTACCCCTATCCACCCACTTTGCTTTAAGGGGTAGGATTTTTGGGTATATCTACCATGGAGACAACGGTATATCTACTATACAGACAATTCTCTTGGTAGACTAATGTAACATATGTTATGAATATACATATGTTGGGAATTGTTAAAGTGCTTGCGAATGAAATTGTCAACAATGGAATCCAAAAGAATATAACAATAAGGTTTAATTGGTGGCATCTGACTGGCTAGCATGGACAACAAAGGTAGCAAATCATGGCATCATAAGAAGAATAGCATATGAACAAATAATGATGAACAGAAAGCATGAACGTGTAACCAGAAGAGATGCGAATAAGTGAGAGCTAATATGTTTGCGTATAGGTTTGACTGAATGGTGGAACCAAATGACAATGTTCTGAAAAACAATCCGCAAGAGAACAACACAGAATTTGTGTCAATCCACTCCGCCAATCAAAATTCCCCAGTAGTGACCCCTTAAAGAAGTCAGGAAGCTGCTAGTGTACCCCTAAACCCAGAGAATGTTAAGGGTCAAAAGGGACTATTAGATGACTTAGATCTTGAACTGATGGCAAAAATTATGGCTCAAGTAGCAAAGACTTAATGGTTCTAGATCTGGTAAGGATGAAGAAAAAAATGAGTTCTGTGTTTGGGTCACAAAATGGAATCCAAAAACATATGATGGCAAAGAAGACTCAATGTACTGAAAGAATGGATCAAACATATGGAAATGATATTTTATTTTGTGGAAGTCTTGACAATAGATGTGTGATTGTTGGATCTTTTATCTTACTGGACTGGCTGACATTTGGCGGGGAGCAGTTAAGTCCACATTTCAAAGTTTGAAGTCCCTTGCAGTAAGTTCACCAAAGCATCGCGAGCAAAGTTCTATTCAATGCAGTTGCAAAAGCAAAAATAGAGGGACTTCTTAATAAGAAACCTACCAACATGAGACCAAAACCCCAAGGCCTAGCACCTTGTTAGGTGCTAAATTGTTGTATTTTACATGCCCCTTTCACCTGATTTTAGCTTGTATAATAATCTAATTTTTAGGACTTTACTTGGTGTATTACATAATCTTTAGAATTTTTACTTGTTTTATTTACTTTTGTAGGTCAATTAGCAAAAACCCTAACTCTATTCTGCCTCACCTCTCACGCCGCCTCCCTCTCTCTCTCTCTCTCTCTCTCTCTCTTCCTCCACTCCCTCACGCCACCCTCATGCTGCCCTCACGTCGCCTACACCGCCGCCATCGCGCCACCCTAGCGCTAGCCCCCTAGGCTGTCCCCTTGGTTTTGCATTTTCGGTATTAAATTTGAGCGAATGAGGAAATCCCGTTGAGCTAGACCCTGGTTTCGACCAAAGGTAACTCATAACATCTATTTGATGGTGTCTTATTTTTTTAGAGTTCGTAAAAGTTGATTATTTTTGGCATGCTTGGGTCTGGACGAGGGACTAGGGGTTGCTAACAGGGAAGTTTGAATTTTTTTTGGTGACCCGACAAATGCTAAAACCGACCCTAAAGTGGAAGCGTGAACTGGGCAGATTAGGTGTTATTTTACCCCAATTTTGAAAATTCGGTATAATTGTTATGGATGTCCAAGAATTATAAAATTTTTACGGTAGGAATATTGGATGTGCTAATTATGTGAGATTTTGAATTGGACAAATCGGAGTTAAAACAAGGAAGTTATGGCTTAATTACTGAGCACTGTTAAAACTGGGTCTGCAGGTATAGTCGGTGGCTTTTTTGAAGTTTTATACCTAGCTACAGGCTGAATTAGTAAAAACACCAAACACAAAAGTTTTAGTAGACAAAATTATCTTTCTAAGTTAGGCAAGAAGTTAATTTGTGGTGCTCAAGAGTGAAAGTTTTGAGGTCGGGAATCTGGGCTAGAAATCTAGACAGAATCTGCTAAGTTTGGGGCTGCTCTACCCTCAATTTTGGAAAAATTTCTAGGTTAATATTGGTTGCTAAAAATTGTTAAATTTGTTGGGTAGGAGCCTGTAGACGTACCAAACAACCCTGTTTTGGGGACTGTTTGGCGTAGTGTAGCCCGAGTTTTAATAAAATGACCCGGGACTGTCCTGTTGAAGATAGTCACTGATATTGCTGAAAGGAATGGAAATACGACCTAGTTCGGGACAGAACCGAGCTGAATCCCAAACATAAAGAAGGTAGAGGATGGCTCAAGGTTTTCAAATTGACCTAGAACACTAAAATTGGATGTCGGGATCAAAAGTTATGGTCTCTGAAAATAGAACCCAAAATCTGGCCAGCCTGAACCTTAACTTGGGTTAAGTTTTGGATGATCTAAATCTAGAAAATTTTTATAAAATTTGTGGAAGAGCCAGGGATGTCTTTACTGAATGTATACTGACTATGGGCTGTATGTGGGCTTAGGTGCGGAGCAGTGAACTTTTATTTAAGTAAATGAGCCCGTAAACTGTACGGTATCCAGGTAACAATCATGCCCTAACCCTTCCCCCACGTTGCTGAAACCGTGAACGTTTTGGAACTTGAGTAAGAATTACTTGCTTCCTTTTCAAACTGAAGGAACAATGGTATGTGAACTGAAAGGGTCTGCATAGTAGAAATTGCATGTTGTACTATGTTATAAAAGTTGAGACTTACTACATTATGTTTGGGATTCCTGAAATTCCACTATGACGTCGTTGTTGGGGGAAAGTGATTGAATTTGGATGAACTCATCATGCTAAGACGACCTCCAGTAAAGAGAAATGAATTCGTTAACTGAAAAAAAGGCTGCTTTGGATGAGTTAAATCTGATTGTGTTGATTGAAGGCTATTAATCTCCCCTGAGAAATAAGCGCATGCATGTGAGCGGCCACGTACTCAGCTGAGATGTAACACCCGAGATTTTATCCCCTTATCCTACTATTTTATATCATTAGAAATTGAAATAATATCGACGTGCCTGCTTAGGTGCTGTTTTTATTGAAAAGAATATTCTTCCTATTTTATTGTTATGGAGGATTATACCGGACACTATATTACATAGATTCCCGAATATAACTGGACTGGCGAACCTTGGGACTAGTTCTGCAATTTATTGAATCGAACGTTGGGTATTAATTATGATATGATAAGTGGATAAGCTCGTATTAATTATGATGTGATAAGTGGATAAGCTCGTATTAATTATGATGCGACAAATGGATAAACTCGTATTAATTATGATGTGATGAGGTAATTATCCAAAAAAAAAAAAAAAAGAAGAACAAAAGGGCCGAAGCCCCTTTTTCTCGAGACAGAGAAGCGAAGAGGGGGGCTCCTCAACCTCAGCCCCGTGACCACATACCGGGGGAGAGAGAGGGAGGCACCGGCAGGGCCGCTGGCGACCGTCCGTCGCGCGCCCGACCGTCCCCCACCCCGGTGCACGCCCAAACCGGGCCAGAGAAAAGGTGAGATAGACGCGAGAAAGGGAGCAAAGGGATGAACCAAGCCCACACCGAGCCAACCCAAATCAAACCCTAAAATGGGTCCTTTAACTTGGATTCGAGGTAGGTTTCCTCTTCCTCCTAATTATTACTAATTCTAGTGAAAGTTTATTGTTTATTGTTAATTTCGTTGAGGTTTATTGATTATAATTCACTCAGGTTGAATTCGAATTAATTACTAATAATTCAAGGAAGGTTTATTGACAACTGTTAATTGCAAGTTTACTGAAAGGTTATCGATTAGTGAAAGTTTATTGAAAATATATCGATTATTACAAGTTTATGGAAAGTTTATTGATTATTGAAAGTTTATTGAAAGTATATTGATTATTGAAAATTGAGGAATTGTCAAGTAAACTGAAAGATGCCTAATATATAGATTGTTCGTACTGAACAAAAGTTTATTCATTATATGTATCTGTTTGTAGTGAATGCATAGAAATGATAACGTTATGGGCTTAGCGACTGTAGATGAATTAACGATAAATGATATCGTTATTCGGCGAACTTTTATATAAATGTACAGTGCTTGAACTTTTATAACGATTATATGTTTATAGTGATGGGTATTGTTTATATGTATAAAGCTTGAATTAATGATACCTCCTCTGTTTATGGGAGGGTACGGCTGTCCCACATCAGTGCTTGAATTAACGATACCTCGTCTGTTTAGAGCGATTATGTGCTTAACGATATTATTTCTATGATTACATAGAAATGTTCATAATTCAGGAAGCTTGAACAGAGGAAATTGAAAAGTAAATCAAATGATTGCATCGATTACAATCGTGTGGGTTGCGTTATAGTTGGAAAATCGGTTGATGATATGATTTCATGACGTGACTATACGTGTTATGTGAAATCCTTTTCCCCTGAATTAATGAATGCATGGAATGACATTGATTTCAAAGTGCCTCTAAATGTTTATCGGTTGCCTGTTTAATTGACGAGTCCTTAGTGATGAAATAATCCTAAATCATCATACTACTCAATTGAATGAGGCAGGAGACCAGTCAATAGGTCTAGGAATCCTTTTAAGAAAGGACTTAAGTATTGGGTGTCCGATTATGTCATATCCATCGCTATAGTCAACGTAGGTAACCCAGTACCCCTTTATCTAAGTTTACATGAGAAGTTCAAAGTTCAATATTTATTGTTCTGCCAGAAGGCAGAAATTCAAGTCCAATGATTCATTGTCTGCCAAAAGGCAGAAATTCAAGTTCAATGATTCATTGTCTGCCAAAAGGCAGAAATTCAAGTTGAGTGATTCATTGTCTGCCAAAAGGTAGAAATTCAAAGTTCAGTAATTCAATGTTCCGCTAGAAGGCAGGGAATGCAAAGTTCAGTGGTTTAGTGATTCCAAGTTCAAAGTTTCATAGTTCAGCCAGTAGGCATAAGTTTCAAAGTTTAATATCTCATAGTCCAGTCAATAGAAAAAAAATTCAAAGTCCATATGTCCTATAGTTCTGCCAACAGGCAGTCGAGTCAAAGTCATACGTTATAAGCCTGTCAACTGGTAGAAAAACCAGGTCAAGGGGACTCCCAGTGCATATGATGGTTTATAGAGCGGGATACTTTTAGTAAACGAACGTGTGATTTAAAGCAGAGTCCAGTGAAATTCAAATGTTATATTGCTATATTTTTGGCTCACTACCCACATGACATGGTTATATGTTCTATTTTATGATTATTGTTCTACATCTTATCAAAGACACCTACTCATATGTGTAGATTGTTGCTATATGGTATAGTGAAATCAATAAACGTCCAGGGTAATGTTCAATGTCCAATGTTTAAGGTTCAGTGTTCAATGTTTAATAATCAACGTCCACTGGTTGTTGTTCATAATTTTTTTTACGAATTCACAGTTCATACGAATTTAATGTTCCATGACCAATATTCAAGGTGCAGTGCCTAATGTTCAATGTTCATTATTTATTGTTCAACATGCAAAGTTTAATATTTAGTGTTCATTGTTTATTGTTCAATGTGCGATGTTAACATTCAATGCATTTTAATGGCTCTTTACGTCATAGATTATATGAAATGAAACAAGCCTCAAGGACGTGATAACCCATAGGTATAAAGTTTAGCAATTGGTCCAAATACTATTGCTCTTACATTGTGGTTTGAATACGTTGTAAGGTAAGTGAGTTTCTTCAAAGGGAAGGAACTACAAATGACTTTTGTAAGTATTATTGTACTTTAAGTGTTGTTTGGGAGAGGGGGTTATCCACTGAGCGATAATTGCTCATTCCTATCTATTATTGTTCCCTTCTTAGGTTTCTGAAGTAACAGGTAAAAGTCAGTCCAAGTAAGCTGAGATGGAGTCATTGCTGTTCTGGGAGCAAAGTTACATGCTCTATATGTGTGAGCTGCAATTGTATTGTTACTAATCTAAGTCCCTGCGTGCATGTATTGCATATCATCTAGAGTCGCTCTGTATGGCCATGCGAGCTGATCATCTTTTAACCAAGGTTATTTATAGTTGGGATGTAACCCCAGTACTCCGGACGTGTAGTCCGTGGAGTTGTACGTTTATTATCCCATTGTTTTAGTGTAAAATTGGGCTGGTTGATATGCTCCGGGCGGGTGGCCCATAGAGCTGTGAACTCCGACGTGTAGCCGTCGAGTTGGTGAGTTTTTATCGTTGCCTTCAATTGCAGGAAATTTGGTATAAGGCTTTAAGCCTGAGAAATGGTCAGTTTTCAGGGAAAACTCTGTTCGTTTCGTTCCAGAATTTAAAGAAAAACAATAACACTCCTAGCCTTTAGGTTGGGGGCGTTACATGAGACATGGGCTAGGTTATCGGTAACCACCCTTATTGGTGGTAGGCCAGGAAAAGAATAAACAGTAACCACTTGAGTAGCGGTAGGCCAGGAACGAGTTAAGCAGCTGCGCTAAATCGGAGCGCAGACTATGAGACCCACTGGGGTCGTTCACCTAAGAGTAAGCGGTAACCGCCTGAGCAGCAGTAGGTAAGGAACAAGTTAAGCGGCTGCGCTAAATTAGAGCGTAGGCCATAAGACCCACTGGGGTCGCTCATCTGTGATCAAACTGCTGAATCCTAAATCATAAATTATGAAATTAATCCTGAATTGGGTAATCAGGAAAGACTATAATAATGAGATGTGTGCCTTGAAAGTCCTGCTGTTTTCCCCGCCCCTTAAACAATAACAACAACACCACCACCTCCCAGTGTAGGTCCTGCTTCGCAGGGTCTGGAGAGATCCAGATGTATGCAGCCTTACTTTTATCGGTATCCCTGCCTGTAGAGAGGTTGATTCTAAGAGACCCATAGAAATAGGATATTGTGAAAACATTTTGAAAAAGAAGAATTTTGTGACAACATTAAATGGAAAAACAAAGGATATGCAAATAGAACAATGATACAATATAGTAGAGGGAGGTACTATACCTTAGCAGCAGTAGGCAAATAAAGTATGTTCCCAGAGGCATGTACTACCTGCATACAACACGACATACGGGAACCATAACAAAACTTACCTACTGAAATGCTTTCTAAAGACTCTTTCCCACCCCTGAAAATGCTTTCTAAATGAATTTGTGTGCATAGTTGACAGTTAGGGGTGATTATTTACTGAGTTTATCTCACTTTTATAAAATGTTTTGTTTTCAGGTGACCTATTTATGCCTGGGGCTGGGGACATAAAAGTAGGGCGAGGCGCGAATGCAGGAAATTTATGAGATGATATTAGATGTTCGACAAACAGTGGTTTTTATTTCTTTGGTGTTACTAAAATTTTGAACAACATAAGGTTGAATTATTTTATAAGGATTTTTGCATTAATTTGTTAGCTTGATATTCAGCCTGATATTTCCAAGAAGAAAATACGGTAGTAACACTCCGTTAGGAATTTTCGCTGCTATGCAGGTTAAATTAGTAGTAAATAAAGAACTAGAAATCTGGGGGTTTACAAAGTGGTATCAGAGCTCAGGTTAACTGACCTGAAGGCTGGCCTAAAAGATTAAGAGAGTAATACTAATAAATAACTCTAAAACTGGTAGAATAAAGGATTCCTCGGAGCGTGAGTGTAAGACGAGAAGGGAGTATGCTTGTATATGTTTACGTCTTTGTGTTCATATATCTGATTTGGGCCTATTAATGTCTAGGATGAATGCAAACCATCACTGTGGGTGTGTGGGATGATGTTGTCGTTACCAAAGGTTGGAAAAGATGCTCGGGGTCAGTTTGGAAAGTCAGCTGGAACATGTGGAAACTTTCTTTCATGGGAGATTAGCAGAAATCCCCAATGATTGCTTAAGATTTAGCCAGAACCAAACTTTCTTCTTCCTCCTAACTCTATTGAGGGACCCTTTGTGGCAGTATAGAATTAACCAACTTCACCCTAAGCGGAGACCTTTCGAGATTCCTGGGGGGCTTGCCTATGTGAGTGGGAGCCTATGGAGATGACCCTAAATGAATTGGTGGACCACCTCATAGATGTAGGTCCCTATGACAAGCCTCCAACCCCTGACTCTGAGGATGTTAACCCACCACCACCCGTTGAGAAGGATACTGAGGAGGAGGAGTTCGAAAATGGAAATGAGCCAATGGTTGGGGAACCTAGAAAGGAATATGAATGAGGAAGACTCAGATGATAACCCTTAGGAAGACCCCGAGGAACACCCGATAGAAGAGGGAGATCCTAAAGAAGACCCTGAGGGAGACTCTGAGGTTAGCGAGGGACAGCTGATGGGGAGAGAAGAACTAGTGGGGGACTAGGAAGACGAAGAAAGGGACCACCCTGCACAGGACAAGCAAAACTAGTGGCTCGGAAGACTTGGAGGATAAGATAAACTCCTTGTGGGAAAGGGCCCAGCGTGAGATTGGGCTGACCTGCGGGAAGCGGGATAAATGTGGCCAGATGTGTAAGGGCATCTGTCCATTGGACGCCCCTGACCACTTGAAGGTGGAAGCATTAGGGAGCTGTTTTTTTCTTTCTTTTCTAGAGGAAGTGCTACTAGTATTGTCTCTGTTCATTATTAATCAACTGTGGCTAGTAGAATTATAAGTTGAAATGTAATGAAAGCGCTGATGTGGAACTCTTATGGAATTTAAAATTTTATACAATAAAATCGTCTGGGTTATCTAAATCCCCGTGTTATTGGTTGTGAAAGATGTGAATCGTGTGAATGTGATGCCTGTGTGATATAAAATGTCTGAACCTATAATGTGACGGATGTACCAGCTGAATGTGGTAATGTGCTGTAATCGAACATCTGAGAAATATTACATGATGCACTGGCATGTACTATATTCTCAAAATTTTGTAGTATGTAGAATATGAATTATTAGGGGAGGAACTTAACTCGACTTAGTTCCCGAACAGGATGGCGGGAAACCACGATGAATCTCAGATCGGGTGCTATGCACTCTTTTATTCCTGATAAACTGGTTGAGATGCTAGGGTTATTTCCCACCCCTAAACCCCTTCTGCTATCTGCCATGCTTCCTAATGGGAAAACAGCGTTGTGTGAGGAGTTATACGAGGGTTACCCCATTAAAATGTACGAGTGTGCATTTTCGGTAAACCTGTAAAGTTTGAGCCGACGGATTTTGGAGTTATCTTGGGGACGGACTGGTTAGCTAAGTACTAGACTCAGATAGACTACTCCAAACAAAAAATCACCCTAAGCTGTTAGACAAAGGGTGTGAGGGATTCCAGTGTTACGTAGTGAAAACTAAGGATGCATGACCCTCCCTAGAAGACATCCCTATAGTGCGGGAATTCCCAGACGTATTTCCCCATGAAATTCCTAGCATGCCACCTCTTAGAGAGGTGGAGTTTTGTATCAAATTGATCCCCAGGGCCACCCCTATTTCTAAGATACCTTATCGAATGGTACTAGCTGAACTTAAAGAACTGAAGACGTAGTTGGAGGAACTCTTGGAGAAAGGGTATATCCAGCTTAGTACATCCCCTTGGGGAGCCCCAATCTTATTTTTGAAGAAGAAGGATGGGACCCTAAGATTGTGTATAGACTACCGGGAGTTGAATAAGATAACGGTTAAGAACCATTACCCTCTGCCCAGAATGGACAACTTATTCGACCAATTTCGGGGCGCGGGAACATTTTCGAAAATTAACCTCCATTCGGGGTACCATCAACTCCGAACCAGATATGAGGATATACCCAAAACTGCATTCCGTACCCGATACGGCTACTATGAGTTCGTAGTGATGCCATTTGGCCTCACCAACGCACCAGCGGTATTCATAGACCTTATGAACAGGGTCTTTAAACCCTATTTGGATAAATTCATGGTGGTCTTTATTGATGACATTCTGATTTACTCGAGAACCCTAGATGAGCACACCCACCACTTAGGGACGACCCTGGATGTCTTAAGGAGGAATGAGTTGTATGCCAAGCTATCAAAATACGAGTCTTGGTTGAAGAAGGTGGCCTTTCTAGGACATGTAATTTCCAACGAGGGTGTATTGGTAGATCCCCAAAAGATTGAGGATGTGACAAATTAGCCCAGACCTAAGAGCCTGACTGAAGTAAAGAGTTTCTTGGGGTTGGCACGGTATTATCGTTGATTCGTCCAAAACTTTTCAAAGATTGCCACCCCGCTTATCAACTTGACCAGAAAGGTCACCTAGTATGAATGGACGAAGAAGTGTGAAGAAGCTTTCCAGGAGCTTAAGAAGAGACTCACGAGTGCGCCGGTCTTAGCTCTACCTACGACGGATCAGGACTTCATAGTGTATAGCGATGCTTCTAGGAGTGAGTTGGGGTGTGTGTTAATACAAGATGAGCGTGTCACAGCATATGCCTCGCGACAGTTGACGAGACATGAGCTGAACTACCCTACTCACGACCAGGAGTTAGCAGCAGTCGTATTTACCCTTAAGATCTGGAGACATTACCTGTACGGGATCCGTTGTGAAGTATTTACTGACCACCATAGTTTGAAGTACCTTTTCTCACAGAAGGATTTGAATCTGAAACAGACTAGGTGGCTAGAGTTCCTAAAGGATTACGATGTTTATTTTTAGTACCATCCAGGGAAGGCCAATATAGTAGCAGATGCATTGAGTCGCAGGCCGTACCCAATACTGAGTTGTTTCATAACGCTCCCAGATGAGTTGTGTAAGGAATTTCAGATATTAGAACTTAATGTGATTACTCCAGGGGCCAAATCTATGCTTTGCGCTCTAGAGGCACAACCGACCCTTATAGAGGAAATTTGACTAGTTCAAACCATGGACCCTCAACTCGAGCAGATCAGGGAAAAAATATTGGTGGGTAAAGCACCTGAGTTCGTAATTCATGAGGATGGTACCGTATGATTCCATAATCGTGTGCGTGTTCTAACCATAGAGGCATTTAAGAAGAAGATCGTAGACGAGGGGCAAAATCCTCTACACTTGGTACACCCTGGGGGTAATAAGTTGTATAAGGACCTAAGGCAGACGTTCTAGTGGAGTAACATGAAACAGGAAGTGGCTGATTATGTGGCAAAGTGTCTGACTTGCCAACGAGTGAAAATCGAACACCAACGGCCAGCGGGACTTTTACAACCGCTGGATGTCCTTGAGTGGAAATGGGACTCTGTGTCCATGGATTTCGACATAGGTTTGCCATTGACTCAATGAAAGAATAATGCCATTTAGGTGATAGTGGATAAACTCATGAAATCAGTGTATTTTATAGCCATGAGGAATACTTGGACCCTGGATTAGTTAGCTCGAGCTTACCTCGAGGAGATAGTACGGTTGCACGGGGTACTCAGTTCCATAATATTGGATTGGGACACCAGATTCCAGTCGCGATTCTGGCAAAAGCTGTAAGAAGCGTTTGAGACGCTACTATGCTTTAGTACTGCCTTCCACCCTGCTATGAACGGGTAGACATAATGCACCATTCAAACCTTGGAAGATATGCTGCGAGCGTGCACTTCGGACTTTAAGAGCGTGTGGGATGAACAGCTGGCACTGATCGAGTTTTCTTACAATAATAACTACCACGCGAGCATTGGCATGACCCTGTATGAGGCACTATATGGGAAGAAATGCAGGACCCCGCTCTACTAGTAAGAGATTAATGAGGCCTTGACTATCGGACCGGAATTGATCCAAGCTACCACAGACAAAGTAAGGGTAATCCAGGAATGAATGAAAGTCCGCCAGAACCGTCAGAAAAGCTAGGCCGACCAGTGATATAGGCTCCTTGAATTCCAGGTCGGAGACCAGGTGTTTCTTCACGTTTCTCCAACCAAAGGAGTCGCGAGGTTTGGGAAAGCAGGGAGGCTCAGCCTGAGGTACATCGGACCGTACCCGATCATACAGCGGGTTGGAGAGGTAGCATACCAACTGGAGCTACCGACTGAACTTTGGAGAGTGCATAATGTATTGCATGTGTCGCAGTTGCGAAAAATACATTTCAGATCCCTCGCACATCATTGAACCCGATCCTGTATAGCTCCAAGAAGACTTATCGTATGAGGAACAGCCTGTATAGATCCTAGATCTGCAGGAAAAGCACCTCCGTAAAAAGATGGTGCCCCTGGTGAAGGTCCTTTGGGCCAACCATGAGACGTCGGAAATCACTTGGGAGCCAGGGCAGGAGATGCAAGACAAATACTCCCACTTGTTCTTATAACCAGGTGCGTAGTAGTTTCGAGGATGAAACCCTTTTAAGTGAAGTAGTATGTAAAACCTTGAAAATTCTTATTTGTAATGACAGCGTGTCGTAATCTGATGAAGTTTCGAGGACAAAATTTTTCTAAGTGGGGTAGTATGTAAAACCTCAGAAAATTCATTTTGGGAATTAATGTCAGATTGGACCGGCCTAGACCCGAGTCAATCCAAGTCAATGCCAAATGAGTTCTTGTGGAATCCATTTCATTTAAGAAAGCTTTCAATCGATTTTTCAATATTCTGAGAGTTTCAGTCGTCAAATTTTTCCTCCCCAATTTTTGTTAAACAACTCCTAAGTATTAACCTTCTTTTTATCGTTATGATTTTCTGATGTCCTTGTAGCAATAATAATAATAATAATAATAATAATAATAATAATAATAATAATATAAAAAAAGAAGGGAAGTAGCCGTGAGGCGCTAAAATGGAAAAAAAAAAAAAAAAACTTTTCCTAGTAGATTAAGAAGTTGATTCATTTAAAACTCTTTTTCCCCCTCTTTTTTTGGTTTAAAAGGCTAAAACCCTAAATTCGGTATACAATTTGGATTCATTGTTTACTTTTTCAGAAAGCGAAACCAAACCAGACGCCATATAATTTTTTTTTTTGAACTATACCATAATTTTTATTCATACTATAACCAACACCAAACCGCAAATTTCAAAAATAAAATAAGGCTCTGAGGGGTGCGGGTCTATCTCGATATGGGAGGGGAAGCATACGAATATAGGGGGTGTTTGGTAACAACAGCTTTTTGGAAAAAAAATAGCTGTTTGGGAGGATTTTGACTGTTTTGACCAAGTCAAATAGCTAAAGGGTATTTGGTAAAGAGCTGTTTGTAATAGCTGTTTGACTCCAAAAAGCTATTTTTGAAAAAGTTATTCCCATTAGCCTTTTGAGAAGAGCCTTTTGTGGAAATGACATAATTGTCCATAAGCTTGAAAAAAATTGCACATATCTCATTAAAAACTAATTCATAAATGAGGGCATAAATGAAATTTTACCAACATAATTTTTAGAAACAGCTAATTTTTACCAAACACTTTTTCTAAAAACAGCTAATTCAAACAGCTAATATAAACTGCTAATTAATACAGCTAAGAGTTAACAGCTAATACAAACAGCTAACAGCGAACAGCTAACAACTGTTTACCAAACAGGTCCATAAACTCAAACTACAGGGATTAAGGACGAGAAAAAATTAAAAAAGAAAAACATTCAAAACACTAAGAAAATGAGGATGGTCAACCTCGAACATGCAACTAGGGAGGAATTCTATATGCGTTGAATCACTTGTAAACAGAGCCCTAAAACAGTAGAAATATCTGGGATAGGAGTGTAGGAAGGGGTTGTTTATCTTGCAAACAGAGCCTTAAACCAGTAGAAATATAGTTTTCCCCTCAAATTTGTTTCTTGTCTGTTTTATTTGGGTACATTATATGTTCTTGATATTTTCGAATCTTATGCACTTAAAACACAACAAATTGTGATTAGAGAAAAGTATTCTAGACTATATTATCTTTCGTAATCTTCATATATAGTACTAGATGCAAAGACAAAGAGAGCAACATCTCCCAGGTGAATCTTGTTGATAATTGGCATCCACTTTTTTAAACCCTAAGAGCTTGTGATTTGGATGTCAATGTGATTAAACAATGCTAAAATGTGAACATCCAACTTAATATTAATTGCATAAAGTAAGGGGAGTCTTTACATAACATAACATATTTGAATCCTGTTTCTTATTTTCTAGGGCAGCTTCATGATCTCCATGACATTCATGTCCTTGGTTAGGGTGTTCAAGTTATCATGGTTGGGGTCGAAGCTTCTCTTTTCCAGTTGGTGGTTCATCAAGAATATGCCCTGTTAAATTTTTATATCAATTGGGCAATTGAACAAAGAGTCGTTATGCATTGAAGCTCAAATGAGATTTCATCTCAAAATCAATTGGTAATCGGTGAAATAACTCACAAGCTTATATATATGCTCAAGCCCTTTAATTTCATCAATGTGGACAACACCCACTATTATATTTTTTGAATTTTATCAATGCAAAATAATATCCACTTTCATACTCCAACATGTCCCTTGTTATCTACGTATATATACTATACCTTGAAACACACAAAGTGCATTGCAGCAGCAAAGCCAGGTGTGAACATCCAATTCAATCCTTGTACACCTTGGCACCATATGTGAAATGACAATTATTTAAGACCATGGGGCAACCATGCGTTTAAAAAAGATGCTGTTAGCTTTTTTAAAAGCTCACATTGAGTTTTTTGATATGTTTTGATAAAAGACAAAAAGAGATTAATCAATTGACATATTAATCATGTTATATTTGAATTATGTTAAAAATTATTATTGTTTAAATGTGCTCTATTTTTGAACTGGATGTTGGAATATTAATATTACTTAATTGATTTTATATAAGGTGTCATAATATCTTTGAGATTGTTTAATATTCAAATTTGAACATATTATCTTTATGATATTATATTGTGTGATTCAAATTTGAATATAAGATTGTGGAGCTATATTTATCAATGTCAAAGATTTGCTCTTAATATGATAATGTATTGTGATAGAATATCTTAGAAGATTATGCTGCAAATTATGAATGGTTCTAGAAAATTCTCAACCAAGATATTCAGCCCAAATCAAGAGAAGTAACCGTTGGAACTACTTGAGTAAGAACAGAAAAAATTAAGAGCTTGGAATGCTAATTCAAGGCCTTGAAATCAGGCATGGAGATTGGATTTGCACAAGATATGCAACGGTCACTTGCCATATCTTTCTCCCCTCTTCTTTACACCTCTCATCTATAAAAGGGGAAGAGATTCACAGCAAGAGAACACAAGAGAAAGCAAGCACTCATTGGTATACACATTATTCGAGAACTTATTGGCAGGCCCTGAGCTTAAATTTGCTTCTATATATATATATATATATATATATATATATATATATATATATATATATATATATATATATATATATATATATATATAGATATATATATATTACATTTCATTGTATTGTTCAAGTTCTAATTTGGGTAGAATCATAGAGTTGAAGGGTCAACTCTACCAACGATTTGTTGAAGGATCAACTTATAACTTGGAACTTAGAGTAGGTGTACTCTAGAGTTATAGTAATCCATCCTAATAAAATTGGGTTAATTCTAGAGTTAGGGAACTCTAGGCGGAGACTAAACTTGGTTGATGCTAACCTCGCAAAAAATTGTTCGTGTCTTGTCCACGTTTACCTTTTCTCTCTTTACTTGATTAATTTGCGATATTGATCATCACCCTATTCAACCCCCTCCTCTTGGGTGATTTAATTAGCCAAACCGGACCAACAGATGTATTTTATCGCATCAACTGTAACTCTCGAGAGCAACCTTGGAAAGGACTAAGGTGGAACCCCAGTGTTTACGTACGAACAAACCAACTTGGGACGCATATTTCTTAGCTGGCTCATGAGATAGTTTGAGGCTTATTGTTTTTCACCTGTGACAGCATAGGTAAAAAAATTTGTACTACACAAATGATGAATGTTTCATCATAAGGGGTCTCGAGTGTTTTGTCTTGATTTGAAATTTATATTATTATATATTAAACAAAAGAAAATTGTCTAATTGTATAGTAAACAATATTATCACCATTTCTTGAGAGTAATGATGCATTTAAAAAAGATACATTTATCGCATTAATTGTAACACTCAAGAGCAACCTGGGAAAGGAAGGTAGAACCCTAGTGTTTATGTACGAACAAACCAACTTGGGATGCATATTTCTTAGCAGCTGATGAGATAATTTGAGACCTATTTTTTTCACTCGGCATAGATAAAAAAAATTTGTACCACACAAAAGTAAGCATGAGCAAAAAAAACCGAAACCGAAAATCGAATCGAAAAATCAGAAAAATCGAACTGAAAAACCGGTTAACCGGATCGAATTTTATGAAATTTTCGGCTCAATTAACCGAACTGATTTTGCTCCCTAGTTCAAGGTTCGGTTTTGGTTCAGGGGAGAAGATTTTTCGGTTACCGCGGTTAACCGATCTGAACCAATTTTTTTTTTTTAATGGCAGCAAATAAATAGTAAATATTAAATAATAATTGATAGCTTGACGATTATTTTCTTTTTGCTTTGCTAACTTTAGGTTTTGTTGGTAACAATTGATATTACAATTCGTATTAAATTTCAATAGGAAATTTAAGGATTAACATTGACTTTGTTGTCGAGTGACAACTAAAAAATAATCAAAGCACTATTGTTTATAATATTGTTGAGTATCAAAAGTTTGCGAATTCAAAACTCCCTCCGTCTCAAAGTTAGAGTTAAATTTTAAAAATGTATAAAAATATTAAGCATTAAATGTATTCGCATTGTTGAAATAGGTTTTCAACCAATAAGAACATTGATATTCTTTTGGAAGAGTGAACTTTGACGATATCATGGGACTTGAAAGAATAATGTTTTTACCAATGAATATGAGATGGAGGGAGTAGTTACTTACTAACCTTTTTAAATTGTGAACTTCGCACATTGAATTTATTTCTAGTCGAATTATGTAAACATTATAAAATGTGCAGAGTACGGAATTTACACTAATATTAATTATTCCCTTTGTCTAATAATCATTATCAAATATAGGAACAATAAGTATCAAATGGATTTATATTGTTGAAATGGATTTTCAATCAATAGAACCATTGAAAGTATTCAGAAAACCAAACTTTGACAACACTATGGTACTAGAGAAATAAATATCTTTGGCATTAAGTATGGAACAAAGGGACTAGCGTTGGGCCGAGGCAACCCACCATGTTGAACCGAGGATTGATGTGTCAAAGCTCGTGGAACAGTGCCACTTATTTTATTGTTTTAGAGGATGGGGAAGAGCAGGTCAAGTCGTTGGTTGGCAAGTTAATCATTTTAATAACACTGTAACGTATTAAAATTTGTTTGACTTGAAACCCACCATGCACCACCCCCCCAAAAAAGGATTGTAACCTATTGAGTACAAGCCTCAGCCAAATTTGGTGTGAAACAAATATGGGTGAGTCTGGATTGAACCGACCCAACCTTAGCTCTGGAAAGTAGTATATTTCAATTTGCTCAAACAATCCTAGCTCCAAACACCCCCCAAAAAAAAGAAAAAGAAAAACTCCTCTATATAAAGGCGTCAAGTAGGCAGCAAACTTGAACAACCCAACTCACAAATAAACCAGGAAAGGAAAGAGTGGAAAAAGAAAATACCCTCATGGCTTCATCTTTTCATTTCAGAGTTGCAAATCTGGTGCTATTTTTCGTGATCGCTTGCTCTAAAGAGTATGTGGGTCCATGGGGTCCATACTGCAACCCGAACTCCAACATACCGCCTGATAGTCCAGTGTCAGCCAACATAGACAACTTGCTAGCCGCGATGGTCCGTGCATCCCAAATGAACAATGGGTTTAGTGGCTTATCGTCTGGCACCGGCAAGAACACTATCTATGGGCTGGCCCAATGCCGGGGAGACGTGAACATAAAGGAGTATTGTTATCCATGCATCCAAGACGCGGTCCAACAGGTCATAAATGAATGCCCGGCAAATCCGATGCTCAAATCTGGTACGACTATTGCACTGTCCGGTATAGCCAGGACAACTTCTTTGGCATGGTTGATGCCTCACAAAATGCATTGGTTCGGAACCAAGATGATTACAGGGACCCCGAATCCTTGTTTAGTAAGTTGGGGCCACTATTTGAGGACATCATTAGCAAAGCTGTTGAGCACGCCAGCGGAGGAATCGGCACAGGGAAGGTAGACCTGCCAGACAGTCACACTTTGTATAGGGCGGCCCAATGCACAACAGACCTTAGACCTTTTGATTGTGCTCAGTGCTTGGGTGCCGCGGTTAAGGAGTTCGACGATTTCTGCAAACCCAAACGGGGTTGTAGGGTGTACCTCAGTAGTTGCACTGTTAGATACGAGATCTATAACTTTCTCCCTCCCATGATACTGGGTTTAAGAAGATTCAAGGTCAAGCTATGGAAAAGTTGATGTCGAAGTATGAGTTCGGACGAGCAAAAGAAGTTAATAAGCTGATGGGGTCCAGGAAATCTATGATGATTTCATCATTTTAAATCTGGAAAGATGTAGGTATTTACTTAATGTACTGAATGATGCGTGCCATGTGCATGCACCC
Source organism: Carnegiea gigantea (assembly GCA_029747015.1). Lineage (NCBI taxonomy): Eukaryota > Viridiplantae > Streptophyta > Magnoliopsida > Caryophyllales > Cactaceae > Carnegiea > Carnegiea gigantea. The sequence continues at coordinate 818,742 of JAKOGI010000007.1, forward strand.
TTGGAGTCCATATAGTTTTATGGATATTGTGTGTTAAATAACGTGTGCATATATGCACGCTATCTTTTATGAATGTTTAATATAATGCGATTTGAGAATCTGCTAGTCTATTAATAATGAAACCAGTGCTTGTAGGATCGATCTCATTGTCTCAACAATTTGCTGCCATCCAGTGGTTAGGATGTTTGGTTTTCACCTAAGAGACACAGGTTTTTGATTCCTTGCAACAAGAATTATGTTTTATTTTTCAACAACAAAGGTAAAGAGAGCAACATCTATCAAGTAAATATTGTTTATATTTGATTCCTAGCAACAAGAATTGTGTTTTTATTTTTCAACAACAAAGATAAAGAGAGCAACATCTGCCAAATAAATATTGTTGATATTTGATTCTCGGCAACAAGAATTGTGTTTTTATTTTTCTGCGACAAAGATAAAGAGAGCAACATATGCTAATTAGATATTGTTGATATTTGATATCCACATAAATATATATATATATTTTAACCCAAGAGCTTTGGTTTGGATGTCAAAGTAATTAAACAATGCTAAAATAATGTGTATCAACATTAGCTTTATTTATCTGTATGGATACCTTCTTGATTCTAGAGGATAAATATGCTCGAAGTTTTGAATTATCTCTTTCGTTAAAGAATGATCCTATCTCGATATCTAGCTTGTGCCACTTTGTACTTAGCTTTTGTGTGAAAAGCATGAAATAACATTAATGCTCGACTTGTGCAGTTGTGTTTTGCTCGTCTTAGATTTACTGTACATGAATCCAGTTTCTTATCTTGTAGGTCTATGCTTTAGGACCTCCATAACGTTCATTTTCTTGGTTGGCCTGTTCATGTCAGTATGTCACCATGGTTGGGACTTGCGAGCTTCTGCTCTCCAAGTTGGGAGATCAGTGGTGCTTCAAGAAAATGCCCCTTATGAGGATGCCTTGACGCTTGAAACAGATTAAGTGTACCAATAAATCCAGGTATGAACATCCAATTTAGGCCATGTTGGCACTGACGCTAAGGAAAAGCTCATCAATTATGAGTTCGGACAACCTAAACAAATTCATAAGCGAAGGTCCAGGAAATCCGTGATGAGTTCGTCGTTTCAAAAGTATATAGATGTGTTTCCTTAATTTCTTAATAATGTGGGCAGTACGCATGCACATTAGGAGTCTATTCATGTATTTATATGAATACTGTCTCTCAAGTAATGTCACAAGTGTGTCTGCGGGTCAATAATCCGTTGTCGTCCAGCGGTTAGGATATCAGGCTTTCACCCAGGAGACCCGGGTTCAATTCCCGGCAACGGAAATATTGTGTTTTCATTTTTCAGCCTCCTGCTAAACTGAAATCTGTTACACTCATATCAGCAGAGGTCTTGCCATCACACAGGAAAAATCATGAATTGAATACTAAGCATGAAGTTGCATTGATACCAGCAGGCGCCATATAATCACATTGACATTGCCTGTAGCCTTTTCCTCCTAATTTCCCAGTATTCTTTTTCTCCTTCTTCACATAATCACATGCACATTCCTGCCCATCCGGGACATCTGCAGGCCTGTATGAAGGAACCATAACACAGATGATGACTAACTAGACATGAAATATCCATAGCGCTGGCTCACATTCAATACTGCAAAAGTAAAACAGTACAATGCCATGAAGAGAGCCGTGATGACACCCAATCCAGCACAATCAATATTCAATGCTAAACTTTTTCCCACCTTAAGCAAATTAATGCTTACTTTTGGAACCACTGAAGTACAGCAATGTCATAAATAGCAGTAAGAATTAATCCCGAAAAAAAAATAGCATCCTATGATGTTTAAGGGACTTCAACAAGAAAAAGAGTAAAACCCAATGCTTGCTGCTAATTTTTAACATTACTACATTGTAGAGAAAGTGTTTTTATTGAAAATTGAACATAGACTCTTCTAATTCTTGAGCATGCCTTTTAAGATCAGACTTCCGTGGCATCTTGCTTGGAACTTGTATTAGCTAAGTATCATCTCTACTCCAATATACATAAAGTTATTAAGGACGTGCATCAGATTCAAAGTGTCATCAAGCTCTGATGGCTCTTTCTTATATTCTGATCTGTGTTGCAGTGTGATCTTACTTCCTTTGGCCGTCACCTTTTGCATAACTTGGTGGTTTATGTGTTGCAGTGTGATCTTACTTCCTTTGGCCGTCACCTTTTACATAACTTGGTGATTTATCCAAAAAGTGGATGGCGTCTTCTCACCAATCTATAGGCATCTTGGTCTGAACTCTTTTGGTTAGTTTCCTATATCTGTCTCAGCAAAACATTTCCATTTTCTGGTGAGAACATTGCTTATAATCCTGATTTGATCCTTTCTAGGCATGCTATAGATGTATACATGTTTCAAACGCAAAAGAGCACTCTGATACAATCTCATATAAATTAAATGTGGGTGAAAGATATCATTGTTATAAGGATATAACACGGGAAAAAATTTTCAACTACTATGTTTTTTTAGTCGTGTTCTGGGTCTAATTGGCAGAAAAGACGTCATCCTATTCTTCTTTTATCCTCTGTAACCAAACGCAAGATGAAGGTGTAAATGTGTTTACTTGGACCTGATAAATAAGGATTTCTTTCTTCCTGGTTGTGAAGAATGTTATATCTGCATTCCTTTTTCTGCCAGGTAAATATTGTTGATATTTAATATGCACATGAATGTTTTCTTTAACCCAGGAGATTCGGTTTGGATGCCAAAATAATTAAACAATGCTAAAATGTGTATCAAGATTAGGGTCATTTATCCTTAACGAATCCTTTTTTATTCCAGAGAATTATTATTTTTGAAAAACTGAATGGTCCCTTTTGTTGAAAGAATGGTCTTTCTAGCTTATGCCACTTTGTACTTTGTTGTGATAAGCATAATATGAGGTCACTCGATTTGTGCAGTTGTGCTTTATTTATGTTGGTTTTACCACACATGAATCCTGTATCTTATCTTCTAGGTCTCGGCTTTATGACCTCAATAACATTCATCTTCTTGGTTGGCGTGTTCATGTCATCATGGTTGGGAGCTTCTGTTCTCCAGTTGGGAGAGTGGTTCATCAAGAAAATGCCGCTTGTTAGCTACATATACTATGCCTTGAAACAGATAAGTGCAGCAATAAACCCAGGTATGATTGTATGAACATCCAATGTATTCCTCTACACCTTAGCCTTGGCATGAAATTCAAGGCAACAAATATTTAAAGGCCAGGGTCATTGTTCCAGATCAGAACAGTCATGCCTTCAAGGAAGTGGTCATCATCAAGCATCCACGTGTTGGTGAATATGCTCTTGCATTTATCACATCAACTGTCACTCTTCAGAGCAACCTGGGTGAGGAAGAACTCTACGGTGTTTATGTACCAACAAACCACCTTTACTTGGGGGACATATTTCTTGTCAGCTCAAGAGATATTATGACGCCTAATCTTTCAGTCCGTGAAGGCATAGGTAGGATGACTGCCAATTTCCTTACTGGTGGAGTTTACATACAGTAAAACATGAAATTTTCTGATTTGTGGTAATCGACTTTGAAGCAGAAATAGTAATCTCAGGAGGCATTTCAACACCTCAGATACTGACTACAGTAGATGCACAAGTCTTGCGTTCAAATAGATCAGGAGATTTTGGCGGTGTATCAGTTTAATGTCAGTATCGCGCAGAGGGTTAAACTTTGGAGCCGATTCAGAAGATCTCAAAAAAGGGTTGAAACAAAAGCGCACAGAATCCAAGCAGTAAATGTAGTAAAAATAAATGAGATCCATTTTGCCTTGGGTTCTTTGAATCTTGATTTTCAGATCAATGGAGGCGCCTCCAGTGATCTGTAATAACTGGGTATTCTTTTTGTCAATTGTAATTATTGATTAGACAAAGGTAGAACAGCATGCCACTGTTTAGTTTGTACTGGCGATATTTTATTTTTTTAAAAATGGGACATTGGAGAGAATGGTTAGTTACTTATGTGGTTATGGCAATACGTAGGAGCCTGTTCCTTTTCTTTTTGCAATCCCATCCCCACTCAAACAAAGAATGTCTACTGCCATTACTGCTCTTTTTGTTGTTTGCTTCCAAAAAATATTTTTACTGCTATTATTTTGAAATATCGTTTTGTTTAATTCTCTTTCATTAAATCATTCGTTCAATCGCAATGTAACCCGTAGTAAATTTTTTTTTTTTTAAAACAAAAAGTGCACTTTATACATAATGCCACTCCAGTAGAGCTCTTTTTTAGTTGAATGCAGAGAATTATGTAATCAGTTTTGTTTCCCTTCTCAAATAGTAAAACTTATCCTCCATTGTTAGCATTCCGTTGTTGTCCAGCGGTTATGATATCTGGCTTTCACCCAGGAGACCCGGGTTCGATTCTCGACAACGGAACTTTTTTTATTCTCTCATGTGATAAGCAGTGAAGCACTAAAACATGCGGACTCTCATCCACAACTATATGTATAGCGTCAGACGGTAAATGTCATTTACAAAGGCAGCTTCCTTTCCCAAACAGGTAGGGTTATTCATCAGTTCAGATCTGGCTTATGCCACTTTGTACTTTGTTACTATTCGGGTGTGAAATATATTTTTGACTTTTTTTACTTTATTAATAGTAGCCAAAACTCCTGACAAGATGAAGGAAACAAGTCTAAAAAAGAAAGGAAAACACAAATTAAGAACTCACCCAAGGGCACCTCACAGTGAAGGGGGCAGCAAGTAGGGGAATAAAACTTGGCTTACTACTTTGGTATTGACCTTACCAACGTACTTCCCCATATACAGCAAGAGAACAACAAAGTTCATCTTCTTCGCACAAGTCTACATCTTCCAAGAGACTCGACGCAGGTTCTAGCGGCGAATTATTGCTAGTCTTGCAAAACACAACAGGAATATAGACTTTCAATCATCAATTTAGGCGGTGTATTTTAAGTCTCAAAACAGACAAGTGCAGCAACAAACCCTGGTGTGAACATCCAATTTAATGGTCGTACACCTTAGCCTTATCCTCGCACACGTTAGGCGTGGCACGCACCATACTTGAAATGAAAAGTATCCAAGGAGATGGGCCATTACTCATTCACTCCAAATCATGCGTTTAAGGAAGATGCTATCATCAAGCATCCACACGTTGGAAGTATGCGTTTGCATTTGTCGCATCAACTGTCACTCTCAGGAGCAACCTCGGAAAGGACTGAGGAGGAACCCCAGTGTTTACGTACGAACAAACCAACTCGGGACGCATATTTCTTACCCGCACACGAGATAATTCGAGGCTTTTACGTTTTCGGCCCGTGAAGGCATAGGTAAAACCTGTACGACACAACGCGATTAAGATTTCACAATAAGTGTTCAAAGGTCATTTCACAATAAGTTTTTGTACTCTAACATATCTCCTTACGTGAGTGTATTTCGAGTTTAAAGCGTGGATGTTAGCTGCAAGAACTCCTCTTACCTTTCGCAATAAATCAATATGTGGTTGTTAAGATTCGAACTCGAGATCTCTCGATTAGAAAGGCTATGATACCATGTTCAAATGCCAATTCAAAGAAAAACTTAAGGTTGTAGTTGAAAATTCAGGAATAGATTTATAATCTAACAATAAGATACTTTTTAAACACTTTTGTGGCGTTTGATTGGATGTAACGCATGTAATAGAATTGATTATGTAATGCAATCACTCGTGTAATGTAATCAAATGATAACTATGTTATAATGTTTGTTTGTTTCATATTATGCAATGTAATGAATCTATATTAGATGATATATATGCTAAAACATACACACACATACATATATATACACACACGCACAAACATATATATATATATATATATATATATATATATATATATATATATATATATATATATATATATATATATATATATATATATATATATATATATATATATATATATATACATATATATACATATACATATATATATATATATATATATATATATATATATATATATATATATATATATATATATATATATATATATATATATATATATATATATATATATCATCTCAAGATTTTGTGCCATTTCAGTAAGTTCTGTGTTGTAGAAGAAGCTGTGGATAATAAAAGTGCAAAAGAAATATAATTATATAAAGTTGCATTTAATGGAAGATCAAAAAATATTTATGTTATAACGGATACGAGAAAGTATAAACAAATTGACAAATACATACAGATTTAATGTGGTTCACTAACAATGTATTAACTACGTCCACAGGTAGAAGAGAGGGATGGTTTTATTCATCCGATGATGTTGGAATACAGAGATACCGTGCTAGGTTTGTAAAAAGGGGGCAAAGAAAACAGATTGAAGGCATTCTAATAATTTCTCAAAATAATAAAATAGGGGAAAAAAGCGAGTATAAAGCACAGACAGAGTGAGATGATGCCCATTATTATTGTGTGAATCCAATTGTGAGAGTGAAGCCCCTTAAACAGAGGTGGTATCATTAATACAAGCTTTATACATATAAATGATACCCATCACTAGAAACATATAATTACTATAAAAATTTCTGAATTACATATAAGCATTTCTATGGACTCATATAAAGGTTTACTAAATAACGTTATCATTTATATGCAATCACTATAAACAATACATATATCTAATATCTATATATATATATATATATATATATATATATATATATATATATATATATCTCTCTCTCTCTCTCTCTCTCTCTCTCTCTCTCTCTCTCTCTCTCTCTCTCTCTCTATATATATATATAATCGATAACTTTTATCCAGTACGAACAATAAACAATATATTTATATATAATCGATAACTTTTATCCAGTACGAACAAGATATCTATATTGGGCATTATTCAGTTTACTCTGCAATTTTCTCGAATTACTGATAATTGATTTAGATTCAACCTCAACGAACTAAAATCAATAAACTTCTACTGAAATTAACTATAATTAAGAGGAAGAGGAAACCCACCTCGAATCCAAGCTGAAGGACCCGTACAAGGGTTGATTTGGCGGTGGAATTCGAACTCCCGAAACCCTAGCTCTCGAACATGTGGTTCACGTAGCTGCCTCTAGGGTCGCCGGACTCGAGCCGCCGGTCCTTGCCGACACCGGCCGACCCTTGTCCGCCGCCGACCCGGCCGTGACGCGGGTCTGGCCGGTCCACCGTGCCCTCTCCTTTCTCCCACTCGCTCGACCGCTCTCTCTCTCTCTCTTTCGATGCTTTGGGATCGGGTTGGCGGGGTGTGGGACGGCTGGTCGTCGCAGCGCCTCGCCGACCTCCCTCTTTCCATCTCGGGGCGTCGCTGGCTTGAGGTCGCGGGCTGGGTTCCCTTGAAACCCCCCGACGCCTTTCTCTGTTTTTTTCCCAAAAATCAGGGGCTTCGGCCCCTTGTGATATGTATTATTTATTTATTTATTTATTTATTTTTTCTTTTCTTTTGTTTTGGATAATTACCTCGTCACATCATAATTAATACGAGCCTATCCACTTATCACATCATAATCTATTCCAAAGGTTCGATTCAATAAATTGCAAAACTAGTCCCAAAGCTCACCAGTTCAGTCATATTTGGGAATCTACTCAATATAGTACCCGATAATAATCCTCTATAACAATAAAATAGGAGGAGTATTCCTCTTAATAAAAACAGCACCTAAGCAGGCACGTCAATATTATTTCAATGTCTAATGATATAAAATAGCGGAATAAGGGGATAAAATCCTGGGTGTTACAAAAATTGTGACGGAAATTGATGCTTCCGTCAAAATTTTTGGCGTGTTCAGCCAAAAACTCCGTCAAAAATTTTGATCAACAAAAAACCCATTAACTTCACAGTTCTGACGGACAACCTACTCGGTTAAAATTTTCCGTCAAAAAATGTTCTGATGGGACGACAGTCCATCAAAATTTTCGTACCGCAGTAATACTGACAGGGTGTCAGTCCAATTCAGTATGTTCTGTCACTAGGAGTTTTGACGGCACGTCAGTCCGTCAAAATTTCTCCGTCAGTAGTTTTGACGGGTCGGTCGAAATGACCATTTTGACCAATGGTTTCTTGACGGGCGTTACTTATTTTTGACGGATTTTTTGATGACCGTCGTCTCAAAATTGTGACGGAAATTGATGCTTCCGTCAAAATTTTTGACGAGTTTAGCCAAAAAGCCCGTCAAAAATTTCGATTAGAAAACCCATTGGCTTCGCAGTTCTGACGGACAACCTAATCGATCAAAATCTCCGTCAAAAAATATTCTGATGGGCAGTCCGTCAAATTTTTCGTCACAGTAATACTGATGGGGTGTCAGTCCGTCAGTATGTTCTATCTACTAGGAATTTTGACGGCATGTCAGTCCGCCAAAATAGTCCTTACGTTCATATCGTATTTGTCCTTTGTCCATTGATTATGTGTTAAGTAATTGAACAATTTCTGTTATGTTTTTTGATTGTGTGTTGAAACTATGTATGTACTTTTAGAACAATTCTGATAATGCGACTGTATATTAATTTTAGGATTCTATTACGTAACTAATTTTACTGAATTCGTTTGTTGACGTGCTTCGACACTAGAATAGGAAAATAATGTGAGCTCAATTTTGACAGATTTTTTGATGACCGCCGTCTAAAATTGTGACGGAAATTGATGCTTCCGTCAAAATTTTTGACGGGTTCAACCAAAAAGCCCGTCAAAAATTTCCATCAAAAAAAGTTCTGATAGGTAGGGGTGTCAAAGTCGGTTAACCGAAAATTGGTTAACTGGCTTTTCGGTTCGGAGAAAATGCGACCGGTTAACCGAAAATCGGTTAATTGAAAAATTCGGTTCGGCCAAAAGCCGAACCGTAAACCGAACCAAAATATCCGGTTAACAGAAAATTTAGTTCGGTTTACGTTTAACCGAATCTTGTACACCTAAATTTACTTTTTTTTTTGGGTTTTTTTTCCCTATGAATCCCCTATTTTTTATTTTTTAAAAAAAATCGGTTCCGTTCGGTTAACCATGGTTAACTGAAATTTTTTGAGCCCGGAACCGAAACCGAACTGTGAATCGGGAAAAAAACCGGTTCGGTTAACCGAACCACATATTTAAAGAAAATTGATTAGGTTAACCAATTTTGCGGTTCGGTTTTTCCGATTTTTCGGTTTTTGGTTTTTTTGTTTTTGCTCACCCCTACTGTTAGGACAGCAGTCCGTCGAAATTTTCGTCACAGTAATACTGATGGCCATCAAAATTTTTGACTGCATGTCACTCCGTCAAAATTTTTCCGTCAGTATTTTTGGCCATCAGTCGAAATGACCATTTCGACCAACGATTTATTGATGAAAAGATGGCAATTTTTTCGGAAGTTTTTTGATGGAAAAGATGGCATTTTTTGGGGCATATATGTTGAGAAAACTAGAGGAGATGAATATATCACCGTTAGAGCTTGCAAAGAGGCAATGTACATCTTTAATTAAATATAATTAAGAGAATTAATGTTAAATTTTTATATAAATTGGGCCTTAAAGAAGCAATTCATGTATGAGGTTCCAATTCAAAACTAATTGGCAATAAACAGAGTAACTCACAAGCTTATTTATATACTTAAGCCATTTTATTTTATCAAAATAGGACAACCCACTTTTATACTCCACCAATTTAATAACGGAGTTTGATTGTAAGCAAAGGACTTAGAATTTATTTCAACACATTAGGGTAACAAAAGGGCTAATTAACTTCAATAAGCGCAATTTAACGATCATGCCGTCCCTCTACCTCAAGTATAACAGCCATCCACCAACAGTTACTCAACTGCCACTTGAGCTTAAACTAACTAACTTAATTAATTCTTTTTTATGAGAACTGGGATCAATCGAGAATCTCCAATTATATAGTTCTTGCCTTCTTGTATGATTTAAAATTTTCTAACCAAAAAAAAAAGATTAAAAATTTAATTTTAGTATATCGGGTGGTATTTGATTTGTAATTAATGAAGTTTTGATTGTTCGTGAGATGTGAATGAAGTTTTGATTTGTAGTTAAAACTAAAATTTTGGAAAAAAAAATAAAGTTATAAATATCGTACCGATCATCATATCATTTTTCATTGGAATAAGACAAATTGGATTTATGTACCGTTGTATCAGGCACGTACCACTATTTAATTTCAAAAAATTTAAAGAATTAAATTACAAAAATTAGAAATTTTAGTGTATTAAGTGGTATTGATCGAAAATATCAGTACAACTCCGTATTTGACGGTAAAGAGCGGTATTGGCTGGTACAACACGGAACAATCGCTTGCACCGTTTCTTGAATGTTCACGTTTGAATGGGTTTAAAGAACACAAATAACGAGATTATTGACTTGAATTATATATTATTGGTTCATACAAGACAGAACCTCTCAGTATAGGTTTAATTTTTATTCAAGAATAATAAGTGCAAAACTATTCTCTTAATTTTCATTAGTTTTGTGAACTATTCTCTTAATTATCTCTTGGAGAATTGAATAAGAAAGAAAAGGGAGGGCGGCCGATCAAAACAAAACAAGGGAAGAAAACAAGCAGACAGGAGGCACGTGAAGATTGAAAACAAGGGAAGAAAAACAAAAAAAGGGCGGCCGATCGAATAGTTTTGAAATACATATGAAAAACATGATCTACATGTAATCAATGGAGGTGGTGAGGAGAGAGAAAATGGGGGGATGGACAGCGATGTTAATTTTAGGCTTGATAACTGCAATAAAATCTGAGAGGGAGTGTTTGTTTGATTGTGGATTGCCTACTACACGCACGTTGATTAGTAAGAGGAGCAAAAACAGATGTTTTTCCCATTTATCATATATGGCCAGTACTAATTAATGGCAAACTTAATTTTGTCTAATTTAATTTGACTGCAATCAGCTTTCAATCTTCACACGCTTCCTCTCTTATTGTACGTAATCATCATACGTACCAATACTTGAGTGCTTTGATGTTTTATACACTTTGCATGTACTGATATTCTTTTAAGCCATGAATGATGAATTGATATAATTAATTTAACTGCATCCCCCTCCAAAGAAAGTTGTATCACACTTTCTCTCACTATTCTTTAATTTTGACGTGATCATGTATATACTTCTTTTATTGAATTAATTTTCATTCTTTTGTTCATAAATTTCCAATACGTAATTCTGTCGAACCTACAATTAATTTTTATAATATCTAGTTTATCATTCTCATATATGTTCTCAAATCAGTAATTTTTTCAAAACATTAATCAAAAGAAAATAAAAGAAAATCAATTTTTGTACGTTATCGAACTAATTTTCAAGTTTAAGTAGATCTCTCCCATTTGAGTTAGTAAGCATCCCTAACCTTGCCATTTTTAAATATAATCTTCTAAGCATTTCAGTCTTTTAAGAATGTTCTTTTTTATATCTATGTGGTCTCTTGTTGAAGGTCATATGTTTATTTCTATTTTAATGACCATTTCGACCAACGGTTTATTGATGGGCATTACTTCTGTCAAAAAATTCCGTCAAAAAGTCTATTTTCTGTCAAAAAATCAACTTTTTTCCGTCAAAAATTCCATCAAAAAATAGTCCTCCATCTTGTAGTATATAGATATAAATAAGAATATGTACAGTTGAACCCATCCCATCGCCTGCCCATTATTTATTGAGACTAATTGTAAGAGTGAAGCTCTTCCCATAAGTGAAAACTAACAGAGATACGATTTCCGCCGTAGCCAAATTCATTGGGCTTCTCGTGTATAGCTGCATGCCTCTTTTTTGTTTTTATTTTTGTTTTTAGTTCAAATGAGTCACGAAACTAATGTAATATAATAGAAGGAGAGAGAATCGAACCTGAGGTAGCTAATGTACTCAGACCACAATCTTAATCAATTGGCTAAGATTTCATCAGTCTTTTTTGTTTTTATGTAAGCAAAATGATTCATGCAAAACTATCTCCTCCTTGGGGAGTAAGATGCTTTTTGGTATCAATTGCAATTTAATTTTTTAACAATTGGATAATGTGAAATAATTTAAAGTACGAAGGGATTTACCTATGCTTTGATTGCCATAAGACATGGAGAGGCATATTCATTTTATTTTTTTTTGGGGCACGAGCTCTGTGGGGTGCCGGGTGCATGGGGTGATCAATTGACAACCCAGCTTTTTTGATAAAAAAATTAAATATTGGATTTTTTTTGCGGAATAAATAAAAAATTGAAAATCCTATATATATTACTTAATGTGACTTGCGCATGCGGGGCTTTGCGTTGCCCAAAGGGTAAGGCATTTGGTAAGAGGTTGGTGGGGGTGTTGGTCGCGTGTTCGAATCTTCACAAGTATAGTTTAGCTGTTTGTCAAAATTAAGACAGGATATATTTTATTTAGTTTACATGCTAGGACACGTAACATGACATATATTATTTAGTTTAAATGCATGCTGGGATAGTGCAGTGCTCAAGTGGGGTGAGGTGTTAACATATTACAAATTTTGTGATCCTTTTTAATCAAGATAGTATAGTATTTTTACCATTAATTTTGACATGTAATATTTAATTAATGTCTTTACCTTGCAAAAAAGGGAGATTTGGGATTTGCTTCTAGCTTAATCTAGATAAGGTAAAATTGAAACGGAAATTTATTTTAAACTGACATCAACGTATAAAGAAAATAGTATAAAGGACTTTATTTTTAGAGGCAAAATCAAGGGCAAAAAAAAAATCTTTTTTAATCTACAATCATTATTTGCAAATTATTGTGTCTAATTTACTGATACTAGTCAAATTTGTATTTAACAAGTATGCTAATACTGTTTTGGAAAGAGTCAAATTAATGCAAATTAATGAAAGTTAATTTTGATAAACTTGTGAATTTAAGAATCAAATGTGAGAGCTTAAAGATGGAATTTGGTGAGTTTGGGATCTCTTTAGGTTCAGTGCAATATTATGACTATGTTGTATCATAAAAAAATATGAAAAAAGTATTTAATAAATATGAAAAAATTATTAAAAAATTAGAGCGTGAATTAGACAAATATTAGTTGTACAACATAATGTAGTTCAACACCCATGATTTAAACACAGGCTCCGCCCCTGTTTTTTGGGAGGGGGGAATCATATATGCTGATGGTAGTCTGATAATGATCCCATGTGTTTATTTATTTTCCTTTTGCTTTGCTAAATTTTAGGTTTATTGGTAATAATTGATATAAAATTTTTATTAAATTTCAATAGGAAATTTAAGAATCAAGTTTGACTTTGTTGTGAATTGATTATTGAAAAAATAATCAAAGCACTATTGTTTATAATAACTTTGAGTATCAAAAGTTCGCTAATTCAAAATTATAATTACTTACTAACTCTTTTAAATTGTAAAGTTTGCCAATTGAATTTATTTCTTTTTACATGAATTATATAAGCATTAAAAAAACGGATGGAGCATGGAATTTGCACTAATTTTAGTTATTTCCTTTGTCTCATAGACTCATAGTCATTATCAAATATAGGAAAAAGGTGAAAGTAAACTTTAAATCTAGGATAAAACCACTACATCAATTCCCCTATATCTCGTCCATTGGTTGATTTTTTGGGGTATTGGATTGTGAAAAACAAATTTTAAATGGATTTATATTGTTCATATGTATTTTCAATCAAAAGAACTACTAAATGTATTGAGAAAAGCAAACTTTGACAATATTATGGAATATGGACTAGAGAAATAATGATCTTTGGCATTAAGAATGAAGGGACTAGAACTAGGACATAGGTTGGGTCGGGGCAACCCACCCAGTTGAACCGAGGATTAATGGGTCAAAGCTAGTGGAGTAACACCCCTTGTTTTGACGGTTTTAGTGGATGGGGCATAGCGAGTAGGGTTGTGGTTTGGGCGCTTCAATCATTTTAGTTGCACTATAACATCATTAAAATTTGTTTCACCTGAAAGTCACCCTATCTCGAAAAAAAGGGGGGATTAGATTTAAAGTGAGACAGACATGGTGAACTTGGCTTGAACCGGCCTAGGCCTCAACTCTAGAAGGAAGTATATTTCAGTTTGCTCAAACAGTCTTAGCCAAATCCTCCCCCCAAAAAAAAAAGAAAAAGAAAAACCCCCTCAATATAAAGCCATCAAGTTTGCAGCACACTTGAACAACCCAACTCACAAATAGACCAGGAAAGGAAAGAGAGGAAAAAGAAAAAACCCTTATGGCTTCATCTTTTCATTTCGCAGTTGCAAATCTGCTCCTATTTTTCGTGCTCGCTTGCTCTCAAATGGTTCCCCACGGTCATTACTGTAACCCGCACTCGAGCATACCCGCTGGTAGTCCGGTCTCAGCGAACATAAAAAACGTGCTAGCCGCGATGACCCGTGCATCCCAACTGGAAAATCTGTTCAGTGGCTTTTCGTCTGGCGTCGGCGCGAACACTGTCTATGGGCTGGCCAATTGCCGGGGAGATCTAAATATACGGCAGTATTTTATTCCATGCATCCAAGACGCGGTCCAACAGATCCAAAAGATATGCCTCGGCAAATCCGATGCTCAAATCTGGTACGATTACTGCATCGTCCGCTATAGCCGGGAGAACTTCTTTGGCACATTTGATGGCTCACGTCTAGCAACCATACGGAACCCTGCTGATTACAGGGACCCCCCCATCCTTGTTTAGTAGGTTGGGGCCACTATTTCGTAACATCATTAACAGAGTTGTTGATCCTGCCAACACTGGAATGGTCAAAGCGCAGACAGTCCTGCCAAGCGGTGTCACTTTATATGGAGGAGCCCTATGCACGCGGGACCTCAGACCTGTTGGGTGTACTCTGTGCTTGTATACTGCGGTTAGGCACTTCGATAGTTTCTGCAAACCCAAACAGGGTTGTAGGGTGTTCCTGAGTAGCTGCTTTGTCAGATACGAGATCTACCGCTTCACAGCCTCCCTTGACGCTGGGTTTAAGAAAATTCCCGGCCAAGCTATAGAAAAGTTGATCGGGGATGAGTTTGGGCAAGCAAAACAAGTTAATAATACGCTCACATCCGGGAAATCTATGATGATTTCATCCTTTTAAAACTGGAAATGTGGGTATTTCCTTAATGTACTAAACAATGCATGCAGTGTACATGCAGCCTACGAATCCATGTACTTCTATGTATGTTGTGTGTTAAATAATGTGTGCATATATGCACGCTATCTTTTATGAATGTATAATATAATGCGATCTGAGAGTGGCTAGTCTACGAATAATGAAACTACTGTTTGTAAGATCAATCTCATTATCTCAACAATTTGTTGTCTTCTGGCACGCGGTTAGGATCTGGTTCTCCATCAAGAGACACGGGTTTTATTCCCGGCAACGAAAATTATATTGCGTTCTTATTTTTCAGCATCCTGCCAAACTGGAATCTGTTTCGTTGCTTCTCGTATACAAAGTACTAGGTGCATAACTACAAAAACAATGGCTACATCTCTGGATCTCCAGCAAACAATGGCTACAAAAACAATACCTCAGATACTGGCTACCATTGTTTGAGGAAATAGTGATCCAAGTCCCTCTATGATCTACTAAAGCAAGTCCCTCTATGAGCTGCTAAAGCAAGAATAGGTCTGATGGTAGCCCTGTTGTTTGAGGAAATCTGCAAGTTTGGCAAACTATTGCCTAGAGGCATGTTTAAGCCCATAGAGTGACTTGGTTAGTTTGCAGACTTTGTTGTTAGGATTAGGGATGTCTTCAGGCATTCTCATATACACTTCTTCATACAAGTCATCATGTAGAAAGGCATTATTCACATCCATTTGAAAAACATGCCAATGTCTATGAGCTGCTAAAGCAAGAACAAGTCTGATGGTAGTCATCTTCACAATAGGTGAGAAAGTTTCTGTAAAATCAATTCCTTCTCTCTGTTTATTACCTCAAATAACCAACCTTGCTTTGTATCTCTCAATAGAGTCATCAGCTTTGAGATTAATTTTGTATACCTATTTACAACTAATAGCCTTTTTTCCAAGGAAAAGATCAACTTCAGTCCAAATATTGCTAGTCTGTAAGGCCTGTAATTCAGACTCCATTGCTAATTTTTTTAATTTAGGACAACACTCACTTTCATATTCTTTGTAATTGTCAATGTGAGGCAATACCTACTTTTATACTCCCACACACTCTTCACATGTGGGCTACTAATAAGGCCCAACACGTGCACAATTTTTAATCAAACATAGACGGTGGTAAATGAAGATCGAGCAACCTTACTCTAATTGTTAGCAGAAAAAGTTTTAATATTTATAAACCCCAAGTGCAAGGTGTATCGTTGAGTACTTAGGGTGTCGTCCGCAGGGAATTGTGTTTCCAACTACCAGAGTTCACTAAAGCGTCTCAAGCTAGGCAGGATCGAAGGGTGAGAAGGGGAAACTAAACTAGGCTACAAATACAGAAATAAGCGACTTGGAGTTGCGATTTTACCACTGAATGAACCAACTAACCAATACGAGTCCTAACCTACCCAAACTACACTATGAACAAGAGATGGTCGGTTGCACCATCAAAGACCACCCAAGCCCTCTCTCAAGGATCATGAGCTAGTCTAATTCGAGTAACCACCTACTTTCGTGGGGTTAGTCGAATTAGACCACAAAACTAGCAACCCCAGACCTAGCTCGATTCGGATACTACTTTCGTGTCCCGAACTCGGCCATTCCCTCTCCCACACTAGCAAATTGACCTCACCTCTCAGCATAAGTCAATCGCCCAAAAATATGGATGAAAACCCTCTCAGGCATTTCATCGAACACTTGGCGGGCGTGAAGGAAAACTCTAGGTTCTAGGCATAGATTGGGTATGGTTAGGCCAAATACAAGATCAATTAGCCATCAAGAGGCTAATCACAACCCAAGCCAACACAATCTACCAACTAAACATCAAAAATGAATCAAAACCGAAACTACCAAACAAGTGCAAGAACATGAAGAACAAAGCAAAGGAAATGAAATAAAACGAATTCAAACAAGTAAATAACACAAATTAATAACAAGAACTAAACAAATAAACTAAACAAAGTAAAAACAAGAATTAAAACAACAAGAACATAGCAACGAATAGAGAGAGGAGGAGAAAACTTAGTCTTGAATTGATGAAGAACTTGAGATTCAAAGGTTGAATTCAATGTTGCAATCTTCAATCCTAAACTAATCTCCCTTATTAACTAAAATCTAACCTAAACTAACCTAGAAATCGCCAAAGAATCGCCAGAGCTAATCCCTGTGCGAACCCAGGCCTGACGCACGGCCGTGCGTCACCACGCACGACCGTGCGCCCACCACGCACGGCCGTGCGCCTGGCCGTGCGTGGCTTCTGCCGCCAGTGCACGGTCGTGCCTCCCTGCAAGTCGGCCGTGCACTGTCCTTCTCTGCTGTGTTTTGCCCGTTTTCGCTGATTTTCATCGTTTTGTCCCATCTTTGTCCCTTTCCGCGACGTTTGCTCGATTTAGAGTTATTTCCTACAAAACATAAATAAAACGAGTAAAAATTCTAAAGATTAAGTTATTATACGAGCGAAAAGTAGGTGAAAGAGGCACGTAAAATAGGTAAATTTACCGTTCAACACACCCCCACACCTATCTTTTGCTCGTCCTCGAGCAAAATAAAAGAAAAACTGAAGTAAACAACTAACTCACTTTCGTAGGAATCACGGTTGCATTTAGCGTATGCAACAAGCCCTTTAAACCCCTTGGTTACCCCAAGTGGACGAGTAAGGTCTCGTGAGGGTTTGCAGAAGATATACCCACAAAATCTCAAAAAGGAAAAAACAAAGAAAAGAGAAACAAAAATCGAAAAATGAAAATGACAAAACAAAATATATACATCAGGGTGAACTGTACACGTTCGGATCAACCAAAACCCCCTAGTAACTCAAGTATCAGTCTGTACACAAGCATTATATGCATTTCAGGACACATCATCCCAAAGAATTGCATTCAGACATCAGCTTTTCACCCCACGACGCATGAAAATAATGAATCCATCCTTGTGCCTGTGTGCAAGTGTATCATCACCCTGAAACTAAGCCCACCAAAATCAAACTCAATCCCACGCAGCTGACACAAGCTACCTTTTCGAATGGCTAGCCTGGAAAGCAAGTTTCCCCAGTAGCAGTATTGCCTCAAAGGGTAACACCCAGTAGCGCATGCCTCAAAGGGGTACTTGTCATTTCTAACTCTTTTCTTCCCCACTTTCTTTCTTTCCATTATTATTTTTTTTCAATACAAACTCATGTCACGCCTCAAAGGGATACACCCAGTGGCGCTTGAATTTGTTTTTTTTTTTTTTTTTTTTTGCTTTGGAAAAGGGGGGTGCCAGCGCATATAAAGGGAACTGTGCAGTAGACAGTGGGAGAGTCGATTGTGGAAGACTAAGAATGAAGGATGATGACAATACATGAATTCAGGACCGGATTGCAAAATTACGATGGATTGTTGGGGTTAGAACTGAGGTCTAAAACGACATATTGGGGATGAATATCTATCATACATATTATACTTATATGCGAGCTAATAGTCAAGGTATCAGGGATCAAGACTGATCAAAATAGTACAAAACTCCCTTAAATGCAAAAAGAAAAGAAAAGTTCAAACAAAAAGGAGAAAAATTGAAAAATTTTCACAAAAATAAAAAGACAAAGGGGAGATGACCCCACCCCCACACCTAAATCTCACAATGTCCTCATTGGGAGCCGTGAGTCATCACCAACACACAAAGATAAAGAAAACAAAAATCAAACACAAAACATACAAAATCGACACATATATACACAAGCTAACGCATTCTCCCAAAAACACAATTTTACCCAAACAAAAACAAGATCACATATATATACAAACTAACACCACCAATCACAACACAATAAAAATCCACAAAAATACAAAAATGGTGATCATAGCCAACAACGGCTCAACAACATCCACATTTCGCTACAAGATGATCACCAACCAAAAACACAATCCTAATATTCACAACTAAACGAAAACAAAAAGAAACAAAAGAAAAATAAAAAGAAGGGGGGAGAGAGTGAGAACGAGTATACCAGGTCGGGTACTGAATGTACCCGAACTATGTCATGACGACTTAAGGAGCATCAGCCACTCCTTGCCGCTCAAGATGCGAGTCGTCAGCTCGGAAGCAGTCAAAGCTCGCAGGAGCTTATCATGCATAGCTGCATGTAGCTCAGAATGGTGTGAGTAAGAGAACACTGGTAAAGATGGAGCAAACAAAGTTAGTGCCCTCTTAAACTCACCAAATACCTGTGAGAAATCAGCAGAATAATCGAAGGTAATAATCAATACGATTTCTCCAGGCATGCCCTCTAGGTACAGACAATAAGGGCCAAGGAAAGGGTCATACCCTCTAAAAGTACCTAGAGACTTATGGCAGGCAGCCTCATTCCCCTCAAGTATCACAAGAGAATCGATAAGTGACAAATCACAACACTTGGGGGAATGGGAGGGTGGTGAACATGAATAGGAAGCATGGGATGTATCAAGAGAGGTGGGGGATATATTATCAATAAAATCAGGACTAGTTGGCCCTGCAACCACAACATCCATGCATGAAGTCCCTGTGGGAGTCCCATAAAAAGTATGCACCTCAATAGCAACATGGTCGGAACCAGACCAAGTATCATCCTCCTCAACACTAGCGCTAACGCCAAAGGTCTCACCTACCTCGAACTCCGTCGACTGAGCTAAAGGGGAAGGTGTATCAGGAAAGGTCATGATAAGCGCAGTGCTGTCCCAAAGAGTATTAGGAAAGGATGAAGCAACAGTGAGTGAAGGGATCAAGGGAGGGTCGAGTGCGTCCTCTAGTCCGGACTCTAGAGAAGGAAAAGACGCACCATCATCACACAGGTTGACATCAAGTCTAGGAGCACTAGAACTAGGGTCAATCTCGGGTGATAGGTCATACTCCCTCAGTTTATTAACAAACTCAGCAAATTCAACTTGTTGCTTATTCATTGTCTCTATCATATTGCTAAGTCTAGCAAAGCCTTCATTAGAAATATGATAGGGACAAGAAGTACTGGCGTGGTCAGAACAATGGCAAATTTCGCACACAGGAGGGGCATAATCAGGGATGCAAGGGGGTGGGGTACAAGAATCAGAACAACTAGTTTCAAATTCATAAGTATCCCAAGCCAACCACTCAAGTAATTCCCAAGCTTCATCAACATTTCGAGCATAGAAATCCCAATGCTCCAAAAGAACACGGGTCTCACAATTCACACCCTCATCAACAACATGCAATATTTCCCATTTCCCATATAAACATCCACAAGAAACACATTGAGCAAGATTATACTTTTTAAAAAACTTATGAGGCTCTTCATGCCTTACATGATCCTTAACACTAATTATACTTTTTAAAAAGTTAATTTGTTCTCAGCTACAATCAAATGTGCATAAATTAGGTTGTATTTAGATGTTACTATTTTTGAACAAAAGGAAAAAAAAGTTATTTATTGGCTACTTCAACCATAATTATCTATTTTTTTTTCTTTTCCTAATTCTTAGGATAAATAATATTTACTACAATTTATTGTGACCAAACATGTTATTAGCTTCCTTAAGCCTATAATACGTTCTATTAATATATTTTAATGAAAGTCAAAAAGAAGTTGGTCTATTGATATATCTACCATATTATATTTGGACCTACCTTAGTATTTCTATTTTTTAAATGTGTTATAATTATAAGTAGATATTGACATAATTAATTTTATTTTTGAGATAGTTTAGTATTCAAATTTGAATATGTGATCTTTATATTTAAATTTGAATACTAAATCTTGAGTTGATATTATAATTTTCTATATGTTAATATCTTTGAAATTGTCAAGATTTTCCTAACTGTAATAACACCTTTTAAGCTAATATATTTTAAAAATTTGTTGCTGCCAAAAATCAGCTTTTAAATAATCTGCTTAACAGGATCTCCAGCTACAATCAGGCAAGTAGCCGTTGGGAATCAATGTGATAAACGTTGAGAAAAACTGCAAAATTCAAGGGTCACTCTCTTAATGATGTCCTAACATCTCCAATATTATTGCCTATAAATAGGGAGGCGTTTGCAGCTGAAGATGATAGAAGAAGGAGAGCTACACTTGCAAATCAAGAAGAATACGTTGAGAGAACTTGATACATCGAGTTTATATTAGTATATCTATTGTGTTTATTTACTCCTGGTTATAAAGTGTATCTTCGTATCTTTCTTTATATTAAGTTGAATTGATTAGTCGGAGGACCGACTACTCAAGTATGGTTGAGGAGCAACGCGTACATTGGGACACCTGTACTAGGTTGTACGATTAGTCAATCGCATGTAATCGACAAACCTAATAAAAGAAAAAAGTTTAAATCCCATCAGCCAGGAGCACCCGTAAGTGGAGGATTAATTATGCGTGCCCAAACCTCTGCAAATTGTATGTTTTGTCCACACCTACATTTTTCGCATTTCTATTTCGATTATTTTGTGACTTTGATAATCACTCTATTCACTCCCTCTAGAGTGATTTAATTAGCCAAATCAGGCCAATACGTGTAAATTATTACATGAGTTTGGCTCCATTTGAAACATGAATCACAAAAGTTGGCTCTCATTAAACTGTTTAGGTTCGTTTAGTTCGCTCTCATTAAGTATGCACTAGGTATGCATTTGAAACATGAATCACAAAAGTTGGCTCTCATTAATTTGTTTTGGTTCATTTAATGACTTCTGCGCGCAGACGACAACTATTGCTTTTTTTTTTTTTTAACCTGTCTTCAAGAGAAGTAATATAACTACAATTTTTTAGACTGAACACATTAGTTATATAAGTTTGGCTCGACTTGCAACGTGAATTGCAAGCATCGCCATTTAGTGATTGCTGTTGCAAGCTATAGTTATGTTTAGAGGTGGATGTCTTAGGTTTGAATCTCATCCAAATTGAATTACGCATAAGGTAAGGCTGAATTTTTATGGCAATCACGTTTACATCCCAAACGACATTTGTGTAAGGGGTATAGTAGAAAATAAAATACTATGCGTGGAGTAGCGTATGACCATCAAACTAAACTTGATTAGTACGATTCTTGTAGAGTAAAGAACATGTAAGACCCTTTGGGGGGTGGGGGGAAGGTGCATGAGTATCTTTGCAGAATTGTTGTGCTTTCTTATCTTGAAGTGTACTTTTCACATATGTGGTTAGATCTAGAAAACATAAAATCGTAAATCTAATTAGTTACCCAGCTTGAACCGGATTTTTCACAAAACTATTTGTATTTATAAGATAATGTTGTCCTTCATCTGGCTCTGGTTACCAAAGAGCACATCAAGTAGGCTGGTGTTGGGAGCCCAAAACATTTTGAACCATCACACCAAATTGTAAACCGATGCTCTGTTCCATTTCGCATTTTTTAGGATTTAGTTAAGAGCTTACATCTTCTTACAGTTTCTTACATCTCCTTACAGCTCCTTACATCCTTAACATAATTCTTACATTTTCTTACATCTTCTTTCTATAACAACTCCTTACATCTATCCTTACAGCTCCTTACATCTTCTTACAGTTCCTTACAACTCCTTACAGCTTCTTCCATCTCCTTCCATCTATCTATCTATCTTAAACGTAAAATAGAATAGGCCTAAAATCAAATACTTCTATAGGCTAGCCAAGCTAATTTAAATATCTACTTAACAACGTGAACCTAGAAACCAATTTGATTTTGGTTGAAGGTTTTCAAACCTATGGTTAACTTAAACGGATCGCTTTATTTTTAAACCTTCTAATATTTATTTTCTTGCAAATTTTATTTGTAATATGACAATTTGCTTGAATGTATATGAACATTTAGTTAAGATTTATCTAGGTTTATAAGTTCTGAACAATTTCCAAAATCCCGTAAACATTGTGTTGTACTGATATCCCCATCCCTTCTAAGACAATTATTTAAGTTTCAATTTAGCTATTTTTGTTTGTCTAATGAGACATTAAAATTTTTATTGTCATAAACAAAGCAAAAGGAACGCAAATTAGTGTAACATCTCATGCATCCCATGAGTCCTTAATACTAGTTGTACTTTTTAAAAGTTACCAATTGTTCTCAGCAGCAATCGAATGTGCATAAATTAGGTGGTATTTAGATGATACAATTTTTGAAAAAAAGGAAAAAAATATAATTTATTGGCTACTTCAAACCCTATGTATCTGTTTTTTTATTTTCCTTTTTTTCTCGTTCTTGGGAGAAATAATATTTAGTACAATTTATTGAGACCAAACATGTAAATTACATAAGTTCGGCTCTACTTGAAACGTGAATCATAAAAGTTGGCCCTCATTAAATTGTTTTGATTCATTTAGTTGGCTCTCATTAAATTGTTTTGGTTCATTTAATGACTACTGCATATGATAGCGCTTTTTTTTTTTAATTTAAAAAAAACCTTTCTCTGGGAGAAGTAATATTAACTACAATTTTTTAGATTGGACATATTATTGCATAAGTTTGGTTGGACTTGCAACGTGAATTACAGGTATCGCCATTGAATGATTGCTATTGCAAGCTATAGTTATGTTCCGAGCTAGATGTTTTAGGTTTGAATTTCCTCCAAATTTAATAATTACGCATAAAGTAAGGATGGACTTTTGCAGCAATTATGCTTAAAGCTTAAATGGCATTTGTGTGAGGGGGTATATCAGAAAATAAAATACTATTCATGCAATAGCGTACGTCCATCAATTTAAACTTGATTAAGATGACTCCTGTAGAGTAATTAACATGTGAGTCCTTCGGGAGAGGGGGCAAAGGTGCATGAGCATTTTTGCAGAATTTTTATGCTTTCTTGTCTCAAAATATACTTTTCACACACGTAGTTGTTGTTAGATCTGTAAAACATATAAGTTGTAAATCAAATTAGTTACCAAGCTTGAATTTAATTTTTCACGAAAATGCTTGCATTTATTAGATAAGGTTGTCCATCATCTGCACTACTAAAAAAAATTATTATTCCGACGGAATTTCCGATCGAAAAAGCAAAATTTTCCCATCGGAATATGAATTTTCCGATGAAATTTCCGAGCGAAGCAGGACGTCAGAATATGGCTGATCGAAAGCCTTTCCGATAGACTAACACAATCCATCGGAGGATTTTCTGACAGAATTCCGACAGAAAAATTTCAGCGACGACCGATGGAATATCACTAGCCGTCGGAATTTCAAAATTCAAAAATTTTCAAAATCCGTCAGAACTCCATCGGAATTCGTTGGGATTCTGTCTGCGTTTTCAAATTTTATTTTAAAAAATATAAAAAAAATTTCCAATGTATCTAACACATTCTCGTTGTTGACGTTAAATTGATATTAACATTAAATTCTACTTAATTGTAAAAAATTATATTCTTTAACAATATATTAAGCTACAAAATTGAGAACAGATTATCAACTTAACAAACTAACAATAACATAGCAAACTAACTATATAAACTATCAAATGTATGTAATTACACGCAAACTTTATAAAAATTTTTAAATTCAATGTATGTACTTAATTCCCTACAAATTTGTACAAATTACACACGAGAAAATCTTCTCAAAAAGTCGATGACAAATGACGGGGGAGGAGGTGATCGGGCGGTGGGGTGGCTGCAAGCAGCAACGGGGGTGATGACAAGCAGTAATGCATTGCTCCCCCACTCTCTCTCTCTCTCTATTTTGTGAAATGAGCACCGAAAAATGAAGTTTGGAGCGAAATTTATAAGAGAAATTCCGACAGAATATTCTGTCAGAATAAAAAGTTATTTTTTCCGACGAAGTTTCGACAGATTTTTCTGTCCGAATGCTCAAAAAAATTGAATTTTCCCTGCATTCCACTCGGGTTCAAAAAAACTTTTTCTGAATTTTTTAATATTTTCTAACGGAATTCCCTCGAAACCATCGAAATTCCGTCGAAAAATTTGTCAGAATTCTAGGGAATCTATCAGAATATGTCAGAATTCCGTCGGAGATTCAAATGGACCTGTTAAGACCTAATCTTTGGGACAAAAAACCCACAGACAAGTTTGTTGGCTAATATACTATCTAACAGCATGATCTGTTACGTCGGGACGTTACAATTATTTATAATTAGGCATTATAATTTTTTTGAGAAAAGAAAAAAATCATTTATTGACTGCTGCAAATGATAACTACCTCCGTTTTTTATCTTTTTCTCTTTTCTTTTCTTTAATTTGGTGAAAATATTTAAAAGTATCTTTTAGCATGCGATATGTCACTACTCTTATTTGAGAAAGCCTATATCATACTCTTAGGAATACATATTTTTATAAGTCAATGTCAGCACCATATATTAAAAATTGTTTATATGACAAACACATGTTAGAAA
This sequence comes from Carnegiea gigantea, assembly GCA_029747015.1. Classification (NCBI taxonomy): domain Eukaryota; kingdom Viridiplantae; phylum Streptophyta; class Magnoliopsida; order Caryophyllales; family Cactaceae; genus Carnegiea; species Carnegiea gigantea. Next base: position 844,137 of record JAKOGI010000007.1, read on the forward strand.
AATATATATATATACACCTGGCAAGTAATAATATACACCCCTAAGTGTATGATATATATTACTTTATTTGATCAAGCTATCTCAGCTCCAATTCCCTCACTCACACTCCCGCTCCCGCTCCCTCTCCTTGCACCCCCAACCCCACACCCAACCCAGCAGGGGGGGGGCGGAACCCTCTATATAAAAGGCACCAAGTATGCAGCAAACGCAAATAACAACCCAACTCTCAATTCACAAATAGACATGGAAACAGAGGGGGGAAAAAAAACCTCATGGCTCCATCATTTAGTAGTTGCAATTCTGGTGCTGCTTTTCATGATGGATTGCTCTCAAGGGTTGGCTCCGTCGGGGCACTACTAAATGAAAGGATGGAGGCATGAGGTTTTTCTTTTTCCTCTCTTTCGTTGTCTATTTGTGAATTGTGAGTTGGGTTGTTGTTTGCGTTTGCTGCATACTTGGTGCCTTTTATATAGAGGGTTTTTTTTCCATTGGTGGGGTTGGGTGTGGGGTTGGGGGTGGGAGTGGGAGTGGGAGCGGGAGCGGGAATGTGCGTGAGGGAATCGGAGCTGAGATAGCTTGATCAAATACTGAAATAAGGTATTATATATATCATACGTAGAAGTGCACTACTGCAAAAACACCTCGATCATAGAGCCCGACAGTATGGTGTCAATAAACATAGATAACTTGCTGAAGGGGATGAGATCGAGCAGCAATGCTGTGTTCATGGACGAGGACAACCATATCTATGGCTTGGGCCAATGCCGGGGGGATTTGGACATGAACACATGTTCTGCATGCATTGGAGATGCATCCCTCAACATCAAAGCGAGTTGCCCCGACGTATCCGATGCTCAAATCTGGTATGATGAATGCACATCAGGTATAGCCGGAACATGTTCTTTGGCAAATTTGATGCCTCAGATAATAATGCGGTGATTCCAGACACGGAGGACTACCCGTCCCCTGCATCCAGCTTGAGGTCGGGGTTGGCAAAACTGCTTGATAAAATCAAAGCTCGCATTGCCACTGATCCCACCCTTGGAGGATTTGCCAACGCGGAGCTGCAGCTCACACGGTCCAATACGTTGTATGGGGTGGCCCAATGCACTCAGGACTTCTCGTCTGATGTTTGTGGTAAGTGCTTTGAGGGCACAAAAGCTGAGTTTGAGGACAACAAACCCTGCGGTGGCAAAGTGGGTTGTAAGGTATTCTATGGTAGCTGCGATTTCAGATACAAGGCTAAACAAATTGATGAGCTGAGTTCCAGGAAATCTATGATGGTTTCGTCGTTTTAAATCTGGAAATTAGACATACTTCCTCAATATGTTAAATAATATGTGTGTGTATATATATATATATATATATATATATATGCATGCACACAACCAGTCTGTTTATGTACTTTTATGTTATATTGTGTGTTAAATTATGTGTGCATGTATGCACACTATAAGGTCTGTTTATGTGCTCTATGCACACTATGAGGTGCGTCTTTGTGGTCTTTCAAAATATCTCTGTAATACTTTTCGATCTCGGAATCGCTGGTAAATGAATGAATGATAAATTAAACCTAGTGTTATTAAAGACAATATGATGGCATCCAGAGACTAGGATGTCTGGCTTTCAGTTTCACCCGAGAGAACCTGGGTTTGATTCTTGGCAATGGATCCCTTTCTCAACTTGCCCTTGTACCTTCTGAAGATGATAAACAATTGAAAAAAGGTAAGCTTAGCTTCTTAATTAAGCATTCCACATGATAAAGAAATGTTGCGTGCTCTGGCCACAGGCTTTACAAACAATATGCATATCCCAGAGGAATTAAGCACCGGAACATGGTTACATGGGAACTGTTGCCCACAACTATATGTGGTAACGTGAGTAAATGTCATTCACAAAAGCAGCTTCCTCTCTCAAGCTGGCATGTAAAAAGCCTTGCACCAAAATGGAAGGAGCACTTAACAAAATATAGCTCCCCCTCAATGTGCCAGCATTCCAAGATGCCAAGTGAACCGAATCACCGAGATCTCGCAAAAAATTCTGCTAATAGGCAGTACAAGAAATTCTGCTACTGTATAATGTCTGTTAATATGTTTTATGATTTAAAATTGCCAAATTTTTAATAATCACAACTTATTATGAGTTGTAAAGTTCTAACATTTGTTGGGTTGACATCAGTGGCGAAGCCAGGAAATTTGGAGCGGGGGGTCGGAATTGGAAAAAACAAAAACATGGGAAGGGGAAGGTTTGAACTCATGACCATCAACACACAAAGCCAAGCACTAGACCGCTAAGCTATCCAATTTTCATGTTCCTCTTCCACAAACATAACACATATCTCAATTTCGAATTTTTTTAATTTTCTGACTTATACTTATTGTTTTTTTTGGAGAGGGGGGTCGGGTGACCCCACTGACCCCACGTTGCCTTCGCCCCTGGTTGACATGGTAATCGTATCAGGCCCATCCGCTGAGTCATATTGTACGTGTAATTTTATAAATAAATATGAAAAATCTTGTATAGAAATATATATGATTTTACGCAATTTACAAATTGTAGCACTCTTCTACTATTCAATTATACTTTTTTCTTGGTTTAATATAGAATGATATACATTTTAAGTCAAGACAAGAAATTTGAGAGATATCTTACAACAAGACATTTATCATTTTGTAACTCAAAATTAGACAAACTCCAAAAACAAAAGCACTTATAATAGGATAAACTAAAAAGAGCAACATTAATTATCACCAAAAAATCATGCCGTAGAAGCAAGATAATAAAAGCTGTGGAAAGAGACCAACTCTTTATTTTAAAAAAAAAAAAAAAGGCCAACCATGTATCACCAAAAATCAATGCCTTGTGAAACTCATGAAACTTAAAAAACTTATCTGTCACAAAAAACATTAATTAAATCGAGCACGGGTAATGCCGAAGCAAGAATGATGTAGATATGTGAGAAAATTAGCAAGAACAACGTGAAAACCCAAATCTACACGAGTCATTTGCGTGGTTGCATTTAATCCAAGCAAAAATGCCTAAACAATGTCCACAAAAAGAAATAATCCATTAACTAGCTAGCGATGTGCTTCGACTATCAAAATTTGTTAATTAGTTTGAACTGCATAACTAAAAGGGCAAAATGAAGAAATTATAAGAGGGATAAAAGAATTATTGTGTGTATATACTTGAATGAACCGAGTACATGATAACATACAAGAGCATCATCACCCAGAAATCCTAACCCTAGCGGTCTCCCCTCCAAACTAGGTATCAACTTTCCTAATCCTAGTACAACACATATGGCTATTTAGAAAGGAAATAAACTCATGAATATATACAAAAATCTGTAACAATTCTTAATATAATTCTTTCCGTAATAATATAATTCTTTCCGTAATACTCCCCCTCAAGTTGGAGCATGAGGATTAACAATGCCCAATTTACAGAGAAGAAAATGAAACTGCTAGCTACCGAGGGCCTTTGTGAAAATATCGGCGAGTTGATATTTAGAAGGGACATAGCCAACACTTAAGTCTCCAGATACAATCCTTTCACGAACAAAGTGACAATCAATGTCAATATGCTTAGTTCTCTCATGAAAGACGGGATTCTTGACAATATGTAAAGCAGCCTGATTGTCACAAAACAATTGGATTGGATGTGTCACAAATACCCCTAATGAAGCAAGAAAGGATTTGGGCCAAATCAGCTCACTAGTTACCATAGCTATTGCACAGTATTCTGCTTCAGCTAATGATCTAGAAACTACTATCTGCTTCTTTGTTTTCCACGAAATAGGAGATCTTCCTAAAGTCACACAATATCTAGTCAGCGAGCGTCTAGTAAGAGGGCAAGCTCCCCAATCTGCATCACAATAAGCAAATAGTTGTAGATCACAATTACTCCTAAGAAATAAGCCTTGTCAGGATTGCCTTTCAAATACTTCATAACTCGTTTGGCTGCCTCCCAATGTTCTTCTTTTGGCTCTTGCATGAATTGAAGCAAGATATGCATTGAATATGATAGTTCAAGTCGAGTTAGAGTAAAATAAATCAGTGTCCCTATCAGTCGCTGATATTGTGTTCGATCATGATATAGCTTGCGTGACGCTAAAGCTAGCTTATGGTTCATTTCCAAGGGAAAAGCAATGGGCTTTGCGCCTAATAGATCAAACTCATATATTATTTCCAATGCATACTTTCTCTGGCTAAGAAACAAACCATCCGAGTTTTGAGCAACTTCTATGCGAAGAAAGTATTTGAGTGGTCCCAAATCCTTGATATGAAAACAAGTATCAAGATAGGTTTTGAACTGATCACACGTTCCGGCATTATTCTCTATAAGAATAAGATCATCCACATAGAATAGTAATGCCATATAACTATCCCCCTTTTTATAAGTAAAAAGAGAGTAGTCTGCATAGGATCTTACAAAACCATATTCAAGGAGTTTGGTGGATAATTTGGCGAACCACTGTCTTGGTGGCTGTTTCAATCCATATAATGATTTGTGTAACCGACATATCTTGGTAGATTTAGGTGTACAAAAACCAAGAGGCAAGGTCATATATACCTCTTCTTCTAGATCTCCATGTAGGAATGCATTGTGAACATCCATCTGATGCAAAACTAACCTCTTGCAACTGGAACTGACAGAAAACATCGAACACTGACCATTTTCGCCATTGGTGCAAAAGTTTCATTATGGTCAAAACCTTCAACCTGTTCATCTCCTTGAATGACCAGATAAGCCTTATATCGCTCAATGCTTCCATAAGAATTGTATTTCACTTTGTAGACTCACTTACAATTGATAGGCTTCTTCCCTTATGGTAATTCTAGGAGACTCCAGGTATTGTTGTGTTCCAATGCTTCAATTTCTTTTTCCATAACTTCCCGCCATTTAACATCCTTAACAGTCTCATGAAAAAATTTAGGCTTTACAATCTTGGAAATATTAGTCAAATAACATCTATGCGAGTTCGAAAACTTATTGCATGTAACATAATTAGCTATGGGATAAGGCTTACCAGAAGGAACCTTTTGTGATGAAGAAGCCAACGAAGGGGGGTTCTTGATATTAATGTTGTAGCTGTAGTCATGGAGATGTCCCGCTGTTTTCTTCTCTCTTCTTGGTCTTGCTGGCTCGGCTGAATTAGGCTGTGTGGAAATCCAGGTGGATAAGTGTGCCGGTACATTCTCAGGCCTAGGCGAATTCCCCAAACTAGCCTGTCTCTCCCCCTGTTCGCTGGCCAGGTGATTGTTCCAGGCTAGGCATGTCTCTCCCCCTGTTGTCTGGTCCAAGCTCAGCAGTCCTCTTCTCTGTGTGTAATCTATTGGGCGCCGTGTATGAGGAGCCTACGCAGCCCGTCATCAACCATAGGGGCTGGGCTTTCTTCTCGTGACCCAACACTTACATCTCCTTGACCGAGTTCACGCCTATCTCCAGGCCGAGAAAAAGTTAAAAATCTATCTTTGAATTCAGTGCTCCACGAAAGACATTTACAAAGTATAGTTTTAACATTGCGCGCACTCACTGACTCCTCACAAAATAGCTATTGACTGTACAAGGGTAACGTATTGAGCTATAGTTCATTTTTCCACTGTTTGTGTTTTCCAAATTATTTTGGGAAAGGAGAAGCAACTTAAAATGAAGCAGGAACCTGTAGAGGTTCAAGGTCCAGGAAAAGTGGGCAAGAGCAATGATTGTTAATCCTCTACCTTAATCAGCTATTTCGAGGACTTGGAAAACGACTTATGTTTTAAACATGTGTGCAGCTTCAGTGAAATGTAAATCCGTTATGGACATGATTAAATCATGGTGTGATACCTATTTTGAAATGTTTAATAATAGTATTAGATCATATTTGGCACAATTATTGTAACTGGAAAATGTTACTTATCTAATCAACTCTATATCTTTATCTGCAGCCTTGTCCCTATGGGATGACGATAATGCCCTAGCTTCATAGTGCATTCCGCTGGTGCATAATGCTTATTAATAAAGGGATTTGGAAGGTGATTAAGTTGGGGTGTTACAAAAGTGGTATCAGAGCAAAGGTAGATGTCAGCGTGACCAGATTAATGTTGTCATTCGGGGTCTAGATTGCTAAGGCTTTATGTCTGTTGAGGTAAATGAGATAAATTCATAAGAATAAGGGTAGCAGTGGAAGGAATGAATGAGTAATCCCTGATGTTGATGAAGAGGTGAAAGATTCTGTAAAAAGTGTGCAGATAGATGGTGGGACGGGACACTTTTGAAGTGGCATCCCCTGAGAATCTCAAGGTCCCCTACTTGCCCCAGAACCTCCCCAAGGAGAAGAACCCTTTTCCCCACACTGCCACTTGCCCCACAGTTATCAATTGATATAGAGGGATATGAGACCGATGCATCTGATAGCTGAATCGAGGGAATCGAGTATGATATTTGGGGAGGAGGAAATGACAGTGGTTTTAGTGATTCAAGTAGCATGGTGAGTGTCATTAACATTCTTGAGGCCCCTGAGGTAATATAAATAAGTTCTGATGAGACTGAGGAAGACTCTTGGAGTTTTGGATCTGAAACTCGTAATAGCAGTGGGCCATATTACAAGACTAGGGGATGAAACAGGAAGAGAAAGTAAGAGAAGGAGTTGGACATAGAAGGTTGCTGAGGAGGTGACTTAGGCAGTGAATTTATGGATATGTAAAAAGGTGTAAATATGTCAGGTAGCAGATAAGGAACTAATCCCTAGGGGAGATACCAAGTTAGCAGTGATACAAGACTTTAGGTCGTAAGGTTATAATAGCAATTGATCTACCCCTATCCACCCACTTTGCTTTAAGGGGTAGGATTTTTGGGTATATCTACCATGGAGACAACGGTATATCTACTATACAGACAATTCTCTTGGTACACTAATGTAACATATGTTATGAATATACATATGTTGGGAATTGTTAAAGTGCTTGCGAATGAAATTGTCAACAATGGAATCCAGAAGAATATAACAATAAGGTTTAATTGGTGGCATCTGACTGGCTAGCATGGACAACAAAGGTAGCAAATCATGGCATCATAAGAAGAATAGCATATGAACAAATAATGATGAACAAAAAGCATGAACGTGTAACCAGAAGAGATACGAATAAGTGAGAGCTAATATGTTTGCGTATAGGTTTGACTGAATGGTGGAACCAAATGATAATGTTCTGAAAAACAATCCGCAAGAGAACAACACAGAATTTGTGTCAATCCACTCCGCCAATCAAAATTCCCCAGTAGTGACCCCCTAAAGAAGTCAGGAAGCTGCTAGTGTACCCCTACACCCAGAGAATGTTAAGGGTCAAAAGGGACTATTAGATGACTTAGATCTTGAACTGATGGCAAAAATTATGGCTCAAGTAGCAAAGACTTAATGGTTCTAGATCTGGTAAGGATGAAAAAAAAAATGAGTTCTGTGTTTGGGTCACAAAATGGAATCCAAAAACATATGATGGAAAAGAAGACTCAATGTACTGAAAGAATGGATCAAACATATGGAAATGATATGTTATTTTGTGGAAGTCTTGACAATAGATGTGTGATTGTTGGATCTTTTATCTTACTCGACTGGCTGACATTTGGCAGGGAGTAGTTAAGTCCACATTTCAAAGTTCTGAAGTCCCTTGCGGTAAGTTCACCAAAGCGTCGCGAGCAAAGTTCTATTCAATGCAATTGCAAAAGCAAAAATAGAGGGACTTCTTAATAAGAAACCTACCAATATGAGACCAGAACCCCAAGGCCTAGCACCTTGTTAGGTGCTAAATTGTCGTATTTTACATGCCCCTTTTACCTGATTTTAGCTTGTATAATAATCTAATTTTTAGGACTTTACTTGGTGTATTGCATAATCTTTAGAATTTTTACTTGTTTTATTTACTTTTGTAGGTCAATTAGCAAAAACCCTAACTCTATTCTGCCTCACCTCTCACGCCACCTCTCTCTCTCTCTCTCTCTCTCTCTCTCTCTCTCTCTCTCTCTCTCTCTCTCTCTCTCTCACGCCACCCTCATGCTGCCCTCACGTCGCCTACACCGCCGCCATCGCGCCACCCTAGCACTAGCCCCCTAGGTTGTCCCCTTGGTTTTGCATTTTCGGTATTAAATTTGAGCGAATGAGGAAATCCCGTTGAGCTAGACCCTGGTTTCGACCAAAGGTAACTCATAACATCGATTTGATGGTGTCTTATTTTTTTAGAGTTCGTAAAAGTTGATTATTTTTGGCATGCTTGGGTATGGGCGAGGGACTAGGGGTTGCTAGCAGGGAAGTTTGAATTTTTTTTGGTGACCCGACAAATGCTAAAACCGACCCTAAAGTGGAAGCGTGAACTGGGCAGATTAGGTGTCATTTTACCCCAATTTTGAAAATTCGGTATAATTGTTATGGATGTCTAAAAATTATAAAATTTTTACAGCAGGAATATTGGATGTGCTAATTATGTGAGATTTTGAATTGGACAAATCGGAGTTAAAACAAGGAAGTTATGGCTTAATTACTGAGCACTGTTAAAACTGGGTCTGCAGGTATAGTCGGTGGCTTTTTTGAAGTTTTATACCTAGCTACAGGCTGAATTAGTAAAAACACCGAACACAAAAGTTTTAGTAGACAAAATTATCTTTCTAAGTTAGGCAAGAAGTTAATTTGTGGTGCTCAAGAGTGAAAGTTTTGAGGTCGGGAATCTGGGCTAGAAATCTAGACAGAATCTGCTAAGTTTCGGGCTGCTCTACCCTCAATTTTGGAAAAATTTCTAGGTTAATATTGGTTGCTAAAAATTGTTAAATTTGTTGGGTAGGAGCCTGTAGATGTACCAAACAACCCTGTTTTAGAATCGGACTGTTTGGCGTAGTGTAGCCCGAGTTTTAATAAAATTACCCGGGATTGTCCTGTTGAAGACAGTCACTGATATTGCTGAAAGGAATGGAAATACGACCTAGTTCGGGACAGAACCAAGCTGAATCCCAAACATAAAGAAAGTAGAGGATGGGTCAAGGTTTTCAAATTGACCTAGAACACTAAAATTGGATGTCGGAATCAAAAGTTATGGTCTCTGAAAATAGAACCCAGAATCTGACCAGCCTGAACCTTAACTTGGGTTAAGTTTTGGATGATCTAAATCTAGAAAATTTTTATAAAATTTGTGGAAGAGCCAGGGATGTCTTTACTGAATGTATACTGACTATGGGCTGTATGTGGGCCTAGGTGCGGAGCAGTGAACTTTTATTTAAGTAAATGAGCCCGTAAATTGTACGGTATCCAGGTAACAATCATGCCCTAACCCTTCCCCCACGTTGCTGAAACCGTGAACATTTTGGAACTTGAGTAAGAATTACTTGCTTCCTTTTCAAACTGAAGGAACAATGGTATGTGAACTGAAAGGGTCTGCATAGTAGAAATTGCATGTTGTACTATGTTATAAAAGTTGAGACTTACTACATTATGTTTGGGATTCCTGAAATTCCACTATGACGTCGTTGTTGGGGGAAAGTGATTGAATTTGGATGAACTCATCATGCTAAGACGACCTCCAGTAAAGAGAAATGAATTCGTTAACTGAAAAAAAGGCTGCTTTGGGTGAGTTAAATCTGATTGTGTTGATTGAAGGCTATTAATCTCCCCCGAGAAATAAGTGCATGCATGTGAGCGGCCACGTACTCAGCTGAGATGTAACACCCGAGATTTTATCCCCTTATCCTACTATTTTATATCATTAGAAATTGAAATAATATCGACGTGCCTGCTTAGGTGCTGTTTTTATTGAAAAGAATATTCTTCCTATTTTATTGTTATGGAGGATTATACCGGACACTACATTACATAGATTCCCGAATATAACTGGACTGGCGAACCTTGGGACTAGTTCTGCAATTTATTGAATCGAACGTTGGGTATTAATTATGATGTGATAAGTGGATAAGCTCGTATTAATTATGATGTGATAAGTGGATAAGCTCGTATTAATTATGATGCGACAAGTGGATAAACTCGTATTAATTATGATGTGATGAGGTAATTATCCAAAGCAAAAAAAAAAAGAAGAACAAAAGGGCCGAAGCCCCTTTTTCTCGAGAGAGAGAAGCGAAGAGGGGGGCTCCTCAACCTCAGCCCCGCGACCACATACCGGGGGAGAGAGAGGGAGGCACCGGCAGGGCCGTCGGCGACCGGTCGTCGCACGCCCGACCGTCCCCCACCCCGGTGCACGCCCAAACCGGGCCAGAGAAAAGGTGAGACAGATGCGAGAAAGGGAGCAAAGGGATGAACCAAGCCCACATCGAGCCAACCCAAATCAAAGGGTCCTTTAACTTGGATTCGAGGTAGGTTTCCTCTTCCTCCTAATTATTACTAATTCTAGTAAAAGTTTATTGTTTATTGTTAATTTCGTTGAGGTTTATTGATTATAATTCACTCAGGTTGAATTCGAATTAATTACTAATAATTCAAGGAAGGTTTATTGACAACTGTTAATTGCAAGTTTACTGAAAGGTTATCGATTATTAAAAGTTTATTGAAAATATATCGATTATTGTAAGTTTATGGAAAGTTTATTGATTATTGAAAGTTTATTGAAAGTATATTGATTATTGAAAATTGAGGAATTGTCAAGTAAACTGAAAGATGCCTAATATATAGATTGTTCGTACTGAACAAAAGTTTATCCATTATATGTATCTGTTTGTAGTGAATGCATAGAAATGATAACGTTATGGGTTTAGCGACTGTAGATGAATTAACGATAAATGATATCGTTATTCGGCGAACTTTTATATAAATGTACAGTGCTTGAACTTTTATAACGATTGTATGTTTATAGTGATGGGTATTGTTTATATGTATAAAGCTTGAATTAATGATACCTCCTCTGTTTATGGGAGGCTACGGCTGTCCCACATCAGTGCTTGAATTAACGATACCTCGTCTGTTTATAGCGATTATGTGCTTAACGATATTATTTCTATGATTACATAGAAATGTTCATAATTCAGGAAGCTTGAACAGAGGAAATTGAAAAGTAAATCAAATGATTGCATCGATTACAATCGTGTGGGTTGCGTTATAGTTAGAAAATCGGTTGATGATATGATTTCATGACGTGACTATACGTGTTATGTGAAATCCTTTTCCCCTGAATTAATGAATGCATGGAATGACATTGATTTCAAAGTGCCTCTAAATGTTTATCGGTTGCCTGTTTAATTGACGAGTCCTTAGTGATGAAATAATCCTAAATCATCAAACTACTCAATTGAATGAGGCAGGAGACCAGTCAATAGGTCTAGGAATCCTTTTAAGAAAGGACTTAAGTATTGGGTGTCCGATTATGTCAAATCCATCGCTATGGTCAACGTAGGTAACCCAGTACTCCTTTATCTAAGTTTACATGAGAAGTTCAAAGTTCAATATTTATTGTTCTTCCAGAAGGCAGAAATTCAAGTTCAGTGATTCATTGTCTGCCAAAAGGCAGAAATTCAAGTTCAGTGATCCATTGTTCTGCCAGAAGGTAGAAATTCAAGTCCAATGATTCATTGTCTGCCAAAAGGCAGAAATTCAAGTTGAGTGATTCATTGTCTGCCAAAAGGTAGAAATTCAAAGCTCAGTAATTCAATGTTCCGCCAGAAGGCAAGGAATGCAAAGTTCAGTGATTTAGTGATTCCAAGTTCAAAGTTTCATAGTTCAGCCAGTAGGCATAAGTTTCAAAGTTTAATATCTCATAGTCCAGTCAATAGAAAAAAAATTCAAAGTCCATATGTCCTATAGTTCTGCCAACAGGCAGTCGAGTCAAAGTCATACGTTATAAGCCTGTCAACTGGTAGAAAAACCAAGTCAAGGGGACTCCCAGTGCATATGATGGTTTATAGAGCGGGATACTTTTAGTAAACGAACGTGTGATTTAAAGCAGAGTCCAGCGAAATTCAAATGTTATATTGCTATATTTTTGGCTCACTACCCACATGACATGGTTATATGTTCTATTTTATGATTATTGTTCTACATCTTATCAAAGACACCTACTCATATGTGTAGATTGTTGCTATATGGTATAGTGAAATCAATAAATGTCCAGCGTAATGTTCAATGTCCAATGTTTAAGGTTCAGTGTTCAATGTTTAATAATCAACGTCCACTGGTTGTTGTTCATAATTTTTTTTTACGAATTCACAGTTCATACGAATTTAATGTTCCATGACCAATATTCAAGGTGCAATGCCTAATGTTCAATGTTCATTATTTATTGTTCAACATGCAAAGTTTAATATTTAGTGTTCATTGTTTATTGTTCAATGTGCAATGTTAACATTCAATGCATTTTAATGGCTCTTTACGTCATAGATTATATGAAATGAAACAAGCCTCAAGGACGTGATAACCCATATGTATAAAGTTCAGCAATTGGTCCAAATACTATTGCTCTTACATTGTGGTTTGAATACGTTGTAAGGTAAGTGAGTTTCTTCAAAGGGAAGGAACTACAAATGACTTTTGTAAGTATTATTGTACTTTAAGTATTGTTTGGGAGAGGGGGTTATCCACTGAGCGATAATTGCTCATTCCTATCTATTATTGTTCCCTTCCTAGGTTTCTGAAGTAACAGGTAAAAGTCAGTCCAAGTAAGCTGAGATGGAGTCATTGCTGTTCTGGGAGTAAAGTTACATGCTCTATATGTGTGAGCTGCAATTGTATTGTTATGTATTCTAAGTCCCTGCGTGCATGTATTGCATATCATCTAGAGTCGCTCTGTATAGCCATGCGAGCTGATCATCTTTTAACCAAGGTTATTTATAGTTGGGATGTAACCCCAGTACTCCGGACGTGTAGTCCGTGGAGTTGTACGTTTATTATCCCATTGTTTTAGTGTAAAATTGGGCTGGTTGATATGCTCTGGGCGGGTGGCCCGTAGAGCTGTGAACTCCGACATGTAACCGTCGAGTTGGTGAGTTTTTATCGTTGCCTTCAATTGCAGGAAATTTGGTATAAGGCTTTAAGCCTGAGAAACGGTCAGTTTTCAGGGAAAACTCTGTTCGTTTCGTCCCAGAATTTAAAGAAAAACAATAACACTCCTAGCCTTTAGGTTGGGAGCGTTACATGAGACATGGGCTAGGTTATCGGTAACCACCCTTATTGGTGGTAGGCCAGGAAAAGAATAAACAGTAACCGCTTGAGTAGCAGTAGGCCAGGAACGAGTTAAGCGGCTGCGCTAAATCGGAGCGCAGACTATGAGACCCACTGGGGTCGTTCACCTAAGAGTAAGCGGTAACTGCCTGAGTAGCAGTAGGCAAGGAACGAGTTAAGCGGCTGCGCTAAATTAGAGCGTAGGCCATAAAACCCACTGGGGTCGCTCATCTATGATCAAACTGCTGAATCCTAAATCATAAATTATGAAATTAATCCTGAATTGGGTAATCAGGAAAGACTATAATAATGAGATGTGTGCCTTGAAAGTCCTGCTGTTTTCCCCGCCCCTTAAACAATAACAACAACACTACCACCTCCCAATATAGGTCCTGCTTCGCAGGGTCTGGAGAGATCCAGATGTATGCAGCCTTACTTTTATCGGTATCCCTGCCTGTAGAGAGGCTGATTCTAAGAGACCCATAGAAATAGGATATTATGAAAACATTTTGAAAAAGAAGAATTTTGTGAAAACATTAAATGGAAAAACAAAGGATATGCAAATAGAACAATGATACAATATAGTAGAGGGAGGTACTATACCTTAGCAGCGGTAGGCAAATAAAGTATGTTCCCAGAGGCATGTACTACCTGCATACAACACGACATACGGGAACCATAACAAAACCTACCTACTGAAATGCTTTCTAAAGACTCTTCCCCGCCCCTGAAAATGCTTTCTAAATGAATTTGTGTGCATAGTTGACAGTTAGGGGTGATTGTTTACTGAGTTTATCTCACTTTTATAAAATATTTTGTTTTCAGGTGACCTATTTATGCCTGGGGCTGAGGACATAAAAGTAGGGCGAGGCGCGAATGCAGGAAATTTATGAGATGATATTAGATGTTCGACAAACAGTGGTTTTTATTTCTTTGGTGTTACTAAAATTCTGAACAACATAAGGTTGAATTATTTTATAAGGATTTTTGTATTAATTTGTTAGCTTGATATTCAGCCTGATATTTCCAAGAAGAAAATACGGTAGTAACACTCCGTTAGGAATTTTCGCTGCTATGCAGGTTAAATTAGTAGTAAATAAAGAACTAGAAATCTGGGGGTTTACAAAGTGGTATCAGAGCTCAGGTTAACTGACCTGAAGGCCGGCCTAAAAGATTAAGAGAGTAATACTAATAAATAACTCTAAAACTGGTAGAATAAAGGATTCCTCGGAGCGTGAGTGTAAGACGAGAAGGGAGTATGCTTGTATATGTTTACGTCTTTGTGTTCATATATCTGATTTGGGCCTATTAATGTCTAGGATGAATGCAAACCATCACTGTGGGTGTGTGGGACGATGTTGTCATTACCAGAGGTTGGAAAAGATGCTCGGGGTCAGTTTGGAAAGTCAGCTGGAACGGCTGGAAACTTTCTTTCATGGGAGATTAGCGGAAATCCCCAATGATTGCTTAAGATTTAGCCAGAACCAAACTTTCTTCTTCCTCCTAACTCTATTGAGGGACCCTTTGTGGCAGTATAGAATTAACCAACTTCACCCTAAGCGGAGACCTTTCGAGATTCCTGGGAGGCTTGCCTATGTGAGTGGGAGCCTATGGAGATGACCCTAAATGAATTGGTGGACCACCTCATAGATGTAGGTCCCTATGACAAGCCTCCAACCCCTGACTCTGAGGATGTTAACCCACCACCACCCGTTGAGAAGGATACTAAGGAGGAGGAGTCTGAAAATGGAAATGAGCCAATGGTCGGGGAACCTAGAAAGGAATATGAATGAGGAAGACTCAGATGATAACCCTTAGGAAGACCCCGAGGAACACCCGATAGAAGAGGGAGATCCTAAAGAAGACCCTGAGGGAGACTTTGAGGTTAGCGAGGGACAGCTGATGGGGAGAGAAGAACTAGTAGGGGACCAGGAAGACGAAGAAAGGGACCACCCTGCACAGGACAAGCAAAACTAGTGGCTCGGAAGACTTGGAGGATAAGATAAACTCCTTGTGGGAAAGGGCCCAGCGTGAGATTGGGCTGACCTGCTGGAAGCGGGATAAGTGTGGCCAGATGTGTAAGGGTATCTGTCCATTGGACGCCCCTGACCACTAGAAGGTGGAAGCATTAGGGAGCTGTTTTTTTCTTTCTTTTCTAGAGGAAGTGCTACTAGTATTGTCTCTGTTCATTATTAATCCACTGTGGCTATTAGAATTATAAGTTGAAATGTAATGAAAGCGCTGATGTGGAACTCTTATGGAATTGAAAATTTTATACAATAAAATCGTCCGGGTTATCTAAATCCCCGTGTTATTGGTTGTGAAAGATGTGAATCGTGTGAATGTGATGCCTGTGTGATATAAAATGTTTGAACCTATAATGTGACGGATGTACCAGCTGAATGAGGTAATGTGCTGTAATCGAACATCTGAGAAATATTACATGATGCACTGGCATGTACTATATTCTCAAAATTTTGTAGTACGTAGAATATGAACTATTAGGGGAGGAACTTAACTCGACTTAGTTCCCGAGCAGGATGGCGGGAAACCACGATGAATCTCAGATCGGGTGCTACGCACTCTTTTATTCCTGATAAACTGGTTGAGATGCTAGGGTTATTTCCCACCCCTAAACCCCTTCTGCTATCTGTGATGCTTCCCGATGGGAAAACAGCGTCGTGTGAGGAGTTATACGGGGGTTACCCCATTAAAATGTACGAGTGTGCATTTCCGGTAGACCTGTAAAGTTTGAGCTGACGGATTTTGGAGTTATCTTGGGGATGGACTAGTTAGCTAAGTACTAGACTCAGATAGACTACTCCAAACAAAAAATCACCCTAAGCTGTTAGACAAAGGGTGTGAGGGATTCCAGTGTTACGTAGTGAAAACTGAGGATGCATGACCCTCCCTAGAAGACATCTCTATAGTGCGGGAATTCCCAGACGTATTTCCCCATGAAATTCCTAGCATGCCACCTCTTAGAGAGGTGGAGTTTTGTATCAACTTGATCCCCAGGGCCACCCCTATTTCTAAGGTACCTTATCGAATGGTACTAGCTGAACTCAAAGAACTGAAGACGTAGTTGGAGGAACTCTTGGAGAAAGGGTATATCCAGCTTAGTACATCCCCTTGGGGAGCCCCAATCTTATTTGTGAAGAAGAAGGATGGGACCCTAAGATTGTGTATAGACTACCGGGAGTTGAATAAGATAACGGTTAAGAACCATTACCCTCTACCCAGAATAGACAACTTATTCGACCAATTTCGGGGCGCGGGAACATTTTCGAAAATTAACCTCCGTTTGGGGTACCATCAACTCCGAACCAGATATGAGGATATACCCAAAACTGCATTCCGTACCCGATACGGCTACTATGAGTTCGTAGTGATGCCCTTTGGCCTCACCAACGCACCAGCGGTATTCATAGACCTTATGAACAGGGTCTTTAAACCCTATTTGGATAAATTCCTGGTGGTCTTTATTGACGACATTCTGATTTACTCGAGAACCCCAGATGAGCACACCCACCACTTAGGGACGACCCTGAATGTCTTAAGGAGGAATGAGTTGTATGCCAAGCTATCAAAATACGAGCCTTGGTTGAAGAAAGTGGCCTTTCTAGGACATGTAATTTCCAACGAGGGTGTATTGGTAGATCCCCAAAAGATTGACAAATTGGCCCAGACCTAAGAGCCCGACAGAAGTAAAGAGTTTCTTGGGGTTGGCAGGGTATTATCGTTGATTCGTCCAAAACTTCTCAAAGATTGCCACCCCACTTATCAACTTGACCAGAAAGGTCACCTAGTATGAATGGACGAAGAAGTGTGAAGAAGCTTTCCAGGAGCTTAAGAAGAGACTCACGAGTGCGCCGGTATTAACTCTACCTACGACGGATCAGGACTTCATAGTGTATAGCGATGCTTCTAGGAGTGAGTTGGGGTGTGTGTTAATGCAAGATGCGTGTGTCACAGCATATGCTTCGCGACAGTTGAAGATACACGAGCTAAACTACCCAACTCATGACCAGGAGTTAGCAGCAGTCGTATTTGCCCTTAAGATCTGGAGACATTACCTGTACGGGATCCGTTGTAAAGTATTTACTGACCACCATAGTTTGAAGTACCTTTTCTCACAGAAGGATCTGAATCTGAAACAGACTAGGTGGCTAAAGTTCCTAAAAGATTACAATGTTCATTTTTAGTACCATCCAGGGAAGGCCAATATAGTAGCAGATGCATTGAGTCGCAGGCCGCACCCAATACTGAGTTGTTTCATAACGCTCCCAGATGAGTTGTGTAAGGAATTTCAGATATTAGAACTTAATGTGATTACCCCAGGGGCCAAATCTATGCTTTGCGCTCTAGAGGCACAACCGACCCTTATAGAGGAAATTCGACTAGCCCAAACCATGGACCCTCAACTCGAGCAGATCAGGGAAAAAATATTGGTGGGTAAAGCACCTGAGTTCGTAATTCATGAGGATGGTACCGTATGATTCCATAATCGTGTGTGTGTTCTAACCGTAGAGGCATTTAAGAAGAAGATCGTAGACGAGGGGCAAAATCCTCTACACTTGGTACACCCTGGGGGTAATAAGTTGTATAAGGACCTAAGGCAGACGTTCTAGTGGAGTAACATGAAACAGGAAGTGGCTGATTATGTGGCAAACTGTCTGACTTGCCAACGAGTGAAAATCGAACACCAACGGCCAGCGGGACTTTTACAACCGCTGGATGTCCTTGAGTGGAAATGGGACTCTGTGTCCATGGATTTCGACATAGGTTTGCCATTGACTCAATGAAAGAATAATGCCATTTGGGTGATAGTGGATAAACTCATGAAATCAGCGTATTTTATAGCCATGAGGAATACTTGGACCCTGGATTAGTTAGCTCGAGCTTACCTCGAGGAGATAGTACGGTTGCACGGGGTACTCAGTTCCATAGTATTGGATTGGGACACCAGATTCCAGTCGCGATTCTGGCAAAAGCTGTAAGAAGCGTTTAAGACGCTACTATGCTTTAGTACTGCCTTCCACCCTGCTATGAACGGGCAGACAGAATGCACCATTCAAACCTTGGAGGATATGCTGCGAGCGTGCACTTCGGACTTTAAGAGCGTGTGGGATGAACAGCTGGCACTGATCGAGTTTTCTTACAATAATAACTACCACGCGAGTATTGGCATGACCCCGTATGAGGCACTATATGGGAAGAAATACAGGACCCCGCTCTGCTAGTAAGAGATTGATGAGGCCTTGACTATCGGACCAGAATTGATCCAAGCTACCACAGACAAAGTAAGGGTAATCCATGAATGAATGAAAGTCCGCCAGAACCGTCAGAAAAGCTAGGCCGACCAGTGACATAGGCTCCTTGAATTCCAGGTCGGAGACCAGGTGTTTCTTCGCGTTTCTCCAACCAAAGGAGTCGCGAGGTTTGGGAAAGCAGGGAGGCTCAGCCTGAGGTACATCGGACCGTACCCGATCATACAGCGGGTTGGAGAGGTAGTCTACCAACTGGAGCTACCGACTGAACTTTGGAGAGTGCATAATGTATTGCATGTGTCGCAGTTGCGAAAAATACATTTCAGATCCCTTGCACATCATTGAACCCGATCCTGTATAGCTTCAAGAAGACTTATCGTATGAGGAACAGCCTGTACAGATCCTAGATCTATAGGAAAAGCACCTCCGTAAAAAGATGGTGCCCCTGGTGAAGGTCCTTTGGGCCAACCATGAGACGTCGGAAATCACTTGGGAGCCAGGGCAGGAGATGCAAGACAAATACTCCCACTTGTTCTTATAACCAGGTGCGTAGTAGTTTCGAGGATGAAACCCTTTTAAGTGGAGTAGTATGTAAAACCTTGGGAATTCTTATTTGTAATGACAGCGTGTCGTAATCTGATGAAGTTTCGAGGACAAAATTTTTCTAAGTGGGGTAGTATGTAAAACCTCAGAAAATTCATTTTGGGAATTAATGTCATATTGGACCGGCCTAGACCCGTGTCAATTCAAGTCAATGCCAAATGAGTTCTTGTGGAATCTATTTCGTTTAAGAAAGCTTTCAATCGATTTTTCAATATTCTGAGAGTTTCAGTCGTCAAATTTTTCCTCCCCAATTTTTGTTAAACAACTCCTAAGTATTAACCTTCTTTTTATCGTTATGATTTTCTGATGTCCTTGTAGCAATAATAATAATAATAATAATAATAATAATAATAATAATAATAATAATAATATAAAAAAAGAAGGGAAGTAGCCGTGAGGCGCTAAAATGGAAAAAAAAAAAAACTTTTCCTAGTAGATTAAGAAGTTGATTCATTTAAAACTCTTTTTCCCCCTCTTTTTTTGGTTTAAAAGGCTAAAACCCTAAATTCGGTATACAATTTGGATTCATTGTTTACTTTTTCAGAAAGCGAAACCAAACCAGACGCCATATAATTTTTTTTTTTTGGAACTATACCATAATTTTTATTCATACTATAACCAACACCAAACCGCAAATTTCAAAAATAAAATAAGGCTCTGAGGGTGTGCGGGTCTATCTCGATATGGGAGGGGAAGCATACGAATATAGGGGGTGTTTGGTAACAATAGCTTTTTGGAAAAAAATAGCTGTTTAGGAGGATTTTGACTGTTTTGATTAAGTCAAATAGCTAAAGGGTATTTGGTAAAGAGCTGTTTGTAATAGCTGTTTGGCTCCAAAAAGCTATTTTTGAAAAAGTTATTCCCATTAGCCTTTTGAGAAGAGCCTTTTATGGAAATGACATAATTGTCCATAAGTTTGAAAAAAATTGCACATATCTCATTAAAAACTAATTCATAAATGAGGGCATAAATGAAATTTTACCAACATAATTTTTAGAAACAGCTAATTTTTACCAAATACTTTTTCTAAAAACAGCTAATTCAAACAGCTAATATAAACTGGTAATTCATACAGCTAACAGTTAACAGCTAATACAAACAGTTAACAGCGAACAGCTAACAACTGTTTACCAAACAGGTCCATAAACTCAAACTGCAGGGATTAAGGACGAGAAAAAATTAAAAAAGAAAAACATTCAAAACACTAAGAAAATGAGGATGGTCAACCTCGAACATGCAACTAGGGAGGAATTCTATATGCGTTGAATCACTTGTAAACAGAGCCCTAAAACAGTAGAAATATCTGGGATAGGAGTGTAGGAAGGGGTTGTTTATCTTGCAAACAGAGCCTTAAACCAGTAGAAATATAGTTTTCCCCTCAAATTTGTTTCTTGTCTGTTTTATTTGGGTACATTATATGTTCTTGATATTTTCGAATCTTATGCACTTAAAACACAACAAATTGTGATTAGAGAAAAGTATTCTAGACTATATTATCTTTCGTAATCTTCATATATAGTACTAGATGCAAAGACAAAGAGAGCAACATCTCCCAGGTGAATCTTCTTGATAATTGGCATCCACTTTTTTAAACCCTAAGAGCTTGTGATTTGGATGTCAATGTGATTAAACAATGCTAAAATGTGAACATCCAACTTAATATTAATTGCATAAAGTAAGGGGAGTCTTTACATAACATAACATATTTGAATCCTGTTTCTTATTTTCTAGGGCAGCTTCATGAACTCCATGACATTCATGTCCTTGGTTAGGGTGTTCAAGTTATCATGGTTGGGGTCGAAGCTTCTCTTTTCCAGTTGGTGGTTCATCAAGAATATGCCCTGTTAAATTTTTATATCAATTGGGCAATTGAACAAAGAGTCGTTATGCATCGAAGCTCAAATGAGATTTCATCTCAAAATCAATTGGCAATAGGTGAAATAACTCACAAGCTTATATATATGCTCAAGCCCTTTAATTTCATCAATGTGGACAACACCCACTATTATATTTTTAGAATTTTATCAATGCGAAATAATATTCACTTTCATACTCCAACATGTCCCTTGTTATCTACGTATATATACTATACCTTGAAACACACAAAGTGCATTGCAGCAGCAAAGCCAGGTGTGAACATCCAATTCAATCCTCGTACACCTTGGCACCATATGTGAAATGACAATTATTTAAGACCATGGGGCAACCATGCGTTTAAAAAAGATGCTGTTAGCTTTTTTAAAAGCTCACATTGAGTTTTTCAATATGTTTTGATAAAAGACAAAAAGAGATTAATCAATTGACATATTAATCATGTTATATTTGAATTATGTTAAAAATTATTATTGTTTAAATGTGCTCTATTTTTGAACTGAATGTTGGAATATTAATATTACTTAATTGATTTTATATAAGGTGTCACAATATCTTTGAGATTGTTTAATATTCAAATTTGAACATATTATCTTTATGATATTATATTGTGTGATTCAAATTTGAATATAAGATTGTGGAGCTATATTTATCAATGTCAAAGATTTGCTCTTAATATGATAATGTATTGTGATAGAATATCTTAGAAGATTATGCTGCAAATTATGAATGGTTCTAGAAAATTCTCAACCAAGATATTCAGCCCAAATCAAGAGAAGTAGCCGTTGGAACTATTTGAGTAAGAACAGAAAAAATTAAGGGCTTGGAATGCCAATTCAAGGCCTTGAAATCAGGCATGGAGATTGGATTTGCACAAGATATGCAACGGTCACTTGCCATATTTTTCTCCCCTCTTCTTTACACCTCTCATCTATAAAAGGGGAAGAGATTCGCAGCAAGAGAACACAAGAGAAAGCAAGCACTCATTGGTATACACATTACTCGAGAACTTATTGGCAGGCCCTGAGTTTAAATTTGCTTCTATATATATATATATATATATAGATATATATATATTACATTTCATTGTATTGTTCAAGTTCTAATTTGGGTAGGATCATAGAGTTGAAGGGTCAACTCTACCAACGATTTGTTGAAGGATCAACTTATAGCTTGGAACTTAGAGTAGGTGTACTCTAGAGTTATAATAATCCATCCTAATAAAATTGGGTTAATCCTAGAGTTAGGGAACTCTAGGCGGGGACTAAACTTGGTTGATGCTAATCTCGCAAAAAATTGCTCGTGTCTTGTCTACGTTTATCTTTTCGCTCTTTACTTGATTAATTTGCGATATTGATCATCACCCTATTCAACCCCCTCCTTTTGGGTGATTTAACTAGCCAAACCGGACCAACAGATGTATTTTATCGCATCAACTGTAACTCTCGAGAGCAACCTTGGAAAGGACTAAGGTGGAACCCCAGTGTTTACGTACGAACAAACCAACTTGGGACGCATATTTCTTAGCTGGCTCATGAGATAGTTTGAGGCTTATTGTTTTTCACCTGTGACAGCATAGGTAAAAAAATTTGTACTACACAAATGATGAATGTTTCATCATAAGGGGTCTCGAGTGTTTTGTCTTGATTTGAAATTTATATTATTATATATTAAACAGAAGAAAATTGTCTAATTGTATAGTAAACAATATTATCACCATTTCTTGAGAGTAATGATGCATTTAAAAAAGATACATTTATCGCATTAATTGTAACACTCAAGAGCAACCTCGGAAAGGAAGGTAGAACCCTAGTGTTTATGTACGAACAAACCAACTTGGGATGCATATTTCTTAGCAGCTGATGAGATAATTTGAGACCTATTTTTTTCACCCGGCATAGATAAAAAAAATTTGTACCACACAAAAGTAAGCATGAGCAAAAAAAACCGAAACCGAAAATCGAACCGAAAAATCAGAAAAATCGAACTGAAAAACCGGTTAACCGGATCGAATTTTATGAAATTTTCGGTTCAATTAACCGAACTGATTTTGCTCCCTAGTTCAAGGTTCGGTTTTGGTTCAGGGGGGAAGATTTTTCGGTTATCGCGGTTAACCGATCTGAACCAATTTTTTTTTTTAAATGGCAGCAAATAAATAGTAAATATTAAATAATAATTGATAGCTTGATGATTATTTTCTTTTTGCTTTGCTAACTTTAGGTTTTGTTGGTAACAATTGATATTACAATTCGTATTAAATTTCAATAGGAAATTTAAGGATTAACATTGACTTTGTTGTCGAGTGACAACTAAAAAATAATCAAAGCACTATTGTTTATAATATTGTTGACTATCAAAAGTTTGCGAATTCAAAACTCCCTCCGTCTCAAAGTTAGAGTTAAATTTTAAAAATGTATAAAAATATTAAGCATTAAATGTATTCGCATTGTTGAAATAGGTTTTCAACCAATAAGAACATTGATATTCTTTTGGAAGAGTAAACTTTGACGATATCATGGGACTTGAAAGAATAATGTTTTTAACAATGAATATGAGATGGAGGGAGTAGTTACTTACTAACCTTTTTAAATTGTGAACTTCGCACATTGAATTTATTTCTATTCGAATTATGTAAACATTATAAAATGTGCAGAGTACGGAATTTACACTAATATTAATTATTCCCTTTGTCTCATAATCATTATCAAATATAGGAACAATAAGTATCAAATGGATTTATATTGTTGAAATGGATTTTCAATCAATAGAACCATTGAAAGTATTCAGAAAACCAAACTTTGACAACATTATGGTACTAGAGAAATAAATATCTTTGGCATTAAGTATGGAACAAAGGGACTAGAGTTGGGCCGAGGCAACCCACCATGTTGAACCGAGGATTGATGTGTCAAAGCTCGTGGAACAGTGCCACTTATTTTATTGTTTTAGAGGATGGGGAAGAGCAGGTCAAGTCATTGGTTGGCAAGTTAATCATTTTAATAACACTGTAACGTATTAAAATTTGTTTGACTTGAAACCCACCATGCACCACCCCCCCCAAAAAAGGGTTGTAACCTATTGAGTACTAGCCTCGGCCAAATTTGGTGTGAAACAAATATGGGTGAGTCTGGATTGAACCGACCCAACCTTAGCTCTAGAAAGTAGTATATTTCAATTTGCTCAAACAATCTTAGCTCCAAACACCCCCCAAGAAAAAGAAAAAGAAAAACTCCTCTATATAAAGCCGTCAAGTTGGCAGCAAACTTGAACAACCCAACTCACAAATAAACCAGGAAAGGAAAGAGAGGAAAAAGAAAAAACCCTCATGGCTTCATCTTTTCATTTCATAGTTGCAAATCTGGTGCTATTTTTCGTGATCGCTTGCTCTAAAGAGTATGTGGGTCCATGGGGTCCATACTGCAACCCGAACTCCAACATACCGCCTGATAGTCCAGTGTCAGCCAACATAGACAACTTGCTAGCCGCGATGGTCCGCGCATCCCAAATGAACAATGGGTTCAGTGGCTTATCGTCTGGCACCGGCAAGAACACTATCTATGGGCTGGCCCAATGCCGGGGAGACGTGAACATAAAGGAGTATTGTTATCCATGCATCCAAGACGCGGTCCAACAGGTCATAAATGAATGCCCGGCAAATCCGATGCTCAAATCTGGTACGACTATTGCACTGTCCGGTATAGCCAGGACAACTTCTTTGGCATGTTTGATGCCTCACAAAATGCATTGGTTCGGAACCAAGATGATTACAAGGACCCCGAATCCTTGTTTAGTGAGTTGGGGCCACTATTTGGGACATCATTAGCAAAGCTGTTGAGCACGCCAGCGGAGGAATCGGCACAGGGAAGGTAGACCTGCCAGACAGTCACACTTTGTATGGGGCGGCCCAATGCACAACAGACCTTAGACCTTTTGATTGTGCTCAGTGCTTGGGTGCCGCGGTTAAGGAGTTCGACGATTTCTGCAAACCCAAACGGGGTTGTAGGGTGTACCTCAGTAGTTGCGCTGTCAGATACGAGATCTATAACTTTCCCCCTCCCATGATGCTGGGTTTAAGAAGATTCAAGGTCAAGCTATGGAAAAGTTGATGTCGAAGTATGAGTTCGGACGAGCAAAAGAAGTTAATAAGCTGATGGGGTCCAGGAAATCTATGATGATTTCATCGTTTTAAATCTGGAAAGATGTAGGTATTTAGTTAATGTACTGAATGATGCGTGCCGTGTGCATGCACCCTAGGAGTCCATATAGTTTTATGGATATTGTGTGTTAAATAACGTGTGCATATATGCACGCTATCTTTTATGAATGTGTAATATAATGCGATTTGAGAATCTGCTAGTCTATTAATAATGAAACCAGTGCTTGTAGGATCGATCTCATTGTCTCAACAATTCGCTGTCATCCAGTGGTTAGGATGTTTGGTCTTCACCTAAGAGACACAGGTTTATGATTCCTCGCAACAAGAATTATGTTTTATTTTTCAACAACAAAGATAAAGAGAGCAACATCTATCAAGTAAATATTGTTTATATTTGATTCCTAGCAACAAGAATTGTGTTTTTATTTTTCAACAACAAAGATAAAGAGAGCAACATCTGCCAAGTAAATATTGTTGATATTTGATTCTCGGTAACAGGAATTGTGTTTTTATTTTTCTGCGACAAAGATAAAGAGAGCAACATATGCTAAGTAGATATTGTTGATATTTGATATCCACATAAATATATATATTTTTTTAACCCAAGAGCTTTGGTTTGGATGTCAAAGTAATTAAACAGTGCTAAAATAATGTGTATCAACATTAGCTTTATTTATCTGTATGGATACCTTCTTGGTTCTAGAGGATAAATATACTCGAAGTTTTGAATTATCTCTTTCGTTAAAGAATGTTCCTATCTCGATATCTAGCTTGTGCCACTTTGTACTTAGCTTTTGTGTGAAAAGCAGATATAACATTAATGCTCGACTTGTGCAGTTGTGTTTTGCCTATATTAGATTTACTGTACATGAATCCAGTTTCTTATCTTGTCAGTATGTCACCATGGTTGGGACTTGCGAGCTTCTGCTCTCCAAGTTGGGAGATCAGTGGTGCTTCAAGAAAATGCCCCTTATGAGGATGCCTTGACGCTTGAAACAGATAAAGTGTACCAATAAACCCAGGTATGAACATCCAATTTAGGCCATGTTGGCACTGACGCTAAGGAAAAGCTCATCAATTATGAGTTCGGACAACCTAAACAAATTCATAAGCGAAGGTCCAGGAAATCCGTGATGAGTTCGTCGTTTCAAAAGTATATAGATGTGTTTCCTTAATTTCTTAATAATGTGGGGAGTACGCATGCACATTAGGAGTCCATTCATGTATTTTTATGAATACTATCTGTCAAGTAATCTCACAAGTGTGTCTACGGGTCAATAATCCGTTGTCGTCCAGCGGTTAGGATGTCTGCCTTTCACCCAGGAGACCCGGGTTCAATTCCCGGCAATGGAAATATTGTGTTTTCATTTTTCAGCCTCCTGATAAACTGAAATCTGTTACACTCATATCAGCAGAGGTCTTGCCATCACACAGGAAAAATCATGAATTGAATACTAAGCATGAAGTTGCATTGATACCAGCAGGCGCCATATAATCACATTGACATTGCCTGTAGCCTTTTCCTCCTAATTTCCCGGTATTCTTTTTCTCCTTCTTCACATAATCACATGCACATTCCTGCCCATCCGGGACATCTGCAGGCCTGTATGAAGGAACCATAACACAGATGATGACTAACTAGACATGAAATATCCATAGCGCTGGCTCACATTCAATACTGCAAAAGTAAAACAGAACAATGCCATGAAGACAGCCGTGATGACACCCAATCCAGCACAATCAATATTCAATGCTAAACTTTTTCCCACCTTAAGCAAATTAATGCTTACTTTTGGAACCACTGAAGTACAGCAATGTCATAAATAGCAGTAAGAATTAATCCCGAAAAAAAAAATAGCATCCTATGATGTTTAAGGGACTTCAACAAGAAAAAGAGTAAACAATTCTACCCAATGCTTGCTGCTAATTTTTAACATTACTACATTGTAGAAAAAGTGTTTTTATTGAAAATTGAACATAGACTCTTCTAATTCTTGAGCATGCCTTTTAAGATCAGACTTCCGTGGCATCTTGCTTGGAACTTGTATTAGCTAAGTATCGTCTCTACTCCAATATACATAAAGTTATTAAGGACGTGCATCAGATTCAAAGTGTCATCAAGCTCTGATGGCTCTTTCTTATATTCTGATCTGTGTTGCAGTGTGATCTTACTTCCTTTGGCCGTCACCTTTTGCATAACTTGGTGGTTTATGTGTTGCAGTGTGATCTTACTTCCTTTGGCCGTCACCTTTTACATAACTTGGTGATTTATCCAAAAAGTGGATGGCGTCTTCTCACCAATCTATAGGCATCTTGGTCTGAACTTTTTTGGTTAGTTTCCTATATCTGTCTCAGCAAAACATTTCCATTTTCTGGTGAGAACATTGCTTATAATCCTGATTTGATCTTTTCTAGGCATGCTATAGATGTATACATGTTTCAAACGCAAAAGAGCACTGTGATACTATCTTACATAAATTAAATGTGGGTGAAAGATATCATTGTTATAAGGATATAACACGGGAAAAAATTTTCAACTACTATGTTTTTTTAGTCGTGTTCTGGGTCTAATTGGCAGAAAAGACGTCATCCTATTCTTCTTTTATCCTCTGTAACCAAACGCAAGATGAAGGTGTAATTGTGTTTACTTGGACCCGATAAATAAGGATTTCTTTCTTCCTGGTTGTGAAGAATGTTATATCTATATTCCTTTTTCTGCCAGGTAAATATCGTTGATATTTAATATGCACATAAATGTTTTCTTTAACCCAGGAGATTCGGTTTGGATGCCAAAGTAATTAAACAATGCTAAAATGTGTATCAAGATTAGGGTTATTTATCCTTAACGAAACCTTTTTTATTCTAGAGAATTATTATTTTTGAAAAATTGAATGGTCCCTTCTGTTGAAAGAATGGTCTTTCTAGCTTATGCCACTTTGTACTTTGTTGTGATAAGCATAATATGAGGTCACTCGATTTGTGCAGTTGTGCTCTATTTATGTTGGTTTTACCACACATGAATCCTGTATCTTATCTTCTAGGTCTCGGCTTTATGACCTCAATAACATTCATCTTCTTGGTTGGCGTGTTCATGTCATCATGGTTGGGAGCTTCTGTTCTCCAGTTGGGAGAGTGGTTCATCAAGAAAATGCCGCTTGTTAGCTACATATACTATGCCTTGAAACAGATAAGTGCAGCAATAAACCCAGGTATGATTGTATGAACATCCAATGTATTCCTCTACAACTTAGCCTTGGCATGAAATTCAAGGCAACAAATATTTAAAGACCAGGGTCATTGTTCCAGATCAGAACAGTCATGCCTTCAAGGAAGTGGCTATCATCAAGCATCCACGTGTTGGTGAATATGCTCTTGCATTTATCACATCAACTGTCACTCTTCAGAGCAACCTGGGTGAGGAAGAACTCTACAGTGTTTATGTACCAACAAACCACCTTTACTTGGGGGACATATTTCTTGTCAGCTCAAGAGATACTATGAGGCCTAATCTTTCAGTCCGTGAAGGCATAGGTAGGATGGCTGGCGATTTCCTTACTGGTGGAGTTTACATATAGTAAAACATGAAATTTTCTGATTTGTGGTAATCGACTTTGAAGCAGAAATAGTAATCTCAGGAGGCATTTCAATACCTCAGATACTGACTACGGTAGATGCACAAGTCTTGCGTTCAAACAGATCCGGAGATTTTGGCGGTGTATCAGTTTAATGTCAGTATTGCGCAGAGGGTTAAACTTTGGAGCCGAGTCAGAAGATCTCCAAAAAGGGTTGAAGCAAAAGCACACAGAATCCAAGTAGTAAATGTAGTAAAAATAAATAAGATCCATTTTGCCTTGGGTTCTTTGAATCTTGATTTTCAGATCAGTGCAGGCGCCTCCAGTGATGGGTAATAACTGGGTATTCTTTTTGTCAATTAGTTTGTACTGGAGATCTTTTATTTTTTTAAAACTGGGACATTGGAGATAATTGTTAGTTACTTATGTGGTTATGGCAAGACGTAGGAGCGTGTTCCTTTTCTTTTTGCAATCCCATCCCCACTCAAACAAAGAATGTCTACTGCCATTACTGCTCTTTTTGTTGTTTGCTTCCAAAAAATATTTTTACTGCTATTATTTTGAAATATCATTTTGTTTAATTCTCTTTCATTAAATCATTCGTTCAATCACAATGTACACCGTAGTAAATTTTTTTTTTTAAAAAAAAAGTCCACTTTATACATAATGCCACTCCAGTAGAGCTCTTTTTTAGTTGACTGCAGAGAATTATGTAATCAGTTTTGTTTCCCTTCCCAAATAGTAAAACTTGTCCTCCATTGTCAGCATTCCGTTGTCGTCCAGCGGTTAGGATATCTGGCTTTCACCCAGGAGACCCGGGTTTGATTCCTGGCAACGGAACTTTTTTTACTTTCTCATATGATAAGCAGTGAAGCACTAAAACATGCGGACTCTCATCCACAACTATATGTATAGCGTCAGACGGTAAATGTCATTTACAAAGGCAGCTTCCTTTCCCAAACAGGTAGGGTTGTTCATCAGTTCAGATCTGGCTTATGCCACTTTGTACTTTGTTACTATTAGGGTGTGAAATATATTTTTGACTTTTTTTACTTTATTAATAGTAGCCAAAACTCCTGACAAGATGAAGGGAACAAGTCTAAAAAAGAAAGGAAAACACAAATTAAGAACTCACCCAAGGGCACCTCACAGTGAAGGGGCCAGCAAGTAGGGGAATAAAACTTGGCTTACTACTTTGGTATTGACCTTACCAATGTACTTCGCCACATACAGCAAGAGAACAACAAAGTTCATCTTCTTCGCACAAGGCTTCATCTTCCAAGAGACTCGACGCAGGTTCTAGTGGCCAATTATTGCTAGTCTTGTCAATAGCCTTTTCAATTGACAAACACAACAGGAATATAGACTTTCAATCATCAATTTAGGCGGTGTATTTTAAGTCTCAAAACAGACAAGTGCAGCAACAAACCCTGGTGTGAACATCCAATTTAATGGTCGTACACCTTAGCCTTATCCTCGTACACGTTAGTCGTGGCATGCACCATGCTTGAAATGAAAAGTATCCACGGCGATGGGCCATTACTCATTCACTCCAAATCATGCGTTTAAGGAAGATGCTATCATCAAGCATCCACGCGTTGGAAGTATGCATTTGCATTTGTCGCATCAACTGTCACTCTCGGGAGCAACCTCGGAAAGGACTGAGGAGGAACCCCAGTGTTTACGTATGAACAAACCAACTCGGGACGCATATTTCTTACCCGCACACGAGATAATTCGAGGCTTTTACGTTTTCGGCCCGTGGAGGCATAGGTAAAACCTGTACGACACAATGCGATTAAGATTTCACAATAAGTGTTCAAAGGTCATTTCACAATAAGTTTTTGTACTCTAACACATCTCCTCACGTGAGTGTATTTCGAGTTTAAAGCGTGGATGTTAGCTGCAAGAACTCCTCTTACCTTTCGCAATAAATCAATATGTGGTTGTTAAGATTCGAACTCGAGATCTTTCGATTAGAAAGGCTCTGATACCATGTTCAAATGCCAATTCAAAGAAAAACTTAAGGTTGTAGTTGAAAGTTCAGGAATAGATTTATACTCTAACAATAAGATACTTTTTAAACACTTTTGTGGCGTTTAATTGGATGTAACGCATGTAATAGAATTGATTACGTAATGCAATCACTCATGTAATGTAATCAATTGATAATTATGTTACAATGTTTGTTTGTTTCTTATTATGCAATATAATGAATCTATATTAGATGATATATATGCTAAAACATACACACACACATACATATATATACACACACGCACAAACATATATATATATATATATATATATATATATATATTATATACATACACATACATATATATATATATATATATATATATATATACATATATATATATATATATATATATATATATATATATATATATATATATATATATATATACATATCATCTCAAGATTTTGTGCCATTTCAGTAACTTCTGTGTTGTAGAAGAAGCTGTGGATAACAAAAGTGCAAAAGAAATATAATTATATAAATTTGCATTTAATGGAAGATCAAAAAATATTTATGTTATAACGGATACGAGAAAGTATAAACAAATTGACAAATACATACAGATTTAACGTGGTTCACTAACAATGTATTAGCTACGTCTACAGGTAGAAGAGAGGGATGGTTTTATTCATCCGATGATGTTGGAATACAGAGATACCGTGCTAGGTTTGTAAAAAGGGGGTAAAGAAAACAGATTGAAGGCATTCTAATAATTTCTTAAAATAATAAAATAGGGGAAAAAAGCGGGTATAAAGCACAGACAGAGTGAGATGATGCCCATTATTATTGTGTGAGTCCAATTGTGAGAGTGAAGCCCCATAAACAGAGGTGGTATCATTAATGCAAGCTTTATACATATAAATGATACCCATCACTATAAACATATAATTACTATAAAAATTTCTGAATTACATATAAGCATTTCTATACACTCATATAAAGGTTTACTAAATAACGTTATCATTTATATGCAATCACTATAAACAATACATATATCTAATATCTATATATATATATATATATATATATATATATATATATATATATATATATATATATATATAATCGATAACTTTTATCCAGTACGAACAAGATATCTATGTTGGGCATCATTCAGTTTACTCTGCAATTTTCTCGAATTACTGATAATTGATTTAGATTCAACCTGAACGAACTAAAATCAACAAACTTCTACTGAAATTAACTATAATTAAGAGGAAGAGGAAACCCGCCTCGAATCCAAGATAAAGGACCCGTACAAGGGTTGATTTGGTGGTGGAATTCGAACTCCTGAAACCCGAAACCCTAGCTCTCAAACATGTGGTTCGCGTAGCTGCCTCTAGGGTCGCCAGACTCGAGCCGTCGGTCCTTGCCGACACCGGCCGACCCTTATCCGCCGCCGACTCGGCCGTGACCGGGGTCTGGCCGGCCCACCGTGCCCTCCCCTTTCTCCCACTCGCTCGACCGCTCTCTCTCTCTCTCTTTCGACGCTTTGGGGCCGGGTTGGCGGGGTGTGGGACGGCCGGTCGCCGCAGCGCCTCGCCGACCTCCCTCTTTCCGTCTTGGTGCGTCGCCGGCTTGAGGTCGCGGGCTGGGTTCCCTTGAAACCCCCCCGACGCCTTTCTCTGTTTTTTTCCCAAAAATCAGGGGCTTCGGCCCCTTGTGATATGTATTTTTATTTATTTATTTATTTTTTCTTTTGTTTTGGATAATTACCTCATCACATCATAATTAATACGAGCCTATCCACTTGTCACATCATAATCTATTCCAAAGGTTCGATTCAATAAATTGCAGGACTAGTCCCAAAGCTCATCAGTCCAGTCATATTCGGGAATCTACTCAATATAATACCCGATAATAATCCTCTATAACAATAAAATAGGAGGAGTATTCCTCTTAATAAAAAAGCACCTAAGCAGGCACGTCGATATTATTTCAATATCTAACGATATAAAATAGCGGAATAAGGGGATAAAATCCCGGGTATTACAAAAATTGTGACGGAAATTGATGCTTCCGTCAAAAATTTTTGGCGTGTTCAGCCAAAAACTCCGTCAAAAAACAGAAAACCCATTAACTTCACAGTTCTGACGGACAACCTACTCGGTCAAAATTTTCCGTCAAAAAATGTTCTGATGGGACGGCAGTCCATCAAAATTTTCGTACCATAGTAATACTGACGGGATGTCAGTCCAATTCAGTATGTTCTGTCACTAGGAGTTTT
This sequence comes from Carnegiea gigantea, assembly GCA_029747015.1. Lineage (NCBI taxonomy): Eukaryota > Viridiplantae > Streptophyta > Magnoliopsida > Caryophyllales > Cactaceae > Carnegiea > Carnegiea gigantea. The sequence continues at coordinate 877,004 of JAKOGI010000007.1, forward strand.
GACGGCACGTCAGTCCATCAAAATTTCTCCGTCAGTAGTTTTGACGGGTCGGTCGAAATGACCATTTTGACCAACGGTTTCTTGACGGGCGTTACTTCCGTCAAAAAGTCTGTTACGTAACTAATTTAACTGAATTTGTTTGTTGATCGACAGTACTTAAATTAGAAATGCTAGAGTAGAAAAATAATGTGAGCTCAATTTTGACGGATTTTTTGATGACCGTCGTCTCAAAATTGTGACGGAAATTGATGCTTCCGTCAAAATTTTTGACGGGTTCAGCCAAAAAGCCCGTCAAAAATTTCGATTAGAAAACCCATTGACTTCGCAGTTCTGACGGACAACCTAATCGATCAAAATCTCCGTCAAAAAATATTCTGATGGGCAGTCCGTCAAATTTTTCGTCACAGTAATACTGATGGGGTGTCAGTCCGTCAGTATGTTCTGTCTACTAGGAATTTTGACGGCATGTCAGTCCGCCAAAATAGTCCTTACGTTCATATCGTATTTGTCCTTTGTCCATTGATTATGTGTTAAGTAATTGAACAATTTCTGTTATGTTTTTTGATTGTGTGTTGAAACTATGTATGTACTTTTAGAACAATTCTAATAATGCGACTGTATATTAATTTTAGGATTCTATTACGTAACTAATTTTACTGAATTCGTTTGTTGACGTGCTTCGACACTAGAATAGGAAAATAATGTGAGCTCAATTTTGACAGATTTTTTGATGACTGTCGTCTAAAATTGTGACGGAAATTGATGCTTCCGTCAAAATTTTTGACGGGTTCAACCAAAAAGCCCGTCAAGAATTTCGATCAGAAAATTGGCTTCACAGTTCTGACGAACAACCTAATCGGTCAAAATTTTCCGTCAAAAAATGTTCTGATAGGTAGGGGTGTCAAAGTCGGTTAACCGGATTTTCGGTTAACTGAAAATTGGTTAACTGGCTTTTCGGTTCGGAGAAAATGCGACCGGTTAACCGAAAAATTCGGTTCGGCCAAAAGCCGAACCGTAAACCGAACCAAAATATCCGATTAACTGAAAATTTAGTTCGGTTTACGTTTAACCGAATCTTGCACACCTAAATTTACTTTTTTTTTTTTGGTTTTTTTTCCCTATGAATCCCCTATTTTTTATTTTTTTAAAAAAATCGGTTCCGTTCGGTCAACCATGGTTAACCGAAATTTTTTGAGCCCGGAACCGAAACCGAACTGTGAATCGGGAAAAAAACCGGTTCGGTTAACCGAACCGCATATTTAAAGAAAATTGATTAGGTTAACCGATTTCTCGGTTCGGTTTTTCCGATTTTTCGGTTTGGTTTTCGGTTTTCGGTTTTTTTTTGGCTCACCCCTACTGATAGGACAGCAGTCCGTCGAAATTTTCGTCACAGTAATACCGATGGTGTCAGTTTGTCAGTATGCTCTGTAGGAATTTTGACTGCATGTCACTCCGTCAAAATTCTTCCGTCAGTATTTTTGGCCGTTAGTCGAAATGACCATTTCGACCAACGATTTATTGATGAAAAGATGGCAATTTTTTCGGAAGTTTTTTGATGAAAAAGATGGCATTTTTTGGGGCATATATGTTTAGAAAACTAGAGGAGATGAATATATCACCGTCAGAGCTTGCAAAGAGGCGATGTACATCTTTAATTAAATATAATTAAGAGAATTAATGTTAAATTTTTATATAAATTGGGCCTTAAACAAGCAATTCATGTATGAGGTTCCAATTCAAAACTAATTGGCAATAAACAGAGTAACTCACAAGCTTATTTATATACTTAAGCCATTTTATTTTATTAATATAGGACAACACCCACTTTTATACTCCACCAATTTAATAACGGAGTTTGATTGTAAGCAAAGGACTTAGAATTTATTTCAACAAATTAGGGTAACAAAAGGGCTAATTAACTTCAATAAGCGCAATTTAATGATCATGCCGTCCCTCTACCTCAAGTATAACAGCCATCCACCAACTGTTACTCAACTGCCACTTGACCTTAAACTAACTTAATTAATTCTTTTTTATGAGAACTGGGATCAATCGAGAATCTCCAATTATATAGTTCTTGCCTTCTTGTATGATTTAAAATTTTCTAACCAAAAAAAAAAAGATTAAAAATTTAATTTTAGTATATCGGGTGGTATTTGATTTGTAATTAATGAAGTTTTGATTGTTCGTGAGATGTGAATGAAGTTTTGATTTGTAGTTAAAACTAAAATTTTGGAAAAAAAAATAAAGTTATAAATATCGTACCGATCATCATATCATTTTTCATTGGAATAAGACAAATTGGATTTATGTACCGTTATATCAGGCACGTACCACTATTTAATTTCAAAAAATTTAAAGAATTAAATTACAAAAATTAGAAATTTTAGTGTATTAAGTGGTATTGATCGAAAATATCAGTACAACTCCGTATTTGACGGTAAAAAGCGGTATTGGCTGGTACAACACGGAACAATCGCTTGCACCGTTGCTTGAATGTTCACGTTTGAATGGGTTTAAAGAACACAAATAACGAGATTATTGACTTGAATTATATATTATTGGTTCATACAAGACAGAACCTCTCAGTATAGGTTTAATTTTTATTCAAGAAGAATAAGTGTCAAACTATTTAAATTAGAGCTAAATTGTATGCATATAAATATGTAAATAAGATTTCCAGGTATAACTAAATATAACATATTTCTAGGAGAAGAACCGTCTTTATATTTATAGGTATAAGATTATCTATATGCATTTAAATTATTAAAAATATGTTTAAAATGTAATTTTTATTTAGCGTGGTTGCGCTTTTATAGTTAGTCATGCCCATAACAACTTAACATATTTCTTTAATACTCTAATGCCACAGCATGTACGGAGTAATCCTAAATCAATGATGGCGCTTTTGCATTCTCGAATGGTCCAATATTATTAATTGATGTAAATACTAAACTTTGTTAGAAGGATCATAAGTCCAATTGTCCAATATTATGTGGTCACCTACTATTTTAATGTTGTATTTCAACCCTGATTGAAATCCAGCCAATTAAATGACGAACTATTTCTCTGCACCCTTGCTCGCTGACGTCTCATTGATTTTCATTAGTTTTGTGAACTATTGTCTTAATTATCTCTTGGAGAATTGAATAAGAAAACTGATAGAAAAATTGGGTTGAATGTGGTACAGGATAAACCAAGTAAATCGTAAAAAAGAACACTTTCCTTAAGACTTATTTGTTGTACCACAAATAATCTTAGGGATAATCTACTTGGTAAAAACAAGTGTGTATTTCAAGATTCTCTCAATGGTTAATCGATGAGGGTGCTGCAGTCATTCACATTGATTTTTGTTGTATCCGTGATTGTGATTTCACTCCTCCTTATATAGAGGAGTGATTATGCCTGAAGAGGCACCAAAAATGGATAGGGCGATTAAATCTTGAAGAGGTACCATACTTATACACCTTTTCATCGAAAGGATTGGATAAGGTGGGCAAACCTGAAAGGGCACCATGCTTATCCACCTTTTCACCGAAAGGATTGAATAAAGTGAGTAAACCTGAAAGGATACCATGCTTATTCACCTTTTCGGATAAGCACTATAAAAATCTGCTATTTTTATTTTATTCTTGAAAAATTCCAACAAAAACAAAGGGAGGGCGGCCGATCAAAGGAAAACAAGGGAAGAAAACAAGCAGACAGGAGGCATGTGAAGATTGAAAGCTGAATGCAGTGAAATTGGACAAAAGTTTGCCATTAATTAGTACTGTCCATAAAGAAAAACAAAAAAAAGGCGGCCGATCGAATAGTTTTGAAGTACTTATGAAAAACATCATCGACATGCAATCAATGGAGGTGGTGAGGAGAGAGAAAAACCTTAATCATCGTACAATCTATTCTCCTATAGTCATGAATGGGAAAACAAATTGCATGGACATTTTTCTGAAAGCTCCGTATTTAAATTTAGGTCTTGTTATTTGGAGGATGCTTGAAATTATGTTCAGCTTATAGGGTTTCTACTCCGATAATATTCGTTATATTTATCTATAATGATCTCTACTACTTTTAGATGTGTTCTACATATTGCACTATCATGTATAAGAAATAGCTGAATAGTTCATGAAAGATGATGAGGAAGATGTGGAGGTTCTTCAAGGGTCAACAAGCTGAGTCCTCAACGACTCCGCTAGATACGACTCCTTCAGAAGATGATGATGAAGATGAGTCCGACACAACCGACTTCGGTGATTCCTCTCATGACTAGTTACGTTCATATCATATTTGTCCTTGGTCTATTATGTGTGAGTTACAATGTGTTTAAATAATTGGACAATTTCTGTTATGTGTGTTGAAACTATGAATGTATTTTTAAAGCAATTCTAATATTGCGACTGTATATTAATTTTAGGATTCTATTACGTAATTAATTTTACTGAATTTGCTTGTTGACGTGCTTCGACATTTCTTAACTTAGAAACGCTAGAATAGGAAAATAATGTGAGCTCAGTTTTGACGGACTTTTTGACGACCGCCATAAAAAATTGTGACGGAAATTGATGCTTCCGTCAAAAATTTTTGACGGGTTCAGCCAAAAACTCCGTCAAAAATTTCGATCAACAGAAAACCCATTAACTTCATAGTTCTGACGGACAACCTAGTCGGTCAAAATTTTTTAGCAAAAAATGTTCTGATGGGACGACAGTCCATCAAAATTTTTGTACCGCAGTAATACTGACGGGGTGTCAGTCCAATTCAGTATGTTCTGTCACTAGGAGTTTTGATGGCACGTCAATCCGTCAAAATTTCTCCGTCAATAGTTTTGACGGGTCGATCCAAATGACCATTTTGACCAACGGTTTTTTGACGGGCATTACTTCCGTCAAAAATTTCCGTCAAAAAGTCTGTTACGTAACTAATTTTACTGAATTTGTTTGTTGATCGACAGTACTTAAATTAGAGAGTAGAAAAATAATGTGAGCTCAATTTTGACGGGTTTTATGACGACTGTCGTCTAAAATTGTGATGGAAATTGATGCTTCTGTCAAAATTTTTGACGGGTTCAGCCAAAAAGCCCATCAAAAATTTCTATTAGAAAACCCATTGACTTCGCAGTTCTGACGGACAACCTAATCAATCAAAATTTCCGTCAAAAAATGTTCTGATGGGCAGTCCGTCAAATTTTTCGTCACAGTAATACTGATAGGGTGTCAGTCCGTTAGTATGTTCTGTCAACTAGGAATTTTGACGGCATGTCAGTCTGCCAAAATAGTCCTTACGATCATATCGTATTTGTCCTTTGTCCATTGATTATGTGTTAAGTAATTGAATAATTTCTGTTATGTTTTTTGATTGTGTGTTGAAACTATGTATGTACTTTTAGAACAATTCTAATAATGCGACTGTATATTAATTTTAGGATTCTATTACGTAACTAATTTTACTGAATTCCTTTGTTGACGTGCTTCGATCGCAGGAAAATAATGTGAGCTCAATTTTGACAGATTGTTTGATACTGCCGTCTAAAATTGTGACGGAAATTGATGCTTCCGTCAAAATTTTTGACGGGTTCAGCCAAAAAGTAAACCGAACCAAAATATCTGGTTAACCGAAAATTCGGTTCGATTTATGGTTAACCGAATCTAGTACCCCTGAATTTTCTTTTTTTTTTTTGGTTTTTTCCCCTATGAATCCCCATTTTTTTCTTTTTTTTAAAAAAAATCGGTTCAGTTCGGTTAAACGTGGTTAACCGAAATTTTTTGAGCCCCGAACCAAATTCGAACCGTGAGCCGGGAAAAAGACCGGTTCAGTTAACCGAACCGCATATTTAAAGAAAATTGATTAGGTTAACCGATTTTTCTGTTCGGTTTTTCCGATTTTTCGGTTCCGTTTTCGGTTTTCGGTTTTTTTTTTGCTCACCCCTACTGATAGGACAGCAGTCCGTCGAAATTTTCGTCACAATAATACTGATGGTGTCAGTTTGTCAGTATGCTCTTTAGGAATTTTGACTGCATGTCACTCCGTCAAAATTTTTCCATCAGTATTTTTGACCGTCGGTCGAAATGACCATTTTGACCAACGATTTATTGATGAAAAGATGGCAATTTTTTCAGAAGTTTTTTGATGAAAAAGATGGCATTTTTTGGGGCATATATATTTAGAAAACTAGAGATGAATATATCAGCGTCAGAGCTTGCAAAGAGGCGATGTACATCTTTAATTAAATATAACTAAGAGAATTAATGTTAAATTTTTATATAAATTGGGCCTTAAACAAGCAATTCATGTATGTAAGCTCAAATAAGCTTCCAATTCAAAACTAATTGGCAATAAACAGAGTAACTCACAAGCTTATTTATATACTAAAGCCATTTTATTTTACCAATATAGGACAACACCCACTTTTATACTCCAATAATTTAATAACGGAGTTTGATTGTAAGCAAAGGACTTAGAATTTATTTCAACAAATTAGGGTAACAAAAGGGCTAATTAACTTCAATAAGCGCAAATTAATGATCATGCCGTCCCTCTACCTCAAGTATAACAGCCATCCACCAACTGTTACTCAACTGCCACTTGACCTTAAACTAACTAACTCAATTAATTCTTTTTTATGAGAACTTGGATCAATCGAGAATCTCCAATTATATAGTTCTTGCCTTCTTGTATGATTTAAAACTTTCTGACCAAAATAAAAAGATTAAAAATTTAATTTTAGTATATCGGGTGGTATTTGATTTGCAATTAATGAAGCTTTGATTGTTCGTGAGATGTGAATGAAGTTTTCATTTGTAGTTAAAACTACAATTTTGGAAAAAAAAAATAAAGTTATAAATATCGTACCAATCATCATATCATTTTTCATTGGAACAAGACAAATTGGATTTATGTACCGTTGTATTAGGCATGTACCACTATTTAATTTCAAAAAATTTAAAGAATTAAATTACAAAAATTAGAAATTTTAGTGTATTAAGTGGTAGTTGATTGAAAATATCAGTACAACTCCGTATTTGACGGTACAGAACGGTATTGGCTGGTACGGAGTTGGACAAAAGTTTGCCATTAGTTAGTACTGTCCATAAAAGAGAAACAAAAAAAGGGCGGCCGATCGAATAGTTTTGAAGTACATGTCAAAAACATGATCGATCAATGGAGGTGGTGAGGAGAGAGAAAATGGGGCGATGGACAGTGATGTTAATTTTAGGGTTGATAACTGCAATAAAATCTGAGAGGGAGTGTTCGTTTGATTGTGGATTGCCTACCACACGTACGTTGATTAGTACGAGGAGCAAAAACAGATGTTTTTCCCATTTATCATATATGGCCAGTACTAATTAATGGCAAACTTAATTTTGTCTAGTTTAATTTGACTGCAATCAGCTTTCAATCTTCACACGCCTCCTCTCTTATTGTACGTAATCATCATACCAATGCTTGAGTGCTTTGATGTTTTATACATTTTGCATGTCCTGATATTCTTTTAAGCCATGAATGATGAACTGATATAATTAATTTAACTGCATCCCCCTCCAAAGAAAGTTGGATCACACTCTCTCTCACTGTTCTTTTATTTTGACGTGATCATATATATACTTCTTTTATTGAATTAATTTTCGTTCTTTTGTTCATACATTTCCAATACGTAATTCTGTCGAACCTACAATTTTTATAATATCTAGTTTATCATTCTCATATATGTATTCAAATCAGTAATGTTTTCAAAACATTAATCAAAAGAAAATAAAAGAAAATAAATTTTTGTACGTCATCGAACTAATTTTCAAGTTTAAGTAGATCCTCTCCCATTTGAGCTAGTAAGCATCCCTAACCTTGCAATTTTTAAATATAATCTTCTAAGTATTTCAGTCTTTTAATTATGTTTTTTTTTTTATAATATCTATGTGGTCTCTTGTTGAAGGTCATACGTTTATTTCAATTTTAATGACATTCTCAATTATGCACCGTCAATTTTTTTGGTTAGATTTTTCTTTAGTACCTAATTTGGCTTTAGCCACATCATCTCTATTCCTTTTTGTCTTCAATGAGGAAATAAATACTACTTGTCAAAGTGACAAGAAATTAATATAATTACGACAGAGGGCCGTATTTTCATATCAATTAAATGGATATATTTTAAATATTGAAAGTGAAGCATTTTCTAAAATTTTGCTAGCTAGCAGTGGTTTAGTGGAAGATTTCTGCTTATGTGATGTTTTATTCAATTTTATATATGTCTCTTACTTTGTCATATTCTAATGACTGATATTACCGTACGTATTTGTTCTCATTTCTTAATATAATTGAGCTTCCATCTGGTGTAATCGATGCATCATATTAACTGACTTAGACTTTAACTGTGAGGTGAAATACATAGATAAGTCGATGTTGCATTTAAGAGTCAGACAGGGAAAGTCAAGAGGAATAATGAATAGGAGAACATGCGGAAGCAAATAGAAGAGGGAACATGACCCATGGGGAGGAGGACAATGAAGATCATGTAAGACTACCGTTCTCATGCCCACCCTCCTCCCGAAAAAGCAAGGTCATCTTCCACCCACATTCTTTTACGCCATCTGTTATATATCTTAGAATTATTTTAAGTGTGATTTATTAAACAGAGTTATAGTTTACTAAAACTAATGAAATAATTGTTCTCTGTTCTTTTTTGGGGGCGGTTGTGTGGCCTAAAGTTTGATTATATGTTGTTAACCTTAATCATCGTACAATCTATTCTCCTATAGTCATGAATGGGAAAAAAAATTGCATGGACATTTTTTCTGAAAGCTCTGTATTTAAATTTAGGTCTTGTTATTTGGAGGATGCTTGAAATTATGTTCAGCTTATAGGGTTTCTACTCCAATAATATTCGTTATATTTATCTATAATGATCTCTACTACTTTTAGATGTGTTCTACATATTGCACTATCATGTATAAGAAATAGCTGAATAGTTCATGAAAGATGATGAGGAAGATGTGGAGGTTCTTCAAGAGTCAGCAGGTTGAGTCTTCAACGGCTCCGCTAGATACGACTCCTTCAGAAGATGATGATGAAGATGAGTCTGACACAACCGACTTCGGCGGTTCCTCCCATGACTAGTTACGCTCATATCATATTTGTCCTTGGTCCATTATGTGTGAGTTACGATGTGTTCAAATAATTGAACAATTTCTATTATGTGTGTTGAAACTATGTATGTACTTTTAAAACAATTCTAATAATGCGACTGTATATTAATTTTAGGATTCTATTACGTAACTAATTTTACTGAATTTGTTTGTTGACGTGCTTCGACATTTCTTAAATTAGAAATGCTAGAATAGGAAAATAATGTGAGCTCAATTTTGACGGACTTTTTGACGACCGCTGTCAAAAATTGTAACGCCCCCAACCCTATGGCTAGGAGTGTGGGCATTTTTCTTTAGAATGTTGGGGAAAAACGGGCAGAGTTTCTCCTGAAAACTGACCATTTTCCAAACTTAAAACCTTATATTAAATTTCCTGCAATGGAAAAACGGCAATAAAACCAACTAATTCAACGGCCACCCGTCGGAGTGCACCGCTCTACGGGCCATTCGCTCGGAGCATACCAACTAATGCAGTTTAGCACTAAAACATAGGAACAATGAAAAATACAACTTCACGAACCACGCGTCCGGAGTACTGGGATTACATCCCAACTACAAGCAGTGATCGGCAACTTAGATGGTTGGCTCACATGGCCATATAGAGCGACTCTAGATGATATGCAAAACAGACACACACGGACTTAATTACAAGCCATTACATCAATTCATCTTGCGACTCGCATACAAAGCATACAACTTTATTCTTATGACGGCAAGGACTCCATCTCGGCTTACTTAGACCGGCTTTTACCTGATATTTTATAAACCTGGGAAGGGAACAACAATAATAGATGGAAATGAGCAACAATCGCTCAGTGGATAACCCCCTCTCCTAAAACAAAAGTTGTTCGTAATTCCTTCCCTCGAAGAACTCGCTTACCTTACAATATATTTAAACCACAAAGTAAGTGAAATAGCAGTCGCTCCAACAGCTTAAACTCTAAAATAGCCACACTCAATAACTTATCATAAGAAATTCATATAAACTCATAAATTCAATGAAGGCAAAGGGGTTAACCCTTAAACACCATTTGCTAGGATTTCTATTATGAAAGGCTTACTTCGTTTCATGTAATTTATGTCGTACATAAACATTGAAATTTCGTTGAAGATGCTGTCAGATGACAGACTATATGAATTTAGCATCTACGCTATAATAACCATCATGTTCAATGCGATAGAATTACTAAACTGATGATTTCACTATACCATACGGTAACAGGTCATATGTCGGAATAAATTTCTTTGTTAAAACATGGAGTGATAACTGTAAAGTGAAATATATAACCATGTCGTATGATCAGCAAACTAATGATGTAGCAATACGACCTTCGAACATCACATGCTTGTTTATTAAAAGTATAACGTTTATAAACCGTCATATGAACTGAGAGTCTCCTTTGACTATGTTTCTCTACCCGTTGACGGGACTTTATAACATATGACTTTGACTTTACTGCCTATTGGCAGAACTATAGGACATATGGACTTGAAAGTTTCTGCCTATTAACAGACTTATGAAACATAGAATTTTGAATCATCTGCTTACTGGGAGAACAATGAAACATTGAACTTGAATCTTCTGCCTGCTGGTAGAACAATGAAACATTGAACTTAAATTCTCTGCCTGCTGGCAGAACAATGACACATTGAACTTGAATCTTTTACCTATTGACAAAACAATGAAATATTGAACTTGAATCTTCTGCCTACTGGCAGAATAATGGAACATTAAACTTGAATCTTTTGCCTACTGGCAGAACAATGGAACATTGAACTTGAATTCTCTGCCTGCTGGCAGAACAATGACACATTGAACTTCGAAGCCTCTGCCTATTGGCAGAGCAATGAATAATGAACTTGAAAACTTCATGTAAACTTTGACGGAGGGTACTGGGTTGCCTAAGTGGAGCATAGCATTGGATACGACATAATCGAATGCTCATTACTTAAGTCCTGTCTTCAAAGGATTCCTAGGCCCATTGACTGGTCACCTGCCTCATTCGGCTGAGCAGTCCGATGACTTAGGATTACTTTGTTACCAATGACTTGTCAATTAAAATAGTCACTCGATAAACATTTAGAGACGCTTTGAAATCGTGTAAATGAGCATTTACGAACTTTGGAGGATCTCTAAAACTTGAATTCAATGCCATTTCACGCATTCATCAATTCAGGGGAAAATGTTTCATATAGCACGTATGAGCACATCATGAAATCATATTATTAACTGATTCCCAAAAGCATAGCAAAATCCACGCAATTGCAGTTAGTTTCAAACATTGCTTTGATAACTAGCCCTATTTGGTCGATTCTTAATTCATGCGCCCTTAGTTCATTATTTGTTGCAATCATTCGATTTACTTTACAATTTCCTCTGTTCCAGTCTTTCTGAATTATAAACATTTCTATGCAGTCATAAGTGATAACGTTAAACATATAACCACTATAAACAGAGGTGGTATCATTAATGCAAGCTTTATATATATAAATGTTAGGAAAAAATATTAGAGCAACAACAATTGCGGAAGCGATAGGATGAGTTAGAGATTCAGAAATCAAGTGAATAACAGAAAACAGAAATAAGAAGACAAGAGATTTAACGTGGAAAATCCAAATCGGGAAAAACCACGGACGGCGACAGCACACCGACAAATTTCACTATGAGCAGAGTAGTACACCACAATCACTTCAGTGATTAAGAGCATAATTACAATACTCTCAATTGTATTCTCTCACAAACAACCTCACTCTCTCAATGTGTTTTCTATATTGGAGTATTTTGAAACAAGGCCCTAGACCCCCTTTATATAGGGTCTGTGAGGTAGAGTTTCTCCCTGAAAACCCTAGCTGTCAGGAGGAATCCTCCTCGAAGACAGAAACCCTAACCGCTATCCGAAAGAGGCGGCGAGAAGACACGTGGCACGACCGTGTCACGTGGCGCGGTCACCCAGTGCCACATGGCACGGCCGTTCCATATGGCACGGTGCCCCCGTGCAAATTTTCTGTCCCTCTCGTCTTCGGCTCTTCGTCTTGGCACGCCCGTGTCTGTGCAGCATGGGCTCCCCGTGCCGATACTCGAGATTTTTTGGGCCATAAAACCCAACAATCTCCACCTTGGACCAAAATCTTCAGTCTTCAATTACCGTCGTCGTCGTCACACCCCAAGGGGTGATGCCCCCTATGGGGCTATGCCCCGCAGGGCCCTCAAATACTGCGAATACCAACTGAGTTCAAGCAATGCTTGAACTTAGCTCTAGGAGATGATTTATATGAACTTTCCTTCATATAATCTGTCACAGTAGATGCCTGCAAGACATAGAGGCCTCCTTGCCTCAGACCCTTCAGCAGAATCCTACTACCCTTTGAGACCTTCAGAACTCCACCTTCCGCTGAATATTTGCACCCTTTGGATTCAAGGGTGCCCAACGAGATGAGGTTACGCTTCAAGTCAGGAACGTGACGAACATTTGATAAGGTCCTGACAACACCATCATGAGTCTTGATTTTAACAGTACCAATTCCAGTTACATTACATTGGGCATTATTGCCCATGTGAACAACAGATGAATCAACTGGATCATATGTTGAAAACCAGTCCTTGTGAGGACACATATGATAGATACACTCAGAATCAAGAATCCAATCAAAATCACTCCCCCCTTCAGTAGAGGTAGCAAACAGAACGTCCCCATCAGAATCAGATTCAGCAAATGAAGTTTCAACAGGCTCCTGAGAATTATCTTCCTCTTTCTCCTTCTTCTTTTGCAGTTTCCAGCAGTTAGCAATAATATGACCCAATTTATCACAGTAATTGCAGGTCTTTCCAGCATGAGGATTTTTAGACTTAGAACGGTTCTTACTCCTATTACCGTTCCCCTTTTCATTTGCTGTACCCCTTACTGCTAATCCCTCAGCAGAATCAGCATGAATGTCAAGATCAAACTTCTCCTTAGACAACAGGTTTGACTTAACATCCTCAAACGATATAGTATTAGAATTACTATAAAGCATAATCTCCTTAAAGTGTTTATAAGAAGGGGGTAACGACATAACAAGCAAAATAGCCTTATCCTCATCCTCAACTTTCACATCTAGACTCTCCAAGTCAACAAGAATAGAGTTAAATTCATTCAAATGTTTTTGAATAGGGGTACCTTCAGCCATACGAAAGGTATACAACCTTTCCTTCAAACGGATCTTGTTGGCGAGACTCTTCGTCATTAGAGTTCCTCCAGCCGAGCCCAAAGATCCACCGCAGTTGTCTTATCAAGCACCTCTCGCAGGACATGTGGTGCCAAGCACAATTGTATGGCTGAAACCGCTTTCAGCTCCAGTTCCTCCCATTCGTCCTCCGTCAACGACCCACGTCTCTTCTTTACATCTTCAGCCCACTGTTCTTCTGTCATCTTCTCGGGTTTTACGTGAGGTCCCTTCAGAACCTTCCACAATCCGTGCTGAATGAGAACTGCTCTCATCTGCACTTCCAGAGATTAAAACTAATCTCCCTATCGAATTTCTGAATATCTACCTTCATGATAGAAGACATCCTATAACCAAAGCTCTGATACCACTTGTTAGGGAAAATATTAGAGCAACAACAATAGCGGAAGCGATAGGATGAGTTAGAGATTCAGAAATCAAGTGAATAACAGAAAACAGAAATAAGAAGACAAGAGATTTAACGTGGAAACCCAATGTGGGAAAAACCACGGACGGCGACAGCACACCGACAAATTTCACTATGAGCAGAGTAGTACACCACAATCACTCCAGTGATTAAGAGCAGAATTACAATACTCTTAATTGTATTCTCTCACAAATAACCTCACTCTCTCAATGTGTTTTCTATATTGGAGTATTTTGAAACAAGGCCCTAGACCCCCTTTATATAGGGTCTGTGAGGCAGGATTTCCCCCTGAAAACCCTAGCTACCACCTTCCAAAACCGTCACCAAAGCGCAACCCTAGCCGCCACTTTAAGTCGGCAGAAAATTTCCCCTGGCACGGTCGTGTCGTGCCATGTGGCACGACCGTGCCACATGGCACGGGCACACCGTGTCACTTCTCTGCTGCTCTGTTCTTCGGTCTTCTATGTCGCGGCATGCCCGTGCCCATGCAGCATGGTCACCCCGTGCCTAAACCCGAGATTTTGGGCCATAAAACCCAACAATCTCCACCTTGGACCAAAATCTCCAGTTTTCAATTACCGTCGTCGTCGTCACACCCCAAGGGGTGATGCCCCCTATGGGGCTATGCCCCGCAGGGCTTCTCAATGACTGCGAATACCAACTGAGTTCAAGCAATGCTTGAACTTAGCTCTAGGAGATGATTTATATGAACTTTCCTTCATCTAACCTGTCACAGTAGATGCCTGCAAAACATAGAGGCCTCCTTGCCTCAAACCCTTCAGCAGAATCCTACTGTCCTTTGAGACCTTCAGAACTCCACCTTCAGCTGAATATTTGCTCCCTTTGGATTCAAGGGTGCCCAACGAGATGAGGTTACGCTTCAAGTCAGGAACGTGACGAACATTCGATAAGGTCCTGACAACACCATCATGAGTCTTGATTTAACAGTACCAATTCCAGTTACATTACATTGGGCATTATTGCCCATGTGAACAACAGATGAATCAACTGGATCATATGTTGAAAATCAGTCCTTGTGAGGACACATATGATAGGTACACCCAGAATCAAGAATCCAATCAGAATCGCTCCCTCCTTCAGTAGAGGTAGCAAACAGAACGTCCCCATCAGAATCAGATTCAGCAAATGAAGCTTCAGCAGGCTCCTGAGAATTATCTTCCTCTTTCTCCTTCTTCTTTTGCAGTTTTCAGCAGTTAGCGGAAGCGATAGGATGAGTTAGAGATTCAGAAATCAAGTGAATAACAGAAAACAGAAATAAGAAGACAAGAGATTTAACGTGGAAAATCCAAATCGGGAAAAACCACGGACGGCGACAGCACACCGACAAATTTCATTATGAGCAGAGTGGTACACCACAATCATTTCAGTGATTAAGAGCAGAATTACAATACTCTCAATTGTATTCTCTCACAAATAACCTCACTCTCTCAATGTGTTTTCTATACTGGAGTGTTTTTAAACAAGGCCCTAGACCCCCTTTATATAGGGTCTGTGAGGTAGGGTTTCCCCTTGAAAACCCTAGCTGCCGCGTTCCAAAAACCGTCACCAAAGCGCAACCCTAGCCGCCATTTTAAGGCGGCAGAAAATTTCCCGTGGCACGGTCGTGCCAGGGCAGCACGGTCGTGCCGTGCCATGTGGGGTGGCGGGGGGCAAAAAAGCACCAAACCTGAAGCGACAGAACTGGAACTTCCGTGTTGAGCAAACTTCAGCCATAGCAAACAAGCCGAACATACTGAAAACATAAGTGAGATGGACTGGGCTTGGGCCACATAGAAATGTGACGAAGACTTGATGGTGGGTTTGTGGGGCTATCTAGAATAAGAGTTCGAAAAAATGGATCAGACGTCAACAGCGGGTATGTATTGGAAGACTACCATTTGCAAATCCAAATTCAGGAGAGCGATTTTATTTGCGAATGCTGCTTACTATTGTTCGTGGGGCCACGTACTTTGATGGCTTGAAAACATTTAATGGCACTTTGTACTCTACGTTCCGTGAAGCTTGCTGCACAAGGGGATTGGTAAGTGATAATAATGAATGGGATGATGCTCTAACTGAAACTGCGACATAGGCTACTGGGGTGCAACTCGGAGTATGTTTTGCTCCATACTTATGTACAATAAGATTGCACAACCTAATGTACTCTGGGAAGGTCACTGGGAAGACTTGACAGATGACTTGGAACGAAGATTACAACGTCAACATCATGATGATGACTTGCGTTTAAGTACTGAACAGAGAAAAAATCTAGGATTATATGAAATGCAGGTTATTCCAAATAGGAATGGTCGTTCCTTGAAAGACTTCCCTCCGATGCCATTGGTAAAAAATAAAAAATGGGGCGGTGGAGAGAATGGCTAGGTACTTACGTGTTTATGTACTATCTTGCTGTGGTAATTGGTAAAATTCCGAGAGTCGGAGCGTGTTCCTTTTCTTTTTGCAATCCCATCCCCACTAGTCCATCAGCACTCACACAAGGAATGTCTACTGCCATTACTATTTTTGTTGTTTGCTCCCAAAAAATATTTTTACGGCTATTATTTTGAGATATTTTTTGTTTAATTCCCTTTTATTAAGTCATTCGTTCAATCACAAAGGTGCACCGTAGTAAAATAAAAAATTTAAAAAAAAAAAGTGCTCTTGCATTGAATATAGTGTGAACCAAAAATAGCAAGGTCAAAAAAAGGAGAGCTTTATGCATAATGCCACTCCACTAGAGCGCTTTTTAAGTCAACTGAGCAGAATTATGTAATCAATTTTGTTTCTGTTTTTCAAATAATAAAATTTGTCCTTCATCATCAAGAATCTGCTGTCGTTATTGGTTAGGATATCGGCCTATCACCCAGAAGACCCAAGTTCGATTCCCAGCAACGGAACTTTTTTGCGTTTAAAGAAGTATATTTTTCATCCTTCTATTTCTATTACATTTCTCACCCTCCATCTAAGTGGAATAGGGTACGAAAAGAATCTGAAGCTCTTCGTATAAGGAAATGTTGAGTGCTGAAGTAATCTTATACAGCCCACAAAAATGTCGGGAGCAAAGGCTGAATAAGATCTGTCATGAGGATCAAGGACCGGATCGGTCTAATCCAAACTTGAACTGGACCGGGAAAACCCAGACCGGACCAATTTTGGATGGAGGTCTGGGTTGTAATGATTAATGGGCTTGCCAGTTGCGCTTGGGCCCTTGCGTACACTTGATCTGTTTTACAAAAGCATGTTCCTTTCGCAAACGGGTACCAAAACGAAACAAGCCTTTAACAAAACACAATCTCCCGAGTGTGCCAGCTTTCGAAGATGCCAGCTAAACCGAATCACAGAAACCTCCCCAAAAATCCTGCTGATAGATTTAATTAGGGATAATTAATATCTGGCAGGCTTCACTGGAGGATTTACGAAAAAGATCGAAAAGATGAGTTTAAAATTTGGGAACAATGAAACTTAGGTAAATGTGAAAATAAGGTATTCTACTCTCGAGAGTAATAATCTAATTTTCATATACCGCTTCCACTAGTTGTTGAAAAAAATCTACACCATTAACTAGTAATGAGGTGCAACAGTCAAAATTTGTTAATGCAGAGTGCATTTTGAACTACGTACATGAAAAAGGCCAAACAATTATATCAATAAAACACGTCCATGGCTAAGAAGCACGAACACCAGTACATGATACAAATGCAGCACGACCTCGACCCTTGGGCATGTGATTTTTCAAAAAATATGAAACGATACATATAGTGGACATGCACGTCCTAGTTAGAAAATATTCATTCTATTATCTATGTGTTCATAACTTGTTCATGTTTTAGCCCTAAAGAGGTCATGTTTGGA
Organism: Carnegiea gigantea; assembly: GCA_029747015.1. Classification (NCBI taxonomy): domain Eukaryota; kingdom Viridiplantae; phylum Streptophyta; class Magnoliopsida; order Caryophyllales; family Cactaceae; genus Carnegiea; species Carnegiea gigantea. Next base: position 894,620 of record JAKOGI010000007.1, read on the forward strand.
TGAGATCAATATCAAATTGTTCGTAAAGTGTGCTTCCCACCACCGCTGATGAGAAAAACGAAATTGCTTTTATATGATCTATATATTTAGCATGCACTTGAAAGTGTCCAAAGAACATATGAGAGTGTTGGTATCTTAAAATAAGATAGTGTTCTCAAAGTAGAACACCACAAATCGCAATTTAAGCTTATCCATTCCTAATTTGATGGCATTACTATTTCAAAGAAGACTTGTTTTGTGGTCATTGAATTATAAGTCAATCAATTGTTTTGAGATGACTTGTTATCTCAACATAAGACTCTATTTCACAATAGTCTATGATCCTCAAGAGCATAAATTTAACTGATATAAGTAGGGGAAAAAATAGTTACAAACTTTAATTGGTTTCCCTTTCTTTAATGGAGGTGGTATTATTTTGATATATTATTTTAATGCTTTAGTTACCTTTTGTGCTTTGCTTTCTGATAAACCTCTATTTTGATTTCATCTTAGTTCCTATTTGACACATTTTTTCATTATTTATGCGCTATGAGGTGAGTGATACGATGTGTTATATATGGGGTGAGTGTCCCCACAATCATACAATTATTGAAACGAATATTTTTGGTGTGGTATGAGGTGAGTGTCGCCATGGTATGATGTAGCTACTCCAACTCAGGACAATCATACGTTTAAGGAAGATGCTAACATTAAGCATCCACGCGTTGGGAGTGTGCGTTTGCATTTCTCGCATCAACTGTAACTCTCGAGAGCAACCTCAGAAAGGACTAAGGAGGAACCCCAGTGTTTGTATACGAACAAACTAACTCGGGACATCTATTCATATCAATCGAAAAATTATTGAAGCAAACGTTTTTTTATGTGCTATAAGGTGAGTGATACAATGTGTTATATATGATGTGAGTGTCCCCACAATCGTACAATTATTAAAGCAAATCTTTTTTAGATGTTATGAGGTAAGTGTCGCCATGGCATGATGTGTCATAAGTAAAACAAGATAGCATTCACATTCTAGGACACCATTAATCGCAATTTGCGTTTATCCATTCCTACCTAGATACCCTTACTATCTACCATTTGAACGTAGAAGTATTTGTTTTGTGGTCATTGAAATAAGTCATAGGCTACAGTTACACTGTGCACTTGCGATATTTTAACACAATACTTGTCTTTTTGTATTGTCAAGTGTAGTCTTTTCACAATCGAACATTTATTGAAGCAAACATTTTTTATGCGCTATGAGATGAGTGATACGATGTATTATATATAAGGTGAGTGTCCCCACAATGATACAATTATTGAAACGAATACTTTTTGTGTGTTATGAGGTGAATGTCGCCATGGTATGATGTAGCTACTCCAAATCAGGACAATCATGCATTTAAGGAAGATGCTAACATTAAGCATCCATATGTTGGGAGTTGTTAGATTTACTTAAGGACACAAGAGGATGGTGAATTGTGTCTACCAGTTTTTTCGATTTACTCAAAACACTCGTCAGAATTGTTTGGAATGCATGTCTGCAGTAAAGCAGAAACAAGTATAATTGCGGAAACAGTAAAAAAGATACAATATTTTTACGTGGAAAACCACCTCTGGCCCAACTGCGGTGTAAAAACCACGACTTACCATAGTAGAATTTTAGTAACTCTTTTACTAAACGGGCCGAACACGTTACAACCGTAACACATGTAACTTAGTCTACCCTAGACTCTTGGTACAAACACGCATCCAAAGTCTCCCAAGACTTGGACAATTACTCACGGACACAACGTCCAACATCTATCAAGACTTGTACAACCTGTTATCAAGATGAAAAGGAGATAAAAAAAACACCCTACTTGTATGCTTCTAAACAAGCTGAGTGTAAGGTACAATACAACTCTTATTGAGGTTTTTATTTGCTAAAACATAAACTAAACTACCCTAAAAATCGCTTGGAAGAACACCCGAGCGACCCCCCTCAAACAGACGCCCAAACAGACTTAAATAGAAAACCGAAGCGCGACGAAACTGGGCAGGTGGCACGACCGTGCCACATTGCTGGCACGGTGGGCCATCAACCCGGTTTTTGCCCGGTTTCGTCGGTTTCCGCTGTTTTTCTTCGTTTTGTCCCGTCTTCGTCCCTTTTCGCGACGTTTGCTTGATTTGGAGTTATTTCCTACAAAACATAAATAAAACAAGGTAAAATCCTATAAAATAAAGTTATTATACGAGTAAAAGGTGGGTGAAAGAAGCACGTAAAATGGGTAAATTTACTGTTCAACACACCCCCACACCTATCTTTTGCTCGTCCTCAAGCAAAAATAAAAGAGAAATTAAATTAAACAACTAACTCACTTTCGTAGGAATCACGGTTGCATTTAGCATATGCAACAAGCCCTTTAAACCCTTTGGTTACCCCAAGTGGACGAGTAAGGTCTCGTGAGGGTTTGTAGAAGATATACCCACAAAATCTCAAAAAGGAAAAACAAAGAAAAGAGAAACAAACATCAAAAAATAAAAGTAGCAAACACAATATATACATGGGGATAAACTGTACGCAATCGAATCAGCCAAAACTATCTAGTAGCTCAAATATCAGTCTGTACACAAGCATTATATGCATTTCAGGACACATCATCCCAAAGAATAGCATCCAGACATCAGCTTTTCACCCCACGACGCATGAGAATATTGAATCCATCCCCGTGCCTAGTGTGCAAGTGTATCATCACCCTGAAACGAAGCCTACCAAAACCAAACTCAATTCCACGCAGCTGACACAAGCTACCTTTATGAATGGCTAGCATGGAAAGCAAGCTTCCCGAGTAGCATTATTGCCTCAAAAGGTAACACCCAATAGCGCATGCCTCAAAGGGGTACTTGTCATTTTCAACTCTTTTCTTCCCCACTTTCTTTTCTTTCCATTATTATTTTTTTTTTCATTACAAACTCATGTCACGCCTCAAAGGGATGCACCCAGTAGCGCTTGAATTTGTTTGTTTTTGCTTTTGTTTTGGAAATAGGGGGTGCCCGCACATATAAAGGGAACTGTGCAGTAGACAGTGGGAAAGCGAGTCGATCGTGGAAGACTAAGAATGAAGGATGATGACAATACATGAATTCAGGACTGGATTGCAAAATTACGATGGACTGTTGGGGTTAGAACTGAGGTCTAAAACGACAGACTAAGGATAAATATCCATCATGCACATTATACTTATATACGAGCTAGTAGTCAAGGTGTCAGGGATCAAGGCTGATCAAAATAGTACAAAACTCCCTCAAATGCAAAAAGAAAAGAAAAATTTGTACAAAAAGGAGAAAAAAAGAAAAATTTATACAAAAATGAAAAATTTTCACAAAAATAAGAAGAAAAAGGGGAGATGACCCCACCCCCACACCTAAATCTCACAATGGCCTCATTGGGAGCCGTGAGTCATCACCAACACACAAAAATAAAGAAAACAAAATCAAACACAAGAAAAACGAAAGATGCCAAAAATATACACAAGCTAAAACACTCTCCCAAAAATACAATCTCACCCAAAACAACAACACGATCACACATATATACCAACTAACACCACCAAAAACAAATTGTCAATCCAACAACACTACCAATCACAATACAATAAAAATCCACAAAAGCACAAAAATGGTGATCATAGCCAACAACGGCTCAACAACATCCAAATTTCACCATCAGATGATCACCAACAAAAACACAATCCTAATATTCACAACTAAACAAAAACAAAAAGAAAGAAAAGAAAAATAAAAGAAGGGGGGAGGAGAAGAGTGAGAACGAGTATACCAGGTCGGGTACTGAATGTACCCGAACTACACCTCGCTAGGACGAGGTTGGGGAAGCGCGAGGAGCATCAGCCACTCCTCGGCGGCGTTCAGGACGCGCATCGCCAACTCAGATGCCGTCAACGCTCGCAGAAGTTTATCAAACACCTGAGCCTGCAACTCAGATGAGTGTAAGTAAGGGCACTTAAACAGGAATGCAGAAATAATAATAAGTGCTCTTCTAAATTTATCAAATGCCTTAGAAAAATCAGTAGAATAATTGAATGCAATAGGCAAGATGATTTTTCTAGGCATGTCCTCTAGGTATAGACTATAAGGGTCAAGAGAGGGATCATACCCTCTAAAGGCACCAGGGACTCATGGAGTGCATGCAAGTGGGAGTGCGTGGTGGAAAGTAGAGGAGATGAAGTGGGGGTCAAGTTAAGTGGGTTGGTGCAAATTGGGTGGGTATGGTCAATACTAGGTGCGGCACCAACCACCGGACTGTCATCACACAACTCCTCAGAAGGAGCCTCCTCAAGATATGGCTCAACCAATGTAGGTTCTCCTGACCAAGGAAGTAAAACATCCTCTACAAAGCTAGCATCACCATGAAAAGTCTCGCCGATCTCTAACCCCGTGCACTGAGTTAAAGGGAAGGGAGAAGCATGTAGGGTCAGAGCATTAACACTAGTGCCCCTAGGTGTACTAAAAAAGGATGGAGCGTCGAACGCCAATGGAGTCAAGGGAAGGTCAAACACTTCTCCTGGGTCGTTCAAAGGCGCATTATCAATAACATTCGACCCTAGGGGAAGGGAAGACTCACAATCATCATAGAGAAGAGCCTCAAGTCTAGGATAAGGTAGACTAGAGTTGGTCTCATGCGATAAACGCCACTCCCTCATCCTACTAGCAAAGCGTTCGTTTTGCTCATTCATTGCCCCTATCATGGCATCAATTCTAGCATAGTATTCATTGGAAACATCACGATGGGGACAAGAATTCACATCATGGTCAAGAGATTGGCAAAAAGAGCACAACACTTGAGGGTAAGCAGAATAGTGATGACATTGGTCCCTAACATCATTAGATTGCCATTGATGCCAAGCTAGAGACTCAAACAAATCCCACATGTCATCGACATTTAAGGAATACAGACCACCATAACACATAGACTCAAGGATCGCTCGAGTCTCATGCGTTACCCCCTCAAGCACAGCATCGCATAATTCCCATTTCTCATACATGAAATGCACATATTGAGCACGATAATCATTAAACCGAGATAAATATTGCCAAAAAGGTTCGTGCTCAAATTGAGGGAAATGGAAAATGGCCATCCAAATTATTTTTTAAAAAATTTTTTTTTTTCCCCAAAAGGCCTAGCCTCGAATGCTAAAGTAAACCCCAATATTGAAAAACGCCAATTCCCCGGCAACGGCGCCAAAAACTTGTTGCAGAAAAAGTTTTAATATTTATAAACCCCAAGTGCAAGGTGTATCGTTGAGTACTTGGGGTGTCGTCCGCAGGGAATTGTGTTTCCAACTACCAGAGTTCACTAGAGCGTCTCAATCTAGGCGAGATCAAAGGGTGAAGGAGAAAAGACTAAACTACACTACAAACACAGAAACAAGCGACTTGGAATTGTGATTTTACTAATAAGTGAACCAACTAACCAATACGAGTCCTAACCCACCCAAACTACACTATGAACAAGAGATGGTCGGTTACACCATCAAAGACCACCCAAGCCCTCTCTCAAGGGTCATGAGCTAGTCTAATTCGAGTAACCACCTACTTTCGTGGGGTTAGTCGAATTAGACCACAAAACTAGCAACCCCGGACCTAGCTCGATTTGGATACTACTTTCGTGTCCCGAACTCGGCTATCCCCTCTCCCACACTAGCAAATTGACCTCACCTCTCAGCATAAGTCAATCGCCCAAAAATATGGATGAAAGCTCTCTCAAGCATTTCATCGAACACCTGGCGGGCATGAAGGAAAACTCTAAGTTCTAGGCATAGATTGGATATGGTTAGGCCTAGTACAAGATTAATTAGCCATCAAGAGGCTAATCACAACCCAAGCCAACAAAATCTACCAACAAAACATGAAAAACGCATGAAAACCTAAACTAACAAACAAAGACGTAAACTTGAAGAACAAAACAAAGAGAATGAAATAAAACGAATCTAAACTACTAAATAACATGAATCAACAATGAAAACTAAACATATAAACTTGAACAAAACAAATACAAGAATTAAAATAACAAAACATAAATAAGAACAATAATGAAATAAATAGAGAAAAGGAAGAGGGAAACTTATGCTTGAATTGATTGAAGAACTCGAAATCCACAAACTTGAATCCCAAAATACAAACTACAATCCCAATCTAATCCTCTTATTGAGGTTTTTATTTGCTAAAACATAAACTAAACTACCCTAAAAATCGCTTGGAAGAACACCCGAGCGACCCCCTCAAACAGACGCCCAAACAGACTTAAATAGAAAACCGAAGCGCGACGAAACTGGGCAGGTGGCACGACCGTGCCACATTGCTGGCACGGTGGGCCATCAACCCGGTTTTTGCCCGGTTTCATCGGTTTCCGCTGTTTTTCTTCGTTTTGTCCCGTCTTCGTCCCTTTTCGCGACGTTTGCTTGATTTGGAGTTATTTCCTGCAAAACATAAATAAAACAAGGTAAAATCCTATAAAATAAAGTTATTATACGAGTAAAAGGTGGGTGAAAGAAGCACGTAAAATGGGTAAATTTACTGTTCAACAATGGGCCCAGAAAACTTGCAAAGTCAACTATCTATTAAATCGAAATCCAGATATTAAAACTCGGATATCTCAACCTCTAAACAAGGTTTATACATGAAAATATTTTCATGTTTTCATTCCAGTCCAACTTGAGATTATAGTCATAATTTTAATTAATGGACTTAAACACGTATTTCATCACCATATAAATATAGTATACCCCCACCAATTACTCTAAATTAGAGTAAATAATGCGCGGGCTAACAACTCCATTATACGGACCTTCATATTTTAATATGCTAAAACCTTTGAAAATAAATGAAACACCATATTTATTTTCATGAAAGATGAAACAATTATTCTTCTGAATTCCAATTCTTAAAATTGGAATAAATAACATTCAAATGTTCAGAATAAAAACATAGACATTTAGAAATCATACTAAAATACGCATTAACAAGTCCAATCAAAGCATCCATGGACATATACTTTTAGCAAATTAGAGGGCAACCGGGTGCACAAGCATCCCGCGTTCACACAGGGTCCGGGGAAGGGCCGAACCCCAAGAAGCAAATTAGAATTAGATAGAAATCAATAAATTATATTTTACATTTATTTTTATAAAGGATGAATAATTTATTCTTACATTCACATTGGATATTGATCCATAAATCATATTTTATGAATCATGCATTTATCAAATGAATATTACCAAAAAGATTTCAATGTCCAATAAAATGCATGGACATTTATGTTCTTAATATGTAAGAGAGAGTACAAGAGAATAACCTATAAAAGGCGTATTTCCATAATCCCATGAGAATAAAACCTTTTGGCACTATCATGATAAATCAACGCTATCTGGACACTTATGATGAATCCCATTACATGCATGATGTAAAATATCAATAACCACAAATTGTTGCAATCTGTAACATGTTTATTTAGTTCAATTATATCATCAATTAACATGCACATAATCTTTTGGCAACAAAAGCTACGCATCATTTGTGAATTAATTCATTAATCAATAACAATTTAATTATTAATAGAAGATCATAAAAAACCCTAATGTTTTCAATCAACGGCGCACAAGCTATCACGCATGATTGGTGGTTAATCAACTTTCAATTGTCCACTATCTAATCAAATGCATTGTATTTGAGACAAATGCAAAAGAGGAAAAGTGAAAGCAAAGACGAGAACCACGTATCTCTCAATTAACATGTTGCATCCACTCGTCTAACAGCGATGTCTACGTGAGAATCCTATCAATAGTCAAGTCGTAAAATAAATGATTGCATGCACACTTGATTATGTGAAAATAATTGTCATATTATAGCCACTGCCATGTCCAATTTAAACTGTGTAAGTTAATGGACTTCCCAAAAGTAATTTATCTATTCGAGGCTATAATATAATGCATTTGATATCATATTTATATCAAATTCTCGCCATATAATTATAAATATGATTATAGATCTCTCTAAATCTCATAATCAATAATTACATACAACAATTTTAGGCTACAGATATTACATTGTTGTATGAACAAATCAACATTAATGTTGATTCCATCACGAGAAAACTACTACAAACAACACACCATAGCCATTGCATCCCTTTTACAATCATGTATCTATCTCCATCAAATCCTCAATTGACACATAAATAATCGGCTTCTTTGTATCAGACGAATTAGAGTCATTAGATTATTGGTGTAAAATTCGATTTGATGAAAACGTATCTCAGTTTGTCATAGACAAACTCAGTGTTAAATTAATCGAGGTTTCTGGGGAGGTGCAATTATTATTTTTCTAAAGACTCTATTCGCTCCCACGTGTAACAGAACTACCTGAATAGGTCTTTAGAATACAAAGAAGTCTCCCCTATCTGCGTGTTGCACTCATGAAAATAGTTCCCTAGGTGTCCAAAATATAACAGAAATTCTGGGAATTATAGTGATAGTATAACTTTCATGATCATACCTATCAAGACATTACTATTCACATACCACCATGCCACATATTTATATGGATATTTACACATCTTCATAAAAGAGTAGCATCCTTTCACAAATATCATTTCAAAAGAGACATATTTCTTCATAAACACACCCTTTTTATTAAAAGGTATAAATTAGTTAATCATCTAAATTAATTTATATCTCTTTATAAATAATTAATTAAATTAATTATTTACTAAAAGATATATTAATAATTAATTATTAAGATAATTCAAAAATATATTTTTGTAACTATTTTTATAAAAATAATTATCTTATTAAATTTTTCATCTAATGAAAATTACTCTAGCAGAGAACTGCCCCTCCCTCACACCCTTTCTCTCTCCTCCCCGTGGTGAAGCTCTAAGGCGAAAGCGCTGGAAGAAACACGCATGCAATTTTACAGATTGACTTGACTCTATTCCTCTTTAAGGGTAACGATAAAAATCAATCATTGCTGCTACAGTTCGTCCTATACTTGGTCTAAACTCTAGCCTAACAATATTCGATGTCGTCATTCCAGAGTTACATGCCTATACTCCCGCTGCATCTCATTGGACAAGGGAGAGGGACAAAACGACAAGGCCGGTTTGCCACTTTCATCTGGCTTGGCTTGAGCGACACTTGGTACTTGGAGACGCTATGATAGAGCCTACGCATTCTAAAGGCAGACGCTTCTTATAAGCTATAAAATCAATTATTTTATTTTCGCACTTGTCTGCCTTTTTGGTTTTCTAGCTAACATTAACATACCCATCAAATAAAGACGATACACACCTAGGATGCAAATCGTTTGGTTCATAACTCCATCATACTATAGTCTCTTCAAGCTGTCTGTTGAACTGTAACGTTTTCAAACTTTATTTTGGTTCAAAGAGAATATTAAGGGCAAAATTTATTAAATGTGCATTTTCAATACAATTAGGGCTATTGAGCACCAAAATCACGCAAGATTTTTTTATATATTTAGTTTTTTCAATTTTTTTCTTTTTTGAAGAGTCATCATATGTGCCTCTATATATATCTACAAGGCCATGTTAAGATGATCATTATTTTTAAAAATGAAATTATTAAAAAAATTAACAATTGTTAACATAATTCATATTGAAGCTAAGATATAATACCTATCCATTTAAATATAAAAGAGCTAAGATTTTAATCTTCTTTTTTGAATTCGACAGGACAATCCTTCAAGTTAGCATAGTACTTACACTAGGACCTAAGTCTAACACTTATAAAAACAAGAGATTTATTACTAAAAAACCTACTAATTTTCACAATTGAAAATGTTATCTTCGCATATATGGAAAACAGAGCTAAAGTAATCAAAGGAATATATAGGTCCACTTACCTTCATAGTAGAGCTATCAACCTTTAGAATAGTACCGCGTGTTCCGATTGACCGACTGATCAAATTATTACATACAAAATGCCTCAACCTATACAAAAATTAATGTTTGCTGTAATTGAACTCACAAGATGAAAATTTGTACAAAGAACTTAAATAAAAGCGTTTTTTGGTGAGAGGGATTGCTTGGTATGAACAAGCTTCTTATGGTATCAATGGATAAAACACAAACTCTGTACTAAGAATAACAGTCCCCGTGAGGATACACTAACAAGGTATTCCAAGTTAACCAGCCAATTCACCACAGCAGTTACTTTCTGAAATATGAACAAAGAGTCATAGAAAAAATTCTAAATTTGGACACAAAAACATGAAAGATCCCAACTCCTCATGCTAGAAGGCAAAACACCGGCAGGGGCCGCGAAGGAAGAGGAAGGGGTTCGGTCCCACCGCACAAGCTTCAGGACCAAGATTGGAAAGACGACCCCATCGTCAGAGCTCATCGCTTGTGGGTCATGGGTCATGAGAATTGAGAAAGATGATAAACAGAGAACCCCATCACTTCAATCATTGCACACGCGCCAAAGCTCATCTGCGGCCGCACAATTTTTCAAACCGCGAATAGCATGATTGCCCTTCCTCCCTACTTTCAACCCTCCCCCACGTCCCCACACTTTTTTTTTGGGGGGGGGGGGGGGGGTTGTGCAGTGTAAAAGGGTGACATTGTGAGAGACGAAGTAATGAGAAAGGGAAGATAGGAGAATTGAATGACAGACTTCCTTGCTTATAAGAAAAAAATGCCCTGAGCAACTTGTTGGCCAAACCCCAAAAAGATGTAGTTATAGCCTTAAGAATTTGGCATTCTTCTAACGCAAGTGCACATTGCCTTCAAAGGAATGTACTTACTAAGGACCATGAGATAACAATTTAACATAGTACAAGTTTCAGTATAATTGGACATAAGAACAAGCAGGATGGACAAGTTCTCAAACTCAATGTTTAAAATGAAAGCATTAGACGTGCTGAAACATGACTGAAGACGAAACATCATGTGAAAACACATCATGCATAACAGCAGAAAGGCAACACTAAACGGTTCTCATTTTTGGAACACCATGGAGCAATAATCACTAAGAATTGAGAGGCATCAAAGGAGAGTGTCTCATCATCCTGAGTCCTGACATACAAGCTACAGAGATTGAAAAAGGGGTTGAAGAAGGTACAGATTTAGGATGCTATTGACTCTGCCTACCTCCTCAAAAAGATTTTATAACCTAGATTCCGGCTCAAAGGGGAGACGCAACAAATGATAAGACATTCAAGCAACTTCCTCGAGTATGAAGTGCAGGGACAGGCTTGGGACTATGACATAGCAGAAACAGCTAGCAAACAGAAGATAAATTCAGAACCGCAGCTTCTCAGCTTCACCATACTAGAAAATCTTCCTGATCAGTCAACTTAGCTGAGGTGAGATGGGTCATGATTATAACTTAAAGAGAACACTAGGCAGATCCCTATTATGCTGAGATCCATGCCACAATTCCAGGCAAGGCAAAAGAGATATTCACATGCAAGAACTTGACTCTGCCTTTTAGTTTCTTGTGTTGATGATGTTTAATCCCTTAGTTTCTAAGTACAAAACCTCAAAAATAATCTTCCTTATCAACAGACCAAAAAAAAAAGGAGGGTCTTCCTTAGCAATCATAGCGCGAAGTGCTGATGGGTGAGCATTTCTCCTTCACAAAAGAATTTTAGAAACGCGTTGTGATCAATCCATAAAATATCAAAGCCAAAAGTCTAAAACTAATCCAGATGAACAAAACCAAGAGATCAACACGGTTCAAAATCAAGCACACCATGTATAGTAGCCCAACAAGTGGCATTGAGGCTCCTGTCAAGGGGCAGCACTTAATGGACCAGAAGGAGAAACCATCATTGAGAGGCATCACAATGGTGCCCTCTCTGTCTATTATCAATCCAACAAAGGCCTACAAAGGTTGACATAGGCCTGTTAGCGTCAAAGGGATGAAAGAATGACGGTTGGCTGCGACTCTTTCACACCCGAATTTTCAACTGATTAGATTCTAGTAAACAAAGCCCATACTTAGAGCTGGATAATAGGTCGTATCGGGTCGGATTCGTATTCGTGTCGAACTTAAGCGGATTGAGAATTTCTCGACCTGAACCTAACCCGTTTATTAAACGGGTTGAAAAATCTTGACCTGTACTCATTTAATTTTTAAACGGGTTAACCCGCTTAACCCGTTTAAGACAAACAGATCAAATTCAGTCGTTTAATTAACTATTTACGTATTTAACATTTTTAATTAATATGTAATTACAGTGTTAAAAACTAAGTTTACATATCACATTAAATAATTACTCTTTAGAATTTCCCTGATTCGTCATAATTCACAATTTTTAAAAATTTTTATATTCTTAATTATCTAATAATAAGTAAGTGGATAAATAAAAAATGAAAAAATGAGTTGATTTATTTAACTTATTTAATTAAATGGGTTAAATAGGTACTTTTTCGTGTCGAGAATCTCAATTTGAACCTAACCTATTTAATTAAACGGGTTGAATGTGTCAACCCACTTAATTAAATAGGTCGAAAATTTATACCCAAATTCGCTTAATTTCGTGTCGGTTTTGGGTCGGTAATCATGTCGGGTCAACTTTTCCCAACTCTACCCATACTTGTTATTCCTTTTTAAACATATTTAAAAACTCTGAGCAGATAAGAATATATGATGTTTGAAGAAGACAGTTAGGGCATGCAAAAAAAGTAGATAAAAGCCACCATTTCAATGACCTGGATTATCGCTCTCCAGCCTTTGCTTTTAACTGCATTCTATTGGACAGCTGGTTCCCACGGAATGCTGGATGGTCGGTCAGATCCACCTTCACAGCAGGCAAAAATGCAACATCAGCATCAAATCAGGATAGCTAGATCACATTTTTAAATCATAAGCTTCCAAAACAGTGATTAAACTACTGTAGGACAATGGCAAGATTTGTATATCTATCTATAGTTAGTGGATGAGCAGTGTGACTGGCCGTAATTTTCGGGCTTTTGATCTATGGAGTCCTACCATTAACCAAAGAGTACAACGATCACAGGACAGATCTAAAGAATTTCATAATTACCAATCAAATGAAGCTTTAAAGACAGATGTAAAGATTCACGATCCTACAAGCAAAATAACAATTTCATAATTGCTTCATTCTGGATGTATAATGCCAAGAAAGAGTACAACGATCACACATTGTCACATTCATTCAAAATCTTCCATGGCAGCCATACATGAACTTGAGAACAAAGAGTACGTATATAACAAAATCCCACAGTCTGACTCACAGAAGTAAGTTAAGCCAAAAACCTACAAATGCGTGAATATTCTCATGCAAATTTATCCAATTTAAAATCCATTGTCAAACTCTGGACATGCTAATGATGTACTATTCACTTTAGCCGACGACCATGACCATCTTCTTAAGAATAAGTATACTCTATAATGTGTGCAGCCTCTGGCCTGAACCAGATCAGAGAAGCATGATAACTTAAGACATTCGTTACACCTGCTAGCAACTGCATTTGCAGATCCCTGATTGATTTGCAAAAAGGTTATATATGAAGTCACTTCAGAAAACAAAGGGGTAAAACAACTAGAAACGGATATATTCATAGGGAAAATTATGGTCTTCTGGGACTATAACTTCGCACTGCATAGGTGTGGGTTATGAATGGAGAGAGAAGACATAACAGCTGCAAGCCTAGAGAGGGGCAGGGTACCGATCTCGAGAGTCCACAGTACCCTATCTGCCTTAACCCCACTTTTCGCATAAAAATAAATGCACACCTACCATGCATCTTTCATGTCATAAAAAAGTTGCTAGGCTCCAGCTGCTTTCCGTTTAGGGGTCTATTAGCCGGCTATATCATCATAAATTATAAGAATCACGTTTGCTCTAAGCCACCAGTTTCAGCACCCCACATCTATAGTTTCCTGGAATTGTATTTGCCCACAACAATCATTGATTTTATGTTTCATTATTTAAAACTACTAATCACACTACAGAAACTGGTGCTGTCTTGTGATTATCAGATGACAGATGTCAATGGGACAGATACCAAAAACTCCTAATATACAATTCCGGACCAAAGATGCATACGCCTAGCACTCCAACTTTCCCGCATACCCTCAACGTTTAAACTCAGGAGCACTATAAGAAAGCCCATCGATCTGACCATGCTCTGCCCTTTATCAGGAAGAGAGACGCTGTATAATCCAAGTAAAGGCATGATCGTTAACTTTATGCATTGTATTTGAGAAGAATCACACTCAACATGTTACGCATCAAATATCATCACTCTAAACCTATTAAAACGTAGGCTCTGCAATCCTTTGGGCTCCTGAATTTATCAAAATGTAATTTCAGAAGGCTTAGAAGTCTTTCTTTGTTTCTTTCAATAACTTCAGGCAAAGCATCTTTTGTGTCAGGAAACTTTGAAGATATGTACCATCAGCTCGATAACAAAACCACCAACCAGTATTTATTAGACATTTCTGGATCAAGATTTATGTACTGTCACTTGGCAGCTTCAAACAAGGTGTAGCATCATGGACTACAGACCAATTTCTTTCATACTCAATGCATATTACTTTTAGAGTCGAAATTTTCTGATCATCTACTAGTGTTCCTCCATTTTCACTCTACATCTACGAAGGTCTCAAACTATTCAACAGCTTCGACCACAGCCGTGACTGGCTCAACCAAGGCATTTCTTCACAAGAAGCAAGCAACTCAGACAAAGACAATAATAGCAGCAGCCAAGGAACACATAACATAGGAACTCAAGTCACTTGCAGTGTAGATTTACGGAAGGCAGAAATAAGCTAAAAGTTTTACTCAATGTTAGTGACCATAACCATCATTCTATCAAATGGCATAGGGTTATCGATGTATGGGTCTATCTGTGTACACTAGTTTTCATTCGTTTGCCAAAGAGTAAAATAAGAAGTGGGAATAAATAACCAAGTGCGTACACCCTTATCTGGGGGCCTCACAGCATAAGAACTTAAATCTAAGGATAAGTTTCTAAATCAAAGAATGGACCTGAATTCTGATAAGCAGCTAACAGTAAGCTATTAGTGCCTTAACTGCGTCTGAGAAGCATCCATCACCCGAGGGTAACAGAAATGCGGACTCTCCTAAGAGGCAGTAATGAATGAATCTGAATCTACAGGAAATAAGATTACAGCATCAATATGCTATGTTATAAACATGGGTTTAAGGGGATGCATTCACCCATTGTGTCTTTGAATAAATTTCGACATCAAGCTCAAATCTGTAACCAACTTGACCTCATAAATGACGACAAGAGAGTCAACCTCAGAAACAACAATGAGAGAGTAGGACCAAACCTAAGGTGAAAGGCC
Organism: Carnegiea gigantea; assembly: GCA_029747015.1. Taxonomy (NCBI): domain Eukaryota; kingdom Viridiplantae; phylum Streptophyta; class Magnoliopsida; order Caryophyllales; family Cactaceae; genus Carnegiea; species Carnegiea gigantea. Next base: position 909,964 of record JAKOGI010000007.1, read on the forward strand.
CATGCCCATTGGACTCTTTGCTAGGTCAATGTGCTCAAAGGAACAATCAAATAACCTACAGATCAAGACTGGAGAACAAAAGCAAATCTATATCCAATGGTGTACACATGGGCCCAACTGTTTCCAAGGAAAAGTGCAATACTTGTGGTTGCAACTTACAAGTGGGTGCCAGCTGCAAGAAGTCTTACTTTAAGACACAACTTCGTATTGCAAGGATGCCTACAGCACCTAAGTATACTGGCTCCCAGGCAAAAATGAATATAAACCGCCTTCTGATGATTAGTGAGCTGCGCTAAACCAGAGTAACTTAGTCATATAATGCAAACCCAAATTCTACTCAACACGAGGTCTTTTAAGTCAAAAACAGAACACAAACATTATGAATGATAACAAGCACAGAAAGAAGACACCAGTCAAACCCCCCCCCCTAACCAAAAAAAAATGAAGCCACAACTTCCCTCCAAGAAAATTGAATCCAACAACTGATGTTAAACCTTCTAACTCAGTGTATATCCTCAGGTCATCAGGTGAGACCTATTTCCTCAAGATCACAAAAATAAAAGGATAACAGAAACTAAAGTTAGCAAGACTGCAGAAAATATAGAAAGAATTCGTAGTTGAACAAAAAGCAATTTGACGAACATAGACGAGTGTGCAGATAGAATTCCAATGTCAAATTGATGCCACAGTGAAATCCTCAACCTTCTGGGATCTGGATAGAAGTTGTGGATAGATCAAACATACATCATGCCCTATGATTCATATGAAATGTGCATTGGTTGGGGTTCTCACAAACAAGCCACCGTTACACTCATATCAGCAGAGGTCTTGCCATCACACAGGAAAAATCATGAATTGAATATACCAGCAGTCGCCAAATAATCATATTGACATTGCCTGTACACTTCTCTCCTAATTTCCTGGTATTCTTTTTCTCCTTCACATAATCACATGCACATTGCTGCCCATCCGGGACATCTGCAGGCCTGCATGAAGAAATCATAACGCAGACGATGACTAACTAGAGGTGAAATATCCATAGCGCAGGCTCACAATAAAAAAGGGCAGCCCGGTGCACAAGCATCCCGCGTTCACGCAGGGTCCGGGGAAGGGCCGCATCCCAAGGGGTGAATTGTAGGCAGCCTAATCTGACTTTGTCAGTGGCTGATTCCACGGTTCGAACCCGTGACCTTTTGGTCACACGGAGACAACCTTACCAGTTGCTCCAAGGCTCACAATCAATACTACAAAAGTAAAACAGAGCAACGCCATGAAGACAGCCGCTATAACACCAATCCAGCACAATCAATAGCCAATGCTAAACTTTTTCCCCCTTAGGCAAATTGATGCGTACTTTTGAAACCACTGAAGTACAGCAATGTCGTAAATAGCAGTAAGGATTAATCCCAAAAAAAAAAAAAGAAAAAATAGCATCCTATGATGGTTAAGGAACTTTAACAAGAAAAAGAGTACACAATTCGACCCAATGTTTACTGCTAAATTTTGACATCACTACATTGTAGAAAAAGTGTTTTTATTGAAAGTTGAACATAGACAATAGCCAATACTATTCAATTGATTTCCGACGATGTCTTTTCGATAAAATTCATTAGACAGTATCAGCAAACGCTACCGACAGCACTTCTCAAATTGTCACTCTCGTCCTCATCGCTGCTCTACTTGATTCCAAATAATGAGCATGCCAAATTCCATAAGATCATCTTGTGCACAATTTTAATCTCTATGACTGTAGAATCAGTCTCAAATTGTCCGGAAATTAGATTAGAGCTACAAAACTAGACTGGAGCAACTGAATTCGACAAAATAAAGGACAATACCATTCTACATTGCAATTATCATTGTGATTGAGCCAGTAATTGGTCAAAAAAACATCACGACACGAAAACTAAACCCTAGAAATTGCACACATCGACCAGAAATCCATAATCAGAAGAACGGACATTAATTCGCATCAGCAGATTCAAAATTTCCATATACGAGGAAGAAATTTAGCAAAGCCATGGAAACACTAGTCACAGTTCATATAAACGGGAGAAGGAACAGAGTACCGAGTTGCAAGAAGGCCGTACCTATCATAGAGAAAATGAGGGGATGGCAATGGCGGCGGAATGATCTCCGATGATCAAAGAATAGCTTCTCCGCGGAGTTACGCCATGTCACCATTTCTCCCTCCCTCCCTCTCTCTCTCTCTCTCTCTCTGTGGATGGGAGATTAACCGGGAAATTTAATTTTCGGAAACAAACAATTGAAGGATTCGAATCGCAGCATAAGTTCAAGTCTGTCGCCGGCCTCAGAGGCCAGCGGCTTTCGAAAATTTTGAAAGTACCAATGGGATTATTAAATCCTTTTTTTTTTTTTTTGGCTGAGCTATGTTGTCAATTCAATAGATGACTATGAGAAATGAGTTTTTAATGTGTATATATACAGAAGGGTAAGTTTTCTATTTTTATTAAATTCTACATAAAAAAATTACTAATAGTGAGTTGGTAGTATCGGTTAGTGGAGGAGGAAAATCGAGGCTAATAGTCAACAAGAGGGTCTCATGCACGAAAAGCAAATGCTTTCATGGGAATTGTATCCACAGGATGGGGATGCTTCAAGGTTTATATACCAGATGAGTTATGCTCGTTTTGACAACAGATGAGAGATGGTACGTCAAATACGTTACACATTCAATTTATTTTTCTTCTCGTCTACCTTTTTTTGAGGGAAGATCCTCCACTTATTTTTTAGATTTTCACCAAAAAAAATGTTAAATAAAAACTTGATGTTAAAATTGATAAATTATTACATATAGTCATGCAAATTCGTTTACATATTTCCTGTGATAAATTATTACATATGGTCATGCTAACAAGTTCATCTTCATTGGGAGCAATAATAAATTTAAAAAAAGAAAAGAAAAGAGAAAATTATAGAAAGAAGAACTGGGAGAATGAGAGACGAGAACTGAGAGGCGGGGCCACGAAAAGTTCGTTACTGAGAGCTCCCGTAACGAACACCGGAGCCAGAGAGAGATAGAGAGAGAGAGAGAGAGGCAGAGAGAGAGAGAGAGAGAGAGAGAGAGATCAATGGGAACAAGAGAGAGGGAGAGAGAGAGGGATCTAGAGCTACTCCTACCCGTCTCTGCTCCGCCATTGTCAGTCGCCAGTGGAAGCTCTAAACCTTCATCGCCTTCGGCCCCTTCTTCTTCTTCTTCTGTTCCATTCCACCATTCTCCCAGCAAAGAGGTACGTTATGTCTTCCTTACTCATTTCATGTCGTTCAACATTTTGCGTTCCTAAATTGTCGACTTCAATTTTTACGCAATTCATTCATTTGTGTATGATTGTGTTTGCCGTCCGGTTACAATTGGTGTGGGGTTAGGGTTTGGCCCTGGTTTCTCTGAAGCAAATGGTTTATGATTTCATTTAGCAGTTTCATTTTTTTAGGGATTTGTTTCTTTTAGTTTGAAGAGGATGGTGTCGAAACATATGAGCATGGAAATAAGGAAGGGCAAACTTTAACCAAGTCGCGGAACAAGCATTTTGCACAAATTTTGTCACTACATTTTTCATTATTTTAAGTATTACGTTGCCCATACCGCTACATATCTATGTACTTGGTTGTCTATGGAGTATGAACACTAATATCAATATAAGAGATGGCCATTGTATGACACTACCACATTAGCCCCCCCCCCCCTCTCGTTTTTTGTCAAGGAAAATATGCTTCAACACCTTTAATTGACATGAATTGATGGAATAATGTTTATGTAATTGATTGTGATTATAGTATGCATTGTACTATTAGCTATGTGAGGGTTGTTTTTGGAAGTGAAAAATGAAAAATCGCCTGTAGTTCTTTCATTCTAACAATGCAAGATTACAAAAACACAATTTCTTGTATATGTGGTATGTGCCTGAGAATGTCTGTGCAGTGGCAGTGTCCGAATTGTGTCAGACACGGATATGCTAACTTGAGGAGAGTGTCTGTGCTTTTCAGCAACTTGTTTTGAGTTGTGCGCTCTTCTATGTAATCAGATTTGGCTTCCCACTCCGCTTAGAAGGCACAGGGGTAAATTTCTCCATGCTTGTGGTTGGATTTGAACTCAACTCTTTTGTTTGGAAGTCGGGCTCTCTCCAATACACCACCCTTATAGTGCTTAACTTGGGCTCTAATGTGTTCTAAGTTCGGCCTCTGCATTTCATTTAGTTTACATCAAAATGCAGTAGACAAGCCGACAAGGTTGCTGCTGCTTCCTTGACATTTACTGAATAGTTGGAGACTAGTGTGTGCCTTCTGGCCCCTGTGGGTTGCAGATTCCCCTCCCCCCAAAAGATGCATTCACATAATTGTCTTACTTTTTGGCTTGTGTAGGCATGTTGCAAAGTCCTTCATAGCTGGGCAACCAAAAAATTTATGTCAGGAAGGTAATTGCTAATTGCTACACTTATGCAATACTTTTGTGTACCTTCAGTTTTGTTCCATGCTCTACATAGGCTGTGATTCCGTTTGAAAGTTGGCCACCATTATATAAGCTTTGCTTTCAATTTTTTCTTGTTCCATGTAAGCTGAGTGTTGATTAGTTGATTGTGTGGTTCTTAAGTATGCAAAGAGATTTTCTGAGTAAACCAGAGGGATTGATGAAATGAAGATCATAAATATACTCTTTGGTTCATTGATCACTTTGGGTCCTGGAAAACCATTGTGTATATTCAGGAGGAAAATTGGGAAACCTCGTATGCAATCCAGGACGCAAACTTACCGGCATCCAATTCTGCCCAGTACTGTTCAGTTCCATCATGAAAACCTTAGAAATATGATAATTTTGTTTAGTTAGAGCTCAGTTTCCATTAAATGTTGAAAAAATTGCAAACTCTTATAGCCCACCCTTGAAATCCAAAGCTTCCTTTGACTCTTCTAATTCTTGAGTATGCCTTTTAAGATCAGACATGAGCTTTTCCGTGGCGTCTTGCTTGGAACTTGTATTAGTTAAGTATCGTCTCTACTCCAATATACAGAAAGTTATTAAGGACATGCATCAGATTCAAGGTATCATCAAGCTCTGATGGCTCTTTCTTATATTCTGATCTGTGTTGCAGCGTGATCTTACTTCCTTTGGCCGTCACCTTTTTCATAACTTGGTGGTTTATCCAAAAAGTGGATGGCGTCTTCTCACCAATCTATAGGCATCTGGGTCTGAACTTTTTTGGTTAGTTTTATATATCTGTTTCAGCCAAACATTTCCATTTTCTGGTGAGAACATTGCGTATAATCCCGATTTGATCCCTTCTAGACATGCTATAGATGTATACATGTTTCAAACGCAAAAGAGCACTGTGATACTATCTCATATAAATTAAATGTGGGTGAAAGTTATCCCTGTTATAAGGATATAACATGGGAAAAAATTTTCAACTACTATGTTTTTTTAGTCATGGTCTGGGTCTAATTGGCAGAAGAGACCTCATCCTATTCTTCTTTTATCCTCTGTAACCAAACGCAAGATGAAGGTGTAAATGTGTTTACTTGGACCCGATAAATAAGGATTTCTTTCTTCCTGGTTGTGAAGAATGTTATATCTGTATTCCTTTTTCTGCCAGGTAAATATTGTTGATATTTAATATGCACATAAATGTTTTCTTTAACCCAGGAGATTCGGTTTGGATGCCAAAGTAATTAAACAATGCTAAAATGTGTATCAAGATTAGGGTTATTTATCCTTAACAAAACCTTTTTTATTCTAGAGAATTAATATTTTTGAAAAATTGAGTGGTCCCTTTTGTTGAAAGAATGGTCTTTCTAGCTAATGGCAGTTTGTACTTTGTTGTGATAAGCATAATATGAGGTCACTCGATTTGTGCAGTTGTGCTTTATTTATGTTGGTTTTACCACACATGAATCCTGTATCTTATCTTCTAGGTCTCGGCTTTATGACCTCAATAACATTCATCTTCTTGGTTGGCGTGTTCATGTCATCATGGTTGGGAGCTTCTGTTCTCCAGTTGGGAGTGTTAGGAATTAATATTAGAGCAACAACAATAGCGGAAGCGATAGGATGAGTTAGAGATTCAGAAATCAAGTGAATAACAGAAAACAGAAATAAGAAGACGAGATTTAACGTGGAAACCCAAATCGGGAAAAAACCACGGACGGCGACAGCACCAGAACAATTCACTATGAGCAGGAAGAATACAACACAATCACAATCACCACAGTGATTTGATCTAAGAGCAGAATTACAACCTCTCTATTGTAATCTCTCACAAAGTACTTCTACCTCTCAATGTATGTATGAGTACTGGAGATCAGGAGTTATTTAGATCCTAGGCTTGACCCCCTTTATATAGGGTCTAAACAGTAGGGGTTTTCCCTTTAAAGTAGAACCCTAGCCGCCAGGAGGAATCCCCCTCGAAGACAGAAACCCTAGCCGCCATCCGAAAGAGGCGGTGAAAAGACACATGGCACGACCGTGCCACGTGGCACGGTCACCCAGTGCCACATGGCACGGCCGTGCCACATGGCACGGCACCCCCGTGCCAATTTTCTGCCTCCCTCGGCTTGGTGCTCCTTCGTCGTGGCACGTCCGTGTTCGCGCAGCGTCGTCCCACCGTGCCGGTACTCGAATTTTGGGCCATAAAACCCAACAATCTCCACCTTGGACCAAAATCTTCAATGTTCAACTTTCCGTCGCCGTCGTCTCACCCCAAAGGGTGATGCCCCCTATGGGGCTATGCCCCGCAGGGCCCTCAAAAACTGCGAATGCCAACTAAGTCCAAGCAATGCTTGAACTTAGCTCTAGGAGATGATTTATATGAACTTTCCTTCATATAACCTGTCACAGTAGATGCCTGCAAGACATAGAGGCCTCCTTGCCTCAAACCCTTCAGCAGAATCCTACTGCCCTTTGAGACCTTCAGAACTCCACCTTCAGCTGAATATTTGCACCCTTTGGATTCAAGGGTGCCCAACGAGATGAGGTTACGCTTCAAGTCAGGAACATGACGAACATTCGATAAGGTCCTGACAACACCATCATGAGTCTTGATTTTAACAGTACCAATTCCAGTTACATTACATTGGGCATTATTGCCCATGTGAACAACAATTGAATCAACTGGATCATATGTTGAAAACCAGTCCTTGTGAGGACACATATGATAGGCACACCCAGAATCAAGAATCCAATCAACATCACTCCCCCCTTTAGTAGAGGTAGCAAACAGAACGTCCCCATCAGAATCAGATTCAGCAAATGAAGCTTCAGCAGGCTCCTGAGAATTATCTTCCTCTTTCTCCTTCTTCTTTTGCAGTTTCCAGCAGTTAGCAATAATATGACCCAATTTACCACAGTAATTGCAGGTCTTACCAGCATGAGGATTTTTAGACTTAGAACGGTTCTTACTCCTATTACCGTTCCCCTTTTCAGTTGTTGTACCCCTTACTGCTAATCCCTCAGCAGAATCAGCATGAATGTCAAGATCAAACTTCTCTTTAGACAACAGGTTTGACTTAACATCTTCAAACGATATAGTATTAGAATTACTATATAGCATAATCTCCTTAAAGTGTTTATAAGAAGGGGGTAACGACACAACAAGCAAAATAGCCTTATCTTCATCCTCAACTTTCACATCTAAACTCTCCAAGTCAATAAGAATAGAGTTAAACTCATTCAAATGTTTTTGAGTAGGGGTACCTTCAGCCATACGAAAGGTATACAACCTTTCCTTCAAACGGATCTTGTTGGCGAGACTCTTCGTCATGTAGAGTTCCTCCAGCCGAGCCCAAAGATCCACCGCAGTTGTCTTATCAAGCACCTCTCGCAGGACATGTGATGCTAAGCACAACTGTATGGCTGAAACCGTCTTCAACTCCAGTTCCTCCCATTCGTCCTCCGTCAACAACCCACGTCTCTTCTTTACATCTTCAGCCCACTGTTCTTCTGTCATCTTCTCGGGTTTTACGTGAGGTCCCTTCAGAACCTTCCACAACCCGTGCTGAATGAGAACTGCTCTCATCTGCACCTTCCAGAGATTAAAACTAATCTCCCCATCGAATTTCTGAATATCTACCCTCATGAATGAAGACATCCTATAACCAAAGCTCTGATACCACTTGTTAGGGAGATCCAAGGAGGGAGCCCACTTCAACCAAGGTCCATGGTAACAAGTCCAAGTGAGGTTCCATCCTAAAACCAATTGGCAATAGGAGGAGTAGCCCACTTGACTTATATACCATGACCCTTCTTCTCAAACTCCCGATGTGGGACTTCTTTACTCATGTGTGACGTTCCCAACAATCTCCCCCTCACACATGAGTGCACAAGCTCCCCCTTGAGCGGAAGCCTTTACCATGGTGTCAAGCCACCCATCAAGAGCTTATCCACACCATCGAGCCACGCTGCAGCATACGTATTGCCGCTCGATCAACACCTGCGTGTCATTTCACCAAGCTCGTCCATGGGGTCCACCATGCCACACCTTTTTGTTGCCTAGCTGAACGCACCATCGGCTCTGATACCACTTGTTAGGAATTAATATTAGAGCAACAACAATAGCGGAAGCGATAGGATGAGTTAGAGATTCAGAAATCAAGTGAATAACAGAAAACAGAAATAAGAAGACAAGAGATTTAACGTGGAAAACCCAAATCGGGAAAAAACCACGGACGGCGACAGCACCAGAACAATTCACTATGAGCAGGAAGAATACAACACGATCACAATCACCACAGTGATTTGATCTAAGAGCAGAATTACAACCTCTCTATTGTAATCTCTCACAAAGTACTTCTACCTCTCAATGTATGTATGAGTACTGGAGATCAGGAGTTATATAGATCCTAGGCTTGACCCCCTTTATATAGGGTCTAAACAGTAGGGGTTTTCCCTTTAAAGTAGAACCCTAGCCGCCAGGAGGAATCCCCCTCGAAGACAGAAACCCTAGCCGCCATCCGCAAGAGGCGGCGAAAAGACACGTGCCACGTGGCACGGTCACCCAGTGCCACATGGCACGGCACCCCCGTGCCAATTTTCTGCCTCCCTCGGCTTGGTGCTCCTTCGTCGTGGCACGTCCGTGTTCGCGCAGCGTCGTCCCACCGTGCCGGTACTCGAATTTTGGGCCATAAAACCCAACAGGGAGAGTGGTTCATCAAGAAAATGCCGCTTGTTAGCTACATATACTATGCCTTGAAACAGATAAGTGGAGCAATGAACCCAGGTATGATTGTATGAACATCCAATGTATTCCTCTACACCTTAGCCTTGGCATGAAATTCAAGGCAACAAATATTTAAAGGCCAGGGTCATTGTTCCAGATCAGAACAGTCATGCCTTCAAGGAAGTGGCCATCATCAAGCATCCACGTGTTGGTGAATATGCTCTTGCATTTATCACATCAACTGTAACTCTTTAGAGCAACCTGGGTGAGGAAGAACTCTACAGTGTTTATGTACCAACAAACCACCTTTACTTGGGGGACATATTTCTTGTCAGCTCAAGAGAGATTATGACGCCTAATCTTTCAGTCCGTGAAGGCATAGGTAGGATGACTGCCAATTTCCTTACTGGTGGAGTTTACATACAGTAAAACATGAAATTTTCTGATTTGTGGTAATCGACTTTGAAGCAGAAATAGTAATCTCAGGAGGCATTTCAATACCTCAGATACTGACTACGGTAGATGCACAAGTCTTGCGTTCAAACAGATCCGGAGATTTTGGCGGTGTATCAGTTTAATGTCAGTATCGCGCAGAGGGTTAAACTTTGGAACCGATTCAGAAGATCTCAAAAAAGGGTTGAAGCAAAAGCACACAGAATCCAAGTAGTAAATGTAGTAAAAATAAATGAGATCCATTTTGCCTTGGGTTCTTTGAATCTTGATTTTCAGATCAATGGAGGCGCCTCCAGTGATGGGTAATAACTGGGTATTCTTTTTGTCAATTGTAATTATTGATTAGATAAAGGTAGAACAGCATGCCACTGTTTAGTTTGTACTGGCGATATTTTATTTTTTAAAAATGGGACATTGGAGAGAAATCAGAGAATGGTTAGTTATGTGGTTATGGCAATACGTAGGAGTGTGTTCCTTTTCTTTTTGCACTCCCATCCCCACTAGTGCGTCAGCAGTCAAACAAAGAATGTCTACTGCCATTACTGCTCTTTTTGTTGTTTGCTCCCAAAAAATATTTTTACTGCTATTATTTTCAAATATCGTTTTGTTTAATTCTCTTTTATTAAATCATTTGTTCAATCACAAGGTGCACCGTAGTGAATTTTTTTTTTTTTTAAAAGTGCACTTTATACATAATGCCACTTCAGAGTAGAGCTCTTTTTTAGTTAACTGCAGAGAATTATGTAATCAATTTTGTTTCCCTTCTCAAATAATAAAACTTGTCCTCCATTGTCAGCATTCCGTTGTCGTCCAGCGGTTAGGATATCTAGCTTTCACCTAGGAGACCCGAGTTTGATTCCCAGCAATGAAACCCTTTTTACCTGCTCATATGATAGGCAGTGAAGCACTAAAACATGCGGACTCGCATCCACAACTATATATATAACGTCAGGTGGTAAATGTCATTTACAAAGGCTCGCATCCACAACTATATGTATAACGTCAGATGGTAAATGTCATTTACAAAGGCAGCTTCCTTTCTCAAACAGGTAGGATTGTTTATCAGTTCAGATCTAACATATGCCACATTGTACTTTGTTATTATTAGAGTGTGAAATATATTTTTGATTTTCTTTACTTTATTAATAGTAGCCAAAACTCATGATATGATAAAGGGGACAAGCCTAAAAAAGAATGGAAAACACAAATTAACCCAAGGGCACCTGACAGTGAAGGGCCAGCAAGTGGGGGAATAAAACTTGGCTGACTATTTTGGTATTGACCTTACCTACGTACTTCCCCATATACAGCAAGAGAACAACAAAGTTATTCATGTTCGCACAAGTCTACAGGGGTATTTGGTAAACAGTTTTTTGAAGAGTTTTTTGACTAAATAGAATTTTTTTGATCAAAATTAATTGTTTATCTAAATAAAAAAGTTAATTTAGGTATTTGATGACAGAGTTTATTAGAAGTGTTTTTTGAATCCAAGAGACTTGATGCAGGTTCTGACTGACAATTATTGCTAGTCTTGTCAATAGCTTTTTCAATTAACAAAACACAACAGGGGTATAGACTTCAATCATCAATTTCCGCAGTGTATATTAAGTCTCAAAACAGACAAGTGCAGCAACAAACCCAGGTGTGAACGTCCAATTTAATGGTCGTACACCTTATCCTTATCCTCAGTACACGTTAGTCGGGGCATGCAACCATACTTGAAATGAAAAGTATCCCAGGAGATGGGCCATTACTGATTCACCCCAAATCATGCGTTTAAGGAAGATGCTGCCATCAAGCATCCACGCGTTGGGAGTATGCGTTTGCATTTCTCGCATCAACTGTCACTCTAAGTCTCTAACCTCGGAAAGTACTAAGGAGGAACCCAGTGTCAACGTACGAACCAACCAGCTCGGGACGCAGAGTTCTTACCTGCTCACAAGATAATTCAAGGCGTTTACTTTTTCGCCCTGTAAAGGCATTGTTAAAATTTGTACGAAACAAAGTGATTAAGATTTCACAATAAGTGTTGAAAGGTCATTTCACAATAAGTATTTGTATCCTAACCCATTTCCTCACATAAATATTTTTCAGGTGTAAAGTGCAAATACTATAAGGACTTTCTCTATCTTTTATAATAAATTAATATGTCATTGTTGAGATTTAAACTCGAGATATCTCGATTAGAAAGGCTCTAATACAATATTCAAATATCAACTCAAAGAAAAACATAAGTTTATGGTTGAAAGTTTATGAATAGATTTATACCCTAACAATAAGATACTTTTTAAACACTTTTGTGCATTTAGTCGGATATAATGTAATACACATATAATAGAATTGATTAAGTAATGCGATCACCTATGTAATGTAATGAAATGATACTTACGTTACAATATTTGTTTGTTTCTTATTATGCAATGTAACTAATCTATATTAGATGATATGTTAAAACGCACACACACCCACACACACACACACACACACACACACATATATATATATATATATATATATATATATATATATATATATATCATCTCATGATTTTGTGCCATTTTAGTAACTTCTGTATTGTAAAAAAAGCTGTGGATAATGAAAGTGTAAAAGAAATATAATTATATAAATTTGTATTTAATAGAAGATTAAAAAATATTTTTTGAAATAATAAAATAGGGAGAAAAAGCGGATATAAAGCACAAATTATTATTGTGCAAGTCTAATTGTGAGAGTGAAGCTTCATAAGTGAAAACTAGGAGAGTACGATTTCCGCCGTAGCCAAACCATAATAAGCGACATGCTGGCAGCAAAGCTTGTCTCCTTTCTCACTCGGCTTTTCGTACTCTCCTGGTTTTTATATATTGATGTAAAACTATGTCCCCATTGTTGAGTTGGATGCTTTTTTGGGAATAAATTACAATTTAATTTTTTAACAATTTGATAATGTGGAATAATTTAGAGTACGATCGGATTTATCTTACTCTGGATGCTTTGATTGCCATAAAGCACGGGGAGGTATTATTCATTTTTTGGGGGAGGGAGGGGTATCACATAAGCTGATGGTAGTTTGACAATTATCACATGTATTTTCGTTTTGCTTTGCTAAATTTTAGGTTTATTGGTAATAATTGATATTACAATTTCTATTAAATTTCAATAGGAAATTTAAGAATCAACTTTGACTTTGTTGTCAATTGATTATTGAAAAATAATCAAAGCGCTATTGTTTATATATAATAGCTTTGAGTATCAAAAGGTCCCTAATTCAAAATTATACTTACTTACTAACCCTTTTAAATTGTAAAGTTTGCCAATTGAACTTATTTCTCTTCTTTATATAAGCATTAAAAAAAGGTGCGGAGTAATGAATTTGCACTAATATTAGTTACTCCCTTTGTCTCATAGACTCACAGTCATTATCAAATATAAGAAAAGGTGAAAATAAATTTTAAGTCTTGGGTAAGACTCTTACATCAAATCCATTATATCTAATTTAGTGATTGAATTTTTGGAGTATTCGATTGTGAAAATAAATTTCAAATGGATTTATATTGTTCATATGTATTTCCAATCAATAGAACCACTAAATGTATTTAGAAAACCAAACGTTGACAATATTATAGAATATGGACTAGAGAAATAATGATCTTTGCACTAATTAAGTATGGAAGGAAGGGGCTAGAACTAGGACATGGGTTGGGCTGGGGCAACTCGCCCAGTCGAACCGAGGATTCATGGATCAAAGCTAGTGGAACAACACCCCTTGTTCTACGGTTTTAGTGGAGCATAGCGGGCTGGGTCGTGGGTTGGACGTGTGTTGATCATTTTAGTTACATTGTAACATCATTAAAATTTGTTTGACCTGAAACTCACCCTATGCCGCAAAAAAAGGGGAGATTAGATTTAATGTGAGACAAATATGGTGGACCTGCGTTGAACCGACCTAGGGCTCAGCTCTAGAAGGAAGTACATTTTAGTTTGCTCAAACAATCTTGGCCAAATCCCCCCCCCCAAACCAAAAAAAAAAAAAAAAAGAAAACCCCCCCTCTATATAAAGTCATCAAGTTTGCAGCACACTTGAACCACTCAAGTCACAAATAGACCAGGAAAGGAAAGACTGGAAAAAGAAAAAGCCCTCATGGCTTCATCTTTTCATTTCACAGTTGCAAATCTGGTGCTATTTTTCGTGATCGCTTGCTCTAAAGAGTATGTGGGTCCGTGGGGTTACTTCTGTAACCCGGACTCGAGCATACCCCCTGATAGTCCGATCTCAGCCAACATAGACAACTTGCTAGCCGTGATGATCCATGCATCCAAAATGAATAATGGGTTCAGTGGCTTATCGTCTGGCGCCGGCAATAACACTGTCTATGGGCTGGCCCAATGCCGGGGAGATCTAGATATAAAGCAGTATTGTTATCCATGCATCCAAGACGCAATCCAACAGATCCAAAAGGATTGCCCCGGCAAATCCGATGCTCAAATCTGGTACGATTACTGCACCGTCCGGTATAGCCAGGACAACTTCTTTGGCACGTTTGATGCCTCACAAAATGCATTGGTTCGGAACCAGGATGATTACAAGGACCCCAAAACCTTGTTTACTAAGTTGGGGCCACTATTTGAGGGCATCATTAGCAAAGCTGCTGATCCGGCCAACAGCGGACTCGCCATAGCGCAGGTAGACCTAACAGACGGTGACACTTTATATGGGGGAGCCCAATGCACGATGGACCTCAGACCTTTTGATTGTGCTCAGTGCTTGGGTGCTGCGGTTAAAGAGTTCGATGATTTCTGCAAACCCAAACAGGGTTGTAGGGTGTACCTCAGTAGCTGCTTTGTCAGATACGAGATCTATGATTTTGCATCCTCCCTTGACGCTAGGTTTAAGAAAATTCCAGGCCAAGCTATAGAAAAGTTGATCAAGTTTGAGTTCGGACGAGCAAAACAAGTTAATAAGCTGAGGTCCAGGAAATATATGATGATTTCATCGTTTTAAATCTGGAAATATGCGGGTACTTCCTTAATGTACTGAATAATGAGTGCAGTGTGCATGCACCCTAGGAGTCCATATAGTTTTGTGGATATTGTGTGTCAATAACGTGTGCGTATATGCACGCTATCTTTTATAAATGTGTAATATAATGCAATCTAAGAATCGCGCTAGTCTACGAATAATGAAAACTGCTGTTCATAAGATCGATCTCATTATCTCAACAATTCATTGTCATTCCAAGATACCAACTAAACCGAGTCACTGCTATATACCTTGCAAAAATCCTGTTAACCACCACACGAAATGCCAGCTACAGGGAGGGGAGAGATTGAGAGAATCCCATGTCCATGCAAACGGAAGAATCCAGAGGACAAGGAATCAGACAAAGTTCAAATGACAGTAAGATAGCCAGACACAATTAATCAAAGGGCGCAATTGAGGCAATAAAGAGAACGAATATACAAGACAAGACAAACTCAGAAAATACGAGATGACACTTCGACGTATGGCACTAAAAGTACCCACAAGATGATAAACTGAAAAGAGCAACATCTAGTTCAATGCGGAAGCTAAGTTGAAGTCATGCAGTAGAAGCAACATACATAACAAAAACTATGGACAGAGACCAGCTGTTTCTAAAAAAGGCCAATCATTTATCACCAAAAATCGAAGGCCTTGCGAAAGTGGTGAAAGCCAAGAAACTTATCTGCCATGAAAAAATAATTAAATCGAGTGTAGTATACGTGAAAGCAAGAAGGATGCAGATATTTGAAAAAAACTACTAAGAACAACAACAAGGGGGACAATCTTGTAATGTTGAAACCCAAATCGACAAAAAAACAGGCGGCAAGGCTAGAATCCACTAGAACGGTGAGAATACGTGACAATTTTAAGGGTCATACAAGCAATAATGATATCAAATAGAGATAAATTAATGGCATGACAGCTCAATGAGATCAATATGACAAAAACTCTCACAGCTCTCTCACTATAATCTAGAATAGAAAATCGGAAATAGCCCTCAAGCTAAGGGGCTCTAAACATCCACTAAACCGCCACACCAAATGCCAGTGACTAGTGACCAATTTAGAGAATGCCCAAATGAAATTCTCAACAAAGGAGGAGAAGATCAAAGCTAATCCATAAATCAACGAATTAATGACCTATAAAGCAGAAACCCAAAAAAATCATTCTTTCTTGCTTGAATTGCTCATTTATTGAATCATTTTTGTATGGTCACAACGCGCGTTGCGTTAAACGAAAAAAAAAAAAAAAAAAAGAGGATGTACTTTAAATATATTATGAACCAAAAAAACAAGGGGAAAAAAAAAAAAAAACCAAACAACAGAACTTTATATATAATGCAACTCAGCTCCAGTGGCTAGCGCTCCCTTTCTGATCGCATAGCGGAATTATCTAACTGAAATTTTCTTTGGTTCGGACGTAATTTGTTCTTAAACTTGTTGTCGATCTTCAACATTCCTCTGTTGTCCAGTGGTTAGGATGTTTGGCTTTCACCCAAGCGATCCCGGCTGGTTTGATTCTCGGCAATGGAAATAATTTTTTTTTAAAGATATATTTTTCAGCCTCCTGCTAAGGGCCTATTATTTTGGTGGGTAAATTGTGGATGTAGAATGGGAAGAAATGGAATGAAGTGGAAAGGAATTGAATCAAGTGAGAAGCAGTGTTTTTTTTTTTTTTTTTTTTGGGTTTTTGGGGGCCCTTGCAGGAGTGGGAATGAATGGAATGAAGTGGAAATGAGTGTGAGAGAGTGGGAAAATGGAAATGAGTGGGAAGAAGTAGAATAAAGTGGAAGAAGTTGAAGGGTAGTGGAAGCCAGCATTTCTCTACAAAAAGAACAAGCCTTAAGTGGAATAGGCTTCGCAAAGCTTCTTAAGGCTCTATTTTGTCCTTAGAAAATTTGATGGAAAAAAAGTTAAAGGAAAAAAATGTGAGGGAAAAAAATGTAAGGAAAAAGTGAATTTTTTTCCTCTTATTTGAATTGAAGAAAAAATACAAGAATTTGGATGAGAAATTTAAATATTGATCGATTACTCGAATCATGTTGATATCATCTAGGCAATGCAACGTTGGAGGAGATTAGGAATTCTTTTGAAAGTTTTTCCCAAACTTTCCTCACAATTTTATGAAGAAAATTTTATCACTTATTTCTAATAATTTTTTCACCTAATTTTTCTCCATATTTTTTTCCTTGCCAAACACAAGAAAAAAGTTACTATCCCATTTTTTTTTCCCACCAAAATTTTCAAGGTCTAAATGGAGTCTAATAGCTCCACATAGGGAAGAAATGGTGGGTGTTGCAATAATCTAGTCAATAGCCCATAGGCTATATAGACAATATGTCCATCTCATATGATAAGCAACGATATGTCGATCTCATATGATACGCAATTAAGCATTGAAACATGGCAACTAGGGCTGAACAGGACTAGATACCTAATTTATTTTCATGGAACCGATCCCGATCCCGATTGGAATTGGGTCAAAAAATTTGGACATGGTCCCGGTTGGAACCGGATTCAGGATTTTTGGAACCAGTCCTGGAACCGGTTGGGACCGGGTTTAGAACCGGGTATTGGGTTCCTAATTTTTTTTCTATTTTATTTTATTTTATTTTATTTAAAATTTTGCCTTTTGATTGTGATTTTATGAGAGAACCAATATACCTAACAAACTAGCTAATTGTTCGTTCTAAATGAAATTAAATAGAGTGACAACTAAGCATTTACCATGTATTAAAGTCCAATTGATTGGCTAATAAATAGCATTTTATTTCATCCAAGCCTTAAAAAAAATACCATCTTCTCATAGTATTATACATTACTAAAAAGATTTGGCAATAACAATGTGTGGCCGGAATTATAGCGGCATCGGAAGAACAACACTTGATATCAACGGGTAATCGGGTAACTCAGACATTTAAAAAAAACTGATTGGACCTGGTAACCAGGTAATGGTCTGGTTCCGGTTCCAAGTTTTCCGGGACCCGATTCCGAACCTGGTTGCAATCAATTCTAGGATTTCAGAACCAGTCTCGGACCCAATTCAACCGTATCCAGGTATGGACACGACTTATCCGAACCGAATTCTGGTCCGAAACTGGATACCTGACTTTTTTGCTCAACCATAATGGCAACTCCCGTTCACAACTACATGTATAATGTATATGGGTAAGTGTCGTTTAAAAAAGAAGCTTCCTTTCTCAAATTGGCACCAAAATGAAAGGAGCATTTAACAAAATATAATTCCCCCTGACGGTGCTACTTCCAAGATGCCAGCTAAATTAGAGATTGAAAAATTTAACCGGATATGATAATCTGAGCAAAACTTACTAAGAGCAACTCGATTTTAACATAAAATCGACACAATTTGACTGTTTAGCTGGAAAACCTGCTCTTTTTTAATTTTGAGCAAATCTAATCTATTTTAAAGTCGACACGAAATTAACCCGTTTATTAAATCGGTCGATCCGATCCGACTCATTTTCCAACTTTAAGTTAAACATAATCACACAACCTTCTAAAAATTGTTGCTAATAGGTAGGTAACGTGTAAAGTTAGAGAGTAACCTACGAGTACGATGCACTGTGTTCCCTACAATGCAAATAATTTTAATTGGACACGATTTATCTCTAGCTTATAAGCTTCCCTAGAGAATTTAAGGAAAAAGTATCTTCAGTTTGAAAACATGAAATTGAAGGATTGGATAGATCATAGATCGAAAAGATGAGTTTAAAATTGAGAAATGGTGAAACTTAAGCGAATGGGAGTACAAGATATATATTATATTCTCGAGAGTATAATATGACTTTCATAAAATGCTTCCACAAACAATTGGAAAAATATCTACACCATTGACTAGGAATGAGTTGCAACTGTCAAAATTTGCTATGTAGAGCACATTTTGAACTACATACATTAAATAGACCAAGCAATTATCTCAATAAAATACGCCTATGGCTAAGAAGCACGAATACCAATGCATGACATGGATATGGCACGATATCAACACGAGCATTTGATTTTCCAAAAATAGAACGTGATTTATGTGTTGTGGACATGTATGCAAATATTCATTCCATTACCTGTGTGTTTATAGCTTATTTGTTTTAGCCCTGAGAGGTCATGTTTGGATGAGATCAATAACAAATTGTTTGCAAAGTGTGCTTCTCACCATTACTGATGAGAAAAACGAAATAAATTGAGAAATGGAGGTAGGCTACAATTAAAATTAATGACAAGTTGAATATTATAGAAAATAACTGACAAGTCAAATGTTATTAAAAAATATATAATAAGATGTAAGAAAATGTAAGGAGATGTCAAAAGATGTAAGGAACTGTAAGAATTTTTGTTAGCTTTCTTAAAACTCACATTGAGTTTTTTAATATATTTTGACGAAAGACAAAAAGAGATTAATCAATTGACATATTCATCATGTTATATTCGTATTATCTTGAGATTACAATGCTGATTATAATTGATAAAATTATGATTAGTAATATCCTTTTTGGTTGTGGTTGTTTCCTTATTGTTAGGGATCCTTATGTAATAAATATTTGATTTTCAAGGTTTAAATCCTTGATATTTACCTTGATTATGGAAAGGATTGCAAATCATCTCAAATAGATTCTCAATCAGTTAGTGTAACGCCCCGCCCGAAGGGGGCAGGCGCGCCACCGCCGTGAAAGTCCTAGAAGGAACATCCATAAGGCTATTTAAACTTCTTAACCATACCTAATCCGTTCATAGGCGAGAGCAGTGGAAGCTCTTATCACAATCGAACTAAAGTTCGGGATGGTCAAACTAAAACATGCATTACATACATACTTAAACCGTATCCATAACGTTCTTAAATATATCCGAATCAAAATACAGAACTGTATTCACTAAACATGATCATAGCATGAACATAGAACAAGGCCTGCATTGATCCCAACTAGGTTCTTCAAGAGTATTTCACAGCTGGCTAGCTTTCTTAATGCTCATACGATCCCTTCTTGCTTCTAAAACCTGAAAAAAATGGTGAGGTCATGAGCTCCTCGAGCCTAGTGAGTAACCCTTGCTTTCCCCGTTGTTACACTTTGCATATTAACCGGTTAATACAAAATCACACAGTACACACATCTCATGCGCGATAAGAGAACATGCATATGCTTCAAGGATCAAAATAAGCTCATACCTTCCATATCTATATCACAAACACACACAAACACATTTACGTCATGGAACAGGCAATTAGAGTAGCTTAGTCGTACTTGTCCACCAGGTACGATTCAAGGACTCTCATTTTCACTTAAATCCTTAAACAAACTCTGTTGTTAGTCTATTCACTAAACTAACTATGATTGTCCCATACCAATCATGTCCTTTGGGCTCATAGTCCTCACTAGAGTCCAAAAGAAAGCAAAATCTGTTAAGCAACCTAACGGCCTGCCCATAACCACAATTGGCACGCACATCAAAGCAATTTTAACACCAAAGTTCACATACTAACCATAAACACATAAGATGTATCTTAAAACATACTTATCAATCACATATGCATTTCAAAATCAATCACATGCTCATAGATATTTTGAATGAACCTTCAAATCGAAAACCAAATCCAAAATCCAAGACTGAAATCGAAATTAATTTCATAACTTATCCAAATTTCAAATCCAAGCGAAACCCAATTCCATATTATATCCAAAGTCCAAAACCAATTTCACAACATATTACACATCCTTAATTGAATGTAAAACTTTAACTGAATGAAAAACTTTTAGTTTAGGGGAAATCAACTCATGACTCACACAAAGAACCATCACAAAACATAAGGGTCATAAACATATCCTGGCGGACCGGGCGATGCCCACTCAAGATATCAACAAGGAACCCAACACTCTAGAGTACGTAGATGCCCTCAAAATATAAACTGTGGAGTCACATTCACATCCTGAAAAACCAGGGACCCACACAACTCCCAAATAACACAAACTGAGAAGCCAATTGATGGACCGGACAGTGCCAACTCAAGGTACCAGCCAACGACTCACACAGCTCCAAATATAAAGACAACTACTTCTATGACCATAGCTCTAGAACGCCCTATAATAGCATAAAGCACGACATGAACCTTTTTTCCCAGAAACATAGCTTAATGAAATCATATAATCACATTTTTATTTTCAAAGAACTTCAATTCCCCAATTTTAACAAAAATATAATCAAAACAAAACATAATTCCACCCAAATAATTTCACAAGTTTTCCATACTTCATCACACAATCAGAATTCTTAGGAAGCTCAACAATGGCCTTTTCATATCTAATTTACGGATTAAACATACAAATAATCCATAATTATACTAAACAAGGTACTTTAACTCAAAAATTCATAACTCACACTATACACATCCAATCTTCACCAAACTTTGCAGGAAATTGACAAATAACATATAGATTCTAACATATTAATTTCATGATTTCTTTCCCTAGGCCAATCATTCCCAGAAATTCAAACAGTCAGCCACAATACTCGAAAATTTGTGAATTAAACTCAAAATTCATAACTTTTAGCATACCCAACCAAAATTCACAACAATTTACCAGCAAACACCAAATACCATGAGGAATCTATAGTAATATTTTGATAATTTTTCTCTAAGCAAAGCCTGTTTCCGCTGCTCTCGCCTATGAACGGATTAGGTATGGTTAAGAAGTTTAAATAGCCTTATGGATGTTCCTTCTAGGACTTTCACGACGGTGGCGCGCCTTCCCCCTTCGGACGTGGCGTTACAGAATTGGTATCAGAGCAAGCAACCTGCGACCCATAGGAATTATGTGCGTGTGTGCTTGATTTAGTGCATGTGAATGTGAAAACTATGTGTTTATGTGGTCGTATATGCCCTTAACTGAATTATTTGTGCCTAACTTAGTGGTGGACCATACTCGAGCAATCATTCAGCCTACTAACGTACTTGTAGCCAACTCATTTAGATGGCCGCTACAGGAGGAGGTGGTGGGTCTGGGTCTGGTGATGGAGGTGGTAACGCCTGTTGCAAGAAAAACAGAGTTTTAATATTTATAAACCCCAAGTGCAAGGTGTATCGTTGAGTACTTGGGGTGTCGTCCGCAGGGAATTGTGTTTTCAACTACCAGAGTTTACTAGAGCGTCTCAATCTAGGCGTGATCAACGGTGAAGGAGGGGAACTAAACTACGCTACAAATATAGAAACAAGCGACTTGGAATTGTGATTTTACCAATTAGTGAACCAACTAATCAATACGAGTCCTAACCCACCCAAACTACGCTATGAATAAGAGATGGTCGGTTGCACCCTCAAAGACCACCCAAGCCCTCTCTCAAGGGTCATGAGCTAGTCTAATTCGTGTAACCACCTACTTTCGTGGGGTTAGTCGAATTAGACCACAAAACTAGCAACCCGGACCTAGCTCGATTCGGATACTACTTTCGTGTCCCGAACTCGGCCATTCCCTCTCCCACACTAGCAAATTGACCTCACCTCTCAGCATAAGTCAATCGCCCAAAAATATGGATGAAAACCCTCTCAGGCATTTCATCGAACACTTGGCGGGCGTGAAGGAAAACTCTAAGTTCTAGGCATAGATTGGGTATGGTTAGGCCTAGTACAAGATCAATTAGCCATCAAGAGGCTAATCACAATTCAAGCCAACACAATCTACCAACAAATCATGAAAAACGCGTGAAAACCTAAACTAACCAACAAGAACATAAACTTGAAGAACAAAACGGAATGAAATAAAACAAATCTAAACAACTAAACAACATAAATTAACAATGAAATTTAAACACATAAATCGACCAAAACCAATACAAGAATCAAAATCAACAAAACATAATTAACAAGAACATAAAAAACTAGAGAGATAAAAGAGAAGGAAACTTAGTCTTGAATTGATGAAGAACTTGAAATCCAAAGGTTGAATCCAATGTTACAATCTTCAATCCTAAACTAATCTCCCTTCTTAACTAAAATCTAACCTAAACTAATCCTACAAAATCGCCAGAGCAAAGACCCCCAACGACCAAACGAACTCCCTCGCGAAGACGCCCGAACGAAGCTTAAATAGAAAAACCGAGGCCCGACGAACTGGGGGGTGGCACGACCGTGCCAGGTGGCACGGTCAGGCCGTGCCACGTGGCACGGCCGTGCCATGTGGCACGGCCACACCGTGCCACATTGCTGGCACGGTGGCCGTCTCCCCCGGTTTTGCCCCACTTTGCCGATTTTCGTCGGTTTTCGCTGTTTTTCGTCGTTTTGTCCCATCTTCGTCCCTTTCCGCGACGCTTGTTTGATTTGGAGTTGTTTCCTACAAAAACATAAATAAAACAAGGTAAAACCCCAAAGATTAAGTTATTATACGAGCTAAAAGTGGGTGAAAGAGGCACGTAAAATAGGTAAATTTACCGTTCAACACACCCCCACACCTATCTTTTGCTCGTCCTCGAGTAAAATAAAAGAAAACTAGAGTAAACAACTAACTCACTTTCGTAGGAATCACGGTTGCATTTAGCGTATGCAACAAGCCCTTTAAACCCCTTGGTTACCCCAAGTGGACGAGTAAGGTCTCGTGAGGGTTTGCAGAAGATATACCCACAAAATCTCAAAAAGGAAAAAACAAAGAAAAGAGAAACAAAAAATCGAAAAATAAAAGTAGCAAAACACAATATATACATGGGGATAAACTGTACACAATCGAATCAACCAAAACCACCTAATAGCTCAAATATCAGTCTGTACACAGGCATTATATGTATTTCAGGACACATCATCCCAAAGAGTGGCATCCAGACATCAGCTTTTCACCCCACGACGCATGAGGACATTGAATCCATCCTGGTGCCTAGTGTGCAAGTGTATCATCACCCTGAAACTAAGCCTACCAAAACCAAACTCAATCCCACGCAATTGACACAAGTTACCTTTTTGATTGGCTAGCATAGAAAGCAGGCTTCCCCAGTAGCAGTATTGCTTCAAAGGGTAACACCCAGTAGCGCATGCCTCAAAGGGGTACTTGTCATTTCCAACTCTTTTCTTCCCCACTTTCTTTTCTTTCCGTTATTATTTTTTTCAATACAAACTCATGTCACACGTCAAAGGGATACACCCAGTAGCGCTTGAATTTGTTTGTTTTTGCTTTTGTTTTGGAAAAAGAAAGGGGGTGCCAGCACATGTAAAGGGAACTGTGCAGTAGGCAGTGGGAGAGTGGATCGTGGAAGACTAAGAATTCAGAATGATGACAATACACGAATTCAGGACTGGATTGCAAAATTATGATGGACTGTTGGGATTAGAACTGAGGTCTAAAACGACATATTGGGGATGAATATCTATCATACACATTATACTTATATACGAGCTAACAGTCAAGGTATCAGGGATCAAGGCTGATCAAAATAGTACAAAACTCCCCTAAATGCAAAAAGAAAAGAAAAATTTGTACAAAAAGGAGAAAAAATGAAAAAGTTATACAAAAATGAAAAATTTTCACAAAAATAAGAAGAAAAATGAGAGATGACCCCACCCCCACACCTAAATCTCACAATGTCCTCATTGGGAGCCGTGAGTCATCACCGACACACAAAAATAAAGAAAACAAAATCAAATACAAGAAAAACAAAAGACGACAAAAAATATACACAAGCTAACACACTCTCCCAAAAACACAAGCTCACCCAAAACAACAACACGATCACACATAAATACAAACTAACACCACCAAAAATAAATATGGACCAATCCAATAACACCACCCATCACAACACAATAAAAATCCACAAAAATACAAAATTGGTGATCATAGCTAACAACGGCTCAACAACAACCAAATTTCACCACTAGATGATCACCAACAAAAACAACATCCTAATATTTACCACTAAACAAGAACAAAAAGAAAGAAAAGAAAAATAAAAATAAAAAGAAGGGGGGAGAAGAGTGAGAACGAATATACCAGGTCGGGTACTGAATGTACCCGAACTACACCTTGCTAGGACGAGGTTGAGGAAGCGCGAGGAGCATCAGCCACTCCTCGGCAGCGTTCAGGACGCGCATCGCCAATTCAGATGCCGTCAACGCTCGCAGAAGTTTATCAAACACCTGAGCCTGCAACTCAGATGAGTGTAAGTAAGGGCATTTAAACAGGAATGCAGAAATAATAATAAGTGCTCTTCTAAATTTATCAAATGCCTTAGAAAAATCAGTAGAATAATTGAATGCAATAGGCAAGATGATTTTTCTAGGCATGTCCTCTAGGTATAGACTATAAGGGTCAAGAGAGGGATCATACCCTCTAAAGGCACCTAGGGACTCATGGAGTGCATACAAGTGGGAGTGCGTGGTGGAAAGTAGAGGAGATGAAGTGGGGGTCAAGTTAAGTGGGTTGGTGCAAATTGGGTGGGTATGGTCAATACTAGGTGCGGCACCAACCACCGGACTGTCATCACACAACTCCTCAGAAGGAGCCTCCTCAAGATATGACTCAACCAATGTAGGTTCTCCTGACCAAGGAAGTAAAACATCCTCTACAAAGCTAGCATCACCATGAAAAGTCTCGCCGATCTCTAACCCCGTGCACTGAGTTAAAGGGAAGGGAGAAGCATGTAGGGTCAGAGCATTAACACTAGTGCCCATAGGTGTACTAGAAAAGGATGGAGCGTCGAACGCCAATGGAGTCAAGGGAAGGTCAAACACTTCTCCTGGGTTGTTCAAAGGCGCATCATCAATAACATTCGACCCTAGGGGAAGGGAAGACTCACAATCATCATAGAGACGAGCCTCAAGTCTAGGGTAAGGTAGACTAGAGTTGGTCTCATGCGATAAACGCCACTCCCTCATCCTACTAGCAAAGCGTTCGTTTTGCTCATTCATTGCCCCTATCATGGCATCAATTCTAGCATAGCATTCATTGGAAACATCACGATGGGGACAAGAATTCACATCATGGTCAAGAGATTGGCAAAAGAGCACAACACTTGAGGGTAAGCAGAATAGTGATGACATTGGTCCCTAACATCATTAGATTGCCATTGATGCCAAGCTAGAGACTCAAACAAATCCCACATGTCATCGACATTTAAGGAATACAGACCACCATAACACATAGACTCAAGGATCGCTCGAGTCTCATGCGTTACCCCCTCAAGCACAGCATCGCATAATTCCCATTTCTCATACATGAAATGCACATATTGAGCACGATAATCATTAAACCGAGATAAATATTGCCAAAAAGGTTCGTGCTCAAATTGAGGGAAATGGAAAATGGCCATCCAAATTATTTTTTTAAAAAAATTTTTTTTTTTCCAAAAGGCCTAGCCTCGAATGCTAAAGTAAACCCCAATATTGAAAAACGCCAATTCCCCGGCAACGGCGCCAAAAACTTGTTGCAGAAAAACAGAGTTTTAATATTTATAAACCCCAAGTGCAAGGTGTATCGTTGAGTACTTGGGGTGTCGTCCGCAGGGAATTGTGTTTTCAACTACCAGAGTTTACTAGAGCGTCTCAATCTAGGCGTGATCAACAGTGAAGGAGGGGAACTAAACTACGCTACAAATGTAGAAACAAGCGACTTGGAATTGTGATTTTACCAATTAGTGAACCAACTAATCAATACGAGTCCTAACCCACCCAAACTACGCTATGAACAAGAGATGGTCGGTTGCACCATCAAAGACCACCCAAGCCCTCTCTCAAGGGTCATGAGCTAGTCTAATTCGTGTAACCACCTACTTTCGTGGGGTTAGTCGAATTAGACCACAAAACTAGCAACCCCGGACCTAGCTCGATTCGGATACTACTTTCGTGTCCCGAACTCGGCCATTCCCTCTCCCACACTAGCAAATTGACCTCACCTCTCAGCATAAGTCAATCGCCCAAAAATATGGATGAAAACCCTCTCAGGCATTTCATCGAACACTTGGCGGGCGTGAAGGAAAACTCTAAGTTCTAGGCATAGATTGGGTATGGTTAGGCCTAGTACAAGATCAATTAGCCATCAAGAGGCTAATCACAATTCAAGCCAACACAATCTACCAACAAATCATGAAAAACGCATGAAAACCTAAACTAACCAACAAGAACATAAACTTGAAGAACAAAACGAAGGGAATGAAATAAAGCGAATTTAAACAAGTAAACAACATAAATTAACAATGAAATTAAACATATAAATCGACCAAAACCAATACAAGAATCAAAATCAACAAAACATAATTAACAAGAACATAAAAAACTAGAGAGATAAAAGAGAAGGAAACTTAGTCTTGAATTGATCAAGAACTTGAAATCCAAAGGTTGAATCCAATGTTACAATCTTCAATCCTAAACTAATCTCCCTTCTTAACTAAAATCTAACCTAAACTAATCCTACAAAATCGCCAGAGCAAAGACCCCCAACGACCAACGAACTCCCTCGCGAAGACGCCCGAACGAAGCTTAAATAGAAAAACCGAGGCCCGACGAACTGGGGGGGTGGCACGACCGTGCCAGGTGGCACGGTCAGGCCGTGCCACGTGGCACGGTCAGGCCGTGCACATTGCTGGCACGGTGGCCGTCTCCCCCGGTTTTGCCCCACTTTGCCGATTTTCGTCGGTTTTCGCTGTTTTTCGTCGTTTTGTCCCATCTTCGTCCCTTTCCGCGACGCTTGTTTGATTTGGAGTTGTTTCCTACAAAAACATAAATAAAACAAGGTAAAACCCCAAAGATTAAGTTATTATACGAGCTAAAAGTGGGTGAAAGAGGCACGTAAAATAGGTAAATTTACCGTTCAACAACGCCGACCCTATGGTAGGGATTAATCTGCTTAACAAGTTCCTCAAATTGCAGCCTTCAAAGTTTAGAGGAACTACGAATCCTTCAGAGTTAGATGAGTGGATGAGGGAGCTCGATAATATATTCAAGACAATGATGTGTCCTGAGGAGTATAAAGTAGGTTTGGCTACGCATTTGTTCACGGGGGAAGCGAATCATTGGTGGGATTCCGTTAAGTCAAGTGATGAGGAGGAAAAAACAAACCCACTAACTTGGGAAAAGCTTAAAGAGAAGATGAATGAACAATATTATCCTAGGGATGTGCAGAGGGCTAAGGAGTTAGAATTCTCTAACTTGGGGCAGGGTAAGATGACCGTGATGGAATATGGTGCTAAGTTTACAGAGCTCAGTCGGTTTGGGAGACACCTTGTGGACACGAAGCAAAGAAAAGTTGATCGATTTGAAGATGGTTTAGATATTGAAATTCGGAAAGGTTTATCATCTCAAGTCTTTCCCAAGTATCAAGACATATATCAACGAGCAATGCGAATTGAAAAGGTTTTGAATGAAAGTAAGGCCAAGAATGTAAATACTATAAAGAAATTCAATAGAGGGGATGCAATACCTGAGAAACAGAAGAATGTTATTCAGGAAGAGCGAAGGTCTAAACAAGTTACAGATAAGAAATACTGTGAATTCTGTAAGAAAATTCATGGTGGAACTGAATGCTACCGTGCGACAGGAAAGTGCTTCAACTGCGGAAAACATGGTCATATAGCTTCTTATTGCTCCCAACCAAATAAAAGGGCTCCTACTAGTACTAAGAGGCCATTCTCAGATGACAAAGGCATACCCCAGCCACCGAACAAGAAGATGGACTCTGATAGGGGCATACCCTAAGTAACTTACAATAAAAATTTCAGAATTTTTCGAGCAGCCAATAATTCTCAGAAATTCAAACAGTGGCGCCATATCTGAAAATATGAAATTTAACCTTTTTTTTTCCTACACTCTGATTCATCCAATACAAGAAATCAACCCAAAAATCTATCATTTAACATGTAATTGGATGAATTCACAATATACCCAACAAGTCACAACCCCCTAATCAATCCAAAAAGCACAATTAAACAAACAACTTTAGGGGCGAGTTTCTATCAATCGAAGCTTGTTTTCTAATCTATCAAACCCTAAAAACATCAAATTCAAAACTCATATTCTCAATTTCAAATAGAGATTTTCGAATTAATCTTATCCTAAGTCAATTTTAGGGTTAGAGAAAAACAAGAATTACTCACCTTAGTTGATTTCCAAACCCTAGCCTTCTTCTTCTTCTTCTTCTTCTTCTTCTTCTTCTTCTTCTTCTCCTCCTCCTCCTCCTTCTCTTTTCCTCCTTCTTCCTCTTCTTCTCTCTCTTTTCCTCCCTCTCTGCGTGGTATGCGTGTGTTGAAGAAAATCAGAGAACCCCCTCTCCTTTCTAATTCACGCACAAAAGAGATAATCCCCCCTCCCCATTTTCTTTTCTTTTTCCTTTTTGTTTCGCCCCCTTTTTTCGGTTTTCTTTTCCGTTTCTTTTTCTCCCCTCTTCCTTCTTCTTTTTTTTCAAAAAAAAAACAAAATCGTAGCAGAATCATACTGTAATTAATTATTACCCAAACATAATCATATGAACTTAAATCACACATATATATCGAAATAAAACATTTAAAATACATAAACATAAAACATGTATTCACATATTAATCGAAATTAGTAACTGAAATTTTCGGGGCGTTACAGTTAGAAAAGGAAGTAGCCGTTGAAAAATCTTCATCAGCTCAAAATATGAAAGTGACAGTTGAAAGAATCTCAAATCAAGCCAAAATTAGCCTTCTAGCCGTTGGTTGCTGAGATTGCCAACATTTCAAGGACACTAAACTGCAGTCTAAGACACTGAACTGAAGCTGAAATCCAGAGTGTGTCTAACGGCTAGTTTTCAACAAATCCTCCAAGTTTCTACCATAAATACAGAGCTGAATCAGAGCTAACAGACACAAGAAAGAGAGCACAAGCAATTGCCATCCTCAATGCTCACTTGCATACATTGTGCTTTAACTTGCTTTACATTTATTCAAGTTGTATTGTTCAAGTTATAAACAGGGTGGAATTATAGAGTTGAAGGGTCAATTCTACTAAGGACTTATTAAAGGGTCAATTTGTAACTTGGAATTTAGAGTAGATGTACTCTAGAATTGTGTAATCTCTCGTAATAAAATTGGGTTAATCCTAGAGTTAGGGAACTCTAGGCGGGGACTAAACCTGGTTGAGGCTAACCTTATTAAAAATTACTCGTGTCTTGTCCACATTTACTTTCTGTATTTTTATTTTGACTGTTTTGGGACTTTGATCATTACTCTATTTACACTTCCCTATAAGGTGATTTAACTAGCTAAAATCGGGCCAACAATTTTGTTAAAAATGTAAGGCAAATGTAAGGAACTGTAAGGTGCTGTAAGAAGCAACAAGGATATCCATATTGTAGCCTAAATGCTCACTGTCTCAAAAAGAACAAGACCTCAAGTTTAAAGTTTATTATATTTTTAGAGAGAATTTGCTGTCATTTAAAAGAGAGACAAATACAGGGAGAAAAACAAGTTTTTTTTTTTTTTCCAACTTTCTATTACTTACTAATTTGGGGCTTCACCTTTCAGTGACATTTAATTTAAACGACAGTGAATTTGGAAAGATTTTAAAAATTCGGTATACAATTTGGATTCATTGTTTACTTCTTCAGAAAGCGAAACCAAACCAGACGCCATATAATTTTTTTTTTTTTGAACTATACCATAATTTTTATTCATATTATAACCAATACCAAACCGCAAATTTCAAAAATAAAATAAGGCTCTGAGGGTGTGCGGGTCTATCTCGATATGGGAGGGGAAGCATACGAATATAGGGGTGTTTGGTAACAATAGCTTTTTGAAAAAAAATAGCTGTTTGGAAGGATTTTGGCTACTTTGACCAAGTCAAATAGCTAAAGGATGTTTGATAAAGAGCTGTTTGTAATAACTGTTTGGCTCCAAAAAGCTCTTTTTGAAAAGCTATTCCCATTAGCCTTTTGAGAAGAGCCTTTTGTGGAAATGACATAATTATCCATAAGTTTGAAAAAAATTACACATATCTCATTAAAAACTAATTTATAAATGAGGGCATAAATGAAATTTTACCAACATATTTTTTAGAAACAGCTAATTTTTACCAAACACTTTTTCTAAAAATAGCTAATTCAAACAGCTAATATAACCAGCTAATTCATACAACTAACAGTTAACAGCTAACACAAATAGCTAACAGCTAACAGCTGTTTACCAAACAGGGCCATAAACTCAAACTGCAGGGATTAAGCATGAGAAAAAATTAAAAAGAAAAACATTCAAAACACTAAGAAAATGAGGATGGTCAACCTCGAACATGCAACTAGGGAGGAATTCTATATGCGTTGAACCACTTGTAAACAGAGCCCTAAAACAGTAGAAATATCTGGGATAGGAGTGTAGGAAGGGGTTGTTTATCTTGCAAACAGAGCCTTAAACCAGTAGAAATATAGTTTTCCCCTCAAATTTGTTTCTTGTTTGTTTTATTAGGGTACATTATATGTTCTTGATATTTTCGAATCTTACGCACTTAAAACACAACAAATTGTTATTAGAGAAAAGTATTCTAGACTATATTATCTTTCGTAATCTCCGTATATAGTACTAGATGCAAAGACAAAGAGAGCAACATCTCCCAGGTGAATCTTGTTGATAATTGGCATCCACTTTTTTAAACCCTAAGAGCTTGTGATTTGGATGTCAATGTGATTAAACAATGCTAAAATGTGAACATCCAACTTAATATTAATTGCATAAAGTAAGGGGAGTCTTTACATAACATAACATATTTGAATCCTGTTTCTTATTTTCTAGGGCAGCTTCATGAACTCCATGACATTCATGTCCTTGGTTAGGGTGTTCACGTTTTCATGGTTGGGGTCGGAGCTTCTCTTTTCCAGTTGATGGTTCATCAAGAATATGCCCTGTTAAATTTTTATATCAATTGGGCAATTGAACAAAGAGTCATTATGCATTGAAGCTCAAATGAGATTTCATCTCAAAATCAATTGGCAATAGGTGGAATAACTGACAAGTTTATATATATGCTCAAGCCCTTTAATTTCATCAATGTGGACAACACCCACTATTATATTCTTTGAATTTTATCAATGCGGAATAATATCCACTTTCATACTCCAACATGTCCCTTGTTAGCTACGTATATATACTATACCTTGAAACACACAAAGTGCATTGCAGCAGCAAACCCAGGTGTGAACATCCAATTCAATCCTCGTACACCTTGGCACCATATGTGAAATGACAATTATTTAAGACCATGGGGCAACCATGCGTTTAAAAAAGATGTTGTTAGCTTTTTTAAAAGCTCACATTGAGTTTTTTAATATGTTTTGATGAAAGACAAAAAGAGATTAATCAATTGACATATTTATCATGTTATATTTGAATTATATTAAAAATTATTATTGTTTAAATGTGCTCTATTTTTGAACTGGATGTTAGAATATTAATATTACTTAATTAATTTTATATAAGGTGTCACAATATCTTTGAGATTGTTTAATATTCAAATTTGAACATATTATCTTTATGATATTATATTGTGTGATTCAAATTTGAATATAAGATTGTGGAGCTATATTTATCAATGTCAAAGATTTGCTCTTAATATGATAATATATTGTGATAGAATATCTTAGAAGATTATGCTGCAAATTATGAATGGTTCTAGAAGATTCTCAACCAAGATATTCAGCTCAAATCAAGAGAAGTAGCCGTTGGAACTACTTGAGCAAGAACAGAAAAAATTAAGGGCTTGGAATGCCAATTCAAGGCCTTGAAATCTGGCATGGAGATTGGATTTCCACAAGATATGCAACGGTCACTTGCCATATCTTTCTCCCCTCTTCTTTACACCTCTCATCTATAAAAGGGGAAGAGATTCACAGCAAGAGAACACAAGAGAAAGCAAGCACTCATTGGTATACACATTATTCGAGAACTTATTGGCAGGCCCTGAGTTTAAATTTGCTTCTATATATATATATATATAGATATATATATATTACATTTCATTGTATTGTTCAAGTTCTAATTTGGGTAGAATCATAGAGTTGAAGGGTCAACTCTACCAACGATTTGTTGAAGGATCAACTTATAACTTGGAACTTAGAGTAGGTGTACTCTAGAGTTATAGTAATCCATCCTAATAAAATTGGGTTAATTCTAGAGTTAGGGAACTCTAGGCGGAGACTAAACTTGGTTGATGCTAACCTCGCAAAAAATTGTTCGTGTCTTGTCCACGTTTACCTTTTCTCTCTTTACTTGATTAATTTGCGATATTGATCATCACCCTATTCAACCCCCTCCTCTTGGGTGATTTAATTAGCCAAACCGGACCAACAGATGTATTTTATCGCATCAACTGTAACTCTCGAGAGCAACCTTGGAAAGGACTAAGGTGGAACCCCAGTGTTTACGTACGAACAAACCAACTTGGGGCACATATTTCTTAGCTGTCTCATGAGATAATTTGAGGCCTAGTGTTTTCCACCTGTGACAGCATAGGTAAAAAAATTTGTACTACACAAAATGATGAATGTTTCATCATAAGGGGTCTCTTGAGTGTTTTGTCTTGATTTGAAATTTATATTATTATATATTAAACAGAAGAAAATTGTCTAATTGTATAGTAAACAATATTATCACCATTTCTTGAGAGTAATGATGCATTTAAAAAAGATACATTTATCGCATTGATTGTAACACTCGAGAGCAACCTCGGAAAGGAAGGTAGAACCCTAGTGTTTATGTACGAACAAACCAACTTGGGATGCATATTTCTTAGCAGCTGATGAGATAATTTGAGACCTATTTTTTTCACCCGGCATAGGTAAAAAAAATTTGTACCACACAAAAGTAAGGGTGAGCAAAAAAAACCAAAACCGAAAACCCAACCGAAAAATCGAAAAAATCGAACCGAAAAATCGGTTAACCGGATCGAATTTTATGAAATTTTCGATTCAATTAACCGAACCGATTTTGCTCCCTAGTTCAAGGTTCAGTTTTGATTCAGGGCGAAAGATTTTTTAACCGATCCGAACCAATTTTTTTTTTAATGGCAGCAAATAAATAGTAAATATTAAATAATAATTGATAGCTTGACGATTATTTTCTGTTTGCTTTGCTAACTTTAGGTTTTGTTGGTAACAATTGATATTACAATTCGTATTAAATTTCAATAGGAAATTTAAGGATTAACATTGACTTTGTTGTCGAGTGACAACTAAAAAACAATCAAAGCACTATTGTTTATAATATTGTTGAGTATCAAAAGTTTGCGAATTCAAAACTCCCTCCGTCTCAAAGTTAGAGTTAAATTTTGAAAATCTATAAAAATATTAAGCATTAAATGTATTCGCATTGTTGAAATAGGTTTTCAACCAATAAGAACATTGATATTCTTTTGGAAGAGTAAACTTTGACGATATCATGGGACTTGAAAGAATAATGTTTTTGACAATGAATATGAGATGGAGGGAATAGTTACTTACTAACCTTTTTAAATTGCGAACTTCGCACATTGAATTTATTTCTATTCGAATTATGTAAACATTATAAAATGTGCTGAGTACGGAATTTACACTAATATTAATTATTCCCTTTGTCTCATAATCATTATCAAATATAGGAACAATAAGTATCAAATGGATTTATATTGTTGAAATGGATTTTCAATCAAGAGAACCATTGAAAGTATTCAGAAAACCAAACTTTGACAACATTATGGTACTAGAGAAATAAATATCTTTGGCATTAAGTATGGAACAAAGGGACTAGAGTTGAGCCGAGGCAACCCACCATGTTGAACCGAGGATTGATGTGCCAAAGCTCGTGGAACAGTACCACTTATTTTATTGTTTTAGAGGATGGGGAAGAGCAGGTCAAGTCGTTGGTTGGCAAGTTAATCATTTTAATAACACTGTAACGTATTAAAATTTGTTTGACTTGAAACCCACCATGCACCACCCCCACAAAAAAGGGTTGTAACCTATTGAGTACAAGCCTTGGCCAAATTTGGTGTGAAACAAATATGGGTGAGCCTGGATTGAACCGACCCAACCTTAGCTCTAGAAAGTAGTATATTTCAATTTGCTCAAACAATCTTAGCTCCAAACACCCCCCAAAAAAAAAGACAAAGAAAAACTCCTCTATATAAAGCCGTCAAGTTGGCAGCAAACTTGAACATAAAGGAGTATTGTTATCCATGCATCCAAGACGCGGTCCAACAGGTCATAAATGAATGCCCCGGCAAATCCGATGCTCAAATCTGGTACGACTATTGCACTGTCCGGTATAGCCAGGACAACTTCTTTGGCATGTTTGATGCCTCACAAAATGCATTGGTTCGGAACCAAGATGATTACAAGGACCCCGAATCCTAGTTTAGTGAGTTGGGGCCACTATTTGAGGACATCATTAGCAAAGCTGTTGAGCACGCCAGCGGAGGAATCGGCACAGGGAAGGTAGACCTGCCAGACAGTCACACTTTGTATGGGGCGGCCCAATGCACAACAGACCCTAGACCTTTTGATTGTGCTCAGTGCTTGGGTGCCGCGGTCAAGGAGTTCGACGATTTCTGCAAACCCAAACGGGGTTGTAGGGTGTACCTCAGTAGTTGCGCTGTTAGATACGAGATCTATAACTTTCTCCCTCCCATGATGCTGGGTTTAAGAAGATTCAAGGTCAAGCTATGGAAAAGTTGATGTCGAAGTTTGAGTTCGGACGAGCAAAAGAAGTTAATAAGCTGATGGGGTCCAGGAAATCTATGATGATTTCATCGTTTTAAATTTGGAAAGATGTAGGTATTTACTTAATGTACTGAATGATGCGTGCCGTGTGCATGCACCCTAGGAGTCCATATAGTTTTATGGATATTGTGTGTTAAATAACGTGTGCATATATGCACGCTATCTTTTATGAATGTGTAATATAATGCGATTTGAGAATCTGCTAGTCTATTAATAATGAAACCAGTGCTTGTAGGATCGATCTCATTGTCTCAACAATTCGCTGTCATCCAGTGGTTAGGATGTTTGGTTTTCACCTAAGAGACACAGGTTTTTGATTCCTCGCAACAAGAATTATGTTTTATTTTTCAACAACAAAGATAAAGAGAGCAACATCTATCAAGTAAATATTGTTTATATTTGATTCCTGGCAACAAGAATTGTGTTTTTATTTTTCAACAACAAAGATAAAGAGAGCAACATCTGCCAAGTAAATATTGTTGATATTTGATTCTCGGTAACAGGAATTGTGTTTTTATTTTTCTGCGACAAAGATAAAGAGAGCAACATATGCTAAGTAGATATTGTTGATATTTGATATCCACATAAATATATATATTTTTTTAACCCAAGAGCTTTGGTTTGGATGTCAAAGTAATTAAATAGTGCTAAAATAATGTGTATCAACATTAGCTTTATTTATCTGTATGGATACCTTCTTGATTCTCGAAGTTTTGAATTGTCTCTTTCGTTAAAGAATGTTCCTATCTCGATATCTAGCTTGTGCCACTTTGTACTTAGCTTTTGTGTGAAAAGCATGATATAACATTAATGCTCGACTTGTGCAGTTGTGTTTTGCCTATATTAGATTTACTGTACATGAATCCAGTTTCTTATCTTGTAGGTCTATGCTTTAGGACCTCCATAACGTTCATTTTCTTGGTTGGCCTGTTCATGTCAGTATGTCACCATGGTTGGGACTTGCGAGCTTCTGCTCTCCAAGTTGGGAGATCAGTGGTGCTTCAAGAAAATGCCCCTTATGAGGATGCCTTGACGCTTGAAACAGATTAAGTGTACCAATAAACCCAGGTATGAACATCCAATTTAGGCCATGTTGGCACTGACGCTAAGGAAAAGCTCATCAATTATGAGTTCGGACAACCTAAACAAATTCATAAGCGAAGGTCCAGGAAATCCGTGATGAGTTCGTCGTTTCAGAAGTATATAGATGTGTTTCCTTAATTTCTTAATAATGTGGGGAGTACGCATGCACATTAGGAGTGAATTCATGTATTCTTATGAATACTGTCTTTCAAGCAATGTCACAAGTGTCTCTACGGGTCAATAATCCGTTGTCGTCCAGCGGTTAGGATGTCTGGCTTTCACCCAGGAGACCCGGGTTCAATTCCCGGCAACGGAAATATTGTGTTTTCATTTTTCAGCCTCCTGATAAACTGAAATCTGTTACACTCGTATCAGCAGAGGTCTTGCCATCACACAGGAAAAATCATGAATTGAATACTAAGCATGAAGTTGCATTGATACCAGCAGGCGCCATATAATCACATTGACATTGCCTGTAGCCTTTTCCTCCTAATTTCCCGGTATTCTTTTTCTCCTTCTTCACATAATCACA
Source organism: Carnegiea gigantea (assembly GCA_029747015.1). Taxonomy (NCBI): domain Eukaryota; kingdom Viridiplantae; phylum Streptophyta; class Magnoliopsida; order Caryophyllales; family Cactaceae; genus Carnegiea; species Carnegiea gigantea. The sequence goes on from JAKOGI010000007.1 coordinate 946,902, forward strand.
TGCACATTCCTGCCCATCAGGGACATCTGCAGGCCTGTATGAAGGAACCATAACACAGATGATGACTAACTAGACATGAAATATCCATAGCGCTGGCTCACATTCAATACTGCAAAAGTAAAACAGAACAATGCCATGAAGACAGCCGTGATGACACCCAATCCAGCACAATCAATATTCAATGCTAAACTTTTTCCCACCTTAAGCAAATTAATGCTTACTTTTGGAACCACTGAAGTACAGCAATGTCATAAATAGCAGTAAGAATTAATCCCCAAAAAAAAATAGCATCCTATGATGTTTAAGGGACTTCAACAAGAAAAAGAGTAAACAATTCTACCCAATGCTTGCTGCTAATTTTTAACATTACTACATTGTAGAAAAAGTGTTTTTATTGAAAATTGAACATAGACTCTTCTAATTCTTGAGCATGCCTTTTAAGATCAGACTTCCGTGGCATCTTGCTTGGAACTTGTATTAGCTAAGTATCGTCTCTACTCCAATATACATAAAGTTATTAAGGACGTGCATCAGATTCAAAGTGTCATCAAGCTCTGATGGCTCTTTCTTATATTCTGATCTGTGTTGCAGTGTGATCTTACTTCCTTTGGCCGTCACCTTTTGCATAACTTGGTGGTTTATGTGTTGCAGTGTGATCTTACTTCCTTTGGCCGTCACCTTTTACATAACTTGGTGATTTATCCAAAAAGTGGATAGCGTCTTCTCACCAATCTATAGGCATCTTGGTCTGAACTTTTTTGGTTAGTTTCCTATATCTGTCTCAGCAAAACATTTCCATTTTCTGGTGAGAACATTGCTTATAATCCTGATTTGATCCTTTCTAGGCATGTTATAGATGTATACATGTTTCAAACGCAAAAGAGCACTGTGATACTATCTCACATAAATTAAATGTGGGTGAAAGATATCATTGTTATAAGGATATAACACGGGAAAAAATTTTCAACTACTATGTTTTTTTAGTCGTGTTCTGGGTCTAATTGGCAGAAAAGACGTCATCCTATTCTTCTTTTATCCTCTGCAACCAAACGCAAGATGAAGGTGTAATTGTGTTTACTTGGACCCGATAAATAAGGATTTCTTTCTTCCTGGTTGTGAAGAATGTTATATCTGTATTCCTTTTTCTGCCAGGTAAATATCGTTGATATTTAATATGCACATAAATGTTTTCTTGATGCCAAAGTAATTAAACAATGCTAAAATGTGTATCAAGATTAGGGTTATTTATCCTTAACGAAACCTTTTTTATTCTAGAGAATTATTATTTTTGAAAAATTGAATGGTCCCTTCTGTTGAAAGAATGGTCTTTCTAGCTTATGCCACTTTGTACTTTGTTGTGATAAGCATAATATGAGGTCACTCGATTTGTGCAGTTGTGCTTTATTTATGTTGGTTTTACCACACATGAATCCTGTATCTTATCTTCTAGGTCTCGGCTTTATGACCTCAATAACATTCATCTTCTTGGTTGGCGTGTTCATGTCATCATGGTTGGGAGCTTCTGCTCTCCAGTTGGGAGAGTGGTTCATCAAGAAAATGCCGCTTGTTAGCTACATATACTATGCCTTGAAACAGATAAGTGCAGCAATAAACCCAGGTATGATTGTATGAACATCCAATGTATTCCTCTACAACTTAGCCTTGGCATGAAACAGATCAGAACAGTCATGCCTTCAAGGAAGTGGCCATCATCAAGCATCCACGTGTTGGTGAATATGCTCTTGCATTTATCACATCAACTGTCACTCTTCAGAGCAACCTGGGTGAGGAAGAACTCTACAGTGTTTATGTACCAACAAACCACCTTTACTTGGGGGACATATTTCTTGTCAGCTCAAGAGATACTATGAGGCCTAATCTTTCAGTCCGTGAAGGCATAGGTAGGATGGCTGGCGATTTCCTTACTGGTGGAGTTTACATATAGTAAAACATGCAATTTTCTGATTTGTGGTAATCGACTTTGAAGCAGAAATAGTAATCTCAGGAGGCATTTCAATACCTCAGATACTGACTACGGTAGATGCACAGGTCTTGCGTTCAAACAGATCCGGAGATTTTGGCGGTGTATCAGTTTAATGTCAGTATTGCGCAGAGGGTTAAACTTTGGAGCCGAGTCAGAAGATCTCCAAAAAGGGTTGAAGCAAAAGCACACAGAATCCATTTTGCCTTGGGTTCTTTGAATCTTGATTTTCAGATCAGTGCAGGCGCCTCCAGTGATGGGTAATAACTGGGTATTCTTTTTGTCAATTATAATTATTGATTAGACATGGGTAGAACAGCATGCCACTGTTTAGTTTGTACTGGAGATCTTTTATTTTTTTAAAAATGGGACACTGGAGATAATTGTTAGTTACTTATGTGGTTGTGGCAAGACGTAGGATCGTGTTCCTTTTCTTTTTGCAATCCTATCCCCACTCAAACAAAGAATATCTACTGCCATTACTGCTCTTTTTGTTGTTTGCTTCCAAAAAATATTTTTACTGCTATTATTTTGAAGTATCGTTTTGTTTAATTCTCTTTCATTAAATCATTCGTTCAATCACAATGTACACCGTAGTAAATTTTTTTTTTTAAAAAAAAAGTCCACTTTATACATAATGCCACTCCAGTAGAGCTCTTTTTTAGTTGACTGCAGAGAATTATGTAATCAGTTTTGTTTCCCTTCCCAAATAGTAAAACTTGTCCTCCATTGTCAGCATTCCGTTGTCGTCCAGCGGTTAGGATATTTGGCTTTCACTCAGGAGACCCGGGTTCGACTCCCGGCAACAGAACTTTTTTTACTTTCTCATATGATAAGCAGTGAAGCACTAAAACATGCGGACTCTCATCCACAACTATATGTATAGCGTCAGACGGTAAATGTCATTTACAAAGTCAGCTTCCTTTCCCAAACAGGTAGGGTTGTTCATCAGTTCAGATCTGGCTTATGCCACTTTGTACTTTGTTACTATTAGGGTGTGAAATGTATTTTTGACTTTTTTTTACTTTATTAATAGTAGCCAAAACTCTGACAAGATGAAGGGAACAAGTCTAAAAAAGAAAGGAAAACACAAATTAAGAACGCACCCAAGGGCACCTCACAGTGAAGGGGCCAGCAAGTAGGGGAATAAAACTTGGCTTACTACTTTGGTATTGACCTTACCAACGTACTTCCCCACATACAGCAAGAGAACAACAAAGTTCATCTTGTTCGCACAAGGCTTCATCTTCCAAGAGACTCGACGCAGGTTCTAGTTATTGCTAGTCTTGTCAATAGCCTTTTCAATTGACAAACACAACAGGAATATAGACTTTCAATCATCAATTTAGGCGGTGTATTTTTTTAGTCTCAAAACAGACAAGTGCAGCAACAAACCCTGGTGTGAACATCCAATTTGATGGTCGTACACCTTAGCCTTATCCTCGTACACGTTAGTCGTGGCATGCGCCGTACTTGAAATGAAAAGTATCCAAGGAGATGGGCCATTACTCATTCACTCCAAATCATGCGTTTAAGGAAGATGCTATCATCAAGCATCCACGCGTTGGAAGTATGCGTTTGCATTTGTCGCATCAACTGTCACTCTCGGGAGCAACCTCGGAAAGGACTGAGGAGGAACCCCAGTGTTTACGTACGAACAAACCAACTCGGGATGCATATTTCTTACCCGCACACGAGATAATTCGAGGCTTTTACGTTTTCGGCCCCTGGAGGCATAGGTAAAACCTGTACGACACAATGCGATTAAGATTTCACAATAAGTGTTCAAAGGTCATTTCATAGTAAGTTTTTTTACTCCAACACATCTCGTCACGTGAGTGTATTTTGAGTTTAAAGCGTGGATGCTAGCTGCAAGAACTCCTCTTACCTTTCGCAATAAATCAATATGTGGTTGTTAAGATTCGAACTCGAGATCTCTCGATTAGAAAGGCTTTGATACCATATTCAAATGCCAATTCAAAGAAAAACTTAAGCTTGTCGTTGAAAGTTCAGGAATAGATTTATACTCTAACAATAAGATACTTTTTAAACACTTTTGTGGCGTTTGATTGGATGTAACGCATGTAATAGAATTGATTATGTAATGCAATCACTCATGTAATGTAATCAATTGATAATTATGTTACAATGTTTGTTTGTTTCTTATTATGCAATGTAATGAATCTATATTAGATGATATATATGCTAAAACATATACACACACATACATATATATACACGCACGCACAAACATATATATATATATATATATATATATATATATATATATATATATATATATATAAATGTATATGTATATATATATATATATACATACATACATATACATAATTTATGTACATATATTATATATATATATATATATATATATATATATATATATATATATATATATATATATATATATATATATACATATCATCTCAAGATTTTGTGCCATTTCAGTAACTTCTGTGTTGTAGAAGAAGCTGTGGATAACAAAAGTGCAAAAGAAATATAATTATATAAATTTGCATTTAATGAAAATCAAAAAATATTTATGTTATAACGGATACGAGAAAGTATAAACAAATTGACAAATACATACAGATTTAATGTGGTTCACTAACAATGTATTAGCTACGTCCACAGGTAGAAGAGAGGGATGGTTTTATTCATCCGATGATGTTGGAATACAGAGATACCATGCTAGGTTTGTAAAAAGGGGGTAAAGAAAACAGATTGAAGGCATTCTAATAATTTCTTAAAATAATAAAATAGGGGAAAAAAGCGGGGTATAAAGCACAGACAGAGTGAGATGATGCCCATTATTATTGTGTGAGTCCAATTGTGAGAGTGAAGCCCCATAAACAGAGGTGGTATCATTAATGCAAGCTTTATACATATAAATGATACCCATCACTATAAACATATAATTACTATAAAAATTTCTGAATTACATATAAGCATTTCTATGCACTCATATAAAGGTTTACTAAATAACGTTATCATTTATATGCAATCACTATAAACAATATATATATTATATATATATATATATATATATATATATATATATATATATATATATATATATATATATATATATATATAATTGATAACTTTTATCCAGTACGAACAAGATATCTATGTTGGGCATCATTCAGTTCACTCTGCAATTTTCTCGAATTACTGATAATTGATTTAGATTCAACCTGAACGAACTAAAATCAATAAACTTCTACTGAAATTAACTATAATTAAGAGGAAGAGGAAACCCACCTCGAATCCAAGATAAAGGACCCGTACAAGGGTTGATTTGGTGGTGGAATTCGAACTCCTGAAACCCAAAACCCTAGCTCTCAAACATGTGGTTCGCGTAGCTGCCTCTAGGGTCGCCAGACTCGAGCCGTCGGTCCTTGCCGACACCGGCCAACCCTTGTCCGCCGCTGTTAGGCGATAATTTGTCGCATTTTACATGCCCTTTTCACCTAATCTTAGCTCGTATAATAACGTAATCTTTAGAGTTTTTCTTGTTTTATTAAGTATTTTTTGAGATTTTTACTTGTTTTGTTTATTCTTGCAGGTAATAAGCTGAACCAAGCAAATGTCGCGAAAAAGGGCAGAAAAGGATCAAAACAGGCGAAAAGGCGGAAAAACGGGAGCCAGCCGGGGCAGCCGGCCAGCAAGGTGGCACGGCCGTGCCACATGGCACGGTGCAGCCATGCCACCTAGGCACGGTCGTGCCTCCCCTTGTTTCCTTCGGTTATTCGCGGCCCGCCTTGTCTTCTATTTAATCCTCTTTTCTCGACCTTGTTCGGGACTTCTTCTTCGACTTCCTTAGGGTAGTTTAGTTTAGGTTTTTTTTTTTACCAATAAAAACCCCTTTGAAGGGATGAGATTAGGTTTTTTAGTTGTTGGTATTTTGGGATTCAAGCTTGTGGATTTCAAGTTCTTCAATCAATTCAAGCATAAGTTTCCCTCTTCCTTTTCTCTATTTATTTCATTGTTGTTCTTGTTTATGTTTTATTAGTTTTAATTCTTGTATTTACTTTGTTTAGTTTATATGTTTAGTTTTTGTTGTTAATTTATGTTATTTACTTGTTTAAATTCGTTTGATTTCATTTCCTTCGCTTTGTTCTTCAAGTTCTTATTCTTGTTGGTTAGTTTAGGTTTTGATTCGTTTTTGATGTTTAGTTGGTAGATTGTGTTGGCTTGGGTTGTGATTAGCCTCTTGATGGCTAATTAATCTTGTACTAGGCCTAACCATACCCAATCTATGCTTAGAACTTAGAGTTTTCCTTCACGCCCGCCAAGTGTTCGACGAAATGCCTGAGAGGGTTTCCATCCATATTTTGGGGCGATTGACTTATGCTGAGAGGTGAGGTCAATTTGCTAGTGTGGGAGAGGGAATAGCCGAGTTCGGGACACGAAAGTAGTATTCGAATCGAGCTAGGTCTGGGGTTGCTAGTTTTGTGGTTTAATTCGCCTAACCCCACGAAAGTAGGTGGTTACACGAGTTAGACTAGCTCATGACCCTTGAGAGAGGGCTTGGGTGGTCTTTGATGGTGCAACCGACCATCTCTTGTTCATAGTGTGGTTCGGGTAGGTTAGGACTCGTCTTGGTTAGTTGGTTCATCCATTGGTAAAATCACAACTCCAAGTCGCCTGTTTCTGTGTTTGTAGCGTAGTTTAGTTTCCCCTTCTCACTCTTTGATCCTGCCTAGCTTGAGACGCTTTAGTTAGCTCTGGTAGTTGGAAACACAATTCCCTGCGGACGACACCCCAAGTACTCAACGATACACCTTGCACTTAGGGTTTATAAATATTAAAACTCTGTTTTTTCTGCAACAGCCGCCGACTCGGCCGTGACCGGGGTCTGGCCGGCCCACCGTGCCCTCCCCTTTCTCCCACTCGCTCGACCGCTCTCTCTCTCTCTCTTTCGATGCTTTGGGGCTGGGTTGGCGGGGTGTGGGACGGCCGGTCGCCGCAGCGCCTCACCGACCTCCCTCTTTCCGTCTCGGTGCGTCGCCGATTTGAGGTCGCGGGCTGGGTTCCCTTGAAACCCCCCCGACGCCTTTCTCTGTTTTTTTCCCAAAAATCAGGGGCTTCGGTCCCTTGTGATATGTATTTTTATTTATTTATTTATTTATTTATTCTTTTCTTTTGTTTTGGATAATTACCTCGTCACATCATAATTAATACGAGCCTATCCACTTGTCACATCATAATCTATTCCAAAGGTTCGATTCAATAAATTGCAGGACTAGTCCCAAAACTCATCAGTCCAGTCATATTTGGGAATCTACTCAATATAGTACCCGATAATAATCCTTTATAACAATAAAATAGGAGGAGTATTCCTCTTAATAAAAAAGCACCTAAGCAGGCACGTCGATATTATTTCAATATCTAACGACATAAAATAGCGGAATAAGGGGATAAAATCCCGGGTGTTACAAAAATTGTGACGGAAATTGATGCTTCCGTCAAAAATTTTTGGCGTGTTCAGCCAAAAACTCCGTCAAAAAACAGAAAACCCATTAACTTCACAGTTCTGACGGACAACCTACTCGGTTAAAATTTTCCGTCAAAAAATGTTCTGATGGGACAGCAGTCCATCAAAATTTTTGTACCACAGTAATACTGACGGGGTGTCAGTCCAATTCAGTATGTTCTGTCACTAGGAGTTTTGACGGCACGTCAGTCCATCAAAATTTCTCCGTCAGTAGTTTTGACGGGTCGGTCGAAATGACCATTTTGACCAACGGTTTCTTGACGGGCGTTACTTCCGTCAAAAAGTCAGTTACATAACTAATTTAACTGAATTTGTTTGTTGATCGACAGTACTTAAATTAGAAATGCTCGAGTAGAAAAATAATGTGAGCTCAATTTTGACGGATTTTTTGATGACCGTCGTCTCAAAATTGTGACGGAAATTGATGCTTCCGTCAAAATTTTTGACGGGTTCAGCCAAAAAGCCCGTCAAAAATTTCGATTAGAAAACCCATTGACTTCGCAGTTCTGGCGGACAACCTAATCGATCAAAATTTCCGTCAAAAAATATTCGGATGGGCAGTCCGTCAAATTTTTCGTCACAGTAATACTGATGGGGTGTCAGTCTGTCAGTATGTTCTGTCTACTAGGAATTTTGACGGCATGTCAGTCCGCCAAAATAGTCCTCACGTTCATATCGTATTTGTCCTTTGTCCATTGATTATGTGTTAAGTAATTGAACAATTTCTGTTATGTTTTTTGATTGTGTGTTGAAACTATGTATGTACTTTTAGAACAATTCTAATAATGCGACTGTATATTAATTTTAGGATTCTATTACGTAACTAATTTTACTGAATTCGTTTGTTGACGTGCTTAGACACTAGAATAGGAAAATAATGTGAGCTCAATTTTGACAGATTTTTTGATGACCGTCGTCTAAAATTGTGACGGAAATTGATGCTTCCGTCAAAATTTTTGACGGGTTCAACCAAAAAGCCCGTCAAGAATTTCAATCAGAAAATTGACTTCACAGTTCTGACAAACAACCTAAACGGTCAAAATTTTCCGTCAAAAAATGTTCTGATAGGTAGGGGTGTCAAAGTCGGTTAACCGGATTTTCAGTTAACCGAAAATTGGTTAACTGGCTTTTCGGTTCGGAGAAAATGCGACCGGTTAACCGAAAATCGGTTAACCGAAAAATTCGGTTCGGCCAAAAGCCGAACCGTAAACCGAACCAAAATATCCGGTTAACTGAAAATTTAGTTCGGTTTACGTTTAACCGAATCTTGCACACCTAAATTTACTTTTTTTTTTTTGGTTTTTTTCCCTATGAATCCCCTATTTTTTATTTTTAAAAAAAAATCGGTTCCGTTCGGTTAACCATGGTTAACCGAAATTTTTTGAGCCCGGAACCGAAACCGAACCGTGAATCGGAAAAAAAACCGGTTCGGTTAACCCAACCGCATATTTAAAGAAAATTGATTAGGTTAACCGATTTCTCGGTTTAGTTTTTCCGATTTTTCGGTTTGGTTTTCAGTTTTCGGTTTTTTTTTTTGCTCACCCCTACTGATAGGACAGCAGTCCGTCGAAATTTTCGTCACAGTAATACTGATGGTGTCAGTTTGTCAGTATGCTCTGTAGGAATTTTGACTGCATGTCACTCCGTCAAAATTTTTCCGTCAGTATTTTTGACCGTTAGTCGAAATGACCATTTCGACCAACGATTTATTGATGAAAAGATGGCAATTTTTTTGGAAGTTTTTTGATGAAAAAGATGGCATTTTTTGGGGCATATATGTTTAGAAAACTAGAGGAGATGAATATATCACCGTCAGAGCTTGCAAAGAGGCGATGTACATCTTTAATTAAATATAATTAAGAGAATTAATGTTAAATTTTTATATAAATTGGGCCTTAAACAAGTAATTCATATATGAGGTTCCAATTCAAAATTAATTGGCAACAAACAGAGTAACTTAGAAGCTTATTTATATACTTAAGCCATTTTATTTTATTAATATAGGACAACACCCACTTTTATATTCCACCAATTTAATAACGGAGTTTGATTGTAAGCAAAGGACTTAGAATTTATTTCAACAAATTAGGGTAACAAAAGGGCTAATTAACTTCAATAAGCGCAATTTAATGATCATGCCGTCTCTCTACCTCAAGTATAACAGCCATCCACCAACTGTTACTCAACTGCCACTTGACCTTAAACCAACTAACTTAATTAATTCTTTTTTATGAGAACTGGGATCAATCGAGAATCTGTTGAAGTATGAAAGTGGGTATTGCCCGTTTTAATAAAATTTAAAGAATATGATAGTGGGTGTTATCCCACATTGATGAAATTAAAGGGCTTGAGCATGTATATAAGCTTGTAAGTTACTCCACTCATGGCTAATTGGTTTTAGGATGGAACCTTATTTGAGCTTATGTGCATAACTCGTTGTTGAAAGTCCAATTAATATAAAAATTTAACATGGTATCAGAGCGGATTGCTCGATCTTGATTTGTCACCGTTCCCGTTTGATTAAAATTGTGTGCACGTGTTGGACCTTGTTAGTAGTCCACACGTGAGGGGGCGTGTTGGAGTATGAAAGTGGGTATTGTCCCATATTGATAAAATTCAAAGAATATGATAGTGGGTGTTATCCCACATTGATGAAATTAAAGGGCTTGAGCATGTATATAAGCTTGTAAGTTACTCCACCCATGGCCAATTGGTTTTGGGATGGAACCTTATTTGAGCTTGTATGTATGACTCTTTGTTAATTACCCAATTGATATAAAAAAAAATTTAACAGAATCTCCAATTATATAGTTCTTGCCTTCTTGTATGATTTAAAATTTTCTAACCAAAAAAAAAAGATTAAAAATTTAATTTTAGTATATCGGGTGGTATTTGATTTGTAATTAATGAAGTTTTGATTGTTCGTGAGATGTGAATGAAGTTTTGATTTGTAGTTAAAACTAAAATTTTGGAAAAAAAAATAAAGTTATAAATATCGTACTGATCATCATATCATTTTTCATTGGAATAAGACAAATTGGATTTATGTACCATTGTATCAGGCACGTACCACTATTTAATTTCAAAAAATTTAAAGAATTAAATTACAAAAATTAGAAATTTTAGTGTATTAAGTGGTATTGATCGAAAATATCAATACAACTCCGTATTTGACGATACAAAGCGGTATTGGCTGGTACAACACGGAACAATCGCTTGCACCGTTTCTTGAATGTTCACGTTTGAATGGGTTTAAAGAACACAAATAACGAGATTATTGACTTGAATTATATATTATTGGTTCATACAAGACAGAACCTCTCAGTATAGGTTTAATTTTTATTCAAGAAGAATAAGTGTCAAACTATTTAAATTAGAGCTATATTGTATGCATATAAATATGTAAATAAGATTTCCAGGTATAACTAAATATAACATATTTCTGGGAGAAGAACCGTCTTTATATTTATAGGTATAAGACTATCTATATGCATTTAAATTATTAAAAATATGTTTAAAATGGAATTTTTATTTAGCGTGGTTGCGCTTTTATAGTTAGTCATGCCCATAACAACTTAACATATTTCTTTAATACTCTAATGCCACAGCATGTATGGAGTAATCCTAAATCAATGATGGCGCTTTTACATTCTCGAATAGTCCAATATTATTAATTGATGTAAATACTAAACTTTGTTAGAAGGATCATAACTCCAATTGTCCAATATTATGTGGTCACTTACTATTTTAATGTTGTATTTCAACCCTGATTGAAATCCAGCCAATTAAATGACGAACTATTTCTCTGTACCCTTGCTCGCTGACGTCTCATTGATTTTCATTAGTTTTGTGAACTATTCTCTTAATTATCTCTTGGAGAATTGAATAAGAAAACTGATAGAAAAATTGGGTTGAATATGGTACAGGATAAACCAAGTAAATCGTGAAAAAGAATACTTTCCTTAAGACTTATTTGTTATACCACAAATAATCTTAGGGATAATCTACTTGGTAAAAACAAGTGTGTGTTTCAAGATTCTCTCAAAGGTTAATCGATGAGGGTGCTGCAGTCATTCACATTGATTTTTGTTATATCCGTGATTGTGATTTCACTCCTCCTTATATAGAGGAGTGATCATGCCTGAAGAGGCACCAAAAATGGATAGGGCGGTTAAATCTTGAAGAGGTACCATACTTATACACCTTTTCACCGAAAAGATTGGATAAGGTGGGCAAACCTGAAAGGGCACCATGCTTATCCACCTTTTCACCGAAAGGATTGAATAAAGTGGGTAAACCTGAAAGGGCACCATGCTTATTCACCTTTTCGAATAAGCACTATAAAAATCTGCTATTTTTATTTTATTCTTGAAAAATTTCAACAAAAACAAAGGGAGGGCGGCCGATCAAAGGAAAACAAGGGAAGAAAACAAGCAGACAGGAGGCATGTGAAGATTGAAAGCTGAATGCAGTGAAATTGGACAAAAGTTTGCCATTAATTAGTACTGTCCATAAAGAAAAACAAAAAAAGGGCGGCCGATCGAATAGTTTTGAAGTACTTATGAAAAACATCATCGACATGCAATCAATGGAGGTGGTGAGGAGAGAGAAAATGAGGCGATGGACAGTGATGTTAATTTTAGGGTTGATAACTGCAATAAAATCTGAGAGGGAGTGTTCGTTTGATTGTGGATTGCCTACCACACGTACGTTGATTAGTACGAGGAGCGAAAACAGATGTTTTTCCCATTTATCATATATGGCCAGTACTAATTAATGGCAAACTTAATTTTGTCTAGTTTAATTTGACTGCAATCAGCTTTCAATCTTCACACGCCTCCTCTCTTATTGTACGTAATCATCATACCAATGCTTGAGTGCTTTGATGTTTTATACATTTTGCATGTCCTGATATTCTTTTAAGCCATGAATGATGAACTGATATAATTAATTTAACTGCATCCCCCTCCAAAAAAAGTTGGATCACACTCTCTCCCACTGTTCTTTAATTTTGACGTGATCATATATATACTTCTTTTATTGAATTAATTTTCGTTCTTTTGTTCATACATTTCCAATACGTAATTCTGTCGAACCTACAATTTTTATAATATCTAGTTTATCATTCTCATATATGTATTCAAATCAGTAATGTTTTCAAAACATTAATCAAAAGAAAATAAAAGAAAATAAATTTTTGTACGTCATCGAACTAATTTTCAAGTTTAAGTAGATCCTCTCCCATTTGAGCTAGTAAGCATCCCTAACCTTGCAATTTTTAAATATAATCTTCTAAGTATTTCAGTCTTTTAATTATGTTTTTTTTTTTATAATATCTATGTGGTCTCTTGTTGAAGGTCATACGTTTATTTCAATTTTAATGACATTCTCAATTATGCACCGTCAATTTTTTTGGTTAGATTTTTCTTTAGTACCTAATTTGGCTTTAGCCACATCATCTCTATTCCTTTTTGTCTTCAATGAGGAAATAAATACTACTTGTCAAAGTGACAAGAAATTAATATAATTACGACAGAGGGCTGTATTTTCATATCAATTAAATGGATATATTTTAAATATTGAAAGTGAAGCATTTTCTAAAATTTTGCTGGCTAGCAGTGGTTTAGTGGAAGATTTCTGCTTGTGTGATGTTTTATTCAATTTTATATATGTCTCTTACTTTGTCATATTCTAATGACTGATATTACCGTACGTATTTGTTCTCATTTCTTAATATAATTGAGCTTCCATCTGGTGTAATCGATGCATCATATTAACTGACTTAGACTTTAACTGTGAGGTGAAATACATAGATAAGTCGATGTTGCATTTAAGAGTCAGACAGGGAAAGTCAAGAGGAATAATGAATAGGAGAACATGCGGAAGCAAATAGAAGAGGGAACATGACCCATGGGGAGGAGGACAATGAAGATCATGTAAGACTACCGTTCTCATGCCCACCCTCCTCCCGAAAAAGCAAGGTCATCTTCCACCCACATTCTTTTACGCCATCTGTTATATATCTTAGAATTATTTTAAGTGTGATTTATTAAACAGAGTTATAGTTTACTAAAACTAATGAAATAATTGTTCTCTGTTCTTTTTTGGGGGCGGTTGTGTGGCCTAAAGTTTGATTATATGTTGTTAACCTTAATCATCGTACAATCTATTCTCCTATAGTCATGAATGGGAAAAAAAATTGCATGGACATTTTTTCTGAAAGCTCTGTATTTAAATTTAGGTCTTGTTATTTGGAGGATGCTTGAAATTATGTTCAGCTTATAGGGTTTCTACTCCAATAATATTCGTTATATTTATCTATAATGATCTCTACTACTTTTAGATGTGTTCTACATATTGCACTATCATGTATAAGAAATAGCTGAATTTTTGACATGTAATATTTAATGTCTTTGCCTTGCAAAAAAGAGAGATTTGGGATTTGCTTCTAGCTTAATATAAATAAGGTAAAATTGAAACAGAAATTTATTTTAAGCTGACATCAACGTAATTAAAACGAAAATAGTATAAAGGATTTTATTTTTAGAGGCTAAATCAAGAGCAAAAAAAATCTATTTTAATCTATAATCATTATTTGCAAACTATTGTGTCTAATTTACTGATTCTAGTCAAATTTGTGTTTAACAAGTATGCTAATACTGTTTTGGAAAGAGTCAAATTAATGAAAGTTAATTTTGATAAACTTGTGAATTTAAGAATCAAATGTGAGAGCTTAAAGATGGAATTTGGTGAGTTGAGAGCTTAAAGATGGAATTTGGTGAGTTTGGGATCTCTTTTAGGTTCAGTGCAATATTATGACTATATTGTATCATAAAAAATATGAAAAAAATGTATTAAAAAATTAGAGCACAAATTCGACGAATATTAGTTGTACAACATAATGTAGTTCAACACCCCATGATTTGAACCCTGGTTCCACCCCTGTTTTTTTTGGGGGGGGGAATCATATATGCTGATGGTAGTCTGACAATTATCACATGTATTTATTTATTTTCCTTTTGCTTTGCTAAATTTTAGGTTTATTGGCAATAATTGATATAAAATTTCCATTAAATTTCAATAGGAAATTTAAGAATCAAGTTTGACTTTGTTGTCAATTGATTATTGAAAAAATAATCAAAGCACTATTGTTTATAATAACTTTGAGTATCAAAAGTTTGCTAATTCAAAATTATAATTACTTACTAACTCTTTTAAATTGTAAGGTTTGCCAATTGAATTTTTTTCTTTTTACATGAATTATATAAGCATTAAAAAAAAGGGATAGAGTATGGAATTTGCACTGCTTTTAGTTATTCCCTTTGTCTCATAGACTCATAGTCATTATCAAATATATGAAGAAGGTGATAAACTTTAAATCTAGGGTAAGACCGCTACATCAAATCTCCTATATCTCATCCATTGGTTGATTTTTTGTTGTATTGGATTGTGAAAAATAAATTTTAAATGAATTTATATTGTTCATAGGTATTTTCAATCAAAAGAACTACTAAATGTATTTAGAAAAGCAAACTTTGACAATATTATGGAATATGGACTAGAGAAATAATGATCTTTGGCATTAAGAATGAAGGGACTAGAACTAGTACATAGGTTGGATCGGGGCAACCCACCCAGTTGAACCAAGGATTAATGGATCAAAGCTAGTGGACTAACACCGCTTGGTTTGACGATTTTAGTGGATGGGGCATAGCGGGTAGGGTCGTGGTTTGGGCGCTTCAATTATTTTAGTTGCACTATAACATTATTAAAATTTGTTTCACCTGAAAGTCACCCTATATCGCAAAAAAGGGGGGATTAGATTTGAAGTGAGACAGATATGATGAACTTGGCTTGAACCGGCCTAGGCCACAGCTCTAGAAGGAAGTATATTTCAGTTTGCTCAAACAATCTTAGCCAAATCCTTCCCCCCCCCCAAAAAAAAGGAAAAAGAAAAACCCCCTCTATATAAAGCCATCAAGTTTGCAGCACACTCGAACAACCCAACTCACAAATAGACCAGGAAAGGAAAGAGAGGAAAAAGAAAAAACCCTCATGGCTTCATCTTTTCATTTCGCAGTTGCAAATCTGGTGCTATTTTTCGTGCTCGCTTGCTCTCAAATGGATCCCCAGGGTCATTACTGTAACCCGCGCTCGAGCATACCCCCTGGTAGTCCGGTCTCAACCAACATAAACAACGTGCTAGCCGCGATGATCCGTGCATCCCAAGTGAATAATGGGTTCAGTGCCTTATCGGCTGGCATCGGCGCGAACACTGTCTATGGGCTGGCCAATTGCCGGGGAGATCTAAATATACGTCAGTATTGTCTTCCATGCATCCAAAACGCGGTCCAACAGATCCAAAGGAGATGCCCCGGCACATCCGATGCTCAAATCTGGTACAATAAATGCATCGTCCGGTATAGCCAGGAGAACTTCTTTGGCACATTTGATGCCTCACGTGAAGCACTCCATCGGAACGTTGCTAATTACAGGGACCCCCAATCCTTGTTTAGTGCGTTGGGGCCACTATTTAATAACATCATTAAGAGAGTTGTTGCTCCTGCCAACAATGGAATGGTCAAAGCGCAGGCAGCCCTGCCAGGCCGTGTCACTTTATATGGGGGAGCCCTATGCACGGGGGACCTGAGACCTGTTGTGTGTACTCTGTGCTTGCGTGCTGCGGTTAGGCGGTTCTATAATTTCTGCAAACCCAGACAGGGTTGTAGGGTGTTCCTGAGTAGCTGCTTTGCCAGGTACGAGATCTACCCCTTCACAGCCTCCGTTGACGCTGGGTTTAAGAAAATTCCCGGCCAAGCTATAGAGAAGTTGATCAGGGATGAGTTTGGGCAAGCAAAACAAGTTAATAATACGCTCACATCCGGGAAATCTATGATGATTTCATCCTTTTAAAACTGGAAATGTGGGTATTTCCTTAATGTACTAAACAATGCATGCAGTGTACATGCAGCCTACGAATCCATATACTTCTATGTATGTTGTGTGTTAAATAATGTGTGCTATCTTTTATGAATGTATAATATGATGCGATCTGAGAGTGGCTAGTCTACGAATAATGAAACTGCTGTTTGTAAGATCAATCTCATTATCTCAACAATTTGTTGTCATCTAGCGCGCGGTTAGGATCTGGTTCTCCATCAAGAGACACGGGTTTTATTCCCGGCAACGAAAATTGCGTTCTTATTTTTCAGCATCCTGCCAAACTGGAATCTGTTTCGTTGCTTCTCGTGTACAAAGTTCTAGGTGCATAACTACAAAAACAATGGCTACATCTCTGGATCTCCAGCAAACTTCCCTCTGTGTGTGTGTGTTTTCCCCTCTTTTCGGTGTCCTTTGCCGTAAATCTCAGAACCAAAATTGATAAACAATTGATTATCACCCCAAAAAAATAAAAAAAAATCTAAAAGGCTAAGCTTTTTAGGCACTGGACAAATGAAAGAAATGACGTGTGCTAAGGTACACTGGCCACAAGAACATGGTTACAAGGGAACTCTTGTCCACAATTACATGCAGCAAATGTCATTAACCAAAGCAGCTTTCCTTTCTCAAATCGGCATGTAAAAGCCTTGCACCACAATGAAAGAAGCTTTCAACAAAATATAATTTCCCCTTTGAATCCAGTCTAGATCAGTCTCTGTACCTCATTCATATACACACGCGCGCACACACATGTATAATTCCCCCTGAATGCACCGACATTCCACGTTGCGAACTAAACTGAGTCACTGGAAGCTAGCAAAAAATCCTGCTAATAGGTAACGACCACTGCTTCCGAAATGTAGAGGAGAAGGGAGAGATTGAGAGAATCCCATATATGTCCCTGCAAACGGAAGAATCCAGGGGATAAGGAATCAGAAAAAGCTCACATGACAATCGGATAGCCAGACACAATTAATCAAGGGGGAAATGAGGGAATTAAAAAATGAATATATAAAATAGCACAAACTCAGTATGACATTACAAAAACTGTGGAAAAGGACCAGCTCTTTCTAAAAAAAGCCAAGCATTGATTCCCCAAAAACCAAAGGCCTTGAAAAACTGAAGAAACTTATCTGTTACGGAAAAGACAAAAATTAAATCGAGTGTGGTTTATGTGGAAGCAAAAAGGATATAAATATTCAAGAAAACTATCAAGAACAGCAAAGAGGGGGGCGGGGGGCAATTTTTAATGTTGAAACCCAAATTGGTAGAAAATCATAGGCGGCAAGCATGAATCCACTAGAATCGTGAGAATATACAACAATTTCAAGGATTATACAAGCAACAATGATATCAAATGAAAAGAGACAAAAGATATCAAACGCCATGACAACGCAACGAAATCAATACAACAAAAATTCTCATTAACTCTCTCACTATAATGTAAAATAGAAAAATGAAAATAGCCCTCAAGGAGCTCTAAACATTCACTAAACCACCACCCCAAATACCAGTCACTAGTGACCAACTTGTAAAAAGCCCAAATGAAACCCTCAATGGAGGAGGAGAAGGTCCAAGCCAAGTCATAGATAAACCAACTAACGACTCATAAAGAATAAACCCATCATCTTCCAAGACATCACAAGCAACCAGAGCATCACGCAGAAGCAACACCAAGAGAAGCAAAGTAATTGAGAGGACACAAGTAGACACGGGCCTCTCAGGAGCACCAAAGATGATCTCTTGATCGAATAATTGTCCCGGGGGGGGCGCAAAAAAGCACCAAACCTGAAGCAACAGAACTGGAACTTCCGTGATGAGCAAATTTCAGCCATAGCAAACAAGCCGAACATACTGAAAACATAAGTGAGATGGACTGGGCTTGGGCCACATAGAAATGTGACGAAGACTTGATAGTGGGTTTGTGGGCCTAGAAAAGCATAACCACATAGCCAGTATAAATGAGAACATACGGACGAAAACCTCGGATCATGAGTCTAAAGCACATATGACCAATGATGGGCTTTGGAAAATGATTTTGGGTTGAACTTGGGCTTGATCAATTGGGTTGAGTACGAAATTTAGACACAACCCAACATTGTCGAATCAAACCAAATAATGTCCACAAAAGAAAGAATCCATTGACTCACTAGTGATGTGCTGTGACCGTTAAAATTGTAGCTATTCTGATTTGTGGTAATCAACTTTGAGGCAAAACTAGTAATCTCAGGGGTCAGGAGGCATTTTAATACCTCAGATACTGGCTACCATTGTTTGAGGAAATAGTGATCCAAGTCCCTCTATGATCTACTAAAGCAAGTCCCTCTATGAGCTGCTAAAGCAAGAATAGGTCTGATGGTAGCCCTATTGTTTGAGGAAATCTGCAAGTTTGGCAAACTATTGCCTAGAGGCATGTTTAAGCCCATAGAGTGACTTGGTTAGTTTGCAGACTTTGTTGTTAGGATTAGGGATGTCTTCAGGCATTCTCATATACACTTCTTCATACAAGTCACCATGTAGAAAGGCATTATTCACATCCATTTGAAAAACATGCCAATGTCTATGAGCTGCTAAAGCAAGAACAAGTCTGATGGTAGTCATCTTCACAATAGGTGAGAAAGTTTCTGTAAAATCAATTCCTTCTCTCTGTTTATTACCTCAAATAACCAACCTTGCTTTGTATCTCTCAATAGAGTCATCAGCTTTGAGATTAATTTTGTATACCCATTTACAACTAATAGCCTTTTTTCCAAGGAAACGATCAACTTCAGTCCAAATATTGCTAGTCTGTAAGGCCTGTAATTCAGACTCCATTGCTAATTTTTTTCAATTTGGGACAACACTCACTTTCATATTCTTTGTAATTGCCAATATGGGGCAATACCTACTTTCATACTCCCACATGTCTCTTCACGTGTGGGCTACTAAGAAGGCCCAATACGTGCACAATTTTTAATCAAATATGGACGGTAGCAAATCAAGATCGAGCAACCTTACCCTGATACCATGTTAAATTTTTTTATATTAATTGGATCTTAATCAGACCAGTCATGCGTACAAGCTTAAATGAATATTGAGCAACTTGCTCAGATAATTAATAGTTTTGTTATTTAAATAATAGAAGTTAACAAATCACGAATGGAAGATTTTTTTTTCCCCCCAAAAAGAGATTTACATAGTTACTTATAATTCCAAAAATTTTCTTGCCAAAAAAAAGACAATGCTCAATAATGATAAATTAGTGTACTATATTACTAATACTACTTCCAACATTGCTAAAGTCGATTACGGATAATCTATTTCGCATATTTGGTTTTCACTTTTTACCAAACTTTGGTAAATAATATGAAATATTATAAAGACACATTGTCATCTACACATATTTTGATATTCTATGACTCATTTGCTATAAAAAAATCAATTATTTTGTCAAGAAATAAGAAAAAGTTTTGATTTTCATCATTATTATTTTTCTATATCTATTTGAACATAAACATAAATAAATACACGGAATATTAGATATCTTAGATACAATGCAATCTCAATTATAGATCCTATACATACCCAAAAAAAAAAAAAAGCACCAAAATTAACTACCAAAAGATAATCATTTGCTTTCAATTTTCAATGTAAAAAGTCTAAGTGGGTATTAACAATTTTTTGACGGTAAGAGTATCTTCCCTTTAACACATTCTTATTATGATACTTTTACTATCAATTGTAAACAATTATTATAATTAGAAAACTTATGAGGCTCTTCATGCCTTACATGATCCTTAACACAAATTATACTTTTTAAAAACTTAATTTGTTCTCAGCTACAATCAAATGTGCATAAATTAGGTTGTATTTAGATGTTACTATTTTTGAACAAAAGGAAAAAAAAGTTATTTATTGGCTACTTCAACCATAATTATCTGTTTTTTTTTTCCTTTTCCTGATTCTTAGGATAAATAATATTTACTACAATTTATTGTGACCAAACATGTTATTAGCTTCCTTAAGCCTATAATACGTTCTATTAATATGTTTTAATGAAAGTCAAAAAGAAGTTGGTCTATTGATATATCTACCATATTATATTTGGACCTACCTTAGTATTTCTATTTTTTAAATGTGTTATAATTATAAGTAGATATTGACATAATTGATTTTATTTTTGAGATAGTTTAGTATTCAAATTTGAATATGTGATCTTTATATTTAAATTTGAATACTAAATCTTGAGTTGATATTATAATTTTCTATATGTTAATATCTTTGAAAATGTCAAGATTTTCCTAATTGTAATAACATCTTTTGAGCTTATATTTTAAAAATTTGTTGCTGCCAAAAATCAGCTTTTAAATAATCTGCTTAACAGGATCTCCAGCTAAAATCTGGCAAGTAGCCGTTGGGAATCAATGTGATAAACGTTGAGAAAAACTGCAAAATTCAAGGGTCACTCTCCTAATGATGTCCTAACCTCTCCAATATTATTGCCTATAAATAGGAAGGCATTTGCAGCTGAAGATGATAGAAGAAAGAGAGCTACACTTGCAAATTAATAAGAAGACGTTGAGAGAACTTGATATATCGAGCTTATATTGGCATATCCATTGTGTTTATTTACTCCTGGTTATAAAGTGTATCTTCGTATCTTTCTTTATATTAGGTTGGATTGATTAGTCGGAGGGCCGACTACACAAGTATGGTTGAGGAGCAACGCGTACGTTGGGACACCTGTACTAGGTTGTACGATTAGTCAAGTGTATGTAATCGACCAACCTAATAAAAGAAAAAAGTTTAAATCCCATCAGTGAGGGGCGCTCGTAAGTAGAGGATTAATTATGCGTGCCCAAACCTCTGCAAATTGTATGTTTTGTCCACATTTACATTTTTCGCATTTCTATTTCGATTATTTTGTGACTTTGATAATCACTCTATTCACTCCCTCTAAAGTAATTTAATTAGCCAAACCGGGCCAACACGTGCAAATTATTACATGAGTTTGGCTCCACGTGAAACATGAATCACAAAAGCTGGCTTTCATTAAACTGTTTAGGTTCGTTTAGTTGGCTCTCATTAAGTATGGACTAGGTATGCATTTGAAACATGAATCACAAAAGTTGGCTCTCATTAATTTGTTTTGGTTCATTTAATGACTACTGCAGACGACAACTATTACTTTTTTTTTTTTTTAACCTGTCTTCAAGAGAAGTAATATAACTACAATTTTTTAGACTGAACACATTAGTTATATAAGTTTGGCTCGACTTGCAACGTGAATTGCAAGCATCGCCATTGAGTGATCGCTGTTGCAAGCTATAGTTATGTTTAGAGGTGGATGTCTTAGGTTTGAATCTCATCCAAATTGAATTACGCATAAGGTAAGGCTGAATTTTTACGGCAATCACGCTTACATCCCAAACGACATTTGTGTAAGGGGTATATCAGAAAATAAAATATTATTTGTGGAGTAGCGTATGACCAGCAAACTAAACTTGATTAAGACGATTCTTGTGGAGTAAAGAACATGTAAGACCTTTTGGGGGGTGGGAGGAAGGTGCATGAGTATCTTTGCAGAATTGTTGTGCTTTCTTATCTTGAAGTGTACTTCTCACATATGTGGTTAGATCTAGAAAACATAAAATCGTAAATCTAATTAGTTACCCAGCTTGAACCGGATTTTTCACAAAATTGTTTGTATTTATAAGATAATGTTGTCCTTCATCTGGCTCTGGTTACCAAAGAGCACATCAAGTAGGCTGGTGTTGGGAGCCCAAAACATTTTGAACTGTTGGGAATATCACACATGAGTAATGAAGTCTCACATTGGTAGTTTGAAAAGAAGGGTCATGGTATATAAGTCAAGTGGGCTACTCCCCCTATTGTCAATTGGTTTTAGGATGGAACCTCACTTGAACTTGTTACCATGGACCTTGGTTGAAGTGGGCTCCTTCCTTGGATCTTCCCAACAAGTGGTATCAGAGCCGATGGTGCGTTCGGTTAGGCGACAAAGGTGTGGCATGGTGGACCTTATGGACGAGCTTGGTGAAGTGACACGCAGGTGTTGATCGAGCGGTAATACGTGTACTGCAGCGTGGCTCGATGACGTGGATAAGCTCTTGATAGTGGCTTGACACCTTGGGAAAATACTTCCGCTCAAGGGGGAGCTTGCGTGTTGATGTGGTGTGAAAGAGATTCATGTGTGAGGGAAAGATTGTTGAAAATATCACACATGAGTAATGAAGTCCCACATCGGTAGTTTGAAAAGAAGGGTCATGGTATGTAAGTCAAGTGGGCTACTCCTGCTATTGCCAATTGGTTTTAGGATAGAACTCACTTAGGCTTGTTGCCATGGACCTTGGTTGAAGTGAGCTCCTTCCTTGGATCTTCCCAACAAGTGGTATCAATTTGTTAGAATGCCTTGAATATGTTTTTAGTGCCCTTCGCAGACCTAGCACTGTGGTCTTGCTAACACATTGTTAGTGAACCACGTTAAATCCGTGTGATGTATGGGTTAGGGTTAGCTCTAAAACCTAAACCCTATATATGTAATGCGTATCTCTGTATTCCCATATCAATGAAAACTATCCATCTCTTCTGCCTGTGGACGTAGCTAACACATTGTTAGTGAATCACGTTAAATCTGTGTGTTTGTCAATTTGTTCATACTTTCTCGCATCCGTTATAACACGAACCATCACACCAAATTATAAATCGATGCTCTATTCTATTTCGCATTTTTTAGGATTTAGTTAAGAGCTTACATCTCCTTACAACTTCTTACATTTCCTTACAGCTCCATACATCCTTAACATAATTCTTACATTTTCTTACATCTTCTTACATCTTCTTTCTATAACAACTCCTTGCATCTATCCTTACAGCTCTTTACATCTTCTTACAGCTCCTTACATATCCTTACAGCTCCTTACAGCTTCTTTCATCTCTTTCCATCTCCTTACATCTATCTATCTAAAACGCAAAATAGAATAGGCCTAAAATCAATACTTCTATAGGCTAACCAAGCTAATTTAAATATGTAATTAACAACGTGAACCTAGAAACCAATTTGATTTTGGTTGAAGGTTTTCAAACCTATGGTTAACTTAAACCGATCGCTTTATTTTTAAACCTTTTAGTATTTATTTTCTTGCAAATTTTATTTGTAGCATGACAATTTGCTTGAATGTATACGAACATTTAGTTAAGATTTATCTAGGTTTATAAGTTCTGAACAATTTCCAAAATCCCGTAAACATTGTGATATACTAATATCCCCATCCCTTCTAAGACAATTATTTAAGTTTCAATTTAGCTATTTTTGTTTATCTAATGAGACATTAAAATTTTTATTGTCATAAATAAAGCAAAAGGAACGCAAATTAGTGTAACATCTCATGCATCCCATGAATCCTTAATACTAGTTGTACTTTTTAAAAAGTTACCAATTGTTCTTAGCCGCAATCAAATATGCAAAAATTAGGTGGTACTTCGATCTTGCCATTTTTGAAAAAAGGGAAAAAATATTATTTATTGGCTACTTCAAAGTTCAAACCATATTTATTTGTTTTTTTATTTTCCTTTTTTTCTCGTTCTTAGGGGACTACAATTTATTGAGACCAAACATGTAAATTACATAAGTTTGGCTCTACTTGAAACGTAAATCATAAAAGTTGGCCCACATTAAATTGTTTTGGTACATTGAATTGGCTCTCATTAAAGTGTTTCGGTTCATTTAATGACTACTGCATACGGTAACTTTTTTTTTTTTGTTTTTTACCTTTCTCTGGGAGAAGTAATATTAGCTACAATTTGTTAGATTGGACATATTATTGCATAAGTTCAGTTGGACTTGCAACGTGAATTACAAGTATCGCCGTTGAATGATTGCTATTGCAACTATAGTTATGTTCTGAGCCAAATGTTTCAGGTTTGAATTTCCTCCAAACTTAATAATTGCGCATAAGGTAAGGATGGACCATTACAACAATCATGCTTGAAGCCTAAATGACATTTATGTGAGGGGGTATATTAGAAAATAAAATACTATTCATGCAATAGCGTTCGACCATCAATTTAAACTTGATTAAGATGATTCTTGCAGAGTAATGAACATGTAAGTCCTCTGAGGGGAGGGGGCAAAGGCGCACAAGCATTTTTGCAGAATTTTTGTGCTTTCTTATCTCAAAATATACTTTTCCTACACGTGCTTATTGTCAGATCTATAAAACATATAAATCGTAAACCTAATTAATTACCAAGCTGGATCTAAATTTTTCATGAAAATGCTTGTATTTATTAGATGAGGTTGTCCATCATATGCAGTACTAAAACATAAAAAAACATTATTCCAACGGAATTTCGATTGAAAAAGCCCATTTTTCCGTCGGGTCATGAATTTTCGGATGAAATTTCCGACCGACAGAGATGGTCGGAATATGGCTCGTCGGAAAGTCTTTCCGATGGACTAACACAATCCGTCGGAGTTTCCGATGGAAAAATTCCATCGACGACCGATGAAATCACATTGGCTGTCGGAATTTTAAAATGTTAAAATTTTAAAAAATCCGTCAGAATTTCCATCGGAATCTGTCAGAATTTCGTTTACGTTTTAAAATTTTATTTTAAAAATATAAAAAAATTTTCAATGTATCTAATACACAATAAAATTTTCATTATTGACGTTAAATTCATATTAACATTAAATTCAATTTAATTAAATAAAAATTATATTCTTTAACAATATATTAAACTACAAACTTGAGAATAAATTATCAACTTAACAACTAACAACAAAGTAGCAAACTAATCATATATAAACTATCAAATTTACATAATTACATACAAACTAATTATGAAAATGATTAAATTCAACGTATATAGTAATTCACTATAGATTTGTACAAATTACACACGAGAAGACCTTATCAAAATGTTTAGGACAAATGACGGCGAGAGGAGGTGAGGGCGGTGTAAGCGGCGGTGGGGGCGATGGCAAGCAGTCGTAATGCATTGCTCCCCATCTCTCTCTATTTTGTGACATGAGCACCGAAAAATAAAGTTTGGAGTGAAATTTATATGCTATCTAACAACCTGATCTGTTAAGTCGGGATGTTACAATTATTTATAATTAGGCATTATAATTTTTTTGAGAAAAGAAATCATTTATTGACTGCTGCAAACAATAACTACCTCCTTTTTATCTTTTTCTCTTTTCTTTTCTTTAATTTGGTGAAAATATTTGAAAGTATCTTTTAGCATGGCATATGTCATTATCCTTGTTTAACAGAGTCTATATCATATTCTTAAGAATACATATTCCCACAGGTCATGTCAGCATCAACAACAACAACACCACCACTTCCCAGTGTGGGTCCCTCTTTCGCGGGGTCTGGGGAGATCCAGATGTAGACAACCTTACCTCAACCGGCATGACTGCCTGTTGAGAGGCTGATTCCAAGAGACCTACAAAACCAGATTTTGTGAAAACATTTCATAGGAGAGAGATTTTGTGAAAACATTTTATAAAAGAACGATTTTGTGAACACATTTTATGAAGCAAAACTAAGGATAAGTATTACGAAATTGAACTAAGAAGTATTAAAATAGGTGCAATAACTAAGTAAACATTAGTACGATAAAGCAGAGGAATGTGTCATACCTTAACCAATAGACGTAGGCATACAATGTTTATTCTCAAATGCAAGTACTACCTGCATACAAACACAGTATCCGAAAAATAACAACCAAATCTACCGTAACGCGATCAAAAGAAAACTACGAAACCACTTCTCTGCGATCTAAGATCTTAATCTTATCCTGCCATAATCTCCTATCCTGAGCCAGGGTCATGTCAGCGTCACATATTAAAAATTATTTATATGACAAACACAAATTGAAAAAATATATATACGTGGCAAGTGAAAATATACACTCCTAGGTGTATGATATGTATTACCTTATTTGATAAAGCTATCTCAGCCTCGAATCCCTCACTCACACTCCGGCTCCTGCTCCAACTCCCACTCCCACCCCCACCCCCACCCCCACACGGGCCACACCCAACCCCACCAAGGGAAAAACCCCTCTATATAAAGGCACCAAGTATGCAGCAAACGCAAACAACAACCCAACTCACAATTCACAAATAGACAAGGAAAGAGCGGAAAAAGAAAAAACCTCATGGCTCCATCTTTTCATTTAGTAGTTGCAATTCTGGTGCTACTTTTCATGATGGATTGCTCTCAAGGGGCTTGGTCGAGGCTTTACTGCAACAACTCTGCAACGATAGAGCCCTATGGTCTGGTGTCAACTAACATAGATAACTTGCTGAAGGGGATGAAATCGAGCAGCAATGTTGTGTTCATGGCCTTCCATATGGCAACGAGGACAATCTTATCTATGGCCTGGGCTAATGCCGGGGAGATTTGGACATGAACAAATGTTCTGCATGCATTGGAGACGCATCCGTCAACATCACGGCGAGTTGCCCCAACGTATCCGATGCTCAAATCTGGTATGATGAATGCAGCATTAGGTATAGCCAGAACATGTTCTGTGGCAAATTTGATGCCTCATATATTAAAGCAGTGATTCCAGAAAACGGGGACTACCCGTCCCCTGCATCCGGCTTGAGGTCGGGGTTGGCAAAACTACTTGATAAAATCAAAGCACGTATCACCGATGAACCCGACCTCGGAGGATTTGCCAACGTGAAGCTGCCGCTAACAGAAACCTATACGTTGTATAGGGTGGCCCAATGCATTCAGGACCTCTCGTCTGAAGTTTGTGGTAAGTGCTTGGATGCCACAAAAGCTGAGTTTGAGGACAGCAAACCCTGCATTGGCAAAATGGGTTGTAAGGTATTCTATAGTAGCTGCGCTTTCAGATACGCGTTCAAACCATTGTTGCCCCCCTATGCTAATAAGTACGAGAAAATCTCAGATAAAGCTCTGGAAAAATTGATGAGGTACGAGGCTGAACAAATTAACGAGCTGAGTTCCAAGAAATCTATGATGGTTTCGTCATTTTAAATCTGGAAATTAGACGTATTTTCTCAATATGTTAAATAATGTGTGCATCTATATATGCATGCACACAATTTATGTACTTTTATGTTGTATTGTGTGTTAAATTATGTGTGCATACATGCACATTGTGAGGTCTGTTTGTGTGCTCTATGCACCCTATGAGGTGCGTCTTTGTAGTCTTTCTGAATATCTCTGTGATACAATTCGATCTTGGAATCACCGGTAAATGAATGAATAATAAACCTAGTGTTATTAAAGACAATATGTTGTCATCCAGAGACTAAGATGTTTGGCTTTCAGTTTCACCCGAGAAACTTGAGCTTGATTCTTGGCAATGGATCTGTTTCTCAAAATCTCCATCAAACCTTCCTTTGTAGCTTTTGAAGATGATAAACAATTGAAAAAACGTAATTAAGCACTCCACATAATAAAAGAAATGTTGCATGCTCTATGTCACGGTCCGCTTCCAGAACACTCCAGGATGCCCTGGAGTTCTCTAGATCTCCCTAGAGATTACTCTAGAATGCCCCACATGGTTCTAGGTCATTCTACACTTGTATAGAATGTAATATATTTGTGTAGAGAATTCTGGATACTCAATATTAGCCATTGGATCGAATCGATCTCCACCGTCCATTGAGGAGGTGGGAGTGTATAAATACCCCCAAGGGGGCTCATTTGTAAGCAAGCATTCAAGTGCAATAAAAAGAGCATTCTCCCAAACTCTTTCTCTCCACTAAGCTCCCTTAAAGTGTGAGTGAGCTTACTTAGCTTCTTAAAGTCTAAGTCAAGCTTCCTTAAGGCTTACTAGCAAGCAAAGCAAGAATTCCATGCAAAGTTTGCTAGGCCGCACAAGTCTAAGTTTGAGTGAATTATCAACCCGTGACAGTTGGTATCAAAGCCCCGGTTTGGGAGATCCATGGCTTCAAGTGTCACTGATGCTGGCAACCCTCAATAAGGAGGGAAGAAGGGCAAGGATAAGAACAAGGACTTGTCGATCCTTGTAGATGACAAGCTTGCGGAGATTAACCACTCCATGTCTAACCTCACGGGTCGGGTGGATGACATGGAGAAGCGCATCGAGGAGCTCGAGTCCACGGGGGACTTGGAGGAGTTCCGTGCGGAGATACAAGAGGCGGTGAAATCTTTAGCAAGCAATGTCGATGAGGAGGTCCGAGCTCTTCGAGATGGAGAACTCCAAGCTTGCAAAGCCGAGGTAGTGGCTTGCAAGTCCGAAATTGAGACATACAAGGCAAGGGTTGAGGCCTTGGAAACCCAACTCAAAGTATGCATGGCCGCGGTGGCCAATGCAAGCAATGGTGGATCGGGTCAAGTGTCCACCACCGCAAAGGTGAATGCACTCCAAACTCCAACCTACAACGGGACCAGGAATGCAAGGGAGATAGACAACTTCTTTTGGAAGTTTGAGGCCTACTTTGGAGCGGTAGGCATCACCGATGAAGCACAAAAGGTAAACCTTACTTCCTTCTCTCTTAAAGACATTACTCTTGTTTGGTGGCGTCGAAGGTGCGACGATGTCAACCGAGGGTCCACTCCCATCACCACTTGGGATGGATTCAAAAGGGAGCTCAAAGAGCAATTCTACCCCAAAGACGCAGTGAAGGAAGTTAGGGCCAAGTTGAGGCGCCTCCAATACAAGGAGGGCCACCTTCGTGAATATGTTAGGGAATTTCAGGAGCTTTTCTTAGAGATTCCAAACATGGGAGAGGAAGATGTCTTATTCTCCTTCCTAGATGGCCTAAGTGGTTGGGCCAAAACTGAGCTGGAAAGGCGTGGTGTGCAAGACCTCGCCTCCGTGGTTGCTGCCGCCGAGTTACTAATCGAGTACAAGAAAGACTCATCAAAGGGACAAGGCAAGAAGAATAATGGAAGCGGCAAAGGAGGGGGAGATCGAGATAACAAACCCTCTACGGACAAAGGGAAAGGCAAGAAGACTGATGCACCCCGGAAGTATTCATGTTTCCTATACAACGGTCTACACCGAGTCTTTGAATGCCCCAAGAAGGGCAAACTTACCGCCATTGTCCAAAAGGAAGAGGAGCAAGAGGAGAAGAAGATTGCTTCCCTCAAGCTACTCAATGCAATCCATGCAAAAGTGGATAAACAACCTCGTGGCGCATGTACGTGGAGACCCTTATCAACGATAAGCCTCTCCAAGCACTGTTGGATATGGGAGCTGACACGGTCTATATAGCCAAGGAGCTCGCCGATGAGGTTGGCCTCTCCTACATCAAGGAGGGGGGATATGTAAAGGGAGTTAACGCTAGGAGCCTCCTCATCCATGGAGTTGCTCGCGGCACCCCCATTCAAATCGGCCAGTGGAAAGATAAGGTCGATATCACTGTTGCTCCCCTAGATGACAAGAAATTTTATTTGGGCATCGATTTCCTTGACGCGGTGAAGGCACACTTGGTACCTTACACCGACACTTTGTGTGTCATGGAGACGGGGCAACCTTGTAATGTCCCCGTGAAGAGGGGCATCGATGAAGGCAACATACTCTCCGCCCTTCAGTTTTCTAAGAGACTCAAAAGGAAGGAACCAACTTTCCTTGCCACCCTCAAGATGGAGGAGGAACTCAAGGAAGTTCAAGCACCCAAGGCCATCCAAGGGGTGCTTGGTGAGTTCAAAGATGTCATGCCCACGGAGTTATCCAAGAGACTTCCTCCAAGAAGGGAAGTCAACCATGTTAGTGAGTTAGAGACGGGGGCTAAGCCACCCACATTCCCTCCTTACCGTATGGCACCTCCGGAGCTCGAGAAGCTAAGGAGACAATTGAAGGAGCTACTCAATGCCGGTTACATTCGTCCCTCCAAATCTCCTTATGGTGCGCCGGTATTATTCCAAAAGAAGCATGACGGCTCTCTTCGTCTATGCATCGACTATCGGGCTCTCAACAAGGTCACCATCAAGAACAAGTATCCCATCCCTCGCATTGATGACTTGTTTGATCAACTTAGAGATGCAAGGTACTTTACGAAGCTCGATTTGAGGAGTGGATACTATCAAGTCCGTATAGCCGAAGGGGATGAGCCAAAGACGGCATGTGACATGTTATGGTTCGTACGAGTTCCTTGTCATGCCCTTTGGCCTCACAAATGCACCGGCCACATTTTGCACCCTCATGAACAAGGTACTTGCACCTTTCCTTGATCGCTTCATCGTTGTTTATCTTGATGACATTGTCATCTATAGCAAGTCCTTGGAGGAGCATGTGGGACACTTGTGGGAAGTGTTCCAAACTTTGAGGGACAACCAACTTTATGTAAAGAAAGAAAAGTGCTCCTTCGCACAGGAAGAGGTGTCTTTCTTGGGTCACATCATTGGTAGAGGCAAGCTACGCATGGATCCAGCAAAGGTCAAGGCCATCCTTGAATGGGAGCCACCAACGAAAGTCACCGAGTTAAGATCTTTCCTTGACTTGGTGAACTATTACCGACGGTTCATCAAGGGCTATTCCGCGATAGCTGCCCCTCTCACCGACTTGTTGAAGAAAGGAAGAGGATGGACGTGGAGCCAAGAATGCCAACATGCCTTTGATGCCTTGAAGAAGGCCATCACAGAGGAACCCGTTCTCTCTCTCCCTGACCTCAACAAGCTTTTTAAACCACACACGGATGCTTTCGACTTCGCCATTGGCGGTGTCTTGATGCAAGAAGGTCATCCTATTACCTTTGAGAGACGGAAGCTTAATGACACCGAGAGGCAGTACACGGTCTAAGAGAAGGAGATGACTGCGGTTATACATTGTCTCCGCACATGGAGGCATTACTTACTTGGGAGTAAGTTCACAATCAAGATCGATAATGTAGCCATAAGCTACTTTCAAACTCAAAAGAAGCTTACTCCTAAGCAAGCTCGGTGGCAGGACTTCCTAGCAGAGTTCGATTGCATCATGAAGTATAAGCCGGGACGTGCCAATTTAGTAGTCGATGCTTTGAGTCGCAAGGGTGAACTTGCCGACATCAGTCCACCTCAAAGCAACTTACGGGACCGAATCAAGAAGGGACTCCAACATGATTCTCTTGCCCACACTATCATCCAGCTTGTCAAAGACGGCAAGACTCGAAGATTTTGGGTGGAAGATGGCTTGATCCTTACCAAGGGCAAGCGCATCAATGTTCCTTCATATGATAACCTCCGGCGGGAAGTCATGAAGGAGTGTCATGACAGCAAGTGGGCGGGTCATCCAGGCATACACCACACACTTGCCCTTCTGGGGGAATCCTACTATTGGTCTCACTTGAAGGATGATGTCGAGGCCTATGTAAAAACTTGTCTTGTGTGTCAACAAAACAAGATAGAACAAGGAGCACCTGCAGGACTTCTAGAACCTCTCCCCCTTCCCGAAAGGCCGTGGGAGAGTATTTCTATGGACTTCATCGTGGGCTTACCCACGAGTGATGGGTGCAACTGGGTGCTTGTCGTGGTGGATCGATATTCTAAGTATGCCACCTTTATTCCCGCACCCAAGGAATGTTCCGCCGAGCAAGCCGCCCATTTATTCTTCAAATATGTGGTAAAGTATTGGGGCTTGTCTCGGTCCATTGTAAGCGACCGAGACACTTGTTTCACCAGGCGATTTTGGACGGAGTTGTTCAAGCTCATGGGTTCCGAGCTCAACTTCTCCACCAGTTTCTACCCGCAAAGTGATGGACAAACCGAGAGGGTCAATGCTCTCTTGGAGCTCTGATGAACCTCTATTTTGTCCCATTTTTAGCCCCTATTTGACCCATTTTCTCCCCCGTTTTCACGTTTAATTGTGTTAAGGAAGGGTCAAATTGGCCTGCTTTTTGCATACTTTTTACTTATACAGCATCTTTCGATATTTTCAGGAATTTTATTGAAGAAACGGAAAGATGAACAATATTTAGCAGAAAGGAGTGCCAAAAAGGCGAGAAAAGCTGCGAAAAGGCGTCGCACGGAAGCCCCGGGAAATCGAACACACGCGGTAGGGCCGAACCACGAGGACCCGACCAAGCCGAGCCAGCAGCCACGTGGCCGGTTCCGCTTGCCGTCTTCTTGGTGTTTCCCAGAACTTTGGCACGGCGCCGTGCCTCGGGGCACGACCGTGCCACCCCCATTCTATGACGCAACTTAAATTTGTCTTCGGGGTTATTTTGTGGGCATCCTTAGTTTTATGTTTAGTTTTCTCTCAAAACTCTCTCTAGGCGATTCTTAGGTTTACTTCAAGGTTTAAGTTTTTGTACTTTTGAATCACGCTATTGGATTGAAGTTTATTCCATCGTTAATTCCTTCGATTGATTCCAGGTTTTTCCTCTCTCAATTCTCCCTCACTTGTTCTTGATTGTTTGGGTTTTGGTTATCATGATTACTGGGTTGATTCTTGAGATTGTTGCGTTAAATATGATTTTAGGCTAAATCCCTCGACTTAGGTTGGGATTAACGCCGAATATGTGTGGTTGAATTGTAAACTAGCCCAATCCTTGCTTTCCCCTTTGTCTAGTAATTGCGAATTTTACTGTGCACGCCACATGCTACATGAAATGCTCGAAAGAGTATTTGTCTATTTTTATTAGAGTTTAGGGGAGCGTTGAGAGACGAAACCTTTACCTAGTGCGACTTAGTAGATGATTAGGGTTTTAACATGAAAATAGTTAAGGTTCTAATTGGGATTTGAAATTGTAGATCTTGTAATTTTTCGACTCTTAGTCCCATGAAAATAGGCGACTATAGTTTTAGGATTAGTCTTCAACCCTGGAGAGAGAGAGGAGATGGGTTTAATTGACAATCTATCCATTCGTGATGCATGCCTGGGAGATGTTTGGTAGGGGTAGTAATTGATTCGCTAGCATATTTGTGCTGTTAATTCTAACCTGAGTGTTTTCTATTCTGCTGTTTATTTCACCTTTTTAGTCGCTATCGTTTCTTCTAGTTTAGTCTCCAACCCATAACTGTGATTGCCTAATTTGAGTGGTCTAATTAGTTCTGGTAGTCGAAAGCAAAGCTCCCCGTGGATTCGACCCGTACTTGCCGTTGCTAACTACAACTAGCACCGTGCACTTGCGGTAATTAAAACGATAACAAGTTTTTGGTACTTGCCGTTGCTAGCTACAACTGGCACCGTGCACTTGCGGTAATTAAAACGATAACATGCACTACTTGAGGCACTTTGTGAGTGTCAACCAAAGAGATTGGGCGAAGTTACTGGATGTTGCCCAATTCTCCTTTAACTTGCAAAAGAGCGAGTCTAAGGGGCGAAGTCCGTTCGAGATTGTCACGGGGCAACAACCGTTGACCCCGAGTTCTCTTGCTACAGGCTACAAGGGGTCAAGTCCACCCGCCTACAAGTTTGCCAAGGATTGGAACGACCAAGTAGGGGTGGCACGAGCTTACTTGGAGAAGGCCTCCAAGAAAATGAAGAAGTGGGCCGACAAGAAAAGGCGCCCGAGAGAAATCCAAGTAGGGGACCTCGTGCTTGTTAAAATGTACAACCATGCGAGGTTAGCCGGTCGACATCGAGGCCTCATTCGTCGATACGAGGGTCCTTTTCCCATCATTAAGAAGGTGGGAGCGCAAGCTTATAAGGTAGAATTGCCTCCCAAGATCAAGTACCACCCAGTCTTCCATGTAAGTCTACTCAAACCTTATCATGGAGACAATGTGGATCCAAATCGGGGCATCTCTCGTCAGTCCATTGGGCATGAAAGTCCAACATGACAAGGAGTTGGAAGAAGTTTTGGCCGATCGACTGGTGCGCCATTCCAACCAGCCGCCAACACACGAACTCCTTGTCAAGTGGAAAGGCCTACCCGAAAGCGAGGCTAGCTGGGAGCGCGTTCAACACTTGTGGCAATTCAAGGAGCAAATCCACAGTTGGAGGACAAGAAAGCAACGAGGACGTTGCCGGAATAGGTAGGGGAGGATGTCACGGTCCGCTTCCAGAACACTCCAGGATGCCCTGGAGTTCTCTAGATCTCCCTAGAGATTACTCTAGGATGTCCCACATGATTCTAGATCATTCTACACTTGTATAGAATGTAAGATATTTGTGTAGAGAATTCTGGATACTCAATATTAGCCGTTGGATCGAATCGATCTCCACCGTCCATTGAGGAGGTGGGAGTGTATAAATACCCCCAAGGCGGCTCATTTGTAAGCAAGCATTCAAGTGCAATAAAAAGAGCACTCTCCCAAACTCTCTCTCTCCACTAAGTTCCCTTAAAGTGTGAGTGAGCTTACTTAGCTTCTTAAAGTCTAAGTCAAGCTGCCTTAAGGCTTACTAGCAAGCAAAGC
Source organism: Carnegiea gigantea (assembly GCA_029747015.1). NCBI lineage: Eukaryota > Viridiplantae > Streptophyta > Magnoliopsida > Caryophyllales > Cactaceae > Carnegiea > Carnegiea gigantea. The sequence goes on from JAKOGI010000007.1 coordinate 981,637, forward strand.
AAGAATCCCAAGCAAAGTTTGCTAGGCCGCACGGGTCTAAGTTTGAGTGAATTATCAACCCGTGACATCTAGCACAGGCTGTACAAACAATATGCATGTCCATCTCAGAGAAAAAAACGGCTTCCTCTCTCGGACTGGCATGTAAAAAGCCTGGCACCAAAATAGAAGGGGCACTTAACAACTAAACCGAATCACTGAGATCTCACAAAAAATTCTGCTAATAGGCACTACAAGAAATTCTGCTACAATATATAATGTTTGCGAATGTATTTTATGATTTAAAATTGCCAAATTTTTAATAATCACACCTTATTATGAGTTGTAAAGTTATAACATTTGTTGGCTATGCTAACGGTACAAGTTGCTACGCTGATCGTATCATCCCCATCTGCTGAGTCATACCTTACGTGTAATTTTATAAAAAATGTGAAAAATCATGTATCGCAATATGATTTTACACAATTTATAAGTGGTCACACTCTTCTACTATTCAATTATACTTTTTTCTTGATTTAATATAGAATTATATACATTTTAAGTGAAGACAAGAAATTTAAGAGATATATTGTAACAAGACATTTATCATTTTGCCAGTCAAAACTAGACAAACTCCAAAAACAAAAGCACTTATAATACGATAAACTGAAAAGAGCAACACTAATTAATGTGATATTAATGTGAGCTATAGGGTGTTTGTTAGTCGTGTTGGATTAGTAAATGAGTTGTTGACTATGAGTTCATGCATATGGGTGCATCACACGGATGTTGTAATTAATAAATATTTACTTGACCCTGAGTCTTGGGATTAAGGTTAACGACATAGTTAGGTAATTACCAATGTAGAGTAAGAAAGTATTCGACTGACGTACTGTTGACATACACATCCTAGGGAAGCTTACCCAACTCATAGCGATGATTCTATGGAGTTTGGGGCTACCCGTTTGTTTAGTGGGAACGACTTTAAGCTAGAGGATTCATTAAGGCACATGGACATCTTTAATTGGTTGGTGTGGTGATGTTTAAGACATGACACGAGGATGTCATTAGCAACTTTTTATGGGATCAATGCAGTACCAAACCACATCTGACTTTTAAATAGGAAAATGTATTCTGTGTAATATCCTCGGATTAAATCAATATGAAATAGTTATTGCAATAGCGCATATGTTTGAGGGCTTATCACACACGGTTGTAGATGATTTGTGAGAATAATGTATTGTGGCCAATTATGTGATAACAGTTTAATAGCATAGTATGTCACTTGATATTATATGAATCATAGGCGACAAAATAGGGTTATTATGCAAAAGAGGTGTGGTTATTAATTGGTCTTCAAATTATGTGAATTTATGTATACAAGTCATCGTACCTTGTAATGAAGAGGTAGAGGGTACTTAGATGGGAATGTGGTTGACATCGCCACTTTAGGCCATTGATTTAGGTGGTGCAAATAACCATGCTTCAATCGAGGTGATAGTAGGTATTGGAGACTTTGAAAATATGCGGAGGAAAAACTTCCTAATGGCTCGAGATTGTATAATGTAGTTGAACTCAGGATACTTGATATTGAGGCATTACAACTCATATTAGTAAGGAATTGGGATTAGCGACCGAGGTATATATATTGTATGGACTCTATAGAATTATTAATAGTGACTTATAAGATTGAGATGCCAAATTCAGAAAGGTATTTCCAAGGCACATTCACAGGTACAAAAATAGAGGATAATGGGGTGATAAGCTATGGTCTGTATAGTGAGTGATATGCGAAACCTAAGCTAATAATGAGTATAAAACCTATGATTGTAAAAAAAAATTTAAAAAAAAAACATTAGGCATTGCAGTCACTTATTAGCTCAAAAGTTACACATAGCATTCCAATGCTAAATTCCCCTATGCAGTGCTCTAATATGGTCATTCAGTCTCACATTGGTTGATCACTTCTCTACTTGTTGGGTGACTGTTAAGCGAACTTGTCCAAGGACAAGTTTATTCTAATCCTTAATTCCTTTAAATCATAACGATCTTGTCTTTTATAAGTGTTCTTTGCTTCTAGCAAACCTTGTTGAACAATTTCCCTATCACGATGTCATTTTAACGTCATTTCATTGGTCTTTGTAAATACGTCTCAGTTGTTATTGATTGACCCTCAGAAAAAAATATTTTTACTCCTTGTTATAATCCATTGGCTGTGGGAATGCCTTGTTTTATAGTGTATAATTTTGATCATTTGATGTTCAATTAAGCCACGCTTCAGTACTCCTCCGAGAAGACAATTGAAAATATTGTACACCGATCAAAGCTATCATTGGGCCTCCTTGTTATTATATTATCTTGAATGAATAACACTCACTTGACTGACATTTTTATATCGCTTGCTAAAATCCTTTGCCCACGTTGCTACAATTCTTTCTAAGACCCTTTTGTTCATTAAGTAGTCAATTCGCCAAAGCTGTTAGTTAACTCGTGCAAAGTTTGTCCTTGAGATCAGTTTATGTTCAGCAACAGGCACATGCCTTGTTTCATTTCCCATAAATCTTCAATTTAAACCCAAGATTGTTTGCTTAGCTTTTCTGTTGACAATGAAATATATTCATTTCAATCGTATTGCTTCTATTGGGCACACTTCTTTTGTTTACCAATAATTTCTTGAAACCAAGTTTTTAATCGTTACGAGTTCTTAACCAAACTAATATTTTCTTTTGTTCCATTGCGAAGTTTATTATTTTTTTTTTAAAAAAATTGTTATTTCACTTTCTCTATTCATACTCTTGCACTTTAAGAGCTTCTTTTAAGAGGCAATTGCATTTTGACTCAAATTGTTATCAGATGCTCCTGATTGTTTGACTTTTAATGTCAAATCCGCCTGCCAAGCCAAATCGTTGAAGTTATGTCTTGTTGAGTTCTGCTTGCAATCAATTAAAAGTTATTATCTGAATTACCCTACCATCTTACATTACTGCAATGCAAATCTTCTATTGAACCAGCCTATGAAGATTAGAGTGAATCTTTTCTTACATTTCCCATTCTTTTTATCAAATCTTCTTAGAACCTCTCAACCAGTTGTAATCGTGATATTGCTTAGTTAATACTCAAAAGACCTACCTAAAAACTAGTCACGTCCATTCGAATGCATGATTTAATTCCACATAACCTTGCTATTGTGCAACTTAATCCCAACGCATCTGCTCTCAACTTATAGTTAAATGTATCAAATTCACAACCCTGTTACTCCTACCTCTCAGTTGTGAGCACACTTTGAACTCTAGATAATCCTTGAGAAACTCTTGTTGGGCTTATTTCTCGCAACTCTGTGATCAATTGCCTCTATATTTTGTTTACATATGACTTGTAAATATCTTCATTTCTGCCATGCATGAATGTACAATTCAATACTTATCCTAGGTATATGTAGCTCATGGCATGTGTAATTTTTCTTTCTGAACGTCGTGGCCTATCTTTATTTTAGTAATAAATTCTGTGATAGTCTTGCCTTGAACCATTTCCATAAGCAGTTTTCTTACTCCTGAATGATCATGTGCGGCAAATGCTCCAGCTATTCAATCATCATTTTCATAGGAGAAGACATACCGGGCCGCTTCTAGTCATTCTTTTCCGTCTAAATCATCGCTCATGTCTCCCCTTTGCTATTGTTGTTTGAATGTACATGCTAGTATGTTCCCACTTATTTTCGAATTATCCTCGACAACCATCCCTGTTAGACATTATCTGGTTTACTGTTGTTTTTTTGGAAGCATTGGTCATCTTCCATCACATCATTAATCGAATTACTCGTCTACTAGTCATTAACGGCTTGCTACTTGATATTATTATATCAACATTGATTTCTCATAGACTTCGTCACATTCTATCCTGGAATACACCTTACTAATTCATCTCAGTTACGAATATCTTTTTCCCCCTTGCCAAATGTTCCTTCCGGAAAGCAAATCGAATTCCTCATGATCTCACCCCACGTTCATAACACATTGTTTGATTGGTTATGGTGCCATATCGGAAATGAGAGTTACAATAAGGAAACAAGGAGAGTTTAAATGACATGGTTGTGTTGCGGTTCCTTGATATTGATGTTGATCAATTCTTAAACATAAAAGATATAAATCAGGAATTAAATCATGTGTACCTGATAATCCTGTAAACGTGGTTAGGGATGAGGCCATGATTCTCACGCAGATCGAGTTCCCGTTTAGGGTGTATCGTTATGATGGCTAAGGTGAGGATGAGACTCACGAGAATAGAGAGGCAGAGAGGAGGCGTAAGATTTTGTGTCTTGATCTCTGCCTAATACCTCTATTTATATACACCCAAGGGGAAACCCTAATTAGGTCATAAGGGTAATTACGTCCATCAAATAATTACCAAATAAATACGTAGGGTATTTATTAGGTCAATGATCAATTAATTAGATAAATGATAACTCAGGCCACATAGAAACGTGTCCAACATTCTCCCACTTGGCCGAGTAATCATTTATGATGAGTATTAGATAAGTCTGATCAGATTTTAATACTCATTTTAGCTCTAAACCGAAATTGTAGCAGAGAAATACAGTCATTGAATCGATATTCAATTCAAGACCCCATTAATCATACTACAATACCAAATTTAAAACTTAAATAAGCTAAGGATCAAATTGACAATTAAACCCATAAGATTATTTTGTACATAAATGTTGTCTATATGTCTTTAGGCATGCGTAGACACATTCAGAGACAAAACAAACAAAACAATGAGGAAATTTTATTATTAAATGCAAGCAAGTACAATATGCAACTAAATAAGGCCTTTAGATAACCCCATCTTCGAAACATGTTCTTCGAAAATCTTAGGAGGGAGACCTTTAGTCATCGGATCCGCAAGCATATTCTTAGTACTTATATGCTCAATACAAAGTTTATTTTCCTCAACTCGCTCACGTACGAACAAGTACTTTGTATCAAGATATAAAGCAGCGCCAGTCGAACTGTTACTGTTCGAGAAACTAACGGCGGCTGAGTTATCACAATAAAGCTTCAATGGTCGAGAGATGGAATTAACTACTTTGAGTCCAGTGATAAGGTTTCTGAGCAACATTCCATGACAGGTTGCGTTGTACAGCGCAATGTATTCTGCCATCATCGTAGAAGTTGCAGTCACCTCTTGCTTATGACTCTTCCACGAGATAGGTCCGCCAGCTAACATAAAGATATACCCTGAAGTGGATTTCTTGTCATCTTTGCACTTAGCAAAGTCAGAATCAGAATAACCAACCACTTCTAAATTATCACTCCTTCTGTAAGTCAGTTTATAGTCTTTTGTCCCTTGTAGATATCGAAGAACTTTCTTAGCTGCTTTCCAGTGATCAAGACCAGGATTGGTCTGATAACGACCTAACATTCCAGCAATGTAAGCGATATCTGGATGAGTACAGACTTGTGCATACATAAGGCTTCCTACTACTGACGCATAAGGTATCATTCTCATCTGTTCTTTTTCAACCTCTGTTTTCGGACATTGAAATAAACCGAAAACATCTCCCTTAACTACTGGAGCCACAGAAGGAGAGCAATGTTGCATGTTATAACGTGTAAGGACACGCTCAATGTAAGCCTTTTGAGATAATCCCAAAATACCATTGACTCTATCTCGGTGTATTTCGATGCCAATAACATAAGAAGCCTCCCCGAGATCTTTCATGTCAAAAATTACGCGAGAGTAAGCGCTTGGACTCATGCAACATGTCTAAACTATTACTTGCCAATAGAATGTCATCTACGTAAAGGACAAGTATAGTAAAGTTGCTCCCACTCATCTTGAGGTAGGCGCATTGATCCACTTGATTCTTTATGAAACCTTCTGACTTCAAGACTTGATGCAACTTTAGGTACCATTGACGTGATGCCTGCTTCAACCCGTATATGGATTTTTTTTAGCTTACAGACTGAGTGCTCTTGACCTTCAGATTTGAATCCTTCGGGTTGTTTCATGAACACTTCTTCATCCAAATCGCCATTAAGGAAAGCGGTTTTGACATCCATCTGATGTAGCTCTAAATCAAAATGAGCTACAAGGGCCATAACAATTCTTAAGGAATCCTTTCGAGAGACAGGAGAAAAGGTCTCTTGATAGTCAATTCCCTCTTTCTGAGTGTAGCCCTTTGCAACCAATCTCGCTTTGTAGCGTTCAATGTTTCCATTCGGGTCCAGTTTTGTTTTGAAGACCCATTTACATCCTACGGGTTTGACACCGTTGGGGAATTCAACCAAATCCCAAACATCATTTTTCTTCATGGAGTCAAGCTCTTCAATCATGGCTTTACTCCATTCGGAAGACTGATCACTGTTAATGGCTTCATTATAAGAGGTAGGATCAATAAACTTTCCAGCATCCATTTCTGCTTCAGTCAGGTAGGTAACATAATCATCAAAGTTAGTAGGCCTTTTAGACCTAGATGACCTCCTGAGCAAATTTTCAGTTGAGCATTGGCGGCATTGTCTTGATGGTTATCATTTGAGGTGTCTTCATTTCCAGGTACATTAGGAGTAGGAGGTGGTGCAGTGTCCTGCGGATTGGCATTGAGTACAAAAGGAGTAATTGGAGGTAAAGTAATCGACAAGTCTATCCCCCCCGCGTCTTGTACTTCTAGCAATTCATCATAAGGGTTTTCACTACTCCCACTCTTAAAATCTTCAAGGAAATGAGCATCTTTGGTTTCTACAATGCGAGTGACATGGGAAGGACAATAAAATCTGTAACCTTTTGAGTGAGAAGGATAACCAATGAAGTAGCAAGTTACAGTTTTCATGTCGAGTTTCTTCAAGAAGCGATTATAAAGTTTAGCTTCGGCAAGACAACCCCATACTTTCATATATCTTAGACTCGGTTTCCTTCCTGTCCAGAGTTCATAAGGAGTTTTAGGGACAGCTTTAGAAGGAACCCTATTGAGTATATGAACAGCTGTTTTTAAGGCCTCGGTCCAGAGAAATAGAGGTAAACCTGAGTTGGCTAACATACTGCGTACCATGTCCATTAGGGTCTTATTTCTTCTCTCAGCAACACCGTTCTGTTGAGGAGTACCAGGCATGGAATATTGGTTTACAATCCCCTGGGCCTTGCAAAACTCATAAAATGGACCAGGAGCTTGACCCACATCAGTATGTCTACCATAATATTCACCTCCTCTATCTGATCTTACAATTTTTATCTGACGATCAAGTTGTTTTTCAACTTCAGTTTTATAATCTTTAAAAGTTGTAAGTGATTCAGATTTTTCCTTAATGAGATACAAGTACATATAACGAGAATAATCATCAATATAAGTGATAAATGAGTTATGTCCAGTTATTCCAGTGATAGAGTAAGGACCACTAATGTCAGTGTGAATGAGCTCTAATAAATTAGAACTCCTTGTGGCACCTTTCTTATTCACTGATGTCATTTTACCTTTAAGGCATTTGACACATGTTCCAAAATCATTGAAATCGAGAGATGGAAACACTTCATTCTTCACGAGTCTAGATAGACGTTCTCGTGAAATGTGGCCTAAGCGTTGATGCCACAACATGGATGAAGTTTCTAAGTCTCGTTTTCGTTTTCTCTTTGTTAGTGTCTGATTGATATTATATGACAACAAAGATTTGGAAAAATCATCATTTAGTTCTAATTTATAGAGACCACCATCCAGAAAACCATGACCAAACACTTGAGAATTGAAACTAATAGTAAGTCTGCCATGACCATGAGAAACATCAAAACCGTCTATGTCTAACTTTGGTCCTGATACTAAATTCCGAGTAATCTCAAGAATATATAAGGTATCATAAAGTTTAATACACAAACCAGTTTTCATTATTAATTCTAAGGTTCCCATGGCTTCGACAGCTAATTCTGTTCCATTCCCCAGCTTAAGTGTTCTTCGGTTTCTTTCCAGCTTCTGGATTGTAAGGAATCCCTGAAGTGAGTTGGTTACATGAACCATAGAACCAGAGTCAAACCACCATGTATTAGTTGGAACATTTAAATTAAGGACTCAAGTATCATGTAAAGATGATTACCTTTCTTCGTCAGCCACTCTTTAAAGTCTTGGCAGTCTTTCTGTCTATGTCCTTCCTTGCGGCAGAACTTGTAGTAAGACTTCCCTTTGGAGTTCTTAGAGCTGGAAGAAGCACTTGCATCACGTTTCTGGACTTTAGAAACTTCCTTCTTATCGACATTTCTCTTCCTCTTCTTTGGATTAGTGGTCATGAGGTAAGCCACATCAGGTTTGTCCAGCTTCAGACGCTCTTCTTCTTGTACGCACATAGCAATCAACTCATTCATCGACCACTTGACCTTCTGGGTATTGTAGTTGACCTTGAAAGCTTCAAAAGATGCAGGAAGAGAAGTCATTATGAAGTGCACCAGAAAACCTTCACTGATCTCCATGTCTAATCCCTTGAGCTTGCGGGCCATGTCATTCATCATCATGATGTGCTCACGAATGCCGCTATTCCCGTCATATTTTGTAGTCACCATCTTCAAAATAAGAGTACTAGCATGTGCCTTAGAAGTTGCTTTGAATTGTTCCTCCACGGAAAGCCAGATATGTTTTAGCATTAGATGAATCTGGAATAGCTCCCCTGATGATTATGCTGATGGAATTTTTAATAAGCATAAGAGCCATTCTGTCGCACCTCTCCCATCTCTCATGTACTATTTTATCTTCAGCAGTACTTTTATCAGTGAGGGCAGGAGGGGCAGGCTCTCTCAGTGCATAATCAAAATCCAACATGCCAAGAGTTAGCATCAGTGAATCTTTCCATGAAGAAAAATTAGCACCGTTCAAGGTCTCAATTCCCATATTTGGGGCTGATAATGGATTCAGATGAGAGAAATAAGACACAAAATTAAAGAAGAAGTTAAGAGGTAATGAACTAAGGCTGGCGAAGTTAAGGACCATTATATAGTAATGAAGCTGTGATAATAGTCTATTATAACACCAAAATAATAGACTAAATTTAATTCTACTCAAACAAATGGCTTTCACTTTGGTTATGACCACTTATTTAAGTATTATGAATAATAAAATAATGATGTGCAATTTGAATGTAACACATAACCTTTGGGCAGAAGTGAAACATTTAAATTTTAATGCACATATATATTTAGTTCGCAGTACACAATTATAACACATCATCTTTGGACAGAAGTGAAATATTATGTATTTAAGGTGAGTGTCATGCAAATATCTGTTTAAGGATATGCACTAAATGACAATGCTTAATAAGGCTTGAAATAAATTTCACAAATGTTACACATCACCTTTGGGCAGAAGTGTACTCTAAGGTATTGTTCAAGTCAAGCAAAATAAATCAATTTAACTAATCATAAAATGAATTTTATTTAAGATTAGTCAAATGACTTATAAATTTAATGTTAATAATTAATTAACCGCAAAAGTTAAAGCGATTTGGGCGGGGCTACAAAAAAATTTGGGGACCCATTGAAATTGATTTAATTAAAAGGCGTATAAGGCAAGAGATTTTCAAGTAAAAAGATTTAACCTTTTCAATGGTATTTTAGCATATCCCTTACTTAGTTTTGCTATTCTAGGTAAAATAAATTCATAAATAAGGAAATAGAATATATTATGCAAAAGTGAGATATGCCATACAATTTAAGGAAACACAATTATATTCCAAAACAAATAACAGAATTAGAAGATTTCATCAAAATAAGGATGAACACTTCAAATAATTCATCACAAATTATACTTGCTGATATTCGAAGCATAAGAAAGTAATTTTGTGGATTAATTCCGAAAAACTTAGATCTTAATTTTAAGGAAAAGTAATGCTGATGTCCGAAAATAAAAAGAATTGATTCATCAACATAAGGCTCTGATACCACATGTTGATCAATTCTTAAACATAAAATATATAAATCAGGAATTAAATCATGTGTACCTGATAATCCTGTAAACGTGGTTAGGGATGAGGCCATGATTCTCACGCAGATCGAGTTCCCGTTTAGGGTGTATCGTTATGATAGCTAAGGTGAGGATGAGACTCACGAGAATAGAGAGGCAGAGAGGAGGCGTAAGATTGGTGTCTTGATCTCTGCCTAATACCTCTATTTATATACACCCAAGGGGAAACCCTAATTAGGTCATAAGGGTAATTACGTCCATCAAATAATTACCAAATAATACGTAGGGTATTTATTAGGTCAATGATCAATTAATTAGATAAATGATAACTCAGGCCACATAAAAACGTGTCCAACAATTGATTGGATACAATTACTATGCCATGTGGTTAATTGACGTTGAACCACCTTTGCGTTAAAATTGATTAAACTTGGAACTCAAGTGTCTCTTTGTGTTACTATTTAATGATAAACAATATCTGTGAACATAATTTGGGATTTTGGGGAAACCCTTAGTTCTCTGGCACAAAATAATGTGACTCTCATTTCCTATGAGTATAGAGACAAAGCGTACTATAGATGGATGGTTAACATGATGTAAACAAGTGCTCAAGGATGCGAGAAAGGATTGGGGGACTATGCCATGAACAATTTTAACATGGAGGCAATTCAAGAACTATACACGAGGCCGAACCGAGTTTATAGGGTGTATGAAAATAGTTTATTCTTGGACTGATTGAAATTTTATGACTTTGTCAATGTTCTTAATTCGACTTCCACGTTCTTTCGACTGCCGCTTACTCTGATTTCACCAGCTTAATCAGCATATTAAACTATACCAATTACTTTAATAAAAGACTATCACACATAGCGAGTCTTGCTTGGCACATATACTCCTGCTCGGCACACGGTTAAGGATATAGGTTGCCGTGAGCGACGTATCCTCCTAAAACTGATTGGGAGGTTTGCATGTGCCATCATTGACCTGACCATGTCATGCAATGTACGATTCTTGCGGTCCGCAACACCATTTGGTTGTGGGTTGCGTGGAATTATTAGCTGTCTTTATATACCTTTTTCCTCACAGAACTCTCTGAACCTATCAGAGAGGTATCCACGACCTCGATCAGTCCGAAGATTTCTAACTCTACGTTTCAATTGAGTTTCTGCCTTTTGCTACGAAGCGTTTGAACATATCGAATACCTCATAGCGATGAGATAGTAGATACGCATACCCACATCGTGAATAACCATCTATAAGGGTGATGAAATAGATAGCCCCATGATGCACCTTAACATTTATGGGTCCGCAAATGCCCAAGTGGATTAATTATAAGGGACTAGATGCTCTAGAAGTTTTACCAAAAGGCTTTACTTTACTAGCTAGACATTACTCACTTAGGCAACTTAACCCTAGTGAGTTGATCTAAAGGATCATCTCTAGTTAGCTGATTCACTCTACTTTGACCCTTATTGTCAAGTCGAGTATGCCTAAAAACAAAGTTCAAAAAAAGCGACAAAGATGGAAGATGTCGAGGTAGACGAAAATCAAGAGAGAAAACTAATATCAGAACTAAAACGTACGAAGGTACGCTGCACCCTAAAAGCGTAGAGAGCGTCGTGGAGGAACAACTTATTTCCTTCACGGGGTTTGAGCCGACATGTTGCTATGTCAAGGACATGTTCCTCACTGTTCTCCCTTAAGACAACAGTCTGTGAACCCGTCGGGTAGGGATGAAAGTTCACAAAATCAGCCCAACCCTGAACTATGTGGTTGGTTGCTCCCATGTCTACAGTCCACTAAGAAAGAAAGTTTGATAACTACTGCTTGGGAGTACACATGTTATTCAGGTGTAACTGTGAAAGAAGGTACCTTATTCAGTTTGGGACAATCCCAAGGGATGAGTTTATTCTTTTTACAGTTATAGCACTTCACACGCGCTACATTCTATTCTCTATTGACCTTGACCTTTTACTCTTCCGGTAATACCATCATTAGGTTTCGAGTTTTGAGCACGGGATGAATCTGGTCAAAACCAGATGTTAAGCTGATCTCGCAAGTCCTCAACGGTGAGATAGCCTTTAAATCCCCTTACCAGATCATCATGCATGCAATACCACATAGCTAGCATGCTGATCAATCCTTCCTCGAGTCATTCATGGTATATTATTAGCCTTTCTCTTGATACTGCTCACAAGCAGTTACATCTATATTATTCACATCTTTGCCTATCTTAGGAGACTTTAAAAGCCGTCGAGTGTCCTAATAGTTTAAGTTTATTCAGAAGAAGCTAAATTTTCTAACACTATATATTATAGTTAATGCTATCTAACTCTTCATTGGTAAACTAATCACAAATCATAGTTTAATTGCCATATCTGAAAGCATATATTTAAAAATGAACATTAGGCATATTTTTAAATAATTAAATTGTCAAAAACTCCATCACTCAAGTGGTATGATCGAAAATTTCGCTAAGCTAATAATCATCACATATGAGTATGAATTAGGAATTTCTATAATTTAATGACTGTATTTTCCCATAAAATGAAACTTATGGAATACACAATTTGTTACACTAATTAACACATCTAGAAATATCATAAAGATATTTGGCTTTGATCATGTAAAATAAATTTACATGAAGTTACATAAAATGAATTTATGTAGTCATTAATATGTCATTTAATGATCTATTTAATGACATACCACATAAAAAGGAATTACATGTAGTAATTATGTGGGACACATCCATATAATGTTACTGACCTTAATCAAAGTTAAACGAATTCATAAAATTTGTCTATTTAGAGATGTAATACATTATTATACATCAGGCCAAAAGTTCACATTTAGTCATGTAAAACACATTTACATAATTTTTTATTTTATATGAAACTCTTATTACTAAAACAATTTGTTTATTTTTCTCGATATGTAACACGTAGTTATACATCATGCCTTTTAAAATTCTATGTCATCATTACATATGGATGTGAATTTAGGAGTTTTCTTAACATAACTCCATAGAATTTCCTTAAAGGTTTGTTAAGCTAATTAGCATTTCAGTTTAGTGACTATATCATAAAAATATTCACCTTAATTAGGCAAAATATATTTACATAAGTTTTATGAAACTAATTCATAAAAAAAACTTAGGATATAATAGAAAGTTATATTTCAACTTCAACATTCCATACTATTGATAATAATAATATGAAAATAAAGGCCAAAAATATCACTCATAACAAAGATAATGACCACTTTCAACATATAAAGCAAATTTATATAATTATAGGAGCAAGCATTTATCGGCCCAAAACACAAAAACTAGCTGAACAGTATAGAGAAAATTGTCCAAGCCGGCCCAAAAAGAAAATTCAGGCCCTTTCAAAAGGGAGCCCAATCGGGGCCACTTTTTGTAAGTGAGAGCCACTCACTTGCTCTCTCCCTAGTCCTAATCTTTCGGTCTTTACCCTCTCTCTCCTCTCCATCTAGCTCTTGACCTCTCTCTCTCTCTCTCTACTTGGTCTCTTCCCTTCTCGGCCTACTTCGCCGCCATGATTAACCCTCTCCTTCTGGGTAGCCATGGTTACCGAGGAGACCTGTGCACCACCAGATGATGAAACCCCCTTCGCCAAGTGATGAAACCCCCCTTCTAACCCTAGATTCCAGCTTCCCCGATCAAAACACGTGACATTATCGTATAGATCGGCTAAAGCCGAGTCTAACGGCATGCCCCACACGTCTAACTCGCCACTAAGGTGGTGGTGCGTGGCGTCACGCGCCGTCAAATGATGGTTTATGGGCTTCTTTTGGTCGGCATTGAGTAGATCGGGGGTTACGGAGATGATTGGAGGAAAGAGGATGCCAAAGTGTCTTTCGTCGGCGGCGCATGATGCACACGCGCCACCCCTCCGGGAGGTTTCTGATGGTATGTTCATATCTGAGTCTTTTCTACTCTTTTCTTTTTTTTTTTTTATTGGGTCGAGCTGGAGGTTTCGAAGACCACTGAGGCTTCGGCGGGCCCACCACCATCGGGATCAGAGTTAGGGTTTTCAGGGCTGGTCGAATAACGGAATGTCCTCAGGTTGAGTTTTCCGGGCAGAGGGCGATTTAAGAGGTAGGGTCTTGGGTCCTAAACATAAACGAATTGCCTTGCTTAACAATTAATTACACATAGTAATAGACAATCAATCTGGGCATGATCTTGATCAACGCATAATCAAAAAAAAAAAAAAAAAACATGCTTGTAAAGTATAAACACTTTGAGCATGAATTTTGTCTAATATTCCAGATTCATGATGAGCATATCATCAGTCATAAAAATATCATTCAGGGCATAGGAACATAACATCCATGAATTTCCTCGGCTAAGATTTTCAATCTTTTAGTCGATTCAGGGCATCATAATCACAAAAACATGCTATTAACATAGTGGAGTGCATAATCAGTTTCAACCATTGGTTACGACTAACTGGGCACGACTTAGCATCTTTAAGCATGAATCTGATTGCTCAATTTTTCGACCATTGGTTATCAGTCTCAAAATCGATTCTTTTTGGTAATATGTGACTAGCTGGGCACACAAATTTCACAAGGCATGAACATTCATGAATCTGACTTATTAAAAAAAAAACTCAATTTGTTGTTGATTCTGGACAAACAGACACAGAAGCATGCTATTAATTTGCATAATTACGAAAATTAGGCAATTAATCATATAGTCGTACTCTTAAAACAAGCACGGTTGGTATTCAGATCTTTAAACGCATTAAACGGGACTAGTCTGATCAGTCCAGGCTCTAATACAGCTGTTAGACAAATAGGATTTACCTGGATTATGGAAATTGACTGTCGAAAATAGCCTACGTCGATACTGAATGTGAGGCGGCTACCAGAGTCGCCTTTAGAGTTCACATCCTAGACCCGAAATCCCAGTGGATGATTGGGTAGCCGTGAGGGGGGAGACGAGAGTATGTGATTTCTGTATCACGTGTGTAATCCTAATTGATCTCCTAAAACCTCCTTATATAGGTTGGAAGAACGATAAGGGAAGCCGCCCTAAACGACCTTAGTGACCGTCGAACCTAAAATATTAGGCCAGGCCAACACTTCCAATTATTGCTAGTCTTGTCGACAGCTTTTGGAATGAACGAACCAGCTTTCAATCACCAACTTAAATGGCATATATTTAGTTTCGAAACAGACAAGTGCAGCAACAAACCCAGGTGTCAACATTCGGTTTAATGGTCGTACACCTTAGGCTTTCCCTCGTACATGTTAGTCGTGGCATGCACCATACTTGAAATGAAAAGTATCCAAGGAGATGGACCATTACTCATTCACCCCAAATCATGGGTTCATGGAAGATGCTACCATCAAGAATCCCCGCAGTGGGTGTATGCATTTGCATGTCTCTCATCAACGGTCCCTCTCGAGAGCGACCTCAGAAAGCTAAGGACTAAGGAGGAAGGAGGAACCCCGTGTTTGTGTACGAACAAACCAACTGGCGACTCGGGACGCATGTTTCTAACCTGCTCACGAGATAATTCGAGGCTTACTTTTTCGGCCCGTGAAGGCACAGGTAAAAAAAATTTGTACGACATGAAGTGAATAAAATTCCATAATCAATATTCAAATATCATCTCAATTAAAAGTTCAAGCTTATAGTTAAAAGTTTGAGACTAAATTTATACTCTAACATAATTCTTCACGCGAATATCTTTTGGACTTAAAATATAGATGCTGCAAATACTATCCCTACAGTTCGCAATAAATCAATACGGAAAAAGACTCTGATACCATATTCAAATACCAACTCAACAAAAAACTTAAACCCATAGTTGAAAGTCAAAGACTCTGATACCTGTCATTATTGTGCAAGTCTAAGTAAGAGTGAAGCCCATAAGTGAAAACTAGGAGAGTACGATTTCCGCCGTAGCCAACCCATAGTGAGCGACATGCAGCAAAGCTTGTCTCCTTTCATTTGGCTTCTCGTGTTGGAACTGCCTCTTTTTTTTAATATAAATAATTGATGTAAAACGATCTCCACATTGTTGAGTTAGATGCTTTTTTGCGTATAAATTGCAATTTAATTTTTTAACAATTTGATAATGTGGAACAATTTCAAGTACGATGGGATTTATCTTACTCTGGATGATTTGATTGCCATAAGGCATGGAGAGGTACTATTCTTTTTTTGCGGGGATCATACAAGCTGATGGTAGTTTGACAATTATCACGTATATTTCTTTATTTTCCTTTTTCTTTGCCAATAATTGATATTACAATTTCTGTTAAATTTCAATAGGAAATTTAAGAATCAACTTTGACTTTGTTGTCAATTGATTATTGAAAAATAATCAAAGCACTATTGCTTATAATAGCTAGTTTTGAGAATCAAAAGTTCGCTAATTCAAAAAATTATAATAATTTACTAACCCTTTTAAATTGTAAAGTTTGCCTATTGAACTCATTTCTCTTTATATGAATTATATAAACATTAAAAAACGCACCAAGTATGGAATTTGCACTAATTTTAGTTATTCCCTTTGTCTCATAGACTCATAGTCATTATCAAATATAGGAAAAAGGTGAACATAAATTTTAAATTTAGGGCAAGGCTACTACATCAAATCTCCTATATCTCTTCTAATTGTTGAATTTTGGGGGTATTGAATTGTGAAAATAAATTTTAAATGGATTTATACTGTTCATATATATTTTCAATGAATAGAACCACTGAATGTATTTAGAAAAGCAAACTTCGACAATATTATGGAAGATGGACTAGAGAAATAATGATCTTTGGCATTAAGTATGGAACGAAGGGACTAGAACTGGGACATAAGTTGGGTTGGGGAAGCCCACCCAGTTGAACCGAGGATTAATGCGTCAAAGCTAGTGGAACAACACCCCCTTTTTTGACGATTTTAGTGGATGGGGCATAGCAGGTCAGGTTGTGGGTTGACGCATTAACCATTTTAGTTACACTGTAACATTATTAAAATTCGTTTGATCTGAAACTTACCCTATGTTGCAAAAAAAAGAGGATTAGATTTGGTGTGAGACAGATATGGTGGACCTGGGCTGAATCGGCCTAGGCCTCAACTCTGGAAGGAAGTATATTTTAGTTTGCTCAAACAATCTTAGCCAAATCCCCCCACCCCCAACCAAAAAAAAAAAAAAGAAAGATCAGGAAAACCCCCTCTATATAAAGCCATCAAGTTTGCAGCACACTTGAACCACCCAACTCACAAATAGACCAGGAAAGGAAAGAGAGGAAAAAGAAAAAACCCTCATGGCTTCATCTTTTCATTTCGCGGTTGCAAATCCGGTGCTATTTTTCGTGATCGCTTGTTCTAAAGAGCACGTGGGTCCGTGGGACTGCTTCTCCGATGAAATTCCGACGGAATTGGACGGCTGACGAACACATCCGTCTGATGCAACCAAAAATTCGCAATTTTCAAATTTTTTTTTTTCCGGATTCCGTCGGAACCCGTCGAAATTTTTAAAATTTATTTAAAAAATAAAAAATATAGTACCGAACTATAAAAATATTTTTCAATGTATCTAATCCACAATGAATTCTCATGATGGACGTTTAATTAATATTAGCATTAAATTATGCTTCATTAATTAAAAATTATATTCTTTAACAACAAAGTACAAAATTGAGAGTAAATTATCATCCTAGCAAACTAACATTAATATAACAAACTAACTATATAAACTATTAAATTTACATAGTTACATGCAAATCAATTATACAAATTATTAAATTCAATATATTTAATTAACAACAAATTTATACAAATTACATATGAAAAAACCTTATCAAAAAGTCGACGAAGAATAACGGCGAGAGGAGGTGATGGCGGCAACCGGCAGTGGGGCGATGGCAAGTGGCGGTGCTCCCTCTCCCTCTATCTCTCTCTATTTTACAAAATGAGCAACGAAAAAATGAAACGAAGAGCTAGTTTTATAAGAGAATGTCTGATGGAATATGCCGTCGCAATTCCGACGGATTTTTCCGTTGGAAAATTCAAAAAAAATTCAAAATTTTGAATTTTGAAAATTTTGAACTTTTTAATATTTTTTGGCGGAAATTCCTCAGAAGTTCCGTCGGAATTCGTCGGATTCCGACGGAAAATAGGTCCGTCGGAAAATCCGTCGGTATTCAAGCGAATTTTTCTAAATCCGTCGAAATTCCGTTGGAGATTCCAACAGACTAATTTTCCGTTGGAATAAGTCGAATTTTTAGTAGTGAAAACTACTTTTTGTAATATTAATCTTATTATCTTGACAATTTGTTGTCATCTAGCGGTTAGGATGTCTAGTTTTCACCTAGGAGACACGAGTTTGATTCCTGGCAACAAGAATTGTGCTTTTATTTTTCAACAACAAAGATAAAGAGAGCAACATCTGCCAAGTAAATATTGTTGATATTTGATTCTTGGCAACAAGAATTGTGTTTTTATTTTTTAGTGACAAAGATAAAGAGAGCAACATCTGTTAAGTAAATATTGTTGATATTTGACATCCACACAAATATATATTTTTTTACCCAACAGCTTTGGTTTGGATGTCAAAGTAATTAAACAATGCTAAAATAATGTGTATCAACATTAGCTTTATTTATCTGTATGGATACCTTCTCGATTCTAAAGGATAAATGTACTCATATCAGCAGAGGTCTTGCCATCAGACAGGAAAAATCATGAATTGAATACTAAGCATGAAGCTGCATTGATACCAGCAGGCGCCAAATAATCACATTGACATTGCCTGTACCCTTCTCCTCCTAATTTCCTGGCATTCTTGTTAGGAATTAATATCAAAGTAACAGTATAGCGTAAGCGATAGGATGAATTAGAAATTCAGAAATCAAGTGAATAACAGAAAACAGAAATAAGAAGACAAGAGATTTAACGTGGAAACCCAAATCGGGAAAAAACCACGGACGGCGACGGCACACCGACAAATTTCACTATGAGCAGAGTAGTACACCACAATCACTTCAGTGATTAAGAGCAGAATTACAATCCTCTCAATTGTATTCTCTCACAAATAACCTCACTCTCTCAATGTGTTTTCTATACTGGAGTTATTTAGATCCTAGGCTTGACCCCCTTTATATAGGGTCTAAACAGTAGGGTTTTCCCTTTAAAGTAGAACCCTAGCCGCCAGGAGGAATCCCCCTCGAAGACAGAAACCCTAGCCGACATCCGAAAGAGGCGGCGAAAAGACACGTGGCACGACCGTGCCACGTGGCACGGTCACCCAGTGCCACATGGCACGACCGTGCCACCTGGCACGGCACCCCCGTGCCAATTTTCTGCCTCCCTCGGCTTGGTGCTCCTTCGTCGTGGCGCGTCCGTGTTCGCGCAGCGTCGTCCCACCGTGCCGATACTCGAATTTTGGGCCATAAAACCCAACAATCTCCACCTTGGACCAAAATCTTCAATGTTCAACTTTCCGTCGCCGTCGTCTCCCCCCAAAGGGTGATGCCCCCTATGGGGCTATGCCCCGCAGGGCCCTCAAAAACTGCGAATGCCAACTAAGTCCAAGCAATGCTTGAATTTAGCTCTGGGAGATGACTTATATGAACTTTCCTTCATATAACCTGTCACAGTAGATGCCTGCAAGACATAGAGGCCTACTTGCCTCAAACCCTTCAGCAGAATCCTACTGCCCTTTGAGACCTTCAGAACTCCACCTTCAGCTGAATATTTGCACCCTTTGGATTCAAGGGTGCCTAACGAGATGAGGTTACGCTTCAAGTCAGGAACATGATGAACATTCGATAAGGTCCTGACAACACCATCATGAGTCTTGATTTTAACAGTACCAATTCCAGTTACATTACATTGGGCATTATTGTCCATGTGAACAACAGTTGAGTCAACTGGATCATATGTTGAAAACCAGTCCTTGTGAGGACACATATGATAGGTACACCCAGAATTAAGAATCCAATCAACATCACTCCCCCCTTCAGTAGAGGTAGCAAACAGAACGTCCCCATCTGACTCAGACTCTACCACACAGTCAGCAGTAGCAGTTTTACCCGTTTCCTCATTCTTGTTCTTTAGCTTCCAATAATTAGCCTTTATGTGACCCAATTTTTTGCAAAAGTGGCAGGGTTTATTAGCATGAGGATTTCTTGATTTAGAACGGCTCTTCCTATTACCGTTTCCCTTCTTCTCAGTTGTCCTACCCCTAACAGCCAGCCCTTCACCCTGGTCAGCATGAATGTCATGGTCAAACTTTTCTTTTGAAAGAAGGTTAGCCTTGACATCTTCAAACGATAGTATCCGTGTTACTATACAGCATGATTTCTTTAAAGTGTTTATATGAAGGGGGTAGTGAGACAACAAGCAAGATGGCTTTATCCTCATTATCAATTTTTACATCCAGATTTTCCAAATCAACTAGAATTGAATTGAAATCATTCAGATGTTTCTGGACAGGCGTACCTTCAGCCATACGACAGGTGTACAACCTTTCTTTTAGCTTGATCTTATTGGCTAGACTCTTTGTCATATATAGTTCTTCTAGCCTAGCCCAAAGGTCAACAGCAGTTACCTTATCAAGAACCTCGCGGAGCACGTGAGGTGCCAGACATAGTTGTATGGCTGAAACTGCCTTCAACTCCAGTTCCTCCCATTCCTCATCTGTCAACTTCCCACGCCTTTTCTGCTGATCCTCAGCCACTTTTCATCCGTTGTGCCTGTAGGTTTGACGTGAGGTCCCTGCAGGACCTTCCACAGCCCGTGCTGGATGAGGACCGCCCTCATCTGCACCTTCCAGAGATTAAAGCTAATCTCCCCGTCGAATTTCTGTATGTCCACCTTCATGATTGAAGACATCCTACAACCTCGCTCTGATACCACTTGTTAGGAATTAATATCAAAGTAACAGTATAGCGGAAGCGATAGGATGAATTAGAAATTCAGAAATCAAGTGAATAACAGAAAACAGAAATAAGAAGACAAGAGATTTAACGTGGAAAACCCAAATCGGGAAAAACCACGGACGGCAATAGCACACCGACAAATTTCACTATGAGCAGAGTAGTACACCACAATCACTTCAGTGATTAAGAGCAGAATTACAATACTCTCAATTGTATTCTCTCACAAATAACCTCACTCTCTCAATGTGTTTTCTATACTGGAGTTCTGGAGATCTGGAGTTATCTAGATCCTAGGCTTGACCCCCTTTATATAGGGTCTAAACAGTAGGGGTTTTCCCTTTAAAGTAGAACCCTAGCCGCCAGGAGGAATCCCCTTCGAAGACAGAAACCCTGGCCGCCATCCGAAAGAGGCGGCGAAAAGACACGTGGCACGACCGTGCCACGTGGCACGGTCACCCAGTGCCACATGGCACGGCACCCCCGTGCCAATTTTCTGCCTCCCTCGGCTTGGTGCTCCTTCGTCGTGGCACATCCGTGTTCGCGCAGCGTCGTCCCACCGTGCCGGTACTTGAATTTTGGGCCATAAAAACCAACAATTCTTTTTCTCCTTCTTCACATAATCACATGCACATTCCTGCCCATCCGGGACATCTGCAGGCCTGTATGAAGGAACGATAACACAGATGATGACTAACTAGACATGAAATGTCCATAGCGCAGGCTTACATTGAATACTACAAAAGTAAAACAGAACAATGCGATGAAGACAGCCGTGAGAACACCCAACTCAGCACAATCAATATTCAATGCTGAACTTTTGCCCCCCTTAAGCAAATTAATGCTTACTTCTGGAACCTCTGAAGTACAGCAATGTCATAAATAGCAGTAAGGATTAATCCCCCCCCCCCCCCCAAAAAAAAAAAAATAGCATCCTATGATTCTAACAATGCAAGATTCCATGCTCTATATAGGCTGTGATTCCGTTTGAAAGTTGG
The DNA here is from genome assembly GCA_029747015.1 of Carnegiea gigantea. Classification (NCBI taxonomy): domain Eukaryota; kingdom Viridiplantae; phylum Streptophyta; class Magnoliopsida; order Caryophyllales; family Cactaceae; genus Carnegiea; species Carnegiea gigantea. The sequence goes on from JAKOGI010000007.1 coordinate 1,003,460, forward strand.
CCACCATTATATAAGCTTTGCTTTCAATTTTTTCTTGTTCAATGTAAGGTGAGTGTTGATTAGTTGATTGTGTGGTTCTTAAGTACGCAAAGAGATTTTCTGAGTAAACCAGAGAGATTGATAAAATGAAGATCATAAAATATACTCTTTGGTTCATTGATCACTCGGGTCCTGGAAAACCATTGTGTAATTCAGGAGGAAAATTGAGAAACCTCGTATGCAATCCAGGAAGCAAACTTACCGGCATCCAATTCTGTCCAGTACTGTTCAGTTCCATCATGAAAACCTTAGAAATATGATAATTTTTCTTGCCAGCTCAGGAGATATTATGAGGCCTAATCTTTCAGTCCGTGAAGGCATAGGTAAGATGGCTGCCAATTTCCTTACTGGTGGAGTTTACATATACATGGTAAAACATGAAATTTTCTGATTTGTGGTAGTCGACTTTGAGGCAGAAATAGTAATCTCGGGAGGCATTTCAATACCTCAGATACTGACTACGGTAGACGCACGAGTCTTGCGTTCAAGCAGATCCGGAGATTTTGGTGGTGTATCAGTTTAATGTCAGTATCGCGCAGAGGATTAAACGTTGGAGGCGAGTGAGAAGATCTCAAAAAAGGGTTGAAGCAAAAGCACACAGAATCCAAGTAGTAAATATAGTTAAAATAAATAAGATCCATTTTGCCTTGGGTTCTTTGAATCTTGATTTTCAGATCAATGGAGGCACCTCCAGTGATGTGCAATAACTGGGTATTCTTTTTGTCAATTGTAATAATTGATTAGACATAGGTGGAACAGCATGCCACTGTTTAGTTTGTATCGGAGATCTTTTATTTTTTACAAAAATTGGGATATTGGAGAGAATGGTTAGTTACTTATGTGGTTATGTCCTATCTTGCTGTGGTAGTTGGTAAAATTCCGACGGTTGGAGCGTGTTCCTTTTCTTTTCGAAATCCCATCCCCTGTTTGGCAAACAGCTATTAGCTGTTTGATGTTTATGTTAGCTGCTAACTATTAACTGTTTGAATTAGCTGTTTATATTATTGTTTGAATTAGCTATTTTTAGAAAAAGTGTTTGGTAAAAACTAGTTGTTTCTAAAAAATATATTGGTAAATTTTCATTTATGCCCTTATTTATGAATTAGTTTTTAATGAGATGTGTGTAATTTTTCCAAACTCATGGACAATTATGTCATTTTCACAAAAAACTCTTCTCAAAAGGCTAATGGGAATACCTTTTTCAAAAAGAACTTTTTGGAGCAAAACAGCTATTGCAAACAGCTCTTTATCAAATATCATTTAGTTATTTAATTTGGTCAAAACAGCTAAAATCCTCCCAAACAACTATTTTCTCCAAACAGCTGTTGTTACCAAATACCCCCACAGTGTGAACCAAAAACAACATGTTCAAAAATTTAAAAAAAAAGAGAACTTTATACATAATGCCACTCTGTCAGAGCTCTTTTTCAGTTAACTTTGCCAATTATTTGCCCGTTTTGAGAGAGAACAACAACATTTGTCCTCTATTATCAACGCTCCGGTGTCGTCCGGCGGCTAGGATATCTAGCTTTCATCCGGGAGACCCGGGTTCAATTCCCGGCAATGGAACTTTTTGTTTTAAAGAAATATATTTCTCATCGTTCTATTATATTTCTTATCCTCCAGCTAGTGGAATAAGTTTGGCGAAGAATCTTAAGCGCTTCACATGAGGAAGAATTGTTGTGTGCTGCAGTAACCTTATTCAGTCAATAGCCACAGGCCACATAAACAGTGTGGCCATCTCATATGATAAGCAGTTAATCACTTAAACAAGCGAACTCTCATCCATAACTATATGTATAACGTCTGACAATAAATATCATTTTCAAAAGCAGCTTCCTTTCTCAAACAGGTAGAGTTGTTCACCAGTTTAGATTGGGATCGGACCAGACTGAACTTGTGGGACGAAAGACCGAATAAGGTCTGTCACGAGGACCAAAGATCGGACCAGTCTAAAGTCGGTCCAAATTTGAACTGGACCAGAAAAACTCAGACTGGACCAATTTTGTACGGAGGTTTAGGTTGCAATCATTAATGGGCCTACCACTTGTGGCTGAGCCCTTGGGCCTTGTGTACACTTGATCTGTTTTACAAAAGCATGTTCTTTTCTCAAACGGGCACCAAAATGAAAGGAGCCTTTAACAAAATACAACTCCCCCTGAGTGTGCCAGCTTTCCAAAATGCCAGCTAAACCGAATCACAGAAACCTCCCAAAAAATGCCGCTAATAGATTTAATTAGGGACGGCTAATATCTTTGGAGGATTTACGAAAAAAGTACCGTAGGTCCGAAAGCATGAGATTAAAGGATTAGGTGAATGAGTTTGACATTTGGAAACACTGGAACTTAGGTAGAAATTTGGGAACAGTGAAACTTAAGGTAAATGTAAGAATGAGGCATTGTACTCTCGAGAGTAATAATCTAATTTTTATAAACCGCTTCCATTAGCAGGTGAAAAAATATCTACACCTTAGACTGGTAATGAGTTGCAACAGTCAAAATTTGTTAATGCAGAGCACATTTTGAAATACATACATTAAAAAGGCCAAACAATTATATCAATAAAATGCATCCATGGCTAAGATTTAAGAAGCACGAACACCAATACATGATACAGATGCGTCACAACATCAACGCCTGGGCATGTGATTTTTCAAACAATATGGCACGATTCATATTGTGGGCATGCATGCCGTAATTAGAAAATATTCATTCTATTACCTATGTGTTCATAATTTGTTCATGTTTTAGCCCTAAAGAGGTCATGTTTGGATGAGATCCATGGTAAATTTTTCGCAAAGTGCGCTTCCCACCACTGTTGATGAGAAAAATGAAATTTCTTTATATGATATATATGTTTAGCATGCAATTGAGAGTGCGCAAAGAATGTCTGATAGTGTCGGTATCGAGACATGTTGGACACAACTTGCTTATTGATAAAAATGTAATAATTCATAGTGTATGCTCAGAAAAGCACCTCCACATACTACGCAGTGGTAAGCTTTTTTGGGAGTTGACACTTTGATAGAAATCAATGGAGATAAAAGGAAAAAATTAAAATTAAGTCATTGTATTGGTTGATGGCCGCTGGTGCTTGAAGAATTTTAAGGCCACAACTACAAAAACAATGGCTACATCTCTGGATCTCCATCAAACTTCTGTGTGCGTTTTCCCCCTATTTTCGGTGTCCTTTTCCGTAAATCTCAGAACTAAAAATGACAAAACAAAATTAATTATCACCAACAAAAAAAAGAAAATAAAATCTAAGCTTCTTAAGCACTGAACAAATGAAAGAAATGATGTGTGCTACGGTACACCGGCCACAGGAACATGGTTGGGGAACTCTTGTCCACAATTACATGCAGCAAATGTCATTTACAATAGCAGCTTTCCTTTCTCAAACCGGCATGTAAAAGCCTTGCACCAAAATGAAAGGAGCTTTTAACAAATATAATTTCCCCTTTGAATCCCATCTAGATCAGTCTTTGTGCTTCATTCATACACACACATGCGCGCACACATATAATTCCCCTGAATGCAACGACATTCAACGATGCCAACTAAACTGAGTCACTGGAAGGTCGCAAAAAATCCTGCTAACAGGTAATGACCACTGCTTCCAAAATGTAGAGGAGAAGGGAGAGATTGAGAGAATCCCATATATGTCTATGCAAACGGAAGAAGCCATAGGATAAGGAATCAGAAAAAGCTCAAATGACAGTCAGATAGCCAGACACAATTAATATATCAAAGGGGAAATGAGACAGTTAAAAAATAAATATACAAAATAAGACAAACTCAGAAAATACGAGATGACTCTTAGACGTATGACATTACAAAAACTATGGAAACAGACCAACTCTTTCTAAAAAAAGGCCAAGCATTGATTCTCGAAAAATCAAAGGCCTTGTAAAACTGAAGAAACGTATCTGTTATAAAAAAGAAAAAAAATTAAATCGAGTGTCGTTTATGTGGAAGCAAGAAGGACATGAATATTTGAGAAAACTAATAAGGACAACAAAGAGGGGGGCAGGGGGAAATTTTTTAACGTTGAAACCCAAATTCGTAAAAAACCATAGGCAGCAAAGGCAGGAATCTACTAGAACGGCGAAAATACACAACAATTTCAAGGGTCATACAAGCAACAATGATGTCAAATTAAAAGAGACACAAGATATCAAACACATGACAGCTCAACGAGATCAATACAACGAAAATTCTCATTAACTCTCTCACTATAATGTAGAATAGAAAAATAGAAATAGTCCTAAAGTGACTCTAGACATCCACTAAAAGGCCACACCAAATGCCAATCATTAGTAGCCAATTTGTACAACGCCCAAATGAAACTCTCAATAGAGGAGGAGAAAGTCAAAGCCAATCCTAAAGACCCATAGAGTATAAACTCATCATCTTCCAAGATATCACAAGCAACCAGAGCATCACACAGAAGCAACACCACGAAAAGCAAAGTAATTGAGAGGACACAAGTAGACCCGGGCTCTTGACCAGGACACGGGCCTCTCAGGAGCACCAAAGATGATCTCTTAATCGACCAATTGCATGTCAGGGGGAAGAAAAAGCCACCAAACCTGACGCAACAAAACTGGACCTTTCGTGTTGAGCAAATTTCAGCCATAGCAAACATACTGAAAACATAGGGTAGATGGACTGAGCTTGGGCCACGTCGAAATATAACCAAGACTTGATAGTGGATATATGGGCAAGCAAAACATAATCCAACATTATTGAATCAGACCAAACTGTTTGAGACATCTGTCCTTGTGGCCGAACTTCACTCAATTTTACACAAGTCTTTCTGTTACTTGTAGACTCGCAGCCCAGCCAAAAAGCCCAAATAATGTCCACAAAAGAAAGCATCCATTTACCAGCTAGTGATGTGCTGCGACTGTCAAAATTGTAGTCATTCAGAACTGCCTCCTATTGTATTTCTCACCCTCCCGCTAAGTGGAATAGGCTTCGCAAAGCTTCTTAAGCGCCCCACATAAGGAAGAAATGTTAATGTGTGCTGCAGTAATCTGGTCAACAGCCTAGTGCCCACGGGCTATACATATAAACAATATGTCTATCTCATACTAATTAACAAAGATTGATTCAAATGGATTGACATTTGTTTTCTTAAATAAGGTCGCGAGTTCAAGTCTTGTAAATTGAAAAAATATATAATGAGAGAGCTCTACTTCTTTATGTGCCAATAATAGCTCGACTCTGATAAAATTGGGACTTAAAGACCCCCCCCAAAAAAAAAAAGAATATGACCATCTCGTATGGTAAGCAATTAAGCACTAAAACATGGGAACTCTCATCTACAACTATATGTATAATGTATATGGATAACTGTCATTTACAAAAGCAGCTTCCTTTCACAAACTGGCACCAAAAATGAGAGGAGCATTTAACAAAATATATAATTCCCCCTAACTGTGCGAGCTTTCAGCTACACCAAATCACAGAAGCCTCCCAAAAACTCTTGCTAATAGATAGGCAACGAATAGTTAGATTGTAATCCCATGAGTACAATGCACTGTACTACGCACAATACAAGTAGCTTTAATTGGAAACAATTGATCTCTGGCTTATAAGCTTCATTGGAGAATTTAAGGGAAAGTAGTCTGAAAGCATATGGTTTAAGGACCGGGTGAGTCAAGGATCAAAAAGAAGAGTTTAAAAATTTTTTTTTGGGGGGGGGTTAATGGGAGTATAAGGCAGGGGTAGAGCCATTAAGGGTAAGGAGGTTGGGGTCAATTGATCCTTCAGCTTTTGAAAAAAAAAATTAAATTTGAGATATTCTGGTAAAAACAATAAAATAGATGTTCTGATGGCTATCATCAAGCGTCCACGTGTTGATGAATATGCTCTTGCATTTATCACATCAACTGTCACTCTTCACAGCAACCTAGGTAAGGAAGAACTCTACAGTGTTTATGTACCAACAAACCACCTTTACTTGGGGGACATATTTCTTGTCAGCTCAAGAGATATTATGACGCCTAATCTTTCAGTCCGTGAAGGCATAGGTCGGATGGCTGCCAATTTCCTTCCTGGTGGAGTTTACATACAGTAAAACATGAAATTTTCTGATTTGTGGTGATCGACTTTGAAGCAGAAATAGTAATCTCAGGAGGCATTTCAATACCTCAGGTACTGACTACGGTAGATGCACAAGTCTTGCGTTCAAACAGATCCAGAGACTTTGGCAATATATCAGTTTAATGTCAGTATCATGGAGGGTTAAACTTTAGAGCCGAGCCCGAAGATCTCAAAAAAGGGTTGAAGCAAAAGCACACAGAATCCAAGTAGTAAATGTAGTAAAAATAAATAAGATCCATTTTGCCTTGGGTTCTTTGAATCTTGTTTTTCAGATCAATGTGGGCGCCTCCAGTGATGGGTAATAACTGGGTAGTCTTTTTGTTAATTGTAATGATTGATTAGACATAGGTAGAACGGCATTTCACTGTTTAGTTTGTATTGGAGATCTTTTATTTTTTAAAAAATGGGGCAGTGGAGAGAATGGCTAGTGACTTACGTGTTTATGTACTATCTTGCTGTGGTAATTGGTAAAATTCCGAGAGTCGTAGCGTGTTCCTTTTCTTTTTGCAATCCCATCGCCACTAGTCCATCAGCACTCAGACAAGGAATGTCTACTGCCATTACTATTTTTGTTGTTTGCTCCCAAAAAATATTTTTACGGCTATTATTAAGTCATTCGTTCAATCACAAAGATGCACCGTACTAAAATAAAAAATTAAAAAAAAAGTGCTCTTGCATTGAATATAGTGTGAACCAAAAATAGCAAGGTCAAAAAAAGGAGAGCTTTATGCATAATTCCACTCCACTAGAGCTCTTTTTAAGTCAACTGAGCAGAATTATGTAATCAATTTTGTTTTGCTTTTTCAAATAATAAAATTTGTCCTTCATTGTCAAGATTTGGTTGACGTTGAGTGGTTAGGATATCTGGCTATCACCCAGAAGACCCAAGTTCAATTCCCAACAATGGAACTTTTTTGCGTTTAAAGGAGTATATTTCTCATCCTTCTATTTCTATAACATTTCTCACCCTCCATCTAAGTGGAATAGGTTACGAAAAGAATCTTAAGCGCTTCTATAAGGAAATGTTGAGTGCTGCAGTAATCTTATATAGCCCACAGAAATGTCGGGACCAAAGGCCGAATAAGATCTGTCATGAGGATCAAGGACCGGATCAGTCTAATCCAAACTTGAATTGGACCGGGAAAACCCAGACCGGACCAATTTTGGATGGAGGTCTAGGTTGTAATGATTAATGGGCCTGCCACTTGCGCTTGGGCCCCTGGGCCTTGCGTACGCTTGAACTGTTTTACAAAAGCATGTTCCTTTCGCAAACGGGCACCAAAACGAAACAAGCCTTTAACAAAACACAATCCCCCGAGTGTGCCAGCTTTCCAAGATGCCAGCTAAATTGAATCACAGAAACCTCCCAAAAAATCCTACTGATAGATTTAATTAGGGACAATTAATATCTGGCAGGCTTCACTGGAGGATTTACGAAAAAGATCGAAAAGATGAGTTTAAAATTTGGGAACAATGAAACTTAGGTAAATGTGAAAATAAGGTATTCTACTCTCAAGAGTAATAATCTAATTTTCATAAACCGCTTCCACTAGTTGTTGAAAAATATCTACACCATTGACTAGTAATGAGGTGCAACAGTCAAAATTTGTTAATGCAGAGTGCATTTTGAACTACGTACATGAAAAAGGCCAAACAATTATATCAATAAAACACGTCCATGGCTAAGAAGCACGAACACCAATACATGATACAGATGCACCACGACCTCGACCCTTGAGCATGTGATTTTTCAAAAAATATGAAACGATACGTATAGTGGACATGCACGTCATAGTTAGAAAATATGCATTCTATTATCTATGTATTCATAACTTGTTCATGTTTTAGCCCTAAAGAGGTCATGTTTGGATGAGATCAATACCAAATTGTTCGTAAAGTGTGCTTCCTACCACTACTGATGAGAAAAACGAAATTGCTTTATATGATCTATATATTTAGCATGCACTTGAGAGTGTTCAAAGAACGTCTGAGAGTGTTGGTGTCGTAAAATAAGATAGTGTTCTCAAAGTAGAACACCACAAATCGCAATTTGAGCTTATCCATTCCTAATTTGATGGCATTACTATTTCAAAGAAGACTTGTTTTGTGGTCATTGAATTATAAGTCAATCAATTGTTTTGAGATGACTTGTTATCTCAACATAAGACTCTATTTCACAATAGTCTATGATCCTCAAGAGCATAAATTTAACTGATATACGTAGGGGAAAAAATAGTTAGAAACTTTAATTGGTTTCCCTTTCTTTAATGGAGGTGGTATTATTTTGATATATTATTTTAATGCTTTATTTACCTTTTGCGCTCTGCTTTCTGATAACCTCTATTTTAACTTCATCTTAGTTCCTATTTGACCCATTTTCTCATTATTTATGCGCTATGAGGTGAGTGATACGATGTGTTATATATGGGGTGTGTGTCCCCACAATCGTACAATTATTGAAATGAATATTTTTTGTGTGGTATGAGGTGAGTGTCGCCATGGTATGATGTAGCTACTCCAACTCAGGACAATCATACGTTTAAGGAAGATGCTAACATTAAGCATCCACGCATTGGGAGTATGTGTTTGCATTTCTCGCATCAACTGTAACTCTCGAGAGCAACCTCAGAAAGGACTAAGGAGGAACCCCAGTGTTTGTATACGAACAAACCAACTCCGGACACATATTCATATCAATCGAAAAATTATTGAAGCAAACGTTTTTTTATGTGCTATGAGGTGAGTGATACGATGTGTTATATATGATGTGAGTGTCCCCACAATCGTACAATTATTAAAGCAAATCTTTTTTAGATGTTATGAGGTGACTGTCGCCATGGTATGATGTATCATAAGTAAAACAAGATAGCATTCACATTGTAGGACACCATTAATCGCAATTTGCGTTTATCCATTCCTACCAAGATACCCTTACTATCTACCATTTGAACATAGAAGGATGTGTTTTGTGGTCATTGAAATAAGTCATAGGCTACAGTGACATTGTGCACTTGCGATATTTTAACACAATACTTTCCTTGTCTTTTTGTATTGTCAAGTATAGTCTTTTCACAAGGAACATTTATTGAAGCAAACGTTTTTTATGCGCTATGAGGTGAGTGATACGATGTGTTATATATAAGGCGAGTGTCCCCACAATGATACAATTATTGAAACGAATACTTTTTGTGTGTCATGAGGTGAGTGTCGCCATGGTATGATGTAGCTACTCCAAATCAGGACAATCATGCGTTTAAGGAAGATGCTAACATTAAGCATCCATACGTTGGGAGTTGTTAGATTTACTCACACAATTAAGGACACAAGAGGAGGGTGAATTGTGTCTACCAGTTTTTTCGATTTACTCAAAACACTCGTCAGAACTGTTTGGAATGCATGTTTGCAGTAAAGCAAAAACAAGTATAATTGTGGAAACAGTAAAGAAGACACAATATTTTTACGTGAAAAACCACCTCTGGTCCAACTGCGGTGTAAAAACCACGACTTATCATAGTAGAATTTTAGTAACTCTTTTACTAAACGGGCCGAACATGTTATAACCGTAACACACGTAACTTAGTCTACCCTAGACTCTCGTTACAAACACGCATCCAAAGTCTCCCAAGACTTGGACAATTACTCACGGACAAAACGTCCAACATCTATTAAGACTTGGACAACCTCTTATCAAGATGAAAAAGAGATAAAAAAACACCCTACTTGTATGCTTCTAAACAAGTTGAGTGTAAGGTACAATACAACTCCTATTATGCCAATCATGAAGACTCGATTAAGCACTCTTTTGAAGGTTTTTCTCTCAGGAAAAATCAAATTTAGGAAAGCAATTTTAGCACTTGACAATTATGAAAAACCTTGAGGAAAGTTGAGGGAATTGGCCGCCTTAAATAGTAGAACAATTACCAATCTTTCTTATAAGATGGGATCAAATATTTGGAAGATATATTTTTCTTAGGAGATAAGATCAAATATTTAGGGAAGATATTTTTCTTTAATAGGATTAAATCTCAAATATCTGGAAAATATTTTCTCTCAGACAAGGGCAGAAATAGTTTTAGATTTTTGAGAAAAACGTTGAAACTCGAATTTTTATTCCCAATTTCAAAACAATGCAGACCTGGCCTCTTGGACCTGTTCTGAGACAGTGTTCTGAGTCATCAAAAATCTTTCAAAGTGAATGCTAAATGAGAGACCTTCTAGTTGGCATATTAACAAGAATCTAAAAATTAAAACCAATGCTAAGCCTAAGACTCTTGTTATCAACTGGACTTCTTGCACAGGTCCATGCTTCCACTCCTAGAACTGTTCTGAGGGGGCGTTCTCAGATTCCATGCTCCATGCTTCTTCGAACTGCTCCATGTATTTTCCGGATCCTGTCTTAGCATACAACTCAAGTACAACACATAACTCACAGCATATTGACTAGGTCATTTGGATTGCCATCATCAAAACCTTATACATGAATTGGGTCAACAGGAGTAAGCGTTTGCATTTCTTGCATCAACTGTAACTCTCAAGAGCAACCTCAGAAAGGACTAAGAAGGAACCCCGGTGTTTGTATATGAACAAACCAACTTGGGACACATATTTCTTGCCTGTTCACGAGATAGCTCGAGGCTTACCTTTTCGACCCGTGAAGGCATAGGCAAAAAAACTTGTACCACACAAAATGATAAATATTTCATCATAAGATATTTCTTAAGTATTTTATCTTAATTTAAAATTTATATTATTGTATATTAAATTGAAGAAAATTATAAGATTATATAGTACAATATTATCGTGATGAGATCCTAGTTATGATCTCACCCACATGTATGATGCCATGTGGTTCGCAAAATTCACCGCAATTGACATAGCATAGGTGTTGAAAATTGCTTGTCATATGTTATTAGGAGATCGTATTATTTTATTTGAATCATGAATTAGCCCCAAACCTCTGCTTGCTCCATGTTTGAGATTGTGATTTCTACCATGCGCACCATGTATTCGATGAATTGCTTGTCATATGTTATTATTCGGGTTTAGGGGAGCGTTGAAAGACGAAACCTTTACCTAACATGACCTGGTAGACAACTACGATTTTAATATGAAAATAATTAAAGTTTTAGTTGAGATTCGAGATTATAGATCTTATAATCCTTTGACTTCGATGAATTGCTTGAGAGAGTATTCATGTTTGAGATCTTGTAATCCTTAGAAAATACGAGATGACTCTTAGACGTATGACATTACAAAAACTATGGAAACAGACCAACTCTTTCTAAAAAAAGGCCTAGCATTGATTCTCGAAAAATCAAAGGCCTTGTAAAACTGAAGAAACTTATCTGTTACAAAAAGGAAAAAAATTAAATCGAGTGTCGTTTATGTGGAAGCAAAAAGGACATAAATATTCGAGAAAACTAATAAGAACAACAAAGAGGGGGGGCAGGGGGAAATTTTTTAACGTTGAAACCCAAATTCGTAAAAAACCATAGGCAGCAATGGCAGGAATCCACTACACCGGCGAAAATACACAACAATTTCAAGGGTTCTTTGAATCTTGTTTTTCAGATCAATGTAGGCGCCTCCAGTGAGGGGTAATAACTGGGTATTCTTTATTTAATTGTAATGATTGATTAGACATAGATAGAAGGGCATTCCACTGTTTAGTTTGTATTGGAGATCTTTTATTTTGTAAAAAATGGGGCAGTGGAGAGAATGGCTAGTTACTTATGTGTTTATGTACTATCTTGCTGTGGTAATTGGTAAAATTCCGAGAGTCGAAGCGTGTTCCTTTTCTTTTTGCAATCCCATCCCCACTAGTCCATCAGCACTCAGACAAGGAATGTCTACTGCCATTACTATTTTTGTTGTTCGCTCCCAAAAAAAATTTTTACGGCTATTATTTTGAGATATCTTTTTGTTTAATTCTCTTTTATTAAGTCATTCGTTCAATCACAAAGGTGCACCGTAGTAAAATAAAAAATTAAAAAAAAGTGCTCTTGCATTGAATATAGTGTGAACCAAAAATAGCAAGGTCAAAAAAAAGGAGAGCTTTATGCATAAGGCCACCCCACTAGAGCTCTTTTTAAGTCAACTGAGTAGAATTATGTAATCAATTTTGTTTCTCTTTTTCAAATAATAAAATTTGTCCTTCATCGTCAAGATTTCGTTGTTGTTCAGTGGTTAGGATATCTGGCTATCGCCCAGAAGACCAAAGTTTGATTCCCAGCAATGGAACTTTTTTGCGTTTAAAGAAGTATATTTCTCATCCTTCTATTTCTGTCACATTTCTCACCGTCTATCTAAGTGGAATAGGTTACGAAAAGAATCTTAGGTGCTTCGTATCAGGAAATGTTGAGTGCTGCAGTAAGCTCATACAGCCCACAGAAATGTCGGGACCAAAGGCCGAATAAGATCTGTCATGAGGATCAAGGACTGGATCGGTCTAATCCAAACTTGAACTGGACCGGGAAAACCCAGACCGGACCAATTTTGGATGGGGGTCTAGGTTGTAATGATTAATGGGCAAGCCACTTGCGCTTGGGCCCCTGGGCCTTGCGTACGCTTGATCTGTTTTACAAAAGCATGTTCCTTTCGCAAACGGGCGCTAAAACGAAACAAGCCTTTAACAAAAGCAATCCCCCGAGTGTGCCAGCTTTCCAAGATGCCAGCTAAATTGAATCACAGAAACCTCCCAAAAAATCCTGCTGATAGATTTAATTAGGGACAATTAATATCTGGCAGGCTTCACTGGAGGATTTACGAAAAAGATCGAAAAGATGAGTTTAAAATTTGGGAACAATGAAACTTAGGTAAATGTGAAAATAAGGTATTCTACTCTCGAGAGTAATAATCTAATTTTCATATACCGCTTCCACTGGTTGTTGAAAAATATCTACACCATTGACTAGTAATGAGGTGCAACAGTCAAAATTTGTTAATGCAGAGTGCATTTTGAACTACGTACATAAAAAAGGCCAAACAATTATATCAATAAAACACGTCTGTGGCTAAGAAGCACGAACACCAGTACATGATACAGATGCAGCACGACCTCGACCCTTGGGCATGTGATTTTTCAAAAAATATGAAACGATACATATAGTGGACATGCAGGTCATAGTTAGACAATATTCATTCTATTATCTATGTGTTCATAACTTGTTCATGTTTTAGCCCCAAAGAGGTCATGTTTGGATGAGATCAATACCAAATTGTTCGTAAAGTGTGCTTCCCACCACTGCTGATGAGAAAAACGAAATTGCTTTATATGATCTATATATTTAGCGTGCACTTGAGAGTGTCCAAAGAACATCTGAGAGTGTTGGTGTCATAAAATAAGATAGGGTTCTCAAAGTAGAACACCACAAATTGCAATTTGAGTTTATCCATTCCTAATTTGATGGCATTACTATTTCAAAGAAGACTTGTTTTGTGGTCATTGAATTATAAGTCAATCAATTGTTTTGAGATGACTTGTTATCTCAACATAAGACTCTATTTCACAGTAGTCTATGACCCTGAAGAGCATAAATTTAACTGATATAAGTAGGGGAAAAAATAGTTAGAAACTTTAATTGGTTTCCCTTTCTTTAGTGGAGGTGGTATTATTTTGATATATTATTTTAATGCTTTAGTTATCTTTTGTGCTTTGCTTTCTGATAAATCTCTATTTTGACTTCATCTTAGTTTCTATTTGACCCATTTTCTCATTTTTTATGCGCTACGAGGTAAGTAATACGATGTGTTATATATGGGGTGAGTGTCCCCACAATCGTACAATTGTTGAAACGAACATTTTTTGTGTTGGTATGAGGTGAGTGTCGCCATGGTATGATGTAGCTACTCCGACTCAAGACAATCATACATTTAAGAAAGATGCTAACATTAAGCATCTACACGTTGGGAGTATGCGTTGCATTTCTCGCATCAACTGTAACTCTCGAGAGCAACCTCAGAAAGGACTAAGGAGGAACCCCAGTGTTTGTATACGAACAAACCAACTCCGGACACATATTCATATCAATTGAAAAACTATTGAAGCAAACGTTTCTTTATGTGCTATGAGGTGAGTGATACGATGTGTTATATATGATGTGAGTGTCCCCACAATCGTACCATTATTAAAGCAAATCTTTTTTAGATGTTATGAGGCGAGTGTCGCCATGGTATGATGTATCATAAGTAAAACAAGATAGCATTCACATTGTAGGACACCAGTAATCGCAATTTGCGTTTATCCATTCCTACCTAGATACCCTTACTATCTACCATTTGAACATAGAAGGATGTGTTTTGTGGTCATTGAAATAAGTCATAGGCTACAATGACATTGTGCACTTGCGATATTTTAACACAATACTTTCCTTGTCTTTTTGTATTGTCAAGTATAGTCTTTTCACAATGGAACATTTATTGAAGCAAACGTTTTTTATGCGCTATGAGGTGAGTGATACGATGTGTTATATATAAGGTGAGTGTCCCCTCAATGATACAATTATTGAAACGAATACTCTTTGTGTGTCATGAGGTGAGTGTCGCCGTGGTATGATGTAGCTACTCCAAATCAGGACAATCATGCGTTTAAGGAAGATGCTAACATTAAGCATCCATACGTTGGGAGTTGTTAGATTAACTCACACAATTAAGGACACAAGAGGGGGGTGAATTGTATCTACCAGTTTTTTCAGTTTACTCAAAACACTCGTCAGAACTGTTTGGAATGCATGTTTGCAGTAAAGCAGAAACAAGTATAATTGCGGAAACAGTAAAGAAGACACAATATTTTTACATGGAAAACCACCTCTAGCCCAACTATGGTGTAAAAACCACAACCTACTACGGTAGGATTTTAGTAACTCTTTTACTAAACGGGCCGAATACATTACAACCATAACACACGTAATTTAGTCTACCCTAGACTCTCGTTACAAACACGCATCCAAAGTCTTCCAAGACTTGGACAATTACTCACGGACACAACGTCCAACATCTATCAAGACTTGGACAACCTCTTATCAAGATGAAAAAGAGATAAAAAAAGACACCTTACTTGTATGCTTCTAAACAAGTTGAGTGTAAGGTACAATACAACTCCTATTATGCCAATCATGAAGACTCAATTAAGCACTCTTTTGAAGGTTTTTCTCACGGAAAAATCAGGCTTAGGAAAGCAATTTTAGCACTTGACAATTGTGAAAAACCTTAAGGAAAGTTGAGGGAATTGGCCGCCTTAAATAGTAGAACAACTACCAATCTTCCTTATAGGATAGGATCAAATATTTGAAAGATATATTTTTCTTAGGAGATAAGATCAAATATTTAGGGAAGATATTTTTCTTTAATAGAATTAAATCTCAAATATTTGGAAAATATTTTGTCTCTTAGACAAGGGCAGAAATAGTTTTAGATTTTTGAGAAAAATGTTGAAACTCGAATTTTTTATCCCCAACTTCAAAACACTGCAGACCTGACCTCTTGGACCTGTTCTGAGACAGTGTTCTGAGTCATCAAAAATCTTTCAAAGTGAATGCTAAATGAGAGACCTTCTAATTGGCATATTAACAAGAATCTAAAAATTAAAACAAATGCTAAGCCTAAGGCCCTGTTCTTTTCGTAGGTCTTTTTACATTTATCAACTTCAACCCACTTCAACCAACTTCAACCCACCTGAAAAAAAAATACCAACCTCAACCCACTTCAACCCACTTCAACCAACTTCAACCTACCTCAATCTACTTCAACCCACCCCTTCCTAAATTTAATAATTTGTAACCCAAATCGTTAAAATTAATTGACAAGTTGTACCGCCCCCCAACTTCCAAAAAAATAGTTATAAAATTGTGAAATTACTATTTAGGGGAAAAAATGCACTAAAAATTACAATATCTTAATAAATTATCACACATTCTCATTATTTTAACCCACTTCAACCCACCACAAAAAAATATATCAACTTCAACCCACTTCAACCTACTTCAACCCGCTTCAACCAACTTCAACCCACTTCAACCTACTTCAACCCACCTCAAAAAAAAAATACCAACTTCAACTCACCTCAACCCACCTTAACCAACCTCAACCCACTTCAACCTTTTACTCACCCCCATTTACCCACGAAAAGAACAGGCCCTAAGACTCTTGTTATCAACTGGACTTCTTGCACCGGTCCATGCTTCCACTCTCAGAACTGTTCTGAGGGAGTGTTCTCAGATTCCATGCTCCATGCTTCTTCGAACTGCTCCATGTATTTTTTGGATCCTGTCTTTGCATACAACTCAAGTACAACACATAACTCACAGCATATTGACTAGGTCATTTGGATTGTCATCATCAAACCTTATACATTAATTGGGATAACAAGAATAAGCGTTTGCATTTCTTGCATCAATTGTAACTCTCAAGAGCAACCTCAGAAAGGACTAAGAAGGAACCCCAGTGGTTGTATATGAACAAACCAACTTGGGACACATATTTCTTGCCTGTTCACGAGATAGCTCGAGGCTTACCTTTTCGACCCGTGAAGGCATAGGCAAAAAAACTTGTACCACACAAAATGATAAATATTTCATCATAAGATATTTCTTAAATATTTTATCTTTATTTAAAATTTATATTATTATATATTAAATTGAAGAAAATTATAAGATTATATAGTAGAATATTATCGTGATGAGATCCTAGTTATCATCTCACCCACATGTATGATGCCATGTGGTTCGCAAAATTCACCTCAATTGACATAGTATAGGTGTTGAAAATTGGAAAAATAGATACAAGACAGGTATGATAAAAATGGGTATGAGTATCGATATCGGTATGTGTATAGATATTACCCACCCCACTGTCCCACACCTACTTGATGCATGTTTTATCAATGTCTGCCCCACATATATATGATCATACCTAGTTATTTAGAATTCTAGTTTGTTGCTTGTATGTGCATATTTTTCTAGTTGTTCTTAGTTGTATTGTATTTAGGATCTGAGGGGACATCCAAGTGCTAGTTTGTTGCTTAAACTCAAAAACATTTAATTTTATTTGGTGCGATATGATATGTTATTGCAAGTTTGGTATGAATCTGACATATGAGCTATTTGGTTGTTGAAGATCGATAAGAAATGGGTTAATTTTTTGTCTATAAATTTTCTAATAAAATCTACATGCCTTTAATACTAGTGAGTATGAGTATAGATATCGTTTTACAGCATCCAATTGATATGAATATGGATGTAAATAAGAATATGAGACGGCTAAACCCGTCTCATCGCATGCCCATTATTATCGACAACATGCAGCAAAGCTTATCTCCTTTCATTTGGCTTCTGGTGCTGCAATTGCCTCTTTTTTGTTTTTATATAAATAAATAATTGATGTAAAACTCTCTCCTCGGGCGTTCGATGCTTTTTGGGTATAAATTGCAATTTAATACAACAACACCACCTCTCAGTGTGGATTCCACTTTTGCGGGATTTGGGGAGATTCAGTTGTAGGCAATCTTACCTCTACCAGCATTCCTACTCGTATAAAGGCTGATTTCAAGCGACCCACAAAAAAGAATTTTGTGAAAAAGTTTAATAGAAGAAAGCTTTTGTAAAAACATTTAAAGGGGAAAATTAGGGCCACGTAGCAATTAGTGACTAAGATAAATTAAAAGGACAAGATGCTGAAGCTGTAAAATGCCAGAACAATATAACAGAGGACAGTAACATACCTTAACAATCAGAGGTAAGCAAATGCTGTCTCTTCCCAAAAGAAAGTACAACCTGCATGCAAGCATGACAAACCCCTATCAGCACTAAGCCACTATAGCCAAAAGACAACTACGGAGTCGATTGATATTTAATAATATTTAAAGTGATGGTAGTTTGACAATCATCACATGTATTTATTTATTTTCCTTTTGCTTTGCTAAGTTTTAGGTTTAATGATAATAATTGATATAACAATTTCTATTAAATTTCAACAGGAAATTTAAGAATCAACTTTGACTTTGTTGTCAATTGATTATTGAAAATGAATCAAAGCACTATTATTTATAATATCTTTGAATATCAAAAGTTCACTAATTCAAAATTATTATTGCTTACTAACCCTTTTAAATTGCAAAGTTTGCAAATTGAATTTATTTCTCTTTATATGAATTATATAAGCATTAAAAAAATGCGCGGAGTATTGAATTTGCACTAATATTAGTTATTCCCTTTGTCTCATGTATAGACTCATAGTCATTATCAAATGTAGGAAAAAGGGGGAAATAAATTTTAAATCTAGGGAAATATTGCTACATCAGATCCACTATATCTAATTTAGTGGTTGAATTTTTGGGGTATTGGATTGTGAAAATAAATTTTAAACAGATTTATATTGCTCATATGTATTTTAAATCAATAGAACCACTAAATGCATTTAGAAAAGCAAACTTTGACAACATTATAGAATATGGACTAGAGAAATAATGATCTTTGGCACTAAATATGAAACGAAGGGACTGGAATTGGGACATGAGTTGGGCCGGGGCAACTCACCTCGTTGAACCAAGGATTGATGGGTCAAAGCTAGTGGAACAACACCACCTATTTTATGGTTTTAGCGGATGGGGCATAGTAGGTCGGATCGTGGGTTAGATGTGTGTTAATCATTTTAGTTATCATGTAATATTATTAAAATTTATTTGACCTGAAACTCACCTTATGTCCCAAAAAAAAAGAGACATCAGATTTAACATGAAACGACAGATATGGTGGACCTGGGTTGAATCGGGCGGCTCAGGCCTCAGCTCGAGAAGGGAGTATATTTCAATTTGCTGAAAAAATCTTAGTCCCAAATACCCCCACCCCCACCCCCCGGGGGGGCGGGGCTAAAAAAAGAAAGCAAAATGATAAATATCTTACTGCAAGACACTTAAAAAGTGTCTTGTTTTCATTTAAAATATATATTATTACATATTATATCGGAAAAATGGTATGATTGAATAGTAAAAGAATGTCAAAACTTACAAATTGTGTAAAATTATCATTTTATACATAATTTTTCATATTTTCAAAATTACACAAATAATTTGCCTTCACGAATGGAGTTGATCCGGTTAAGGTATCAATTTTTATTTGTTAGCGTAGCCGACGAATATTAAAGTTTTACAACTCATAATAAGTTGTAATTATTAAAAATTTGGTGATTTTAAATCATAAAATATATTAATTTGAGTTAATGCAAGACATTTAAGAGTGTCTTGTGGCAAGACACGTATCATCACCCAAAAAGAAAACCCCCTCTATACAAAGCCATCAAGTTTGCACCAAACCAGAACAACCCAACTCACAAATAGACCAGGAAAGGAAAGAGAGGAAAAGGAAAAAACCCTCATGGCTTCACCTTTTCATTTCGTAGTTGCAAATCTGGTGCTAGTTTTCGTGGTCGCTTGCTCTCAACAGGATGCGGGTCCGTTGAATTACTACTGCATGTCGAGGACACGCCCTGACCCTAAGAGTCCGGTTGTAAACACAAATTTCGAGTCTAAATAAATTAAGACAAGAAATATGGACAAATTAATTTGTATTAATTTCAGAAGATATGAGTACAATCTCTGTGTATTTGTTACAAGTAAACAAATAAAAAGTCCTCTTATTCGATCTCTAATTTATACTTGAAGGAAGATCGGTTGACTTGAATCCCGATCAAGTTAGTTGATTTGACTTCCTTTGAATGAACTTCAATGGATTTGATGTTGAAAGAGGGCCTATGAGGCTTGATCTCAATCAAGACGAGCTTTATTTGATCTTCAATGGTAGACGGTGCGTGCTTTGATTGTGCTTGTTGTCTTTCTTCAGAGAAATTAGCCCCTTGAGTCTTCAGAATGCCTTCAGAGCGAATGAATCTTCCACCCCGAGTAGGAGGGAGTAATGCTCTATTTATTAGGGAAAGAATCCCCCTCCCCTTACTAAGGTTTGCGCCTAGTTCGCCTTCTTGGGCCGTTAATTGGGCCTTTGACTTATTAGTCCATTTGACTAGCGATTTAATAGTCAATTTGACTGTTGACTTAGTAGTCGTTTGAGTCATGACTTAATAGTCGATTCAACGCAATAAATTAATTAAATAAACTAACCTAAAATAATCAATTTATATGTGTTTATAGCATAACACTTATTATTAAATTTTTAGTGCCTACACCGGTCACAGACAACATAAACAACTTGCCAGCCGTGATGATCAGTGAATCCCAAATGAATACTGGGTTCAGTGGTATCGTCTGGCCCCGGCAATAACACTGTCTATGGGCTGGCCCAATGCTGGGGAGTTCTAGCCGTGATGATCAGTGAATCCCAAATGAATACTGGGTTCAGTGGTATCGTCTGGCCCTGGCAATAACACTGTCTATGGGCTGGCCCAATGCTGGGGAGTTCCAGATATAATAAAGCAGCGTTGTTATCCAGGCATCCAAGGCGCAGTTCAAAAGCTCCTAAAGTCTTGCCCCCGCTCTACCGATGCTCAAATCTGGTGCGACTACTGCAGTGTCCGGTATAGCCTGGACAACTTCTTTGGCGCCTTTGATGCCTCAAAATATGCGTTGGTTAAGAACATGGCTAACTACAAGGACCCCAAATCCTTGTTCAGTAACTTGGGGCCGCTATTTGAAAACATCATTCGCAAAATTGCTGATCCCGCCTACAGCGGAATCGCCAGAGCGCAGATAGACCTGCCAGGCGGTGACACTTTATATGGGGGAGCCCAATGCACGGCGGACCTCAGGCCTCCTGAGTGTTCTCGGTGCGTGGACGCCGCCATTAAGAATTTCGACAATTTCTGCAAACCCAGGCAGGGTTGTAGGGTGTACCTTAGTAGCTGCCTTGCCAGACACGAGGTCTTCAACTTTTCATTTCCCTTGACGCTGGGTTCAAGAAAATCCATGATGATTTCATCCTTGTAGAACTGGAAACTGTGGGTATTTCCTTACTGTACTAAATAATGCATGCAGTGTACATGCACCCTACGAATCCATATACTTCTATGTATATTGTGTTAAATAATGTGTGCATATACGCACGCTATCTGTTATGAATGTGTAATATATATAATGCGATTTGAGAATCTGCTAGTCTATTAATAATAAAGCTACTGTTTGTAAGATCGATCTCATTATCTCAATAATTTGTTATCATCGAGCGGTTCTAGTCTACACCCAAGAGACACGGGTTTGATTCCTAGCAACAAGAGTTGTGTTTTTATTTTTCAACAAAAAGATTAAGAGAGCGACATCTGCCATGTAAATATTATTGATATTTGATGTCCATATATATATATATATATATATATATATATATATATATATATATATATATATATATATATATATATATATATATATATATATATATATATATATATAGACACACACACACACACACACGCTTTGCACTACGTGGCCACGTAAAGTTAGATTCTAAATAAACATGTTTTGGGGGCTTAGCCCCTCTCCTGCAAAATAAAATAAAATAAAATAAAGCAATAATAATAATAAGAAATGATCCTATCTCGATATCTAGCTTGTGCCACTTTGTACTTAGCTTTTGTGTGATAAGCATGATATAACATTAATGCTCGACTTGTGCAGTTGTGTTTCTTGCTCATATTAGATTTATTGCACATGAATCCAGTTTCATATCTTCTAGGTCTATGCTTTATGACCTCCATAACGTTCATTTTCTTGGATGGCGTGTTCATGTCAGTATGTCACCATGGTTGGGACTTGGACCTTCTGTTCTCCAAGTCGGGAGATCGGTGGTTCTTCAAGATAAGTTCGTTGTTTAAAACAAAAGATATTTACTTAATTACTCTTATTGGGTGTTCAAGATAAGTTCTCACCCATAAATTGCATTTTATACATATGTTGTTATATTAGCTACACATAGAATGCCTTGAAACAGATTTAAGTACACCAATAAACCCAGCTACGAACATCCAATTTAGGCCATGTTGGCACTGAAGCTGAAGGGGCTGTCTAAAATATTACATGGGAACTCTTGTCGACAACTAAAAAGGAAAGCCTCCTGAGCACTCCACAGAAGAAGGAATGTGCGCTGCTGTAACCTGTTCCAGGCCACAGAAGCCATATGTCCATCTCACACGAATTGAACACCGGAACATAGTTACATGGGAACTCTTGGGGACAACTATAATAAGTGGGTAACAAATGTCATTTACAAAAGCAGCTTCCTTTCTCAAACTGGCATGTTAATGCCTTGCACCAAAATGAAAGGAGCATTTAACAAAATATAATTTCCCCTGAATGTGCCGGCATTCCAAGATGCCAAACTACACTAAATCACCCAAAAAGTACAGCTAACAGGTTACGACCACTGCTTCAAAATGTAGAGGGAAGGGGAGATATTGAGAGAATCCCATGTCCATGCACAAGCGCTCTTTAACTGTTTAGGGTAGATAAAACGCTTCCACCAGCAGTCGGAATGACCACCTCCCAGCCAGGCCCCTTCAGTGGAAACAAAGGTTTCTCCATATCGGTATCCTTGTCCTGATTCGGGCAGTTAATCAAATCACTACGATCCAGCACCTTGCTCAAATCCTCATCACTGATGTCCGTCTGCACCATCTTATCTTCAGCATCTTCCTCCTCGCGGAGCAATGCGAGCAGATCTTCCTCCTGTAATAGCATATTTCAACGTTGAAGCATGTCAAACATGATGCTTCCAAACGAAAAGGAATCGGACAAAGCTCAAATGACAACTCAGATAGCCAGACACAATCAAAGGGTAGAAATGAGGCAATTAAAAGAATGAATATAAAAAACTAGATGAATTCAGAATATACGAGATGACTTTTAGACGTATTACACTAAAAATTACTCAACACAATGAACTGAAAAGAGTAACATCTCGTTCAATGGGCAAGCTATGCTGAAATCCTGAGATAAAAAGCAACAAGCAACTTAACAAAAACTGTGGGAAGAGATCAACTCTTTCTTAGAAAGGCCAATCATTTACCACTGATTCATCAAAGGCCTTGTGAGTCATGATTCATGAAACTAGAGAAACATATCAAGTAAGACCAAACTGCTTGAGACATCTGCTCCTGTGGCCAAACTTAACTCTATACGAGTCATTTTGTCACTTGCAGCTAAGCAAAAATGCCGAAATAATGTCCTTAGGAAGAAAAATATCTACACCATCGAGAAGAAATGTGCTGAGACTGTCAAAATTTGTTGACGCAGAGCATATTTTGAACTGCATACATTAAATAGGCCAAACAAATCATATCAATCAGATACCTCCATGGCATCATTCTTCATCCTTTCTTGCTTGAATTGCCCCTTGCCAATAACTACATGTTCAAGCTTGAGTTTACTGAAAGCCCTTTTCAGAATACGACCCTGCCAACAAGAAACCTTAAGCTTCTCTAAGAGAGGAATAATAATTCATAGGACATGCTCAGAAAAGCACCTCCACAGACTGTGCAGTGGCAAGCCTATAGACATGAACAGGCTTTGTTTGACCAATCCTGTGACAACGATCCATCGCCTGCAAATCCATTTGGGGGTTCTGGCAACAGATACAGTACAATATGATCAGTTTAGAAGTATGATAAGAAACAAAAACCCAAGAATAGAGAAAAGCCCTACCCAATCACTGTCATAAAGAATACAAGTGTCAGCAGAAGTAAGGTTTATCCCCAAGCCTCCAGCCCTTGTGCTAAGAAGAAATATTCTGTAGTTGCTATTTTCATCATTGAACTCTTGTATCTGCCGATGCAGGTAATTTCTGATCAGATAGATGTATTCTACGCAGCAATATCTTTTCTAACCTCCTAGTATAAGAGGCAAAGATAAAGAGAGTGACATCTGAAGGTTAAACTGGAAAGGTTGCTGCAAATTCTAGTGGAAAGTTAAAACGCAAAAGTTGATGCAACAAGCTGAAAATGTATGAGCACGATGTCTGAATAACGTTGACTGCAAAGCACCAACCTGTCTCTTCCTGTCATCAAGTTTAACACTGCCATCAATTCTGCATACTTCATATCCCTTCTCACTGAAGTAGTAATCCATTATGTCCAGAATTTTCGTCCACTGTGAGAATATCAGAACCTGAGAGGATGAACCATTAGATTACAGAGAAAACGCGAGAGTAAGCTTAATGCACCACTTGCATGCATACGGTACTAGTCCAATACGACACATAAGGCTTACTTTATGCTTCTGGGCTAAAAGCTGAGTCAACAGTCTGTCTAGCAAGCGAAATTTGCCACATTGCCCAACTATCTGTTCTAAGGGAGGATAGAAATCTGCCAGATAAACATCATGAGAAGGTCACAATTCATAGAAATTCAATACAAACCTTATTTCCACATTTTGACCATTGTGTCACTCACATGACCCGTCAAAATCAGACTCCAAGAGATCAGGATGGTTGCAATTTTTGCGAAGTTGAACCATTAAATTGTTGAGCTTTCCTTTCATTCCACGTGGTGCAGGACCTGAATTTCATAAAGGAAGCAATTAGACGCAAAGTCTGTGCATGGTAATGGCATGATAGGCCACATCGGCGTGTGGACTGAGATAAAGGCACAAAATTAATAACTTTGAACGAAACACTCCAGGTATCAAAAGGAAAGAGAGCACAAAATTAATAACTCGGAACAGAACACTCTACATATCAAAAGGAAAGAGAGCACCAACAACATATATGTTGAACACCACCAATCTTGCCATTAAAACAAAACTCAGCAACAAAATATTTTCATTCTTTTTTCAACATAGTTAAGACATCAAAATGCTGTTAAATCTAGCCCTCAAATATAAAACAATGTGATGCCAAAGATAAAAGATTGTATTATGATGTAACATAAAGCATAATAACATGAAACAAAAATGTAATACGCTATATGACTATACAGTTGCTGTCAATGTACAACTGTTCCCTGATTTACACAAAAAATAGGATGGCAAGATATACTCCTCTATGGTCTCACCCATATGATAGATTAAATGACGTCTCATAGAGATATCAACCAAGCAATATCAACTACTCACTCAAACTCCATGCAGAGACACTTAAGGGTCACCAATAGTACCACCACTTGTGCAACAATATTGGCCAAACCCAGCAACTACCATATCATCATATTCTATCAGCTAACTTATATATTTGATTTGATCGGGATCTCGCATGTTCCATAATAGTCACATCATCAATAACTGACTAAGTGACAAACTGAAAACCCAAATAGCAGTGTCTCTGTTTCCTATACCTAAAGCTACAGCCTAGCGCTTCAGCGGGAATCCCAGAAAATTTAACCTCTTAGTATCTAAAAGACGATAAAATAAAGATGAGTGATGAGATTATAATCATCAGAACATTCTGCCGGTAGAAGCAAAAGCACATCAACCTCAACCCTCAAGCAAGAAGTGTCTTCAGGTATGCTTACAATATGAGTCAATTATCCACACAAATCCTAATTAAATCAACACAAGATGGTTTTTAAAACACCAAAAAAAAAAAAAAAGAAGCAGAAGAAGAAGAAGAAGAAGGGGGGAGGAGCGAGGTAAAGGCCTAATACTTCCAAGAAAGCAAAGTCCGTAAACAGCAAGTACCAGGAAATATGAAACCTTACCACAATTAGTAGTTTCCAGTAAATGATTTTCCAAAGTTCTATTGATTAAGTGATCCTGAAAGTTCCTTTGATGCTCTGTCATAGTAGCATATAAAATAATCTCCTTTTTGCGGGGCAGCATTTGTTCAACATCTGATTTCATTCTTCGAAGCAAGAATGGACGCAATATAGCATGGAGCTTGGCCACCACCTACAAACCAAGCACACCATACATATCAAAAGCGAAGGATAAAAGAGTTCATAGCATTCGTTCGACAACATTGCACAGATACATACTTGAACCCTCCTTTTCTCCTCCATTTCCTCTTTCAAAGCTTCATTACTACACCTTCCTGACAGATCAAACCTGTAAATAATGTAATAACATAATTAAATGATAAAAGCAACAGCAACGTCACCAAAATCATAATGAGATCACGCAGCACATTAGAAAGTGCTTAAGAACATTCTTGGCTTTTGACTTTATATTATTGGAGTTGGGCTTTCGAAAATCTTGCAACAACCAATGCTAGATGAAAGGGTTAGTCTACGAAAGGTCAGCATAATACATGATAGATGTCTGCTGCTATGCCTGTCAATACATCTGCAAGTTGACATGATTACATCGATTGAAAAACTGCCTAATAACTGTATTTCACCTCCATAGTATGGTGAGGGCCTCTTATAATCAGACCAGTGATGATTACAGAAAAGCCAGAACAGGGGTTTAGAGGGTGCAAATACAAAGTCTTGGCTGGAAGAAGTCAACAGTATGGTCATCCGAGTATCAAAATCAATTTTCATTCCTATCATTCTCATATTATTTCAGAGTTAGCTCTATAGCTATCACAGGATCTCAGGGCAATGATAACTTGAAGACTGGCTGGAAACTTCCGGGAGTACATCACAGTTTTGCAGGTTTGGTATGAAACCACAAGTAGAGATCAAAGGACAAGAAAACCAGGAACATTTTCGACTGATAAAAAAACCATACGTAACAGAAGCAAGGATTCATAATTCTCAAAATGAAGTTGAGACAACTATGTCTGATAATTGATTTTGGGGTGGGAGGGGGGGAGAATGGAAACAAAACATATAAGCAACAGACCAAGACTCGAATTCCTGATGAGAGGAGAATATGTCTGGCAAGATGAAGTTCAACAGTGACCATAGCTCTGCCAAGTTATTCTGCAGTGGTGTTCCAGTCAACAGAAGCTTGTTCTCAATGGGTAAAAGCTTCAGCTCTCTCAGCAATTTGCAATTCGCATTTTTCAGGCGATGACCCTACAAAAAAAGAAATGTAAAGAAAAATATCAGAGTCCAGCACTTGGAAAGTAAAGATACCGAACAGAAGGAAGAAACTACAATGGTCAGCCTGTGCTGCTGGTCCATACTTATAGTTTACCTCATCAACAACAACATATTTCCATTTATAATGCCTCAAGCATCTCCTCGAATCATTCATAGCAACCTCATAGGAAGTAACGATTATTGGAAAGTTTGGACCAATGGTTTTGGGCATGTATTTTAGTCTTATCTCATTCCTTTGTTTCCTGTCCCCGTGATAAATTATAGCTTTCACTGATGGAGCAAACCTGCAATATCAACAGATGTTACGTCAAGAATACCCAGGATGGCTGGACGAGAATGATCCATTACAAGTTCTATTACCACTTACCTAGAAATTTCGTTCACCCAATTTGACAGAGTAGAAAGAGGAGCAATCACCATGTATGGCCCATCCAAACCCTTCCCTTTTAAATGTGCCAGAAACCCAATAGTTTGAATAGTCTTTCCAAGTCCCATTTGGTCAGCAAGAATTCCATTCAGACCATTTTGCCATAGAGAGATAAGCCACTTAACTCCTTTGATCTGGTAGGGTTTCAACTTCCCACCAGTTAAGAGGGGTATGAGTTCAGACTGCTCTTTTGCAACTCGCTCCTCCTCAGTCAGCTCAGCATCTTCAGCAGATGTACCCTCCTGAGACCTAGTCAACATCGCTGCAACTGCTCGTTTTGCTTTCCTCTACAAGAACATAAGACCATCCAGAGGCTTAAAACAACACATCATGTCGACAACACATACCAGAAAAACCAGGGTACCCATGGTAATACCACAGAAAACTTTTTAAACAACTACTTTTTCTTTGGTATTACAGATAATGTAAATGTAATCAGTCTGGTACAAGATCAAGCACATGTCAGCGGCAAGCAAGCTTTGGCAAGGAATTCCTACTAAACAGTTCAAATCAGCAGCAATACAACACAAAATAAAGACTTTCATGAGCCTACAAGCAAGCAGATACAGACAACAGGCCAAGCTTGTTTCCACAGCGAGTCTGACAGAGCGCACGCACGGGAAGGGCATGAGAGATTAGCTCAAAAAACTAAGAAGCCCAAATACCATATTATGATAGGAAAGTTAGAAACAATTTTCAAACAAAATCCCAAATGTAATAAGCTCCTAAATTGCCAAAAAATTCAAGCAGCTTACATCATTGTATTGTGCAGAAGCTTTCCTTTTTCTACCCCGTCCTTTCTTTTTCTCCTCAGTGGGTTCCTCTTGTTTTTCCTCCACTCCATTCTGCCATCACAAATCCATGATTGAGCAAAAGATATACACAAACCGGAAAATTGATTCATGCAAAAGCAGTACGAGAGTCGTACCAATGTAATGTCATCCATCTTTTCCAGCAGAAATTCAGAGTAGAGCTGAGTTTGTGTTAATAGTTCATCTAACTTAGAAAACTGAAGGTCATTCAAATTGGCAGCATCTTCAGGCAATTTCTCCCTCTCAGCATCTTCTTCCTTAACCCTAGCTTCAAGCAACTTCTCTTCTTCTTCTGCCATTTCTTTTGATATGAGAGTAGAATCGCCATTTTTGGCATCAGCAAGCACATCATCCTCCGACTTCACTTCAAGCTCTTCCTTAACAACATCCTGCCAAAGAATTAGAAACCCCAATTTCAAATATGAAAGCTTAGCCTGGGTGTCCCAAAACAACAACAACAACAACAAACCGAGATACTGCAAACAAACCTCTTCTTCGAGTACCGAAGTGGGAGAATCAGCGGAAGGATCAACCTTCGTCCCGTTTTCGTCTACCATTTTCGAACCCTAAATTTTCTTCCCCCAAAAATCCTAGACCAAAAATTGCAGGAAAAATTGAAAATCAAAATTACGGTTGAATGTAGGCGTAAACAAGCAACACATTCACATAAAAATGGAACTAAGAAGACAACCCAATCGCAAAGAAAATCAACAAAAACAGCAACAAAATTCAAAATTAGGGTTCAATTTTCAAACATCAACAAATATTCTTTCAAAAAAGGAAACTAAATGCAGTGATTTGAACACGAAAAAAGAGAAGAATTACACACCTTAGAAGAAGAATGCTTGGATTTTTTTTATTTTTTTTTTTTGAGTTTTGCCGCTAATTCTCCAAGAGAGAGAGAGAGTGAAAATGGAGAGACGCTGAAGAAAAAAGTGAAACACTGAACAAGGCCGCTGCCTACTGAGACTGACCACGCAGAACTACGGAAAATCACTAATTTAACAATGCGCCCATGCGGCTGTGGGCGGGAAATCGATGTGTGCTTTTACCGTTTTGCCCCCTGGATTTTGGCCTTTTTCGGTACTGTTTTGCTTTTGAAATTTTGAAATTGAAAGATTTGAGGGACCAACCTGTTAGGCAAGTGTTAAACATAATCCACTCCACAGCCTAAGGACCTGTTTTATTTCGCATTTTAGAGAGATATAAGGAGATATAAGAAACTGTAAGGAGATGCAAGGAGATGTAAGGAGCTGTAAGAAGATGTAAGAAACTGTAAGGAGGTGTAAAGATGGATGTAAGAAGTTGTTGAATTGTTGAAGAGTTGTATAGTATAATTTGTTTTACAATGAACGTTTTGGATGAAAAATAATAATATTACAATAATATGCTTATTAAAAATAAATAATTAATTAAGTTAATTACACAACAATAAAATATATTAATCCCCATAAATTTGGTGAATAAAATTTCGTCCAAGATTTTTTTTTATGAACATTAGTTTGATCAAATAAGCAAAGTGTAACCAAAAAAAACTTTTTTTAACAAAATTAAATACAACTCTTCAAATAAATTCCTATTTTAAGTAAATAATTTTAAATATAAATAAATGTATGGTCATCTATAATAATATATATTTCATGTCGAAACTCAAATATAATTTATGTCATTATATTATGTTTTTATGTTTATGTAAATGTTGTGTTCATAAGATATTTATAAATTTTGTATATTGGTAGTATCATTAAAAAAATATACATAGTTCTGTAACTAAATAAATGAATGTTATAGAAAATCTATGAGATGTAAGAAGATGTATGAAGATATAAGGAGATGTAAGGAGATGTAAGAAGATATAAGAAAATGTAAGAAGATGTAAGAAAATGTAAGGATTATGTTAAGGATGTAAAGAGTTGTAAGGAGATGTAAGCTCTTAGCTAAATCCTAAAACACGCAAAATAGAACAGGGCCTAAACCTAGTGGCAAACTTTGAAATGAGGGGGAATCATAATATTAATATGAGATTACATCGTTCTTTCGTCTAATTAAGATAAGATGTTCCTAACTAATGAAAAAGATTTCGAAATTAACAATCTAAGAGAATGTTGTGTTTTTTGAGCTAATACAATGCAGGATATGATAAATAAGAAATAATACATTTCACTAAAGAAAGACTTGTTCTACGATTTAGTTGTACAAATTGTTCCTCAATGAACTCCCTCATACGTTCATTATACTTTGCACTGTCTTTATTATTTATAGACATGATGCATTGTGTTTTAGAGTCTGAACATTTACATTTCAGTTTTATTACTTGTTTGAACATTTAATATTTTAGTTTTACTCAAAAAGTAATTGTTAATTTAACTCGAGAACTTTTTGGGGGTATGGGAAAGGATTTAACCAATCATAAACAAATTGCCCATTTCACGAACGCATGATGTTCGGTTTTATGGCCCAAAATCTCGAGTATCGGTACGGAGAGCCCATGCTGCACAAACACGGGTGTGCCAAGATGAAGAGCCGAAGACGGAGCAAACAGCAAAGTGGCACGGTCGTGCCCCGGCCAATTTTTTGCCGCCTTGTTTTGGCGGCCAGGGTTTGGCGTTAAGGGTGTTTTCTCTGCGGCGGTTAGGGTTTTTTTCAATGGGGGAAAACCCTACTGTTTAGACCTTATATAAAGAGGGTCAGGTCTAGGATCTAAAATAACTCCAGTACTCATAAACACATTGAGAGGTAGAAGTACTTTGCGAGAGATTACAATAGAGAGAGATTATAAGTCTGCTCTTAGATCGAATCACAGAAGTGATTGTGATCGTGGTGTACTTTCCTGCTCATAGTGGATTGTTTTGGTGCTGTCACCGTCCGTGGTTTTTCCCACATTGGGCTTTCCACGTTAAATTCCTGTGTTCTTGTTCTCTTCCTATTATTCTGTTGTTTTGTTGATTGAATTTCTGATTTTCTATTGCATCCTATCGCGTCCGCTATACTGTTACTCTGATATTAATCCTAACAAGTGGTATCAGAGCTTTGGTTATAGGATGTCTTCTATCATGAGGGTAGATATTCAGAAGTTCGACGGAGAAATTAGTTTTAATCTCTGGAAGGTGCAGATGAGAGCGGTTCTCATCCAGCACGGGTTGTGGAATGTCCTGAAGGGACCTCATGTCAAACCCGAAAAGACAACAGATGAGCAATGGGCTGAAGAACAGAAGAAGCGGCGTGGGTCGCTGACGGAGGACGAATGGGAGGAACTGGAACTGAAAGCGGTTTCAGCCATACAGTTGTGTTTGGTACCACATGTCCTGCGAAAGGTGCTTGATAAGACAACTGCGGTGGATCTTTGGGCTCGGCTGGAGGAACTCTACATGACGAAGAGTCT
Organism: Carnegiea gigantea; assembly: GCA_029747015.1. NCBI lineage: Eukaryota > Viridiplantae > Streptophyta > Magnoliopsida > Caryophyllales > Cactaceae > Carnegiea > Carnegiea gigantea. Next base: position 1,035,143 of record JAKOGI010000007.1, read on the forward strand.
CGCCAACAAGATCCGTTTGAAGGAAAGGTTGTATACCTTTCGTATGGCTGAAGGTACCCCTGTCCAAAAGCATTTGAATGAGTTTAACTCTATTCTTGTTGACTTGGAGAGTTTAGATGTGAAAATTGAGGATGAAGATAAGGCTATTTTGCTTGTTGTGTCGTTATTCCCTTCTTATAAACACTTTAAGGATATTATGCTATATAGTAATTCTAATATTATATCGTTTGAGGATGTTAAGTCAAACCTGTTGTCTAAGGAGAAGTTTGATCTTGACATTCATGCTAATTCTGTTGAGGGATTAGCAGTAAGGGGTACAACAACTGAAAAGGGGAACGGTAATAGGAGTAAGAACGTTCTAAGTCTAAAAATCCTCATACTGGTAAGACCTGCAATTACTGTGGTAAATTGGGTCATATTATTGCTAACTGCTGGAAACTGCAAAAGAAGAAGGACAAAGAGGAAGATAATTCTCAGGAACCTGCTGAAACTTCATTTGCTGAATCTGATTCTGATGGTGACGTTCTGTTTGCTACCTCTACTGAAGGAGGGAGCGATTCTGATTGGATTCTTGATTCTGGGTGTACCTATCATATGTGTCCTCACAATGACTGGTTTTCAACATATGATCCAGTTGACTCAACTGTTGTTCACATGGGCAATAATGCCCAATGTAATGTAACTGGAATCAGAACTGTTAAAATCAAGACCCATGATGGTGCTGTCAAGACTTTATCGAATGTTCGTCACGTTCCTGACTTGAAGCGTAACCTCATCTTGTTGGGCACCCTTGAATCCAAAGGGTGCAAATATTCAACTGAAGGTGGAGTTCTGAAGGTCTCAAAGGGCAGTAGGATTCTGCTGAAGGGTTTGAGGCAAAGAGGCCTCTATGTCTTGCAGGCATCTACTGTGGCAGGTTATATGAAGGAAAGTTTATATAAGTCATCTCCTAGAGCTAAGTTCAAGTATTACTTGGACTCAGTTGGCATTCGCAGTATTTGAGCGCCCTTCGGGGCATTGCCCCTTGGGAGGGGCATCACCCTTCGGGGTGCGATAACGGAGTCAGAAAGCAGTGATTGGAGATTTTGGTCAAAGGTGGAGATTGTTGGGTTTTATGGCCCAAAATCTCGAGTATCGGCACGGGGAGCCCACGCTGCACAGACACGGGCGTGCCAAGACGAAGAGTCGAAGACGGAGCAAACAGCAAAGTGGCACGGGGGTGCCGTGCCACATGGCACGGTCGTGCCATGTGGCACGGTGTGGCCATGCCACGTGGCACGGTCGTGCCCCGGCCAATTTTTTGCCGTCTTGTTTTGGCGGCTAGGGTTTGGCGTTAAGAGTGTTTTCTCTGCGGCGGCTAGGGTTTTTTTAAAGGGGGGAAAACTCTACTGTTTAGACCCTATATAAAGAGGGTCAGGCCTAGGATCTAAAATAACTCCAGTACTCATAAACACATTGAGAGGTAGAAGTACTTTGCGAGAGATTACAATAGAGAGAGATTGTAAGTCTGCTCTTAGATCGAATCACTGAGGTGATTGTGATCGTGGTGTATTTTCCTGCTCATAGTGGATTGTTTTGGTGTTGTTACCGTCCGTAGTTTTTCCCACATTGGGCTTTCCACGTTAAATTCCTGTGTTCTTGTTCTCTTCCTATTATTCTGTTGTTTTGTTGATTGAATTTCTGATTTTCTATTGCATCCTATCGCTTCCGCTATACTGTTACTCTGATATTAATCCTAACACATGAAAATAAGAAAAATACTCTTTGGTGCAGAACCTAAGCCACTTTACCAAGGCATTGAAGAAGAAGAAGAATTGATACATGCACAGCCATCTCTTTTACGACCTTACCCATCTAGAGGAGCAACATTCTTGGATTTACCCTTTAACCCATTACAAAACAGCAATACAATGAGAATGAGGGAGTCAATCACATACAAATACAATGGGATCAAATCGGTCCCTTAGTGGCCATCACTGGGTAAAAACTCCGATGGTCAATTTCCTACAATTTCATCTCCGTGGAATCGCTGGAGCTCGTAGAAGAAGGGTTCAAGCCATAGTCACTTGTCGAACCACCATATTCACTGCTTGCAAAGTCTTGAGTTGCAAATGCTATTTGTCTGAATTTCTTCATATCTGCACTATATGCACGAGTATCGTATTCTGAACTTGCATCCGATGAGTTATTGCCCGAGTTTTGTCTCCCTTCGTTCAAGTCTTCAAGTGATACATCTCCTTCTAGTACTCGAACAATCTGTGGTTTCATCATTTATCATTGTTCAGAACCATCTCAACCAAAAGTTTAAGTTGATGGTTTATAGCCCAATAATAGGTTTATATTATAACACGTCCCCTCACGCGAATGCCCTTTCGGCTTGAAGCGTGGCTGTTGCAAAAGCTTCCCTTACCTTGCACAATAAATCAATATGGGGGCTGCTGAAATTCGAACTTTAGACCTCTTAATTAAAAAGGCTCTGATATCATGTTGAGAATCAGAACTATTCCAACCAAAAGTTAAAACTAATAGTTAAGGGCCCGAGAATAAATTTGTACTCTAACAATCATGATTAGGCTAGGGTTTAAGGGATAACAAATACCTGACTCATCTTAGGCCGCTTTTTAGCAGAATGACGAATAGAGGCTGCAGCACAAGCCACCATTCGTTGCATTTCTTGAGGATTATAGTTTCCCTCTAGTCTTGGATCGACCAATGCATCATAGTTGCCTGTTTCTAATGCTTTTGTAAGGAGTGGCCTTGACTGAAAATAATAATCAAGACACACAACCTCGAGTCATCAATTTAAGCTTAGACTATGTAAAATTGCATAGCAAGGGCTGATAAATATATGTCAATAATTTCATGGGGCTCAAATGCTTACCCAATCAACCAGGCTATCTTCCATGTACTGCATGGTCGGATCCACTGGTCGGCGTCCTGTTATAAGCTCCAGCAGCATGACACCAAATGAAAAAACATCGGACTTTTCTGTTAGCTTACCACTTGAAGCATACTCTGGAGCCAAATACCTGCAATTTAATTTGTTACAAGTTCAATATCTTTTTTTCAAACTTCTCAAATAAAATAAAGATAAGTCATTTTGGCATCACTCACCCAAATGTTCCCATCACACGAGTTGAGACATGTGTATTTGTGTCAGTGGTAAGCTTAGCTAATCCAAAATCAGCAACCTAAATAATACAAATCACATGATCATTTGTCGTGCTTACGGAAAATAATGAGAGAAATTTAAAATTTAGTAACTAGTGGCTATTGAACCAAAAAATATTGTGATGGGAGAACATAAACATACCATAGCTTCAAAATGATCATCTAGAAGGATATTAGAAGCTTTAATGTCACGATGGATAATCCTCGGGTGACCTGGATATTACATTTATAAGAAAGTAAATGAATGACAACAGAGTGATCTTAATTATCCAATACAAAAGAATCATGACATGATATTTATCCAAGGATAGTTGAATACAAGTAGTGCTAAAGATAAGGGGAAATAAACTAAGAAAAAACTTACAATCTTCATGGAGGTAAGCAAGCCCTTTTGCAGATCCAAGAGCAATACGAAGCCTAGTTGGAAAATCCAATACTGATTCACGTTTTTCTATCAATAGAATTCAAGACAATATACATGCACAATTAATTCGAGTTGTGTGAAGATGCAATAAAACAATTCAAACAAAAATTGAGTTCGTTTCATAATTGAAACCATCTCACATCTTCAAGTGCGAGACCGTTTCGTGCATGGAACATATTCTTTTCAACTTATCATAAGTAATCGCGATCATCAGTATTCAACACTGATTAACACTTAGTTTTATTTTTTAGTTATAATTCCAACTCATAATCAGTAGTTATCAGCATAGATAAGCAACAAGTTGTTTATGATATATTGATGGGGGAAAAAGTTGCAAGCCGAAAAATTAATCAAGAATAATTGACGTAAAATTAGCTTACTATGAAGATGGTACTCCAAAGTGTTATTGGGGAGAAACTCATAGACCAACATTCTTTGTCCTTGGGCAATGCAATAGCCAACCAAGGAGACAAGATGGCGATGATGAACACGGCTAATAATCTCAACTTCAGCGTGGAATTCTCTTTCACCTTGACCGCTACCAGACTTGAGGCGTTTAACCGCGATGACTTTGCCATCAGGCAACACACCCTTGTGCACATATCCGAACCCACCTTGTCCTAACATGTTCGCTTGATCGAACCCATTTGTGGCCGCAGCTAGCTCTTCGTACGTGAATGTGCTCTTGTTACTGAGACCTAACCCGAACCCACCCGGGGATACACCCTGGTTTGGATTCATATGATGAGGTCCAGAGTGCTGGCCACTGTAAGCCTCACTGCTTCCCATGGGTGGTCCTGGAGAAGGAGTTATGCTCATTCCATGATTTTGAGGTGATTGCCAATACTGAGTACCTTTGCCTAGCAAATGATTAGTAATATAGTGCAAAACCAAAATCTCCTTGCATCAGTAATTTTTCAAGTGTGATTGAATAGAGGAAAAGTGTTATCACTCATAAATTGGGTAAATCACATTTTTATTCATGATCTATTTTAAGATCTGATCATCAAATTTTCAATAGTTAAAATCAATTTATAACCTGTAGTTTTTAAGGATTTGTTAACTATGCCGATGGGTCCAATTGACACCATAATGAGCTCAACAATATAAACAAATTAGTAATATGTGTGTACTTTTTTAGTTGTGAAAAATCACTGATGAAAAGACATTTAACAATATCTTGTGACAAGACGAGTATCATCATTCTTTTATTTTCAAAATTTAATGCATAATAATATAGTTTAAGTAAGTGTCTTGTAATAAGACATTTGTTAATTTTCTAAAAATAAAACGTGCACATTACCTGGAGGGTTAGTGGCGCCTTCCCAGCCATATGAAGACATGCTTGGAGAGGTCGTGTTCTTCTTCTTCCTCCTCTTCTTTCTTAAGCATATAACGACAACTGCCAACAAAAGCAACAACAAACATGCTGCCACCACCGCTGCTATAATCCCAACTGGAGGAGATGATGACGATTCAGAGGAGGAGGAGAACGATGAAGATGATGAGAATGGAGGACCGCCACCACGTCCATGATTCGCCAATGATGGCGGCGATGAAGAAGATGGTCGGTTGTTGCTAATTGGGCTCGTCGGAGATGAAAATAATGGAGTTGATGATGTCGTCGTTGTGGGAACGGCGCCGGGTGGGGCCGGCACACTTAGAATTCCATTACTTCCCGGTGAAGTAGATGGGCTCCGCTGCACCGTAGGGGACGTTGAGTTTTGTGAGCTGTCATTGTTGCCGCCATCGCCGCTATTAACATTGTTGGCAGGAGTTGGCGGGGACGGTGATTGTTCTGAAGAGGGAGGTGAAGGTGATGCTGACGATGGCGGCGGTGATATTGGCGGTGAAGTTGGCGGTGAGGACCCCGATGAGCTAGTATCTGTTGGCGGTGGTGAAGTTGAGGTGGGTGAACTAGGTGAGCTATCATCGGGTGGCGATGAAGACGAAGATTTATCATTGCTGTTGTTGTTATCATTATTGGAATTCATGTTTTCATTGTCATTGTTGTTGCTTTGGGGTGGCGGCAACGGTGGTGGAGAAGAGGGGGGTGGTGGCGAAGAGTTCTTAGGAGGTGGTGGTGGAGATTGTGAGTTAGAATCAGAATCAGAATAAGAAGCAGAGAGAGGTGGTGGTGATTGTGATGCCGATGGTGGCGACTCTACTTCCTCCTTTGAGTATGACGCTGGTGATTTCTCCGGAGCTTTAGAATTAGAATTTGAATTTGAGTTTGAATTCGAATTTGAATTCAAATTCGAACTTGACGTTGAATTTCCGTTCATTGTTGTGACCTCCTAAATTTATGTTCCGATGCAAATTAACAATACTTTCACATGAAATAGTTGTTTGTGAAATTGGAAAACTTCGACCCTTGGCCTCCTTCCTTTACTCACCTTTTTGCTTTAGAGCCCTATATCCTCATTCAAGATAAGAAAATTATCAGATCACAAAACATATCAGAAAGGTTTTTTTTGAAAATATTAGATCCTCTAAATTATTATGTATCATCCCTAGTTTCTAGAACATATTTCCATCATCTAAAAATTCTTATGCAAATTCTACTACATTGATGTGCCAAAAGAACCTTATGAGCATTAGGGCAAAAGGAGTTAGGGATAGAGACATACCTGGTGGAAGAAGGCCAGGCTTGAAAGTTTAGGTCAAAGGGGAGAGAAGCAAAAGTTGCGTCGGAAAGTCGATGCCATGATCGATAGAAGCCCGGCCCTTCCCCCGGCCCTGACCTTCCAATCCACGAGAACACCCCTACAAACAAGGTTCCCTTGTTATCTCTCTCTTGGGTCCACCTTATTTGGCCTTCTCTTTCTCTTTCCTACGTGGAGTCAACGGCTCCTCTTAATTTTAGGCTATGTTATTGACCTGGTCTTCGCATTTGTTACTCATTTGTCTTCTGTCCAAAACAACTTCCTCACAAATAACAATGCCAACTTTGATCCATTCGGCAAGTTTGCACATAGTTGCCAATCTATTAATTTGCAAAGAAGACGACTAATCTTGGTAAGCTGATTTGATTTATTTACTTTATTTTTTCTTGTATTTAGCCATGTAACGAAGTTGCTCGAAAGCAACTCGCCATATATCAGTACGCGCTCCTAACCCCCTAATTTTTGAGTTGTTTTTTTAATTATTGTTTTAGAAATTTAAAGTCTAATGTTAGTCCCGAAAACTCACCTCCACTAGTCAGCTTTGTCAAGTCTATCTTTCTCATCCCCCCTTCTTACTCCTAGTCTCATGCCACTGCCGACCATCCGCCCTGATGCTATCCACGCAGTCTCTCCTAGTTTAGCTAGCATTCACTGTTCAAATATTCAGTTGGTATGATAGGAAGACGCATCTTATTGCTTTAATAAGTAGATGGAATAAGTTCGAATGGGAAAAAAAATAATACAAAATTATTGTAGTAGAAAGCATATCGATTTTGATCAGATTAAATATGATTCAGATCCAATCCGACTTAGATCGGATACGAAGATTCCCCCTACACGTTGGATTTGATTCAGATTGAATTGGCGAATCCAAAACTTAATTGGATTTAAATTCAGATATTCAAATATTCAATCCGAATCCAATCTGTTACCAACCCTACACTTGTCGCTGGCACGAACCCATTGGAGTGGTCCACCAATCTTATCTACCTCAAGCCTGGTGAAAAGGAGCTTGGTTCTATTTTATCATAATAATAATGAGTAGTGATATATGTCTTGTTACAAGATACTCTTAAATGTCTTGTTACAAGATACTTGCGTCATCATAATTAACATATTTTATGATTTAAAATTACAAATTTTATGGTTACTCTTAATTATGAATTGCTAACCTTGAATATTGCGGCTATGTCAATAAAATATTAAATGATACCCTAATCGAATTAACCCCATCCCCCAGTTTATATGATACTTATTTTAGAAATGTGATAAATTATGAATAAAAAGATAATTTTATATAATTTATAAATTGCAATATGTTTATGCTATTCGATCCTACCTTTTTTTCAATTTAAACATAATAGTATGATTTTTAAGTCAAAACAAGACACTTATAAAGTGTCTTGTGGCAAGACACTTATTATTTTACAATAATAATAATAATAATAATAATAATAATAATAATAATAATAATCCATACATCCCCTCAAGAATATGCAAGTTGGGAGTAAAATAATAATATTTTTCTTATATAAAAAACAAAAGCCTTGCACCAAAAAAAATCAATAGCCAAGGGGTAAAAAGATAATCTAATAAGTTGAGGAACAAAAAATCCATTTACCTATATATCGAGGGATATAGACATATAGTAGTAACAGTAGTAGTAGCAGTAGTAGTAGTAATAATAATAATAATAATAATAATACCAGCTGCGATTAACAGTAAATGAAAAGCTGCAAATCATGACTTATCAATTATCATGACTCTTAATTGTGGTAACTGAGAAGATGAAATGTTTAAACCAAGCGGCAAGAGAACTTGATATCTAAATCTTTATACTGGAAGCCAGATATCCTGATATATACTTATTAAAATCTTCATTGTCCACTACACGCAACGCATAAACCAACCTGAACCAAGGAGGGCATGAAACTAACAGCTAATAATGTTTGAAAGCAATCTGGGTAGAAACTGCCCAAAAATCTAAACATCCCTGTAAGAAACTCCAGTTTCTGGATCCTGAGAGTCGATTTAGTAATATAAGATCATATAAGGCACACAAGGCTGTTTACATAAGGGAAGACAGCACAGCCAGAACTGATATCGGCGTTCTCAGACAGTGTTGTGGTCTCACTGGTTTTGAGATTATGAGAAAACACCCTTTTTCCGAATTGAAACACAATCACATTATCCCATGTGAGCAAAACTCGTGGCTGAGCAGACCCCTCAACTTGGACGTCTGTAGCTTTCAACTGAACCTGGTGCTTTGTTTCCCATGCACGCATCTTGGAATTCATCGGCATTGTATTAGCATATATGGCCTGCAATACATTCACGGTTATGGCCAGACCACCCATAGACGCCAAGCAGAGCTTCCCATCCATCTCACCCAAGGATGATCCAGAGCCAAATGTTCCATAAGCATATGTACTATAACATCCATATATATCCACAGCACGCTCTCTCTTCAGATCAAAACTAGTAACCTTCCCATAATGATTCGTTGGCCAATAAGCAACACCATTTATACAGAGCCCTCTGTCAAAACAAAGGCTTGCTTTCGAAAAGAACATCTCCCCGGGAACTTTCCAGGAGTCCTGTGCAGAAGAGTAAATCTCAAATTCATACGCTTCCTCAATGTCAGTTGAGGGGAAAAGGCACACCACTTTATATTCAGCAACAAAATTCAGCAAGGATGGCTCAAAAACAAGCACAGTCGCAGGATTAGATCCATGGCTGGCAGCAGGCTTGGGAAGTTTCTTCCACTGCTTGTTAACAGGATTGCAAACATAGTATGCCCTGTCCTCAGTGCGGCCTTGGCAGCAAAGCAGTCCATTACAGGAGGCCCTCACATCAACTGGCTCAGGTAAGAACTTCAGTTCAGGATCAGGCACACCATAAGCCATTTGGTTGAGGGAAAGGAAGGAGGGTGGGCTTCCTGGTGACTGAAGAAAGAGGCCTGAGGCAGATCGGAAAGAGATTGATTGGTTGTGAATGAAGAAGGGGCTCGATATCTGAAGTTTCCAGTCCCTGCAGACAGTAAGGGACCTGCGAAGAGTTTTTGCAGGGAGATAACGGAGGGCATACTCCCTTATGATCTCCTTGAGGTCCATGTAGATGTTATTGTTGATCTTGCTCATGTTCTTGGAAGATTTACCCAGCCTTTTTCCTCGCTCCATCCTGGCCAAACAGGAAACTATTAAGTTCTGATCAAAGTTCCAAAAAAGTGCCATACAGGAATCTGCAGTGTTAATGAGCTCGTTCTTCATACCCGCCAAGCTTTCCCTAAAAAATAATAAAACCCACTTGCCACTAACTTCGATTGATTATTAGCAACACATGAAAGAACAACCCTCTAATCAAACAATTGAATGCAAACTTGTAGAAAGGTTTGTCAACTTTCTCCAACAAATGGATTCATTTTAATGCACAATGCTCATCACTCCTAGTCCAGAATATAGTCCAAGGAAAACAAGCCTATCCCACAAAGCAGTGAGCCTAAGTATTAGAATATAGTCCAAAGCATTATGACAAGTGAGGATAAATGTATTTTTGACCCTCTATATTCCAAAGTGCAGTCATGTATGAAGAAGTAAGACTGCTTACATCTGAATCTCCCTACACCCCGCGAAAATAGAACCCACGCTGGGAAGAGTTGTTGTTGTTGTACCCGCTATATTCCAAAGCATTTTCACAAAATTTTTTATGTGAATCTCTTGGAATCAGTCTCTGGATCACGTAAGGGATGCTTGCAAAGTAAAGCTACCTACATCTAGATCTTCTAAGACCCCGAAAAAGCAGGATCCAGAGTAAGTTGTTGTATATTTGTTCGGTGGGTTATATCCGAACACAATAGGAAGGATAATCATCTGACGAGTATCCTACCGAAACTTGAATATATAAAAAGGTGGAAATTGAAGGCATTTTTACTCTAACAAGTTCATAAATAAAAAACAGACACCCCCCCCCCCCAAAAAAAAAAATCCATTCGCACTTTAATTTGTCCCCTAATATCTGCTAATGCTTAACGCAAATGCAATATACACACAATCACTGACAAAAAAAGTTCGATCCTCACCGGGACTAAACTCATTGAATTGAACAGTACAACAAAGAAAAAATCACAGCTAAACACGCTGATCACCACCCCCATAAATTCAAGAACAAACCCAGGAAAACCCTAATTTTAACAAAATTATTGCAGAATGCGGAAGGATCAACAACAGATAGTAATTAGGGTAGAGCTGAAAACGCAGACAATCATCAACTTCGAAGAGAGGACAATCAGTGGAACAGTCAACAAAGCAATGAAGAAGCAGAATACCTAGAAGACTTGAAATTGAGACGACGTTCAGTCAGCAAATTTGATTTCTTGCTCCACAAGATCTCCAACCCAGAGAAATTTCCGCAATCCCGCTCCTCCAAAGTTTCACAAAAAGGCCCTCTCGCATCTACGGTTTTCACTAGTGAGGTGTCTCTGTTTACTTTAATTTAATTAATACCGTCGGTGTTTTGAAGTTTAATTGTATGTTTGGATTGAGGGTTGAGAAAGTGAGGGGATGGGGATGAAGGTTAATAATTTTTTTTTTTTTGGTTTAAAAATATTAAATGAGGCGGAAAGACGGGGAGTTGAGGGAAATATTTCACCTGTATTCTCTCCATTTTATTCATTTTTATTCACCCCTAAAATGAGGACGAAAGCAGAAGAAGAGAAGATTTTTAATAGTTCTCTCTCATTCCGCTCCATCTCTTTTTCCAACATATCTAAACAAGGTGAGTGCAAATCACATTCCTTTCCTTTCTCTTCCCTCCATTACCTTCTCCTCTTTTCCCCTTCCTTCCCCTTCTCTATCTCAATCCAAACAATGTGTAAGGACAGGTTTGTCAGATAGTTTTTTGAAGTGTTTATTTTTATTATTGCCCTTGGGCTTCTAGTTCTTCTTTAATTAGCTTATTGATTGATGCTATCAATTATGTTCTAGTATACTATACTAGGTTTATATATGATACCCTTTTATAGTAACATATCTTAACAGGTTAATCATATTCTATTATTACTTATTATGATGATGATAATAATAATAATTGGATAGCTCTAACTCTCTCAGATATAGCAGCATTCCCATGAACTTGAATGTCCAGGTTCGCTGTGCTATCGAGATCATCACCATCATCAACATAGGCAGAGCTACATTGGGGCAAGCGAGTCAATTGATCCCCCAACTTTTTGAAGGAAAAAAATTAAATGTGGGATATTTTTGTGGACAAAAAATATATATATATTAATTCATTTAGATGCAATTCACAAAATCATGCTTGTTTGTGTGGTCGGTTGCCCCCTCCTTGTTCCAAGAGGTCACAGGTTCAATTCTTGCTAGTTGCTTCCAGGCCCTTTGCACGTTTTTTTTTTTTTTGAGTTTTGAAGATTTATTTTCCTACCCAGTGCCCACAACTGCCAGACCCCTCTCAGCCTCTCTGTTGCTCGCACAGTCGCACTCGCAGGCGCCAGCCCCTGCCCACTCTCTCTCTCACCCACTGACCGGCCGCCGGTGCCCCGCCGTCCACTGACCGGTTGCCGCCGCCGCCCGCCAGGCTAGCCGCCTCTACGCCTCCTCATCTCTCCTCCTAACTCCTAAATCTCAACTCCTCATTTGAGGTAATTCTCAAAAATACTCAATTTTTGTTTTTAATTTTGTTATTTTGTAAATATTATGCTTATTTTATTGATTTTAGTTAGATTTGTATTAAATAATTGATTAATTTAGTGAATTACTCATGATTCATGAATTGAAAAATGAGTATTTTAATCTAATTGTCTTATTGGTTGAAGATTTAAAATTGGGCTAATTTTATTTGTCTTCTTGGTTGAGGATTTTAAGTTGGTTCAAACAAAGAAGCATTTGAGCTTTCTCCACCTACATCAAGTTTTGAAGCTTGCATTGATTTTACCAGTTTCCATAGCAACTGTTGAAAGAGTGTTTTCTGCGATGAAGTTCATCAAGACCAAATTGCGGAACAAAATATCAGATGAATTTTTAATGTCCACTGTTGTTACTTATTTTGAGATTGATATTTTTAAAAGTCTCTCGAACGACGATATCATGCTTTACTTTTAAAATATGAGATCTCGTCGAGGACAACTTTCTTGAATGTAATAGCTGTGCATTTTATTTTTAGAACTATTAAAGTTTATATTATGTGTATTATTAATCTCGCTCCCCTTTGGTTTAAATCCTGGCTCTGTCCCTGATCATCAGTACAATAACGTTTTTGGGTGGAACTTCCCTGTATAAATAGGATGATATGATTTTCTGCATTACTGATAGGTCGAGGGATCATTTTGTCACTACGAGTTGATCGACATCTTTAAAAGCACAACAAATTATCTCTATTTCACAATCTTTTTTTCATCTAGACAAACTCACATTAGCGATGCTAGAAATTAGAGCAGAGAAAGCTTGATCCGATACAATAATACGATCCGAATTGGACCTGAAGTTATTGAAAGAAACACGAACCCGACACGATCCGAACCAATTTTGACCTGAAGTCGATACGATTTGACCGTTTAGCTTGAAAATATGTTATTTTTTAATTTGGAGTAAATCTAAAACTATTTTCAAGGCTGACACAAAATTGGCTCATTTATTAAATGGGTCGACCCAAACCGACCCTTACCCAGCTCTACGGGAAATAGTAGATTTTCGAACTTCTTGTTAGGTAACATGGCATAAAGATCTTGTGTACACAGCTGATACTTAGAAGGTGACAAATAAGATAGAGGGAGCAAAAATTTTTCCCACAAAAAGAACAAACCCTTACTAGGTAATATGACATAAAAATCTTATGTACGTAGCTGATACTTAGAAGGTGAAAGATAAACTAGAGAGTTGATGCACACACCAATAATGTACTCGTGAGTAACAGAGAGCATTAGCAAACAATGAGCTTTCTTTTTAAGACCAAGTCAGACATATGTTGATTTAATACGTTGTTTCACCGAACACTCAAGTCTGATGAAGTAGAGTTTTTTTTGTTTTTTTAAATATCAGATGAAGTAGAGTTTTGATCAAATTAAAATGTTAAATGTTATTCTAAATGTCATTGCTGAATAGGGCCTATATAGGATATAAAAGATGAAAGTAAAATTTTATTACCAAAATCATAGGTAGGGGCAAAAATTTACAACATTTATTTTGTTACATAATGATGAAATCTTGACAATTTACAAACTAAAATAAAACTAGCCAAAACACTCATCTCCAGGAAGAGGACCAGGGATGTAACCTTTCTCCAGAAACTGCAATCCAAACACCACCAGAATAGCTAGCAAAGACAAGTAAGACAACCCTTCAACTGCACCCAACAAGCCATAAGGCCCATTGGGCAGACCCGACCCGGTTCTGGCCTTGGTGTAGAGTGACCAGCCCACTATCCCAAACACAACCAGGTAGCTGACCCCTTCCAGAGCCCCAATGGACCCACCTGGTCCAGGTGGGAGCCCACAGCCAGTGGTCTTGAGGGTGTAGAGGGACCATCCGATCATCGGAGCCGAGATCAGGCCTCCGGCTATGGCTGCTTTTCCGGCGATCCCAATATCTTGCGTCTCATCCCTAGCTCCCTTTGCCATTGCAATGGTTGAGAATTTCGGCGAGTGTGGATAGTTCCTTGTGAATGTGCCATTTTGGGTCTTGGTATTGTGCTGAAGTGCACGTATGAGTGAAGTGGTTGATGCAGGGGAAAGTATCATATTTTAGCTGGAGAATTGATGTTGATGGGTTTGAAGCTAATGCTCAACAGTGGGAGTGTAAGAGATTCAGAGAAATAGAGAGATACATGTATGGTGCATTTGTGAGATCCACGAATCCTGGTTCTGGTGGAGACCTTATCCACAGCGACTAAAAATTAGAGGGCTGCAATATCACCTACATGAATATAAGAATTCTCGAGGTTTATTAGGCTTAGATTTTCGCATGGGGAGCCCAACTAAAAGGGCCATAGCTTTGGGCCTTGGGAGCCCAGCAGCTTCATATCGACAAATTTCGTTCTTTTCTTCTTTCTTTTTTTTGGGGGGGGGGGGGGGGAAGAGGACTATGAAAATAAACAGTGAGCTCGCAAAAATTTAAAAAAAGTTATTACATTGGTATCACAAGTCTAGAGATACCCGAAACTATGATATAATTTTGTAACACTCGGAAGGTTGACTAGTTAAACCAACCAAGGCCAACATGTACGACACAAGCCAAGGTTAAACATGTATGACGCTCTCAGAGTTACGGACTTGCGGTCCTAATGCATGTCACAAAATTCGGAAAATTATATTGTACTTCGGGAGTATCTCCCTAGAAAAACCAAAAAAGAAACAAGCAGAAAAAAAACACAAGAAAAAGTTATTTAAAAAAAAAAAATCACATCTAGGGCCAGAATTACAATGTAAGGATTGAAAAACTTCATGTCCCAATATGCCATGAAAGTCATACGTGCCAGTGGACTAAGCCAAGGAAGTCGATACAGGATACCAGGTATGGTATTTTCAAGGGAAAGGTACATAGACAATCTTGAAGGGAAGTCCTCCAAATCTATAGCACATGAAACTTCACCAATTGTACATTAGAGAGATCTGCAATTGTTGGGTTCTTAACATTCTAGTAATCTGATATAGGGAAATCATTCTGAATGAGAAGGAAAAACATTTCCTTCTATCAGATTTCTATAGCAAATTTGTCGATCTTGATGAATGAGAATCTAAACACTACACATACATGATTTGTCCCTGTGGTAATGACTATGACGACTTCATCACGAACAACCTGCAGACGCTGCAGCATTTTGCAATCTTCTCTGCAGGCTGAGCAAGCGAAACGGTGTCGCAGCCTAAGATGTTCGATAAATCGATCATTGTCAGCTGTTCCCCATCACGGTTGCTGTCTTCCTAATTTCTGCATGCTTCAGGCTCAATTCTCGTGAACCCTGTTCAGAAAGCAACAAAAAGGCACTCAGAATTCGTAGGAGTTATCAATGTTAGATTGACAGGCGGGGGAGGGGAAGGGACTCGGTCCTCTCCTCCCCAACAATGACACACCATATCTTACCAAAAATGTAGTTCTACAGTCATCATGCTGAGAACTAAAACAACAGGCTACCGTTTTCCTCACTTTGTAGTAGACATAAACATATTCACCTCTCGAACACCAAAAGAAAAAAAAAGAAAAAAAAGAAGCTCCTCTATGGCTCTTTCAGTGGAGAGAAATACGTCGACATTTCCAATCCACATAGGAGGGGATAGGATAGCCGCTATACAACTTATAATTTGGCCGTGTATATGTAATATGCATCAAAGGAGCCGAGCAAGACTGTCCTACATACACCGGCTTTTCAAAGAAATTATCACATCAGCAATGCTTTCATTGATATATAGCGAAATGACGAATAGAGTAGAACCCTCAGTCCATTGTGCAATGCTGATGCCCTCAATGGTTGCAGCCTGACAATTGATAACAAAATCCCAAGGTCAAACTAATATATACATAGTTTCCTCCTAACAAAGAAAGTAGGTGGGTCTATTGGCAACTGTCTTTCCATAGTTTTACCAAAGGCAGGCTGCTTGCATCTAAACCCCTCCGCCCAATTAGATACAACCTTGCCAACCAAGGCAGGGCTATATGAATAATAGGATGACGGTTCAAATCGCCCCCCCCCCCCAAAAGGGGAACAAAAAAAGAATATCAGCAACACCGAATTTTTAGGATTATAAAGTTCGTTTTGCAATCATTAGTCAAGCTATGATTTTTGTGACACTATAATACCAATCACGGAATGCTCCTTGGAAACATATTTACCCCAAGTGAAGTTTCAAAACACCAGTTTCCTAATACGAACAACTGAGCCATCGTGATAGAAACACAATAAATCGTTGGAACTGGCTATCTAAATCCAGTAACATCTCATCACAAGGACGATACAAGGAAAGAAAGAGACGATTGCAGCCCAATTGAACATACTTCCACTATACGCGAATTCCTGAACCCAAACCAGCTATTAGTCAATACTTTGGAAAACAACGTCAGATCCATCCCTACCAGTTGGAATCATGGATGAAATCTCCCGTGGGAAAAATAAAAGGTAGGTACATCCCAGAAATATTGAAATAGATAAACGCCAAATAAGAAATAACCAATACTCAGCAGAGGACAGGTGGGAGGGGCAAGTAACCTAGAGCCGTACTTTCAAGTTCTTCACTGAAGCAGGCATGCAAGAATTATATGGACTTAGTTATCAACAAAATCTTAATCTTCCATATCGAGCAGTGAATTCTTATATCCCAAAATTTAATGTCAGAATCTTTCAACTATGAAATCAAACGATTACATAAAAAGGCAGCTGCAAAAGCATACCACATTTAAAAATCCGTTTGCATAATAAAGGTTAAAAAAGTGCATGTGCCCATCACAGCACACTCTCTTCCTCGCCACAAGATTAAACTCTAGAGACTATATATGATACAAACTACAAAGTTGCCCTGCCCCCGCATTCATCAGCTTATCTGCCTTATCATCGATATAGTGCACCACATCAACATTGATCTTTTGTTTAGCAAAATCATGGCTTCAACTGGAAACGCAGGGAAATGAAGAAGATAGATCAAGATAGCAATAGGTCTAATTAAATATTTCATCAACCCCAACAGAGATAAAGTAATTGAGCTTTCCTTTCTTCTTTTCTGTTTTCTTTTTTTGTTTGGGGGGTGGGGGAGGGATTAGTAATTGAAACTTCAAAGGTCAAGAGCAATTAAGAAATGGTATTTAGGTGAAGTAACTGGGTGACTTCAAGCTGTATGAGTGGTTAATATCCAGCGAAGTACGATTAACATCACCGGTCATATTGCATCATCCCCACCCAGAACAGAATTAGGAGCTAAAACCTTGAGATTTATCTCCAGATTCACACCATTTGATGTTCCATCTTGCCTTTGTACACTAAGGTCACAGCCATTATTTCCTAACCCAGTTTGGAAATAAGGAATTCGGAGCTGAAATAGCATTAAGTAAACTCTAACCTCATTCCTCAATTTCAACAAATTGGACATTGATCCCAAGGATAGCATAATCCATTCAGGTCAGGACAGATTGCTGATATCTAATACTCCCCCCCCCCCCCCAAAAAAAAAGAAAACAAACTTCACCCCTATGTGGAAAAGAATGGCTGATAATTTCAGTGAGCTTTCAGATCCATTCGACACACTAGCCACATGCAACGACCCATGGATACCAGACAATGCGACAAATAAGCGAAATATAACAAGGAATATGAAACAAAGAGGCATCATGAAGCTCCCTTCACATGGCTATCCAGTAGGGTTTGATAAGGAATGCTATGCTATGCTTTAGACCTGATCTATTGTGTCCTTTAGGAAATTTATTTTACAGTATAGGCACTCACCGATGGGACGATTCCATTTTTCAGGAATTGATATAGGCCTACAGAGAGATCCCACCCACACATCTTAAATTCTTGATTGATTGACAATCTCTTCTCCATAACTAACCAAGCATACCCACATGAACAAAGAAAAAAGCTCAAAGCTGAAATCTGTAGCAAAGATCAAAACATGCAATCATATCTGGGGTACACATTATTGGAGTCTCTCTTTTCAGTAAAGGCCACAACTTCAATATTGGGATTCAATCCCATTGAAAACACAAACCATCCAGATCAAATTAGACCAAATCCTAATGGAATGTGAGCACATAACAAGAACCATATTTGAGGAACACATTTATTGGAATCCCTCTTTTCAGCAAAGACCAAAACTTCAGGATCGGGATTCCATCCCATTAGCTCAACAAAAGGCACACTGCCTACATCAAATTAAATCAAATCATAACACAATGTGAGCATATAACAACCGTAATTGGGGAACAAATTACTGGAACCCCTCTTTTCAGCAAAGGCCAAAACTTTAAGATTGGGATTCAATCCCATAAACCCACCAAAATGCAACCCACCCTAATCAAATTAAACCAACCAATCAAGATGGTACTTACCGTTAATTGGATAGGAGGGGGATCAAGATCCATAGAACGAATAGACATCTTAGCAATCTCAGAAATTGCAGCTTCACGAACCCCAGAAACATCACTAGTCATATCCTCATATGCAGCCTCGAATGCTTGCTGCCAGAATTTGGGCAATCTGATCCGTTTACTATTCGTGTAAACATCCCACATATACTTCACAACCTTTTCTCTCTCCTCCATTTCCTGAAAACCCCACCAAGAAAAAAACCAAAAAATATCAAAATCAACACAACCCCAGATCAAGAAATCCAGCAAAGATAGAAACTTGAGAGAGAGAAATGCACCAGAACATCAAGATCATCACCAAGGGGTGTATCAAGGTCATCGGAAAACCGGCTAAGATTACCGGCGGACCACCGGAGAGTGACGGTGCCGGTGAACATGGACCAAAATGCAAGGAGTAAAATTGCAGCCAATGCCCAGAACTTGTACCGGCCTTTACCGAATAACCCACCATCGGAGACGTCTTTCTTGGGTGCTGATGTTGCTGATAAGGTTGTGTTCGATGATGTTACTGCTGGGAGAGAATCATCATCCTTCATCATAATTAGCAGATTATTATTACTATCAAAGTGAGGGATTTGAGGGGGATTTTTGCTTTGCTAGTTGAATTTAAGTTTAATTTGGGGAAATTGGAGCATGATTTGGGTTGTTTGGACAAGAAGGGAGCTTGGAATGGTTGTACTAATGGTAGGAACTAGGACGGTTGATTTGAGGAGTGTGAAAAAGAGGGAAACGAGGATTGGGATTGAGCCGATAGCAGGAGTAACGATTCAATTAAAGGAGTAATGTAATGGGGTCAGGCAAGGAGGTGGGGGATGGCTTGGATTTGCATTTGATGTTCCCTTTCATTGATGAGGGACCAAAATTAAGGTTCTGCTTTGTTGGGTTTTTTACCCTCTTTTTTTTTGGTTTTTTTTTTGTTTTTGCTTTGTATTATTAGATATATTCCTTTTTCAATTGTTGGTTGGACAAACTGATGTCGAATGCAAATTACAAAAATTAGTTGTTAGATATAAGCCTTAATGTTAAACTAAAATTATTTAAAAAGATTGAAAAATATGTTAAATTATTTCATAAATAGCTGTGAAGTGTCAACGGATGATTCTATTTTTTACAAAATAATGAGCAGTATTGTTGATTCATTTTTAATAATTATATATTTGTGAAAGATGTTAAATGAATTTACGATTTTATTCGAGATAAATCTAAAATTACTGCATGATTTAGTGGTGCTTTCATTTTGCGTGCCTAATAAAAAGTTTGGACAACTTAGAATTATGTACAGATCAGCCCCTTATATTGATTTTCAAGAATGTAAAATTGTGTGTTAAGCAGGCACCAAGCTATTCAATCCATGGCGTCTATACTCATTCTTCTTGTCGGTGTCGGCAGTCAATGTCATTGCTATTTGCTCGTTCGCCTGAGAAGTCAAACCACGTGAGTCAAAAATTCAATAACAATAAATGCCTTTGGGTCTTGGCCTGGTTTGGTTTGTAAGCCATTGATTAGCTAAACTGATATAAAACAACATTACTTTGATAAGTTTGGCTCATCTCAATTACTAGAGGGTAGTCTAGTAATATTTGTCTCACCAGATAAGAGTTTAGCCCTGGACAAGAGGTTCACGGGAACGAGAAAAATGGAGTGGGTAGATTGAATGAATAAGGGGTCGCGGTTGCAATGCAGAGAATAGGGTTGGGGAAAAAGTTTTAATACTACGGGCCTGTTCTTTTCGTAGGTAAATTAAGGTAGGTAAAAAAGTAAAATTGGTTGAAGTAGGTTAAATTTTTTTATGTAATAAATTGAACTTGATTAAAATAGTAAAAGTGGATTGAAGTAGATTGAAAGGGTTGAAGTAGGTCAAGGTGGATTGAAGTAAGTTGAAGTGGGTTGAATTTTTTTATGTGATAAATTGAACTTGGTTAAAATAGTGGAGGTGAATTGAAGTAAGTTGACGTAGATTGAAGTGAGTTGAAATAGGTTGAAGTAAATTGAAGTGGGTTGAGATTGATTTTTTAAAATTAACCCACGAAAAGAACAGGGCCTAAGAAATTAAGTAAAAAACTAATTTAAGATCACTTTCATCAGTTTGATTGTCGATCAAATTCATGTACTACTTTATGATCGCATGTTTAAATTAAAGAGCAATATAATGCTTAATCTAAAGAAATAAAGAAAGGGTAGTGATATATGTCTTGTTACAAAACACTCTTAAATGTCTTGACTTATCATAAATTAACATGTTTTATGATTTAAAACCACAATTGTTTCAATAATTACACTTAATTATAAATTTCTAACCTTAAATATTCGTCGGTTACGCAGACAAAGTATTAACTGATACCCTAATCGCATTAACCCCATCCGCGAGTACATATGATACGTGTATTTTAGAAATGTAACAAATTATGAATAAAAATATAATGTTATACAATTTATAAGTTATAATATGCTTCCACGATCTGATCCTATCATTTTTTAATTTAAAAACATAATTGTATGTTTTTTAATCAAACAAGATACTTATAAATTGTCTTGCAGCAAGACACTTGTCATTTTGCATAAAGAAAATGTAAATAAACCTAAATAAACTTAAATTTTATATCTGATGAACTTAAATTTAAATGAATAAAACCGATAATAAAGTAGGAAAAACCCTAACTCTAAATCTAATAAGTTTCATTGTTTCATAGTTAACCTGATGGTGGCCACTGGCCACTTGATTAATTAATTGAAGAGCACCCCATGCACCAAAGTTGAAGCATTATGATCAATACAAAGGGAAATGATTGATTTTTGCCCTACTTCTACTTGGACCTTTTAGCCTGGAGATTACTAGCTCAAAAAGGCTAATCAGCCACTATAATCTTGACAGTACTCTACTCCTAATTCAGTAGCTATTTTTCTTGGCCTCACCATTCTCACTTGGGTGGATTCCTTCTATTTTGTCCCGAGCTAGCCAAAACATGTTCCTACATATCCTATTTACCTCGAGCACTATGTTGCCAACTGTTCCCACGCAATTTCTGATCTCTAAGGGTCAAAGGTTTGGTTTTCATGTCAACTCAACACTTCATTGGATTCTTATCAAGCTCTTTAAATTACTATTCCCTTCACATACTTTTTGATAAAAATATGCTACTCTCTAGTGCTTGGTTTTGCATGTGCTCCTTGAGTGTTTACCGTAAACATCTAGAAAGTTGAATATATTATTTGCGTATTATATTTGATATCAATTTATTTAGTATAAGATTATACATACATCGATGTTACTACGTATTGCTCGATACAGTATGGCTGCCAGCAGATAGCTGAGGCACTACGAAGGGTCAGATCCTCCCGTAACCCCATGTTGCTCCAAAAATTTTCCTTTCTTCTTTGGAGCATGTGGAAAGAGAGAAACATTGTAGTCTTCGAGAATAAGTTTTTTGATCTGTTAAGATGCCTTATTAAAGCAAAGAAGGCATTTGCCGAATAGCGAATCTGATCTTGTCTATCGGCTGATTGTTCAAGGAGGGGACCTTCTTCTCCCCCTCCCAAACCCTTCCACCTTGTAAGGTGGAATCCCCCACCTCCTGGATACGTCAAAATAAATTTTGATGGATCGCTCTCCAATTCATCAGCAACAGGAGGATATGTCATATGCAATTGGACGGGCAAACTACTTCAAGCAGGAACTGCCAATTATGGGACTATTTCAACAGTAGTTGCTGAAGCACGAGCACTGAGAGATGGAGTTAGTGCGGCTATACAATCCGGATTCAATAGCCTTTGGATCGAAGGTGACAATACTACCGTCATCAAAGTATTAGCAGGCACAACCCAAGTTCCACGGAAGATCGCCACCATTATCAAAGATATTCGTACATGGTTACATCAACATACACAATTCCAAGTCAAACATATTTATCGTGAAGTAAATATGGCAGCTGACTGGCTTTCTAAAGCTGGCCACTCTATCACGAGCTCATTTGTCTTAGATATCTGTTTCTCCCCACCGTTTAGGAGCATTCTGGAAGCGAATATTGTTAGACGTACTCTCGTGAGAAGAGGCGCCTAACATTAGTTATTTTTCATCTTTACCATTGTAAAAAAAAAAAAAAAAAAAATTGCTCGATATAGTTAGCACATATGTCAATAAATAAATTTTCTTAAAATATTAAAATTTGTGTAATTTATAAAGCATGTCACTTGTACATACATACTATAGCTAAACTATTATCCCGAGGTGATATTTCTCGTTTGCCTGCATACATTGGTCATGGAATATTGCTAGTGTCACACTTTCACTTCATGCACTCAAGAATAGTTGTCAAACAAAATTTATGTTGTCTTTTGAACTTTACAAATACTAATTAGCATTTATATAAAAATAATACATTTATGAAATTTTTATTAAAAATTTAGTTTCAAACTTTACCTATATATATATATATATATCAAAATTCTATAAATGATTACAAAACATTACCTATTAATCAAAGTATATATTTAGTGCCATGATGTAACCTGGATTAAAAAAAAAAAAAACCTTATTTTCTTTTTTAAAACTAGATTATGAAAATAAAAGATAAGTTTTAAAAAAGATCAAAAAATATACTAACTCGAATCCATGCTTGTAGGACCGACAGGATCATAGAATTTTCACATGTTAATTGTTACCTGCTAAAAAAGCAGCATAAATAGCTCGTAACATACTCGGCCATTCTCTTTAGAACATCTCAATCGTCCCTCCATAGATTCGTTGTTGAGAGAGAGAGAGAGAGAGAGAGAGAGAGATGGGTAAACGTTTCATCAAGTTCCGGATATTCCGGGCGATCCCCAGTTTCCAATCCTGCCGTTCAAAGGAGTCTTCTTCTGCCATCTCAGCCAATCCTGTCCGTTCATTCCTCCGCCTCTCATCTGCCACCACCACCGCCTCCGCCGCCCTCAAATCCACTCATCGACCACCAACACCACCACCTAAACCCCACCGCTCCTCCCTCAAGCGCCACATAAGCTTCCTAGGATCACACTTCGGCCCACGCTCCTTCCCTGCGGACTCGCGCACCGAATCATCATCCTCATCGTCCTCCCGCTTCCGTTGGGGAAGAGACCCCAAGTGGCACATCATCGCCAAGATCCCCGACTACAACAACACCGACCATTCTACCCCTCCTCGTCGCAAGATTTACACCTCCCCCAACGAAGACAAAAACGACGTCGTCCTCTTCCCGCCCCTCCCTCTGAAGAACCGGAGGCGGAGAAGGCGGAGAAGCTTCCAGAAGATCCGAGTCAGCACCTCCTCCGACAGCGGCCTCTTCAGCGACGATGACGGCAACTATGAGGAGAGAGAAAATGACGATCACGACGAGACCGATGCCTTAGTCTCCACCGACTCCTCCACTCCTCGACCCAGCAACGCCAGTAAAATCAACAACAGTAACAACACTCAGTGTGGATCCCGCTTCAGCGGGGCCAAGATTAAGAGGTCCATGACGACGAAGAAGAAGAGGAGGTCGTTTAAGTTGGCAGCAGAGGAGGAAGTGGCGCCGGCGAGGTTGTCGGAGTTCATGAGGAAGATGGTGCCGTGCAGGGCGGTGGAAGGGAAGGTGAGAGAGAGTTTTGCAGTGGTGAAGAAGTCGGAGGATCCGTACGAGGATTTCAAGCGGTCGATGGCGGAGATGGTGGTGGAGAAGCGGATGTTTGAGGCGGCGGAGTTGGAGGAGCTCCTCCGGTGCTTTCTCTCTCTTAACTCCGTTCATCACCATGAAACCATTGTCAGAGCTTTCACCGAGATTTGGGATGCTCTGTTTTCTGAATCCTCCTCTTAGGCCGTACGTAGATTAATAATATGTGTAAAAATACCCATGATCAAATTAACTATATAATTAGTACGTACTATGAGAATTTCTGTCTAGACTCAAGCTTGTTTCGTTTCTAATAATGATCATGTATATTATCCATCAGATTAGTTACACTTATGTCTCGATAATGGTTAGTCATGATTTTTTGCAGTTTCGGATCAACACCTTAATTTTTATGTGAACTTAGGCATACAACATACATAATACACAAATCTTTTCCCTGAAAAATAAAATTCGACATATTTCCAAAGTGCAGTGAATTCGCTTTACTAAACATCATGTACATCTATAGGTACGTAAGATGATATACATGCATTATATCATGCATTTTTATCATTCTTACTCAATATTTGAGTCTAGAGGAGCCAGAGTTGTAAATTTACTTGAACAGTTCAGCTCCTTCTATGTTAACATTTGGAGTTCTAACGTGGAAGCAGTTTCGACATAATTCGGACAAAGATGCCTTATTAATATAATATAAGCTCTATCACTAAAGTCAATAGATATTTGTACAATTTTTTCTAATTTAAATTTTTAATACCATATTTGGTTGTATAAGGATGATAATTGTTAAGAGAAGTCATATAGTTAACATTTCAAAATTCAAAAATATATTACACTCAATTGCACATTAAAAGTCAAGTGCAAGTAGTTTTGAAAAGGTCAATGAAGGCACTTTAATTATAGTATTCATTTTTCTCTCAAGCTTTGTCTTTTTTTGTTGTTGATTGATCACAAATAAAAGTAGAGTCCCCACATAAATGATGAAGAGGGACTCCCTTTAATCAAAATGAATATATGTATATATATCCAATAACATAATTAATATTTAGGGAGACAATATAATGCATCCTCCTCCTCGCTGCCCCTTTGGCTATCTATTCCAATCATATCATATATCCAAGTAAATGCATGGGCCATTCAACAAATAATTAGTATGGAAACTTTGATTAAGAAAGCAGCAACCATCATCTCATACAACACAATATGGCTAGCCTTTACGAGGGCCAATCGGCGAGCATGGCGCACAACAACTAGCATGCATGAATAACTAATCAGAGTCCTATACATTCTCAACGGCTTAATTCTAGCTTCATCAACCTTGTCTGTCATGTGATCTGTAAGATACGAGTACATGGAATCAATCAGCCTAGAAATCACTCGACAAAACGATCATCGGTTGTTGGAGTATGACATTAGTAAGTAGCAAAATGCTAAGTGTCTTGTTACAAGACACTTAATAGGTGTCTTATTTTGACTTAAAAATTATACTATTATATTTTTAAATTAAAAAATGGTAGGATCGAATAGTAGAAACATATTACAGCTTATAAACTATATAAAATTATCTTTTTATGCATAATTTATCGCATTTCTAAAATACGCATATCATGTGTACTTGCGGATATGGTTAATGCATTTAGGGTATCATTTAATATTTTATTGACATAGCCGACGAATATTCAAGATTAATAATTCATAATTAAGAATAATCATTGAGAAATTTGTGATTTTAAATCATAAAATATGTTAATTATGATAAGGCAAGACACTTAAAAGTGTCTTGCGGCAAGACATATATCACTACCCTTAGTAAGTAATATATGGAGGCAAGTTTCTATTTATTCATTTGCTTATTAGTTAATTCATTTATTATGATTTAGGATGTTTGGGCTAGTTTGAGCGTAAATTTCTGGGAGCTTAATGACCGTGAAGACTTCTAGTGACCGTAGTGGGAGTCAAACTTGTGACCAATACTATAATGTCTCACCAACTGAGTTATCTCATCAGGGCTTAGATGCAAGTTTTATTTGTAGATTAATTACAGGTATAAAGTGATTAAGAATATCAGCATGTAAAGTATAAAATATGCATAAAACTGATCATATAGATATTTTTCTCATTTATGTCAGGATTTCATTATGACAAGTACTCTGGTAATTGTAATAGGGCAATATAATTAAAATGGATCAGAATTCATTTGTAAAATATGAAAAAGTAATTTCAAAGTAAAAAAAAAAAAGCTCTCCAATAATTCATGAAAGAAAACCAGTAAAGTTGTAGTAGTAATATAATGGGAATGACCTTACGTAACCAGTGGGAATTGAAGAACATTAAATTGCATAAATTGCGGGAACGACGTGTAGGAGTATCGAAACCAGAAGGCAGAATCCAAATGTAGAAATTAGAATGACGTATCGCGTGGCTTGGCATGGCATGGCATGGCTAGCAAGAGCAGTGGAAACCAGTACTCTCAGTCCCTCACAGTCACAGGGTGAATGAATAATGTTCAATACAATCATCATATTACTAAACAGAGCGTTGCTGTTGCATATTGCGGATTCCCGTGATAAGGGGGATGTCTGCCCCTTCAATTCCTAAGCTTCCGACCCCTACCACTTCTTAAATCCAATTTCATATATATGGTCTCAACAAAGTACAAGACATTGATATGCATTAGGGTAATAGTGCTTGAGAAAAAATTCTCCCTCTTACAATTGCGTTGTGTGGGCACCTATCTCTAGCTAGTACGAAATTCACACGTTAATTTTTTTTTCCTTAACATGGTAAATGTTAGAGTATAAATATATTTCTGAGCCTTTAACCATTAGCTTAAACTTCTGATTGAGATAATTCTTGAACATGGGATCAGAGTCTTTATGAGTAAGGGGTCTCGAGTTCGAATCTCAGCAGTCTCCACATTGATTTATTGCGTAAGGTAGAGAGGGTCTTTGCAGCCTTTGCACCTCAAACTCAAACCTCCCCTCTTATCCCCCATTCTGAAGTTGAGAATTTGAGGTTACCCGGAATTGAACCTAGGCAACCTGCACATAACGTGAGAAGGGTACCAATCAAATTGTTGCTTGATCGGTCAAGATTCATACACCCCATATGGTCTGAAGAAAGCATTCGAGATTAACATGTATTGAGATAATAATACTATCTTAGAAAAAATTTTAAATCTTTTTTCTCCATGAAATCATCTCCTTACTTTTTCAATTACATGTTATTGTGACATATAACACGATCCGCGATATAAAAGTTGTTTCCTTACCGCTTCTATTTCTCTGTGTTTGAAAAACTCTTGCACATTTAGCACTAGATGAAGGCCTGGGTTGCTTTAAGACATGTATATATTCATATTTGTATGGACGAATGGACTTATTTATGTAATTTAAATTTATTTGTGTCGGCTCACCTGTTTTCACAAGGAAAAAAAAAAATCCATACAAAATCATTTAAATTTTCAAACGAGCACTAAATTGCTCATTTGAAAATTGATTAACACTAGTATCGTAATCAAAGTTCAGTTGAATTTTTGGATTGGTGATCACCTGGACGCATGGGATGATTGACATTATATAGTACAATGATTTAGCAATTATAGTAAGTGGATTATCAGTAGTGCCACTATATTCAAACCTACACAGCATGCCTGTTATATCAATCAATACGTGTGGTTATTATGTTGAAATGACCATCCAAGCATCACGTACGTACCAGCATCACTGATCAGGCACAGGCACCAGCAGTAGTGCACCCTGCAGACTGGTCAACACAGCAATTATTTTTTTTGGAATTCCATTATATTTGTTCTTGTCTTTCCCTAGCGATACGATCCTGCAATTTCAATACTAATTTAATTAGCATATTGTTAAAAAATTAAGTGTTTCTGTCTCACCGTCGATGATAAAGAACACATGACATGTAAATGTGTAGCGGATTAGCTCATCCGACTTACCAGTGTATGAAATTTATAATAATGAGAAATAACATGTCACATATGAATTTTTTCCTGTTTTGTGTGATAACATTATAGGTAGGACATTTGAGAAAATACGTTTTTTGAGATTGGAAAACAATCATGAAATATATCATTCATGAAACAAACGATAACTATATTATGCAGCGACATTCATGACTTTTCATAAAAAAGTATTAGACTTAAATACACTCACACTAAGACCACAACACTAACTGAGCAAGCTAATGATCAGCCTTATTGTAATTACGCTTAACAAAACCAAAACAAACATGCATAGTCAAAACTAACTGGGCTATTTAAGATATTTTGCTCACCCTTCTTCTTTTTTTTTTAAAAAAAAAACTATCTAGACTCGTAATTTATGCTGTATCAACTCACCTTTACACTGATCAGTGTGCCTGAGCGAGAAGATGCATGTAGAGTTGGTGCAGACGGCATCAGAGAATCTTAAAACTTCACCTCCCCGTTCGAATTAATTTGTTTGCATTGTAGTATTTGTCATCATCTTAGATCTGCACCTTCAAATGTGACCCTACGTACCTGTGACTCCTGCAATATCCATCCAGATTTCAGGGTAGAAATTTGAATAATAATTTCACATATCTATAGAACGTCATATTTTTATTTTTGTTCTTCTAATTCTCCTATTTCAATGGTGAGGAATTTTATTTTATTGAATAATAAAATGAAGAGTTTTTGTCGATGTATAATGGTTGGATTTTGGAAATTGATATTTAAGATTGATTGTTGGATATATATAGTAACTAATGGTGTATATATGGTTTATTGATTTTAAGCATTCATACGTTACATATGATTGCCAATTAGTTTGCATTAATTTCCATTATCGACAAAATCATATATGCACTATTCTTCTTTTGTCAATCAAGATAGTCCATTAGAATTTTTACTTTCATAATCCAAGTCACTCAACAAAACTAATATGGAAGGCGATCTTGAAATAAAGTGACATGTTCTATAATCCAAGTCACTCAACAAAACTAACATGGAAGGCAATCTTGAAATAAAGTGACATCTATTTGTAAATGAGATAGGGTGGGTGTGGTAAAATTAACTATATTTGCAGTTTACGTATAGTTGTTCTATAAACTATTAGCGTTACAACATAGGTTGGTTCAAGTGGTTTGACACTTATTCCTTTTAAGTAAGTTAAAGTCTCGAGTTTAAGTCTTATGAATTGAGAAAATATGTTATGGGAGAATTTTACCTCTTATTGAGCCAACAGTAACTCCACTCTAGTAAAGTGGAGAATCCAAGACCAAAGAAACAAACTATTACTGCTGCTACTAATAACTAATTGTTATCGATGAGGTGGTAGTGGTGAGCGATTATAAGTCTTAACGAGTTGTTTAAAATAATAGTGCTTATAAGGGACAACTATATATTAAAGTGGCTGTTTAATTTATGTAAAATAGCACAAAAATGGTTGTTACTCTTATTGTTTTTCGTCCACTTTAGTTCGTAATTAAGGCTGACCATCACTTTTGTAAAAGGATCATCCACGGTCATTCAATTGATTTACCGGCAATTATAGTAATCAACTCACAGCTTGTATGCAGTCAAGCACTGAAGCAACTCACTGTTTTCAAATTTCCTGTCAAATTAGAAGTCAGCAGATCCAAATCTTAATCATGCTCATAAAAATATGTACTCTTAAAAATCAAATCAATAAAAATATATATTAACATAGTTCGTATGACAAATGTACTTGCAAACGTCTATTGTGTATTACATTCAAGCTAGCGTAGATATACTTCTAGAAGCACATAGCAATTTACAATGTATGCCATTGAGCTGCGGGAAGTTTACTACAAAATCCGCAACATGGAAAGCCCGTGAGAAGCTTAACCCCTTAGTGCAAAAGTGGGATTACAGATGGATCTGGAAATTAAATTTGCTGCCTAAGTTAAAAATTTTTCTCTGGCAGTTATGCCATAGTGTCCTCCCTTTATGAGCCACTCTTTACAACAATCGGAAAATGAATGTTGACCCTCTATGTCCAATCTGCCGAGCGGACATAGAATGCAGTGATCATATCTTTGTAGCTTGTCCTACTACCAAGCAGGTATGGGATCTTACTGCAGGGCAAGGTTGGGTAAGGCAATATTTTGCATCCCTAGATACGGAGGTTCGACAAAAACTGCAATCGCTTCATTCTGTTAAGGAAAAAGACCTAACCAAAATAGTGGAGCTGCTTTAGAGCACTTAGAAGGGAAGGAATGGCGTTGTCTTTACCAGAGATGCCTCTTCACCACTGCGTGTAGCTATTACTGCAAAACTTGCACGGGTTGAATGGAAGGCAAGATTAAAATTCAGCCTTCATGATAATTTTTTCACCATCCCACTCTTTGTTCATCTACCACCACCACCTTTCATCGTATCAGTGTCCATCTAGGCTAGATTCAAAGATATCATCATTGAAGGTGATATAAGATAGTTATTTAAGCAGTGCGGGGCGAAATCAAGGTTCCATGGAAAATATCTGCCCTTGTTTAAGGCATTAAACTTCTTCTTCAACAAACGATCCGACATCAATTTCATCACCTATGTCACAAAGGCAACATAGTAGGGGACTGGTTAGCTGCAACCGGTGTCCTAATATCCTTGTATAGGAGCAGTATTTATTCTTCCTCCTTTCTGAATGAGCTTAGTCACATCAAAGCAGATGATAACGTTGGTAGATCCCTTGGGTTACCTAAGGTTGTGTTTTTATACTTACCTTCTTCCAAAAAAACAAAAAAAAAAAAGGTCATGCCATTGAGCATTTGAGCCTTAAATCAACTCCACAAATTTTCTGAGAAGACACGATGGAGATTTCATTTTAAAAGGGGGAACTTTTTAAGGTCGGTTGAGACTTTAATTAATTTTGCCTATTTCCTTCATAAAAATAAATCTGGCAACTAATCAAGTGAAGCATTTAATTAAAACCAAAAACCGTTCAAATATATCTTTGGCTTACCTAGCAACTATGGCATAATTTTATGGAAGTCAAGCTGAAATTTCACGTTATTCTACTTAGAGGAGGAATTTTCCCATTACAATACAACGAAGGAATTAGAATCATAATATAAAACAAAAACCCTCTAAACAGATAAAGATATTAAAAAATTATAGAAAATAACATCAGATATATCCTACATGTTTTAGAAATAGGGATAATAGCAAACCAACATATTATAAATATAACCCACCCATTGCTCGTACCATAATTACGCTCAATTCTCAATCCTGTTTACTTAATTCCCCATCCACCATATCCATAATCTCCATCTGTTTCTCTCTCTTCTCTCTCTTTCTTTCTCTCAAAGATGATACGCCACGGTGCCGCCGTAAAGATGGTGGCGCTGCTCCTCTCTCTCCTCGTGGCAGTCAGCTGCGCCGCCGAGTTTCCGTCCAATATTATCGTGTTTCGACTGCAGTACAAACCATACTTGCGGGCAGACCACCTCTATTGAAAGAGGTGATACTTTGTTAGCTTCTTTTTCTTAATGACTGTGATCTTACTCAAATTGATTGCTACTTTCCTGGGTTCTTTTATCTTTAATTACGTTCCAAGAATTTTTCAACTGATTTGAGAATCTAGGAAGTGTAAGATTTATTTATGTAACTTCAACCTCCCGAACTCTTAGTTCAGGTGCTCCTAGATCGGAGATATTTGATGATTACGTCTTTTTTTATTACGAACACATAGTGTACAATTTTATTTACCTTTGTTTAGGGTTCTATTGCTTATTGTAATTTTAATAATTAATCGATAAAATTTATAATTATATAGGAGGACCGGATTGCAAGGGAGAAATATACATATCCAAATGAGATGTTATATATCGATGTCGCTGAAGAACTTATAAAGAAAGGGCCAATTTCGCAACAAGACTCTTCTCTACTTTCTATTCTCTGGCAGGTTTGCTGTGTTTACCTCCATAATACTCAACTTTTATCAATTTTACCTCTGCAAAAGTGGAATCCACAAAGGGGTTTATTATTGTTTTACGCTGTTATTAATTTGGTCCGTCTGATCTGATGTACAGATTCACGTAGCGCCAAAAGGGTCACCAGAGATGATGAACCTGATCAAACAGTGGAATGGAATCTTAACAGTTAGGGCCTGATTAGTCTTTAGAAAATTTGGTGAAAAGAAAAGTTAAAGGAAAAAAAATGTAAAGGAAAAAAAGTAGGGAGAAAATGAGTTTTTTCCTCTTGTTTGGATCAAGAAAAAAATTCAAGAATTTGGATGAGAAATTTGAATGTTGATGAACTACTTAAATCATTTTAATGCCATCTAAACAATACAAGGTTAGAGAAGGTTGGAAATTTTCCTCAAACTTTCCTCACAATTTTATGAGGAAAATTTTGTCACTTGTTTCTAACAATTTTTCTACCAAACTTTCCTCCATATTTTTTTCTTTATAATTTTCTCTAAACTAAACACAAGAAAAAAAGTAACTTTCCTAAATTTTTTTCTTTCTATCAAATTTTCCAAGATCCAAACAGAGCCTTAGGGAGCATGTGAAAACAAATGTTGAAAAAATTGAAGTAATTCTCTTAGTCACCGGCACGAATCTTACTACGTCGTCCCAGCTTGATAAGGGCCCAACACCTTCTTATCCTTGGGATTGTATCAAATCAATGGTATGTTACAAAAAAGTGACTCGAATCCGACACCTTGTTTAAGGAGAACAAATATCAAGTTACGTCAACCAACTTGTGTTGGTTATTTGTATATGTTCGTGACTTTTGGTTTATTCTCTTTTCAGGAATCAATTTTTAAGACGTTCTGTGGACATTTGATATGTTGTGGAGTGGGCCCGTGCTATCAATTTGTACCAGCATTTGCAATACTCTGTAAAGCTGGGGTAGATGAAGATCGAATCGCTCGTGCTGCTAAACAAGTTTGTCCTGGGGGTCGTATGGATTGCCCAAGCTTTTAAACAAGTCTAAGCTTAGTTAGTTTTCTTTTTTTTTTGGGGGGGGGGGGGTTGAATTCTGCTTGGTGCCTATCATTATAAGCCATAACAAATACGATAGATAATTGTTGGGAGCAATATATATATATATATATATATTATATATATATATATATATATATATATATATATATATCTTCATGAGTAATGTAATGAACAACACGTATGCAAACCCCCCCCCCCCAAAAAAAAAAAAAAAACTTGTAATATATCCTCCACATCACAAATGCTAAAGTCCAACCTCCCATAGTTAAAAGTCATTTCATCGTTTTATATCTATTCATTCCTCTCTGATATACCAATTTCACACTTAACCCTAATTCAAATTTGCCCAAAATTCTCGATTTCACATCTTCTTCACTTCTATCTCCTCTCCTGAGAGCAAAAGAGACATGTGTCTTGGCATACATTCATTGATACTACTGTTCCTGCTATTTTCACATATGTTAGCTTGATGCCCATAGTTGTCCAGTCCCAACCAAAAGACCCTCCACTAAAAGAGTTCCTTTTGTTCCAGCTTTAGGTTGAGATATGATCATCATTGTTTTTATGATGGACGATGTGGCCTATCATCGTGAAAACACATAGCTTGATTTCATCATGAACAGTCAATTTGATGGGCAAAATGCGCATGGAGGAGTTCCCTAGGCATTACATAGTTGTTCGAAATCATATTTGTCATACTATCACAGACGTTTGAATTTGTGTTTTCACCCATATTTATAAGCCTAACGAAGGCACGAAGCCACTACTTCATTTCCTAGTTTCAAATGGGCGAAGTCCCACATTTGAGGTCTACATTTTCCCCATTCCATTGGCAGTTAGGGGTTGCATAGGGTAATTATTTTAGGGTAAAACATTGGATATATAGAAGAGCGACAACAAGGTGATCGTGACAAATGGTAGCTTAGCAGCGGTTGAGCTTAAGCTCAATTTATGCCTTGTACTTGACATAAATTGTGACAAACTTTTATTTAATAAATTTGGGCAGGAAGTAATTAGGAAGGCTATTAGTCTATCTCACAAGCTTGTATAAAAGATTATGTTGTCCTCGTCATTTAATCAATCAGTGAGAATTGTCAAAAACATCTTCTTCCCTTTTATCTCCTTCTCTGAAAGCAAAGGAGAAAGATGTATTCCCATAAATTCATCAATAGTACCTTCTAGCTATTTTCACATATTTATATTTTTTTATTGGTTATAGAGGCACGTTTGACTGTTTGAGCAATGACTTGTTTGAACAGTTGTCATGGTTCTCGACTTCTAAACTTGAGCAGCTGGAGCCTGGAGATTAGCATAAAATGGGCTCTTCTAGTGGCCGACACTTCTAGTTGGGTCAACTACAGGCATCAAGCCGACGTACATCACGCTTACCAAGTCCTCAAAAGAGTGGTCTTAACGATGAGAACATCGTTGTCTTTATGATGGATGATATGGCCTATCATCCTGAAAATTATAAGCCCAGCTTCATGATCAAGGATCCAAATGATGAGGAAAATATATACGAGGGAGTTCCGAAACTAGGTTTCATACTCTCATAGTTGTTTGAAATTAAATGCTTGCTTTTATTTGAATTTATTTTCTAACTCCATATTAACACATTAAACACTAATTACAAAATGTTCAGCCAAAAGTTTAAAAAGTTAAAATTCGTTAGGATATAATTGAAATTTGTGGAATTATCATGAAGGTGTTGTTTTTTAATCATAATAAAATTAGAGCAAGGTCTTTAGTTGACACAAATTTGAACGTGTGTTTTCACTGATGTTTATATGCTTAATTCTTCGTTTTTAGCCGAATTTCAAATGGGCCAAGCTCCATATTAGTCCACCACAAGCCTTACATATTCCCTGTTCTGTTGGCATTTACAGGGTGGATATAGAGTAATTATTTTAGACTAAAGCGAGGATCCGGTTATGCCCACCGGATAAATGTTCATTCCTAGTAACAAGGAAGGATTACTAGTATTAATTGCTCCTTGTTGTGTTATGATACTGACATAATTATACTGGAAGTAATCTCACTCTTCATGACTTTTATTCTGCTCGCCTCGCAAAATCTGATTATATTGAAGAGGTAGCAGCAAAATCATTGCTAGTAATTCACAAGACTATATCACATGATTTTTTTGCTACGTCGTTCATTGTAATTAGATTCTCCAAGTGAAGCAGAGTAGGAGTTCTGAAGTGTGGCATTATCTCTAGTATAATCCCACCAATATCATAACAATTAGCAATTAGTAAAAGTAATCCTTACTTCTCAGTATTAGGAATGGGCATTGGTAGGGGTACCCGATTACCGAATGGGCATACCCATACCCACACTTTAGCCTAAAATAATTACTCTAGGCCTAACCCGTAATTGCCAACATTATGAAAAGCATGTAGGCCTGGTAGTGGACTATTGTGGGGCTTAGCCTATTTGAAACTGTGCTGACAACAAAGTGGTGGCTTCGTTAGGCACATAGACATGAGTGGAAAGACAAAGTTCAAATTTGCATCAACTGAGGGTCTTGTTCCGTTGGGATAGTCCGATGAATTTTAATTTATAATATGCTAAATTTTAACTTTGTTAATACTTGGCTGAGCATTCTGTAATTAGTGTGTAGTGTATCAATACAGAAGGAGGAAATAAATTCAAATATAAACAAGCATGTTGTTTCAAACAATTACGCACGTATCAAACTTACTTTCGGAACTCTTTCACATACATTTTGCCTGATTGTTGATCCTGAAGCCCTGTTCAGGGTTTTGGGATGATAGGCCACAACATCCATCATAAAGACGACGACGTTCTCATCTTTGAGACGATATATATCTTTTAAGGATTGGATAAGTGCGACAAATGTTACCTTAATGGCTATAATTGTCCCAACTAGAAGAGTCGACCACTAAAAGAGAGCCCACTTTATTCCAATTTCCAGTTGCTGAACTTCAAATATTGAGAACCAAGACTGTTGTTCAAAAAATGTGTGCAAATTGCAAGAAAGGCACGACGGATGAACTTATGGAAGACAACTTCCTCTTTTTGTTTCAAAAGAGGAAATAAAAGGGAAGAAGATGTGTTTGATGATTCTGATTTATTGATTAAATGTTAAGTACAACATGATGTCTTTATAAAAGCTTGTGAAAAGGACTAATAACCTTCCTAATTACTTCCTAAACAAAAAAGTACAAAATAAAAGTTTGTTACAATTGTGTCAAGTACAAAGCACAAAATGAGCTTAAGCTTAACTACTGCTAAACTACCATTTATCATGATCATCTTCTTGTTGCTCTTCTATAAATATAACATTTTAGCCTTCGATAATTACCCTGTACCCTTCCTCCCCCTTAATTGCCAAATGAATTGAGAACATGTAGACGTCCCAGTGGACCAATGTAGGGCTTAGTCCATTTGAAACTAGGAGGACAGTGAAGTGGCGGCTTCATTAGGCATATAAGCATGGGTCGACTCCCTCGTTCTAATTTTATTATTTATAGAAAACCGAATGAACTTGAATCTCGTCGAAATATGTTAATCTTCGGCTGAGTATTTTGTAATTAATTAGTGTGGGCTTCGGTGCTGTGTTACAAGACGACTCAAATGGTGAGATCAGGGATTGTGGTGTGAAACGCATTCAAGTCCGGACAAAATTAGAACACTTGATAAGAGAGAGATTGGCTTATCTGATTAGGGGTCTCTTTTTCTCCTTCCTTTGAGATGCACAGGTACTTTTGTGTTCCTTCGCATCTTACACCGGACCAAACCATAGAGAATTATTACTATTTTTAAATTATTGCATGGAAAAGGGTCA
Source organism: Carnegiea gigantea (assembly GCA_029747015.1). Lineage (NCBI taxonomy): Eukaryota > Viridiplantae > Streptophyta > Magnoliopsida > Caryophyllales > Cactaceae > Carnegiea > Carnegiea gigantea. The sequence continues at coordinate 1,071,880 of JAKOGI010000007.1, forward strand.
AGATGTATGTAGGGAAAAATAAATTTTATTGCGCCAAATAATGGGTCTGAAAGTAATGCAAAACTATATGTAAAGCATTTCGGGAAAGCTATTTTAAGAATATTAATTTCTCTCATTGGTGTAATCCTATCAAGAGCACAAGGTACTCAGTGGATACTCATCTAAGGGAGTGAAAATGGACAGAATTGATGTCACTTCTCCCATCTCTTCTTCCACGTACTCTTCCATCTGTAGAGAATGAAACCTTAATGTGTGAATAATTGGAAACTAACATACATAGATGTCTATTTATTTTGACTCCCGTAATTGATTAATAATTCAATTAACACTTTACGCTTTATTTGATACATATATATAGAGAGAGAGAAGGAGAGAAATTTTACTCCTAAAAGTAGAATTCTCACATTTCATCCCTTCTTTATAGAGCCTATAATATTCATCATAAAATATTTCATTTTAGAAAATACTTTTTATAATACAACTCTCTTGCTCTAAGGTGGAATAGGATTTTTATCTTAACATACTCCTCACTCTCTGATCTTATATTAGTTGCTTCGTCCGGGGCCCAAAAACAGCAGCGAAAAAAAATAATAAAAGAAGAAGATCAGAGGACGAACCTGAAAATTCAACCCAGCCCACTTCAAGTTGCGATACTTCCAGTGACTACAATGGCACAAACCCGAAAAATCAAAGGAATGCCAATTTAGTGGGTGGGACGTTTGATTTAGATGAAAGAGTGAGTGAGAGACAGACAGAGATGCCAGTTTACATGGCATGCAGAGGTGGGTGTGGGAGACTTGAGAGTCAGATGAATGAGAGTGACATACATATATAGAGAGAGAGAGAGACACACACAAAGAGATGCTATTTTACATGACAGGGGTGGTGGGTGAGAGGCTTGATTTAGATGAAAGACAGAGAGATGATAATTTACATGATATTAATTGGTTATCCATGGACATGTTTTCTAACATATATTTGCTCAGCTGTTGGATCTGTACTTAATCTGAATCTTAGTTGTAAGAATTAACAATATTTTAAGGATATAAATTTATGGAGAAATCGACGATAAGAAAACTTAATTTATTTACGAGAATATTACTATTTGATTCTGATAAAACAGGGCCAAAAAAAATCATGGCAAATTAAAATTAAGAACATCACGTTTAATAGCCATGCCAATTCTCAAAACAAAACAAAAAAAAAAAGAAAAACCCCATTTTACCCCGTTTGTTGATCCAAAAATATTTACAAAAAAATAAAAAATTTTCCTGTGTATTCGCGGCACATCATCACTGTCTGACTCTCGTACACGTGTCAATTTTCAAAATACCCTCCAAACTGCTAAAATTTGTTGACTTATTTATTTTAATTTAATTTTTTATTAACGCGGCCGGAAAATTGGTTACGGGAAGCTTCATACTCACACTCACGCACTCACAGTCCGCCCCTCGTCTCTCGAAGAAGATGTTGAACGCATCAGTCAGAGGAAATTACGCCGGAGACACCAACGGCGCCGCCGGCACAGTCACCGTCAACGCCGGAGACGTCAAGCTTAGAGCCGCCGTCACTGAAGCCACCTTCGCCGCCGGCCCCAAATTCAGCGGCCTCTGTCTCTCTCTAGAAAAGCCCGGTTCTTTCATCATCGACTACGATGTTCCCAGAAAGGTACCAAAAACCCTAATTTCGGACAATTCGAAACGATTAAACCCTAATGATTTTGTTCGCTATTCTGACAGGATGTGCGGTTTCAATTCATGAACTCCGTTAGGGTTTTAGACAGGGATTTGAGACTGACGTATTCGCATGCGAAGGGAGATAATCGAGTAGCGTTGGATGGGATGTTGGTGATTGATCCAGCGAATAAGGTTTCGGCGAATTACGCGTTTGATTCTGGAAATTGCAGGCTCAAGTATAGTTACACTTATAAAGGAGTGAGAACGTTTGAACCTTGTTACGATGTTAAGAAGAATTCGTGGGATTTTGCTGTTTCACAGAGGATATATGGCGATGATGTTGTCAGAGCGTCTTATCAGACATCTAGTAGAGTTCTAGCCTTGGAGTGGACTCGGGCATCCCCTTTCAGTGGGCAGTTCAAGGTGCACTTTCTTGGACTTTTCGAATTTCTGGAAATTTTTGTGCTTGTGTTGACTAGACTTTGGAGATTGATGCAAGTCTTATGATATGAATTAGTGTTTTTGCAAGTTTTTTGGTTTTTACTGGTTCTGCATTGTTTGTTCAGTAATGCTTATTGTCAATATTCACGAGTACTTAAGTAGTCATATTTTGTTACAATTTTGTTACAGAAATGTCTCCAATTGTGTGGGTCTGATGAATGAGTGACGATTTCATTCGTACTTGTATCAGTCAAATCCCCCCCCCCCCAAAAAAAAAAAAAAGAAAAGGAAGGTGAAAAGAAAGAAAGAGACGAAGAAGAAGAATTTGAAGAAGAATTACCCGAAAAATTGCAGAAAAGCTTTGTTGAATAGTCGATTATGTTTCAAATAAACTTTACTGAGATTAAGGGACTGGAATTTGATCACATTGTATTGTGATTATTTGTATATTGACCATGCTAAGCAATCCTCTTGCTCTGAGTGACATTTACGTAGGACCGCATTGGGGATTATAATGTCCCAAGGCTGCCTTATACTCTGAGTGAAAATTGAAGTTCTCCATACTCGCTGAGCTTCGTGGTTGCTGATCTTGCAATTAAATAAGTATAGACCTTTTGTGATGTATACCGACTGTTATTCACTTTGATATACACATATATAATCTTTGTCGAAGTGTCTATATTATCCAACGTGCATGAAAATGTTACACTATGGATTATTGTCATCTGCCTGTATATTTGCATTTGGAGCTCTATGTTTTGCAGTCAAGTTAATACTTTCATCTAACGTGCACTGTTGTTCCAGGTTGCTGCATCATTGAACCTGGCTGAGGAGACAAAGATACCGAAGCTAAGTGCTGAGAGTACTTGGAATTTTGATATGTAATTTCCCGTATTATCCAGTAATTTATGGACTGTAGACTTACATCTTGTCAATACAACATCGTTTTGATGCTTGCTCTTCTGTTTGTTTATGAATGCTCTGTTTTTCTTTTGCGCAAAAGCTTAGAGGCAGAGCAGTAAAGAGCTTGAGTGTCTTGTTTCATACTTGGGATATGTTGCATCCTTATCTGGAGTTGACGAGCAGTTTATCAGCAATACAAGTGTGTTTTGGAGTGAGTCAAAACCCCTTCTCCACTGGCCTATCTATAGCCTGGCCTAAGAGATTGGGGTTTTGGGTATGAATCTTTTTTTCTCCACGACTCATCAATTCCAGTTTAGTCCGTCACTAGCGTGTACATATGAGAACGAGCATATGCATAGTTTTCTTATGCGAAATTTGCGAATATGAATATAAATGCATGAAACATTGGTACACCGCTTATGATAGGTTTTCAAAGCTATATTTAAGGATTCTTACGCAAAAAATTATTCAGCTGCCTCTAATTATCCAATGAGTATGAATCCAAATGGATGAATTGATAGCTGAAAGCTATGAAAATATAGGCCTAGTATGAATCCAAACGGATGACTTGACAGCTGAAAGCTATGAAAATATAGGCATGATATGAGTACGAACGAGCTTGTAGATAGGTTTTCATCGCTAAACTGTGCATTCATGAGAGCGGGAAGGTGGGTTAGTGCAACTAAAACAGGTACGTGACATTAACAAGTATCAGTACACATCCCTCTCTAATACTCACAATACGAAAATGGGGAGAAGTTCTAAATTCAAACCAGTCACTTCCATCATAAGATAAGTTTCAGAATCCCATTGCAGACACTTTCAACATGTGCAGCTCACAATATAGTTTAATCTGTTGGGGAACATTATATGACAAGACCAAAATTTTCTAGCCAGACTGTCTTAACACACACCTAAACTTCAGATCCCAGAGTGAGGCGGCAGCGGGGGTGGCATTCCATACGGTTGTTGCATCGGTGGTCCACCGGCCATTTGCTGAGGTAGAGGTGGCGGTCTCCAAACTGGAGGACCTCCCATAGCCATAGGTGGTGGTGGAGGTCTTGTAAGGCCCAGACCCCCCTGAGGAGCTGTAGGCATCATGTTTGGGAGTACTGGTCTGAACTGAGGTGGCGGTGGTGGTGGCATTGAAGGGGGGGCAACTTGAGGTTGATGTGGTTGACCAGGCCAAGAAGGTGGCCCGCTCATTTGGATTGGTGGAGGGGGGAAGGTCCCGACTTGTGGAGGTGGTGGTGGACGGAAAGGAGGCACTGTGCTTGGTGGGGCTGCACCATTTGCTAGCGGTCGTGGAGCAACTGGAGTGGGTAGAGCACCGTTGCCTTGGGGAAGTGTTGGAGGCCCGCTTGCAAACAGAGTATGTGGTCTGTTCTTCTGAGCATTCGGATTGCTTGCAGCCAGGACCCTCTCTGCAATTCATAGCAAGAGCAAAAGTGATAGTCAGATCAATTTATTTTGGTGCATCTTTTATTGAAAGGTAAGCCCCAGCCACATGCCCTCAACGTGCGCAATTGCATAGAATAAATGACGTGCTAAGACACTAGGATCATGGCAACTTGGTCAGTTAGTTGTATGAATGGTTGGTCTCTTGCATGTGTCCAAAATTTGAAAGTCCTTAATTATGAGACAGGCTAACCTAGAGGCACTGAAATATGTAAGCATATATGTTTAATATTCGAAGAGGTTAGTACTGCGAGTGTAATGTAAATACAATAGATAGTCCTTATAATTCATGGACCAATGAATTACTTACTACTCTTATTAATTTTCGATAGTTTATTACATGATTTTGGTATGTTGGAGGTACTACAAAGTTTATATAGATGGCATATCAAGGTAATGATCTACTAGCTCATAAATGACAGAACCATTCTATTACCATGCCACAAGCAATCACAACAACAAATTATAATTAATTCCAAATGTTCGCCCAAACAACATTGTTGGGTTGAACTCAGGCGGTTGGAAACTCTACCAGGTTCAAATGTGTTCAGGAGCATTATCTCATACAAGAAATTATCAGAAATGATCTATTGAGCACTAAAATCTGACCTGCAGGAGTGCCATGTCTCTCCCCCTTTGTATCTTTCTTGTACGCATATGAAACAGTAATTTGACGATTACAGAGATATTGGCCATTCATTGCCTGCAGTACCAAAAAAGGTCATTAAAATAAAGCCCACGTCATGCTGGCAATATATCAGACCCAGCACAAGCCCCCAGCACCTACACACTTAGCATTCATGCTCCACATAAGGATGATGCATGCTTCACATCGACTTTGCATTAGAAAGCCAATGTATTCACCCAAGTGTGATAACACACCCAAAAACATTATTTACAAAATAAATTCAATTTTTTTATAATATGATCTGTATCGCATCATCATTATCATCATTGATAATATGATCACTATGTCATATCATCCTTACTATATCATATACAACAGAGTTCTTTGCCCATTGCTATTGGCATGAAAAAGTATCGTTTTCATTACTTTTGACTAGCCGCCATTCAAAATGCTCCATCAATAAATAAGAACTCATTGACGATGGTGACTCATGGGTGTTGAATATGCATTAGCATGTTCAATGCAAATGTAAAACCAACATGAATGAGATGACAATCATCTGACTACATTCATTAAAGCAGCTCTATTTACATTTTCTTTCAATAAATATCTACAAAAGAAGAATAGCACGTAACCGTGAACACCACAAGAAACAAGTAAGCTTTAAGTACATTTTCCTTCAATAAGGTATCTACAACCAAAGAATAACATGTAACTCTGCAGACCCCAAGAATTAAGCTAGTGATTACTGAAAAAATGGGAAAGTGATAAAACATATGATTGTTGCAATCTAGATTTCTGAGAGAGCTTTCAAAGACCCAAAGGTCATTGTTTTTGTTTTCGCCCTTGTTTTTTCTCCACAGCACAGTCCACAGAATACTGGCTAGTTTAAGGAAAAGAGACAACACACACCTCAATAGCTGCATCAGACGCCTCGAAAGAATCATAGCTTATGAACCCAAAGCCACGAGAATTTCCCGTTTCAGGATCCCTCATTATCTGCAAAAGAGAACTCAACAGAATCAAAATGCGTTAGAGAGGCCTCCAACCATTAAGTTATTTCTTTGCAACAAAGCCAAACTACTTCATCAGACTGGACCACAAAACTTATGCAACAAGAACAAGAAAGAAATTATTATTTCTACGCTCTGTTGATACAAGACTCAGTGAGTTAGTATATATCAAAAATTTTACCACATCTATCAATTGTGTCTGCACTTCCATGAATGTTGATCATATGTGGTACATGGGGGGGGGGGGGGCTCCTATATACCTGGCAATGTTTTTAGTTTGTACAACTTAAAAATTCCGGCTTAGTTTTCCGAGGCACTAAACAAATCAGGTATACTCACACTTACCCCCCCTCCCCAAAAAAAAAAAAATCAAAGATTAAGGGAAAGAGATCACTTTTCTTAATCATCTCACATTCTCACTAAAAGTGAAGACTTTACTGTACTTGTAAGTGGCAAACTGTCGTTACCAGAAGTCTGATATGAACAGCCTAGTCTCCTGGCAGAAGGCGAAGAAGCTCCATACCTAGCTTTATGAAAGGCAACCATGTATGGTCTGGTACATTCAACAAATACAATCTTACTTCAATGAAAACTAGATAATTCCCACTCAGTCGCATTTGACTAAAGAACATCCCAAAAATGTTTTCAAACCTCCAACTTTCTTATATCTAACATTGACAGGAAGATGATTGCGTCAGGAAACTTCTCACTAAGATTCTTTAAGTGAAACCAAGCACCAAAAAACACATGTGAAATCCAATAATTCCCTTTAAAATACTTATTCAGTTATTCTAGCCGGCTGAAGCACACATAGAAATAACATAAGACCCCATAGAATCTCACATTCTCACTAAAAGCGAAGACTTTACTGTACTTGTAAGTGGCAAACTGTCGATGCCAGAAGGCGAAGAAGCTCCATACCTAGCTTTATGAAAGGCAACCATGTATGATCTGGTACATTCAACAAATACAATCTTACTTCAATGAAAACTAGATAATTCCCACTCGGTCGCATTTGACTAAAGAACATCCCAAAAATGTTTTCAAACCTCCACCTTTCTTATATCTAACATTGACAGGAAGATGATTGCATCAGGAAACTCCTCAGTAAGATTCTTTAAGTGAAACCGAGCACAAAAAAACACATGTGAAATCCAATAATTCCCTTTAAAATACTTATTCAGTTATTCTAGCCGGCTGAAGCACACATAGAAATAACATAAGACCCCATAGAATTCAGCTTATCCAACAGTCACTTAAGTTCCAGTGTAACATAGTGCATATTCCAGTGTTGAGTGGTTGGGCAAGGAGTACATGCTGGAAGATGATCAGGAACGCTAATGTCCACAATGATTACATCTCAAGGAGAAGTAATTGCATGGAAATATACAGAATCCATGACTCAAAGGCAATACGCAGTGCAAAACTGCAAACCCAAAATTGTGCATCATGCCATTACCTTAGGATTTGTAACAATGACTCCAAATGCGCTGAAAGTATCATAAAGAAGTTTCTCATCCACATCCTACAAGGAAAATAATTATTGATGTCAGAACTTGGAAAACTGAAAGAAAAGCTGCACAAACACGCGAGCACAAGATGTAAACATATGGCATTTCTTTCTGATTCGAATGATTGAATTGACCAAGTGGAAAACAGGACATGGAGATTTGTGGCTTACAGGGTCCAAATTCCCAATGAAAAGATTCGCTCCAATGTCTAAGCTCTTTTTATCTTGTGAAGCCTGTAAAAATATAAAAGGTAGGTGGATAAGAGCTGTTTGCCAACTCAACAAAATAATTTGGAGAGGTGAATTCACGCTTACAAACCCAAAGCCGAAGGTTAACTAAAGAGAGAGAGTCTGGAATAACACACTTACCTTATTTACACGTATAGGCTTCCCATAAAGCTTGATCATGTTAAGAACTTTAATAGCCTTCATTACACAAGAGTCAAGGAAACTCAATCAGGAATACAGTTCAAGAAAAGGTAACAGCTTACGTAAACATTTTAGAAGATAAGAGCTTACATAATCAGCATCTTCTTCACTACGGAACTCCACAAATCCGTAACCTTGATGAAGGTTTGTCACTCTATCTTTCGGCACATACACATTGACTGAAAAAGAAGAGGAACAGCACAAGAAGGAAAAAGAAAGGAGTTGTTACTTGTTACTCAAGATGAGGACAGAAACTTAAGCGGAAAACAAAGTACAAATCATCAGCCTTACCAACAGGGCCTGCTTGAACAAACAATTCCCATAGCAACTCCTCTGTGACCTGCAGCACATCCATAAAAGATGAATTTTGATATATTCTTTTCAACCATGGGCAAAATTAAGCCAATTTTTACACAAAGATTAGTTCCTTCGGCTGTGTACTGTCATCAAAGGTTTATCTAGCATTATATATGATGATGCAAAGCTACAGCTCTTATTCTTGGATCAATCAAATTGAAAAAATTAAACATTTGCTATGTATTGTTATCAAAAGTTTATCTAGCATTATATATGATGATGCAAAGCTACCGCTCTTATTCTTGGACCAATCAAATTGAAAAAATTACACAATAACGATCGGGCAGGAAAGAAGTCCACAATTAAAGTTTGGAGAAGAAATCAGGGTGAATTAAATTTAAATCAACTATATTGAAAGTACCTAAATATTTGGGTCTACAACTGTCTGCATGATCAATTCACATATAACAAAATCCACTCAAACTCCCCATCACCCTAATCGCGGGGGGGAGGGGGGGAGGATAGGCACCCCACCCATACACAAACAAAACGCAAAAGAGGAAGAAAGGGGGCAACTGGAGCATTAACGATTCTGAAGTAAGCAACAATTATTCAATGTTCCACAGATGTAAACTTTGCCACGGCTATGTGCTTGGACCTTTGAACCAAGCCCAACTCTGAAGCCTCAGTTTTTCAGCTTGCCTGCTACCTCATACAATGTACCATGCATCAGATGGAGGATCCCGAATGAGCTACATTCAGAAGCATCAAGCAACCCCCATCACACCCACCATAGACAATGTCAGTTTGTTGACATCTCTAACAAGACATTCATTTATCTTCACTTCACCTCTCTTTATCATGCACAATCCAAGGCAAGACATTTTAACAGTAGGACATAGGGAGGGAAAAGTTCTGGCAATTACAATCTTCAAGCAGAGACTGAAAAATCATAGAAAGAGCTCGTAGAACTAGGGTTGCTTGCATTACACTTGGCAATCTTGTACAAAAGTTGTCTTGGATCCAGTAGACGGAGGGATAGACCCAGCAGTTCCTGGGACAAAGGTGAAGAATTTACATTTTGTAAACAGCTGTATTTACACAATGGAAAACAGCTAAAACAATAAGTATGCAACATCTTGGGCCTTCCACTCAGTATGGCCCCATAAACCAAACCAAATCCATACTCCTAAGTCCCACCTTAGGGCAAGGCAGAGGGAGGGCTCAAATGACGACAACCTTACCTTACATCTAACACAATCATACACCCACATGGCTACACATATGAATTGCGGAAAGCATCCAAGATTGCACAAGCATCTACTTCTAGCGTTTCCAAAGCTAATAAGTCTTAAGCCACTTCTCCGCTGGTCATTCAAATCATCAAAGCACTTCCATTTAATTTCTCAAATGAGAAAGAACAGTTAGTTTTTTCACTTTCTCACTCACATTCATTGATCACAAGGGGTCCCTAAGAGCTTAAAACAAATCTTAGTCCACTATTATCTACGAAATAACTAATGAGGATCCCCAATATAGATTTGTGATTGCAGTTAGAAAGTTCAGCAAATGAGAAAAACACTGCAATTGACAAAGATTATCAGACTCAATGCCCTGTAGGTCTACCCTCAGAAGTATCATCCATAGTTTTAAAGGACAATTACTCCAAATTTTTTTTAACACTTCCTCTCATAAACTTCTGAGCAACAGCAAAGTGATAATATGCTCATCGAAAAGTAAGTAGCTAGCTACTGCAATGCTTTTGCAGTGGGCATAGTGACACAAAAGGGGGGGAGGATGTGGCATATGTGACCAGCTATCATTACCAGGGTTGCTGTAATAACCAAAATTTACAGTCGAGCCACTTATTCATAGCTTCCTCAGGGATGAAATAATAAAGGCTCTAGAAAGACTAACAAAACTGTTGACCACAATGTCTTTGGCACTGAATAACAGTGTATGGCTATAAAGAGCTATATGGCCAGGCAAAAGTAAAACAATTTTCTTTCCAAACTTTGGATCAAAATCTTAACCCATATTGAGGAGGAGGGAAGGGGGAAACAAAAAGTTGGCAGACAAATATGGAAGCAGGAAGGAGCACAATAGTATCCCTAAGAAGAATTGACCACGAAGCAAGCCTAGAGTACAACTCCAATAAGATGTTGCCCACTATCAGCTAGCTTGCGTCGATTATGAAACGATCAACTCCCCCTGTGTGAACTTCTATCGCATAAGATTACATCCTACACTACGAGAATTCTCCTTGACCCCCTCGATTTCAAGGGTTAAGGGCCCTAGAAATGGGAAAAGCTATTGACATTAAGAACTAGCAAAATCACTACAATATCCATACATCACTCTTGAATGTTCCTTCATTTAGTTGTTTTGTCCTCTAGCACCTCACTACTATGATCAACTCTATTCAACTTACAAAAAACAAAATATCCCAAAGCACTTCTATCCTAAAGCTTCAAATGCTACTATAGGTTTCAAAATTTAAACAAACTCAGTATCTTCCACAACAGTCGCACCCAAGAACTAACAACAACATCATAACTAGGAGATTTTCAATTCCACCTCAACCTCTCTACAATCCGACAAAATTGGAAAAAAAATTGCAGGTTTAATCAATACCCATTGAAATTAATCAACCGGAGAAGTTTGAAATCTTGAGAGGAGATTAATCATGATCATAAAGAATGTGAAAAGTGAGAAGAAATGTAATGGTGACCTGAGGATCGAGATTGCCGACATAGACGGTGGCGTCCTGGTTCCTCTCGGCGGAGTGTTGGCCGAGCAGATTGGCTCCCACTCCTGGCGTTATTCGAGTCGTCATTTCTCACTCCTTTCTCCCTCCTCTCTGTCTCTCTCTCTTGCACTGTTTGTGAACTGCAAGGTCTATGAGGACATGGTTATGGCTATCAGTTATCAATTAGTGATGGCTTCATGGACAGGGTCTTGTGGTCCATAGGGACATGCATCTAGAGAAACCCGGAAAATGCTTCAATACAACAACCTCCCCTCCACCCCCCCCCCCCCCCTTTTTCCCTCTTTTCTTGGGTCGATTTTAAGGAGATCATATTGGATGAAAGAAGATTAATAAAAGCGCCAAATATTGAAATTTCATAAGGTATAATAATAATAATTTCAAGGGTATATTAAAATTTCGTCCTATTTGATTACTCAAATTTATCTAATCTGAAGAAAGTTGAATACGATCATAAATTTTTCGTTTAAATTTGAAATATGCAGACATAACATTTTATCTATTTCTATTGTTCGGAGTTTGAACCAATTCTCACTTAAATTTAGGCTTATCTAACTTATCTAACTCAAAAAAAAAAAATCAGATATTAGGCATCATTATGCTATCCGAATTTAAATATTGTTCAATTATCTAATCCAAATTCTCGAACCCGAATTGTTGCCAACGCTAACATCAAAATTACAACACATCAAAATAACAAAGGAACGCATATAATTAGAGATAATGGTAACAAGTCCTCCTACTACAAATCACCTTTTTCCAATTGTAGATAGTCTTACCTCACAGACATCTCTGCCCACAGGCCACAACCCATTAATCGATCCCAAAATATCCACACAAAAAAATTAGTAAGCAAGAAAAAATTATCGGCAGATGCAATACGTAATGTAACTCTTCATCTAAATTTTTATCTAATGACAGTACCTAAATTTCAATATCTGTTAAACATCTTCCATAATTCTAGTACTAGGCTTTTCAGACTTTTTCTGTTCTTAAAATTGATGATCAATCTGTAATCACATTTGTTTTCTACAATAATGACTTTTGGGTAAGACTAAGTACCCCCCAAAACTTACGTATGATCAAGCTTTATCCATGCCTCTAATAATTTTTTTTTTAAAACTTGATGATGGCAAATTTCATATGTTCATATTTTTTCATTCACCTTTGACGTATTCCAGTACTTCGTGTAACCTACAAGGAGTTCCAATATACTCAACTTTACAAGGAGAAACTTCCGTTAGAAGTGGCACGACCGCACTACTCGTGACGGAAAGAAAGGGAAACGGTAAGCTATGAAGTGTAAAAGCAGCATCCCCCTAGGCATTTTATCTTCTCCTGTGGAGTACACAGATCAAAGAACTATGGGTTCAGGACTTCCATTGAGAAATAGCTTAAAAACCTCGCAAATATTAGCCTCTGGACACAATTCACCAACCACCATTTCATGATACTCAACTCCACAACGCAGAAAGCACAATCTAACCTAAAATGTATGCCGTATGCCATAGCAACACAGATTACCTAATAAACCGAGGAATCCTACAACTCAACATCGAGAAAGGAGCAACTAAACTAGAAAACCTAGGACGACTAATGGACTTCACAGAAACATATTTGCAAAACTTAGGGTTTATCATTACAAGTTAGAGACACGGACGCAAGATCCGTTCTTGCAACATCTCTAGCCATCATACTGCCCCTCAGCAAATTTGTTCTCCAGGTAAAATATTCCCACTACTTGGTTGCCACCAAACTTTCTTCCATGCATCCCTGCTCGTGCCTTGGCTGCACTCTCTACATCAGCATACTCCAAGAACACCTGAAACCACACAAATTTAAAAAGAAAAAAAAACAAGTTGAGGCAAAGGAACATACTCCCTTGATTTCAGCATCAGCAACGAAATCATATCTCAGACATTGTTTTTTTTTGGGGGGGGGGGGGGGGGGCAGAGCACAAACACTGAAACCAACCTTTCCAAGCCCTGGTGAGGGTTCTCCATTTGGGTGCGGCCGTGGGATAACAACATTTACCAAAGAGCCTGCAAAAAGCAAGGAGATATATAAGGTGCAGAATCTAATTGCTGTGGCAAAAGAATCAGGGCAAAAAAGAATTAAGAGATGTAACAATGCCGACAGGGGAACCACAATTAAACTGAAGAGTGCAGGTTATGAAAGATGTACCAAATTTTCCTCCCTCCTGTCTCATATCCTCAAGTATGTCTTCAAACTCCTCATCATCTCTAAGCTCATCAGGATTCACACAGTTGGTTAAGCATACAACCTTGGTAGGCAGACCGCCAGGTTGCAAAATCATTTTCTGCAAAGTAATAGGAATATCAGAGATCCCAAATTGAAAAGAGGGCCCTTCACATCAGGATGTCATCTCCAAAATTGTGAATGAGGCATGCCCTCAGGAATGGTTACCCTTGAGGAAAGAGGGCATGTATCTTGAAGATCCAGATCCGAGAAAGGAAATACAAGCTGCTAGTATTCGAGGAAAATAAACAAGAAAACTAGGTAAGTATACGACCTGCAGAGCTATCTGCTGCTGTGCATGCATATATACACTCTCCTGCTCTGGCTTGGGTTGTTGCGCACCCTGGTTCGCACGTCTAACAGTAAGAGTTTTATCCCCCATTTTAATGCCATTGAGCGCTTGGCACACAATGTCTGTCACGGATAGATCTTGGTACACGCAAAATGCATAGCCCTTTGAATTTCCAGTTTCCCGATCCTTAACAAGATCAAAACCGCGAAGTGGTCCAAAAGACTCCAGCAACTCTCGAACCTGGGCCTCAGTAAAGTAATAAGGAAGCCCACCAACGAAGATCCTATCAGGACCTTCAAGACCACCTGCAGATCCTGGCGTTAAGCCAACAGCAGCCAGGTTCAAATTCGGATTGGGTTGACTTGGTCCAAGGGCTGCAGCCAGTGATGGGTTGTAGTCACTGGGTCTCCTCACCTTAACAGGTGTTCCCTGTGATCGCAAGAACATATAAATGTTAGCAACATCAATCCTTACAGCTTTATAACCCCTTCTCAGTTCCCCACACCTGCACAAACACAAAAGGAGACCAGAGGCGGTCCCGGATGAAGCCACCATACTACTGCAGGGCAAGGAAATGTTCTATGTAACAATAAAGTAAAATAAAAAGGACCAAGAATAAATTAATCAGATAGCAACGCCTTCTAATGGTCACACTTTGCATTGACAGGCAGAAGGGAAGAGAAAATGTACCTCAAATATGATACCATCAAGTGCCATTGCATTACTGGCCTCCTCCACAGATCTCATCTCCACAAAAGCAAACTTCTTCTCATGGTTTATATAAACATTGACAACAGCATCACCTGTTACGTGGCACAAAATGAAACAAGAATCAACCTGACATTCTGTACCGATAGACAAAGACAAACATAGAAATTGTCCATACCGGGTCCAGCAGAATTTCCTCCAATTGCGGCCATGACATGGCTGAAAAATATAGCCACAGACTGCAGCAGATAGCATGTCAAAATCACCAGTGCAACACAGAGATCAAGAAGGGGGGAAAAAAGATGAAAAATACAACAAACTAGGGAAAGATGAGAAACCTGTTCATTAGCTGTAGGGGGTAGTCCTCCCACATAAACCCGCCGAGCATGTCTGGTTGCCTGTAAATTTCACAACAGCCATATAAAATGTGAGTACAAAGAGAGAATTACAAATGCAATAAAAAAGAAAAATAAGGTTGCCCTCATTTCTATTAACCTGTTGAGTCATTGCTTGAACAGGCATGACAGGAAGAGTTCCAAGCTGCATCTACAAAAACACAACAATAAAGGCAAATTGGTATAAGGTATTATCAATACTAACCATTCAACTCATGGAAACAAGTCACACACATACCGGTGGTGATGCCAATGGGAACATATTGGGAAACATCCCAGGAACAGCAGGAGTTGTACCTGGAAGCTGGCCTGTATAGAGGTCAAAGTCGTTATCTTATATCAGGAATCACATACGCTACAGATAACGTTAAAATATTCGAAAATCTTTTCAAAACATTTACTATCCACTGGCTTACCTAGACCTAAATTAAGCAAAGAAAGAAAAGGTCAATTCAACATTCATTAGGCGCCAGTTAAAGATGAACAAAACCCAACCTGAGCATCGGTTCTTCCTTGTACATTAAAGCTACAGAAGTCGGCTCACACCCAATGTCAGCAAAGTGGGGCAAGCAGCCCAACATTACCTTCTTACAACAAACAGAAGACACAACAAGAAACAAACACCAAACACAACAGCAAACCAAAAGAAGCTCTCAGTGCCACAGTTATTTGACTGAGTAAACAATCGGAAATAGACAAATAAGAAAATTACAACCGATCTGCAGACAATCCATTGGCCTTTATAAAGCAAATAAGAAGTAGATGAATAAGCTTACCCAATAAACCATGCAATTTGTATCGACTTTGCACACTAAAGCAAACAAAACAGAAAAGGACGGCAGCAGTAGTTATAAAATAAATGCAGCATCTGCATAAAAGAAAGTAGTAGTACCTGGAACAGTAGTCCCAACCAACATCGCAGCTGCTGGAGGAGCCATATCAAATCCACTGATCCTTTTACTGCTCACATAAGGCCAGTGGATACAACAGACAATTACACCAGAGATGACAAGATAAAAAAGATAGTCAGTAGCAACAACTGGGTATGACAAACATGATGTTCCTATCAATCACAACAGCAGTAAAATGACAACATTGAAATCTATGGCATTTAAAACCTGATATCTTAGATACATACTAAATCTAAAAATTAGCACAGACAAGCCCTCTTGGAGCAACCTGGCATTCAAGTGCTTGCTTTCTACTATAACTCCACATATCAAAACAGTATAATAGAATAGACACACTTCAGACATCAGACATAAAAGGTATCAGAATATCCAGATCTTTACTATGACAGTTGACAAGAAAGGCAATCATTCCCTTCTTCTGACAAAAGCTAAACACTAAACAGCAGATAATAATGATGACTTCAAAGTAAAGCACTAGAGCACAGAGAGCTAAGCTACGGAGTTTTCTATGTTATTTCCATCCCATTGTTATAATGTGTGCACCTGAAAGCCAGCTTACTGCTTATATCCAGTTATTCACCAAGTCAACCAGTCCGGTAAGTGTGTCTCTATGTAAAATTTCTCATACCAGATTCAAAAAAATAATGTCAATACTCATCCTCACTCCTTAGCAAAATATGCTATCCAATTTCCATATTCTCAGTCACTTAGTAAAATGGCCATTGTACACCCTGATAATCAAATGCCAAAACTCGCGAATAGGATCAGGTGGGCCGTGCATTGCGTTCTCAGTAAAATATGCCAGTTGTTTGGCTCATGCATGAGAATCAACAACTATAATCACTTAGATCCAGTCACATATAATTAGCAAGACGATAACTTGAAATATTAGCTGGAAACAAATTTCTCTAATGTGTCAATTAATGCCATCTCCCTCCTATCGAAGAGAACCAAACTTTACAGCACTTCAATAGCTAAATCACTAATCTTATGAATTATAGCTGATGACCTATGACTAATGGTAACCTGCATGAGTATATGCACCATTTTCATCTAGAGCTCAGATATGTACAACTCACAAGAGTATGAGTGTTTGCATATTCAACCAAGTACATATTTTGATCACAAGAAGGCCAGATCCTGCTCGAGCAGAATATGGTGAAATAACACCATTGATTAACCACTAAGAAGCGAATGACTTCACATAGTGATGCCACCTAGACCACGCAAACTCGAATGGGGGACCGAAGTTCAGTGACAAGTCGCATATATTGCCACTTACAAAATGATTAGCATCGATGCATCACAAATCTTAGCCAGAGTTGCAAAAAGGAATGGGTCTAGCAATATGAATATTACCTCTTAGAGCGTGAGCGTGAGCGTGATCTTGAACGTGAGCGAGATCTTGAGCGTGACCGAGATCTATGATGAGATCTGGCCCTAGAATGAGACCGAGAACTGCGCCTATGTCTGTCTTCTCTGTCTCCATCATAATCTCTTCTCCTGAAAAGAAACCCCATCAATAGACTCAAAACAAGGCACATGAAGAAGCAAGCAAAGTTACACCTGTCAAACGTATCAATAATTCAACATCAAAGCGACAAAACAGCGCCAACATGTGATAGATGTGATGTATCTTCAAGGATTCAATCTAGACACTAGCAGTTGAGAGTTAGAGAATCTGAAACTATTACCTCTCGTGATCCCGACTGCTGTGATTATAATCATCATCTTCTACATCCCTGCTACGCTCCCTTCTCTCACTCCGTTCGCGGTGGCGATCCCTATGGCGATCCCGCTCTCTGTCCCTGTCCCTGTCCCTCTCTCTGTCCCTATCCCTATCCCTATCTCTATCCCTCTCTCTGTCCCTGTCCCTGTCCCGCTTTCTCTCCTTGTCCCGATCTTTTTCCCTTTCCCTCTCTTTGCTTCTTGAAGAATCCTTTTCGTGATCTTGTGAATCATGCTGCAAGTAGTGTTAAACATTACAAAATTTTTCATATTAATGACATTCTAACACTCAACTACTATAAGGACTACTGATCAACAGCAAAAATATCAGAACCTTGTAAGAGAATGAGGATGGTGAGGAAGCAAAGGGGAAACAATCTTCTTATTGAAACAGAATACGTCAAACTATGATAGCTTGTTAGGAATGCAAGATAGGATCACAACAAGGAGAAACCAACATCGACAATAACAAAAAAAGCAAATGGTGCAATCAGTTTATAAATCCTCTCCCAATAATCAATATTCAACACTATAAACATGATACAAGCATCCATTGATAACTTTAGAAGAAGAATTCATATCCATGCAAACGGCAAATATAAGTTGAGTAATGACATTGGACACTAATTTGACAAACATGATACGATTGTATCCCAATCATCAACATATAATAGGATCTTATCAAGGAGTTGAGCTGAAAGACAAACGTTGCGTTTAGCTTTTCCTTCCCCTACTTCATACCATTTTTTAATTTCAGCATTTACATGCCCACCAGATTCTGCTATCTTAGCGTTGTCCATGATACAAGAACAACAGCATAATGCCCCCAACATACGAATGAAGAGTCGTCGAAAACATTACAAACAAAACTTCTGCATCTCTATAACACTCTGATTGCCTTTATTCTCCTTGTTTTCAGCTCCTTCTACGTGCAAACAAAGCTCCCCCTCCCCCTCCCCCTCCCCCAAAACCCCTAAAATTCTTAATCCTGCTGGTTTTGATTAATCTCCCACCAAACAAGCGCACTACAAAAAGCAAATAGATAAATCTAACAACGGCGGCCAAATCCTAATAAGCAACACTACAATCTGAAAACCGCATAGGCAACTGAAAATTGAATAAACAAACTACGGTCTCCACAAAATTATTCGACAATTCAATATTTTTTTTTTAAAAAACAAGCATAAGACGATAAACCCTAAGAAGTGCAAAAACAAGAAACCGAATCACGATCTGAATGAAGTAGCGAAAGACAACCGATAGCAAAAGAATACCCTAGATTTGGAGTCGTTGTGGTTCTCGGCGGCGGCACCGCCATGATCGCCACCGTGTTGCGGTGGCGGTGAACCATATTCCTGACCATTGCCCTCGTATCTCTCTTCGAACGACATCTCTCTCCCCCCCCCTCTCTCCCCGCGTATTTGAATTGCGTTGCCTTGTATTGTATGAGCTGTGTTCTGGAGTGTTCTTCTCAGCTCTCACTCAGCCCTGATGAGTGATGAACACAAATCAACAGACGGAAGACGATCAGAAACGCTTCAGATTTGTGCTCTACGTTTTATATACCCTAAAGCAGATCTCTCTCTTCTTTTTCTTTTTTTTCCCCCCTTTCTTTCTGTTTTTCCTTCTGTTGTCCTTCAATTCGAATGATAGCATCATAGCAAGACCTCCTTATGTGTAGGGTTCGGAAAATTGAGAGGCCTCTGGCAGGTTCTGTCAGGGTCAGGTTTCCATTTAGGTTTAATGAATTGTACTTATTCAGTGCAAAATTACTATTTAAATGGTCAAAAAATTGGTAAGATAGTAAAAATTTTGAAACATACGATTTAAATTGTTTTATGGACAGTTATAAATTAATAATGATAGATTTACCAATATACATTAGTTCAGATAGTTTGGCATTCATTTTCTTTAGATAAAATTTTGAGTTCGAATCTTGTGGATGGAGGAAATATGTAATGGGAGAAGTTTATCCATTCTTGGAGTAACAGCATTCCCAGCCATAGTTCCATTGGAACTCTGGCCTGCCACGTCAGCAAAAGTTCCACAATTTTGGAACTTGCATTCCATCACTTTTCCAACCTATGGAACTCAATTCTAATCATCCAATAAAAATATTTATCATTGACCCACCTCATAACACACAACCTATTTTTTAAATTATTTAAAAACCATATACTTCCTCAAAAAAAAAATTAAAATAATGAAAAAGGTGGCCCGCGAGGTACCATAGACAGACGTTTCTCCCCGCGTGGCACACCTCTCTCTCACCTATCATCTGCTGACAAGTGGGCATGTGGGGGCCGCGTTCTCTGATTTTGCGCTCGGCTGGGGATGCTCTAAGAGTAGCTCAAGTCTAATGAAATATATGATACAAAACCCAAAAAAAAGATGAACTATGATAGATTTAAGATGCTTGATTTATAGTTTATTCTTTACTTCCACTCATCACTTTTTTTTATTAAGCAGTGTCAGAGATGACGTCGTCTGTATTAAGGATAATTATACTCCTTAAACAAATAAATTTTTCTTCTACACGAAGAAAAAATCATGATAATTCCGCTTGTTTTCAATATGGACACCCGAAATCAAAACAAAGATTTAAAGTTCACTAAGTTTACAGAGAAAGTTAGAAGGGGCGGGGGGAACAGAAGTACGCAAAAATAATGAGAGAGGCAAGGCGTCCAATGAGTTCCAACTTTAAGTTGCATTTCTTGCATGCAAGAATCGAAAGATGGATGCTTTTTAGCATATGAAGAAAGTACATTCATCTGGATGGGTCTATAAATACGAATTATTATCTATTATTAACAAACGTTACTTTCACAAAATATATAGTATGCTAAAAATCTTTTAATAAACATAAATATCAAAACAAATCCTTATCTTAAAAAAATTAATAGTATATGTTCTTCCTGCCTACTCCAACATTAACTTGTTACAAATTATTTGAATATTTTTAATAGGTCATAACAAGAATTACATTATACCTTTTTTCCATTAAAAAAAAAAAAAGGCATAGGGGTGGTTGAGTTGGGTGTCTTCTCCATGTTGCAATGTTGATATACAGGACTTTTGCTATCCAAGTAGAAGCCCACTGTCATAAGGGCTAGATTAATGTCTTAAGAAGGTCGGTCCAGGCATATACATGCAATTATGCAAAATGAATTATTGAAGTAATGCACAGTGGAATGGCCAGAGCCTGGCTTTGGAACATCACATATTCACCCAATTAATTAATTCTCTAATCACAAGTGAATGAATAACTTAGATGTCACTATTACTTTACCAATTCTGGTGTACATTCAAAAGGACCTTTGTTGCATCAACTCAAGGTACCCCACTTATAAAATGAGGCCTCTTTTTGTCAATCATATTCATCATGTTACTAAATTAGTGACTTTCTTCTCTTCATTTGCGACCATCGCTTGGTTTTTTGACACTTTTACTTGAGTTAGATTAGAACTGAAGCTTTATTTTACTATTGTCTGTAGTGGTAGCTTGCCTTTTCTAATTCCAAGTGGCATTTGGATTTAAAAAAAAATTTTTTTTTTTAAGAACTAGGAAAGACAAATACTTCTAAATTTTCTCTTATGGTACAAGATTCAAAATACATGGATGAAACTCCTCACTCTGAGTTTAAATATGATCAATTTTCAAACCATCTTTGACTAGCCAAGAAGAAAAGAAGAAACAAACCAAGAGACGGATGGGGCGTCTATGAGCAGAATACCTACCTTTCAACATCAGCACACACTGTAAAACAGGTAGGAGATCAAGCACCGAAACTTCTAGGTCATTCATGGATTGACCAAGGAGTCTCTTGACGTTGGCAAATTGTTTGAACTAACAATCATGTAGAGTGAAAAATGTAGTAATGTAAAGAATGACAAGAAGTACGGGGAAAAAACAAGAAGGTTTCTACACAAATTTAACTGATTCCTAGAAAGAAAAGGTGAAGCTGCAAATATTGTATAATGCAACATGCTAAGTGACTAATAGGCGATGTGCTTTTGAGAGGGTCTGGTTGATTTTGCTTTATTTTGCATTGTTTTAGTATGTTACTTTCTGTTTCTTGTTCTTTGTTCGTAGTTTTGGCCACTCTAAGTATATCAACTATTTAAAGAAATACATCCCAAGCTAGACCATGGGCTATTTTGCAACCTTTTGATATTACTCATGAAAACTTAATCAAGACAAAGACTGGCAATTCTAAAAGTTCATTTGAAAGCTTGTTAATGATCTTGTTTCCCACTTAAATTCACACACAACTTCAACAAGGTTTCATAGCTTTGTCCCTACAACACATATATGTATTATAACTACAGATTAACATATATGTATTATAACTACAGATTACTTAGTATGTTACAATGAATACTCAATTAGATAATTTAAATTGAAAAACTCTAATTGATAAGCTTGCTAGTTGCTACAGTAACTCGATATAGTGATTATCAACACTATGCTCTATTCATATCACATATATATTCATTATATTTTTCGTGAAGTGGCAGAATATTCACACTAAAAGTGTAGTTCACATGCTAAGTAAAGAATTACCACGCTTATTGTTCTTAATTGATGTTACTCGTATTGATATCACAGGCTTTATTGTTTTTAATTTATACCGATGATCAATTTTATCCTTCTTTATAGAATTTAGAACACCTATGATGTTAGATAATGTCAAAATAACACATATAATACACACTTCATAATTTTTCTTTTTTTTGGGGGGTGGGGGATGAGTGGAGCTAGCCACGAAGGCATTTTTAGTACAAGTCATACTGAAAATATTCTAAACTAAATAATTTTAATAAAGAGATGCTTTTAAAATTTATATTGATACTATACTCGTTGTGGATTAGATTAGTACATGATGAATTGTCTAAATATAATTTGGTTGTGTGTAAAAGTTTTGTTACTATTTGGGTAATGTTAATGTATTGTACTTGGCTATTTTTGATTTACTAAATTTAATTATGACTATAATATTTTCCAATTAAGTTACAGGGTGGTATTTTTTGGTAATAGTAGTACAGGTCATTAGTAATGGTGGTTTCCTATACATCTGTGCTATTGTTATACATTGATTTAAGTTGTAATAATATGTTTTTATAAGGGAACAAAATTGAATAATATTAGGACCTAATTAAATTCTAACTTAATTTTTAAAGTTATATTGATCGATCTAATTAAGTTATAGAATACACCACTCTTAACAGTTGCCATATCATATATCTATATAAAAATTTACAACTCATGAAAATGTAAGATAGATGATTTTAGAGTTTGTAGGTCAAATTATGAAAGAACACTTGGTTAATACATCTGAAACTTGTTGCAGTAGTTGACAACTTTCGTTTGCAAATGCCACATGCATTGTAGCTCCAACCATTATTAGTGCAGATTCCAACAGTTTCAATGAAGCAATAAAGAATTAGATCCTAGCAATGAGGTTGAAGAGATGTGAGTTTTTTCGTAATACTTTTGATCGTACATGGAAGGGAATGGATGTTTTTTTTTTTTTTGGTTAAACCTGCTCATATTTTGTCTTCGCTATCTCAAGAATGTCCACCACTGATTTCATTTTTTTCTATGATCGCATCACGATTAACTCCAGTCATTGTGGGTGACAACATAGTTATTACCGATGGAGTGTCCCTAAGTTGTAAAATAAAGACTCGTTATGTTGCTGCCCTTCTTTTTTGATATATGTACGATTGACGTATGATATTACCTGAACTTTGTATTAAACTGTACTACTTCTGGAATGTCGGGATCGAAGTAAATCTTGGTGCCCAATGATGTAGAAAAAGTTGGTTTTCCTGTGTTCAACATCCATTTGAATACGTAATTTGCTTATAGGAGATAATGAAATTTAAATAGATGGAAAAGTCCAACTAGCCATTGTATTGTCTTAGTGACGTGGAGGTGAAGATAATAATTAAAAGTTTGGGATCAGTATCTCCCCTTCCTTGCTTTAAACATCTTGATTTTTAGTTTTAATTCTCTTGTAATCGTTAATTCTACTTATGCCAACTTTTGCACTTATGGTTGAACCTTCACTAATAACTTGTCCAATGACATATGCTTTCATATCAAGACTTTAATAATTAGTTAATTTGAAGGAGAAAATGAAGACCATATTAAAAATAACAATTGAAGACTCGGTTAATATTCTAAATGGGGACTTTTGCACTTGGAGATATCGAGAGTATCATCTTTCGTGAAAACCATTTAGATTCAATGTGCTAATGTTATGTTGTCACTCAATTGTAAATGACCACCAATTTAAAAATAATGAAGACCATAATAGGCATTTTAAAAAAGGAGAAAAACTAGAAGGTTTTACCTGTGAGCACAAAATCTTTTCCAACTCTTTCTTCAAGTTTCTCAAAAGGAAGAAATTTAAACTAATATCTTGAGATACTAGGTGCATTATCAGTGACAACTTTGATTATAGTGTTGGCAAAAAATGTGATCATCAATTTCTTTTAGGTCACAATACACCTCCTTTCTTTGTTCTTTTGAACAGAGAAATTTTTGACCACGTAAATGTTTCCTTCAAGGAGTAATCCACAGAATTTATGACCGAAATTGCCTTTGATGGTAGCATGGATATGGGAATCCTGCAAAGAAAAAAAAAGCAAGGAAAAGTTTATTGATTACTTTTTTGCTGTTATGGGGCAACGAATAAACTAAAAGGAGAGAGAAAGAAAAATTGGCATAATATTTTTTAGAGGGGAAAGATTACTTGTTCGTCAATAAGAACCATTTATGTACTAAGAAGATCTATTTGGTTGTTCATATCGAAAACATTCCATAATCTCGATATCCGAACATTTATCACCCGCTCATCTTTGTCATAATTTAGCTTGGCTAAATATGAGATAGGCTCTTGGTTGTTTTGGCTGTTCATAATGCGAACCACCAAATTTGGAGCATGTAGTGGAAAAATAGCAACAATTACTACATGATTTTTTTATCGAGAAAAGAAAAATAGGAAAAGTTAATATATTGATCATTTATCTTGGCGCATCCATAGTGTATAATAAACTAAGAAAAGAAATAAATCCGGAGGTTAGAGTAAAAATATGAAGGATAGAGTAAAAATAGGATGAGATACTTTGTTCACATAGTATATATCTATAGTTGTAATATTTAATGAGAGGAAGAATATACGACATGTTCAATTTTTAAAATAACATATAAATAACATTTAAGTACCACAGTCATAGAGGCATGATGAAAGCCTCCTATCCTTCAAATGGGTCTTACTCAAACACCTTACACTATATCTTGGCTTTTGACAATGAGAGAGGAGTAATTGAAAGTAATTGATAAAGGCATTAATGAGGAGAATAATTAAGAGTAATTGAGAAAGGCATAGTGCAAAGAATATGAATAATTTGTACAACAATTATGCCCATGCGTTAAAAAAAAAAGGGGTGAGAGTTGAATTTACAAAGCTCAATTATTAAATTAAATGTTTTCCGTTGCAACAATTATTGTAATTTAATTGAATATTTTTTTTCCCAATTAGTGTTAGATAAAGAGCGTGAATTATTTCTAAATAAAACATTCAAATTCTTTAGATGGTAAATTGAACATTTTTTTCCCCCAAGAGTAAAATGTAAAGAGAGATACCATATTAATTTCAGTTCATATGCATGTGCTATGATTATGAATTTAATACACATGAAAGTGAGAATCCAAGAGCCAAAGCAAAAAACTGATGAATTTAAAACGTAGAGGTGTAAATCTTGTAATTGATAAACTTAACTTCCAAACAGTAAGATTCTTGGAATTGAATGTAATATTTAAAAAGGAAAAAAACATTTCTAAACATCCAAAATCTTGTAACTAAATGTAATATTAAAAAAGGAAAAGATTGTTTCTTACATAAATTTAAGATTAGTAAATTTATTTTTATTTTGGAGTTTACAGTTGTTAATGATACTATTTTACATATGCAATACAAATAATCACAATTGATGACTTGATAGATGACATGAAAGACACATGTCCTAATATTGTACTATTACTGAATTTTAATACTATTTAGATAGATTCTTAGCTTTTATACTATGTACTCTTCAATTCATTGCACCTCAACACAATGCAAATTTTTCTTTACAAGCTTGCCAGTAACTTACTTCACTTATTAGATAATTAATATGTATATCATACTCTTAGAAATATATATTCTCAAAAGTCATATCAATAAATATATAACATAAAATTAATATAGAGACAAATGCATACGTGAAAGATATATATACGTAGACAATGAGAATATGTGTTCCAAAGATCATATAAGAAATTGTCTTGAATAATGTTTCTCCTTCCTAAATACAACACATCATCTATTTTCTTCACACACATATACATTGATAAATCACATCACATGTCATTTATAATGATAAGATAGAGCGTCGAGGGAGGTGGCCACATTTGTGTACGTTGTTATTGTTTTAATTAACATGATTACAAACAAAAGAGAAATGAATCATATGCCGACATGAACATTATTGTTCAAACCCTTTTAAAAGCCTTTAAACCGACCTGATTGTGCCCAACAAATTAAAGAGCTAAATAAGTGTCCCTGCTTGAGGTAAAGAGACATATCATAAAAAAAAATATACTAAAAAATTAGAACCTACCCCCCCCCCCCCCCCCCCCCAAAAAAAAGAAGAGATGAACCACTTAAAAAATGGAATCCATAAAGCTATTTTTTGGTGATGGAAGTCAATAAAGCTGTAACTAAAGGGCGTCAAAAGTGTTTGCTTATGGTTTCTGAACATGACAATATTTACTTGTTTTTTTTTTTTTTTGGGGGGGGGGGGGGGGAAGGCTCAAAGTGTTATGTATTTATTTATGAATTGAAAAATCCATCACCATTGACCTTAAGGTGTGCTGGGGCCCCTTGGCATTGGTTACTACAATTCGTTAAGTACATGTGTTAGGCACTGTATGCCATACTTTGTAAGAAAATGTTCAGCTCACCATTTTTATTATTTTTTTTTGGGTTGGTCAGCTGGAAAAGAAAATATTAATGTTTAGCAAAATTATATATGTTGAATTTAGTTACTTTTTATCCATAAATTGCAGATCTATTTCAATTTTTTTTTTTTTTTTGCTTTTATAGAACTTAAATCTAAGACCTCAAAAGAAGTGTAAAAACACTTGTTGTTGTTGGTAGTAATGTGTGTGTGTGTGTGTGTGTGTGTGTGTGTGTGTGTGTGTGTGTGTATATATATATATATATATATAGGTACAAACACACACACACATATATATAGAGAGATCCAAGAAAGAAACAACCTATCAAAATAATGTAAAAATCACAAGTAGTGATTAATTTGACGCATTAGGCATAATAGTGAAGCATTAGTAGATCAAAACAACCACTCAAATTTTGTACACAATTTATGTTTGAGTATATAAGAATTATTATTTTTTTATCTGCAGTCTTCTATTGCATAAGCACGGGGGTTACGATTGGTCTAATAAGTGATCCAAGCATCAAGCTCTATCATTACAAATTTCTTCATTTTTAAGATTCATATCTGAAACCTTATTTAAGGGAAATAGATACCAAACTATTTAATTCTGTCTATATTGATTGAGTGTATAAAATTATTAAATATTTAGAATTGAACTTACTTAGTGTTTCACCTTGCAATCCCTATAAACCATTAAATTTACGAAAACATCCTCTAATTAACAAGATCAAATTCCGAGCTTATCTCTAAGCATTTGATATCGGTTATAATCATGACATATAAGGAGTAAAAATATGCATAAAAAAAATAAGCGGTCTTTTTTGGGGGGTTAAGTTGGCTTTTTTAAAGCTTTGATTTGATGAATGGTGTGAAAATAAATGATTACGATGGTGGATCAGGTGGCCCCCAATGATCGATGAAATTGCCAAAAAGAGAATCTAGCATCTTGTCAGGGCAGCTGTTGAGTAGAAAAATTGATCAGAAGACCATTGAATTCATTGCATCCCCAGCTGGAGCGGTGAGTGCAAAAAAGAGCTTTGCACTTCTCCCTCTCTCGCTCGGATGTGGGTGGGTGGGTGGATCCACACTGCTCATGGTGTTATTGACAATTGGTTTGTGAGTTGTGACACGACCCTCATTTCATACACACCCCCAGTGGGCAATGACCACGGTAGCAACAACAGGATGAGATGATAAGGATTGAGATTGTGAAATTGAGTTACGTGATTTGTAATTGTCCGTCTTAGTGTGAAGATGTGTAGGGTTTAAATTAGGTCTTAAGTCTTTGTCTTAAGGGCTAGTAGAATATTAGATTTTTTAAGAAGACTTATTTGTGTTTTGTTAACTAAATTCAGATCATACGTTGCCACACAAAAAAAAAAGGTACCCAAAATATTGACATTCTTGAAGATTTATGATGCAGTTAATCATTAATTTCAAACCCAAATATTCTGAACGACATGAACTAAAATTGACTAAGACTCTTTCAAAAGGATAAATAATACCATTCACCAGAGGGGATATTGACTCAAAGGAAGAAGATAAAATTTATAATTAAAAATCCTATTAAAAGTGTAAAAGTTAAAGCAAAATTTCAGACTTGTTAGCAGCCAAACATGTTGACGATACGCCTTCAACAACACTTTTGCGAAACGAAGGGAGTAATGAACATAGAGGTGAATTTTAAAAATTAAAAATTATCATACATAATAATCAGGTCTATATATATTAAACTGTTATGTAATTGTATATTTTCTAATATAAAACAAAATAATTTATTTTTAAAGAGTGTTGATGAAGAAGATAAGGAACACCATCTTATTTCTACTCGAAATGATTTGCAATTTGGTGTGGTGACAAATTAAAATTCGAGAAATCAAGTTTGAAAAGGTCAAGTTAGCTTATAGTAATGTACTAATGAAACACTCATTTGTCATGTCACATTGTCTCTATGTGGTTTACAAAAGTTGTTTGAGTTTATACTGTGTATGCCAACACCTCTTATTTTTCCAGGTTACATAATGCCAGACCAAATAGAATCTATCCAAATTATGTTCAGGTTCAATCTTATGAAAGACAAAAACACAAAAAGTTGGTACCATGACTATTGGAAAATAATGCAGCCTAACTTGTTAAGCGTTCATTGGGCCGTCACGTGATAGCCATATGATATGTTGTGATTTAGCCTAAAATTGCTCGGATTTATCTTGTTATTGAAAAATTTTGACATATACAAATTCTTCGTCATCTAATTTGTTAAAAATCGATGGATTTTCATCGCATTCCTCCTTGTTTCTTTTTTTTTTTTTTTTTGGGTGTCATAAGATTAACATAATGAGTCACGAAAAAAGAAAAAAAAGTATGTAATTAATAACACAGTCTCATTATTAGTTTTTATGTTAGTAATCTTCTTTCTCTGGATATTATAATTGTATGCATAATTAAAAAAATATATGTTACATATTTATATTTTTGTAGTTGTAGTTTAATTACATGATCATTCTTGTTAATAGATTTATTAGAGTCATCTGTCAAATAATACGATTAGTTTTAAATGACAATAAGTAATATCCTTATCTAATTTCAATTATTATCCACAAGTTGTGAATTATCATTGCCTAGATATCTTTTTCAACTTGATGTTTCAGTCTCGATCTTTAATGATAGATTAAATCCGTATCGAATTAACATTGTATTAATGGATGTTATATGCAAGTTGATCAAAAAGATGGGGACCCACTTGAGCTCATCTTCTCAACTGCAAAACTTGAGGGTCATGTCTTCCCCCCCCCCGGTCTGTGACTTCACTCAATCCTATAAAGAGGTACCCAACTTGAATGAAGATCAAGACTGGGCAGAAGTTTCAATCATCTAACTCAACCCATTTGCATCATGCTTTTCAAGTTTCAAACTCTCCATCTCACTTCCTTACTTATCTCACTCCGTCACTCTCTCGTCACTTCAAGCTATTGCTCCGGTTGGGACGCAGTCGCTCACAAGATAATTTTTGGCCTTCTCTCCTTATGTATCTTCTTGATCTAGGCTCTTTTCTCTCTATCTCGCGGATTAATTTTTCTTTTTGGTGAAGTTTAACCATTCACTAACATTTTGTTTGCCAATTCATGCCCTATTCTCTTCAACTTGTTTTTCGAAAAATTAGTTCAGAATAATTTTAGCACATAAGTTCAGAATAAGTTTAACAAATAATATTATAAATTTATTCTTAATACGTTCAAAATAAGTTTGAAATAAGCTCAATAAATAAGTTAAGAATAAGTTCAATTTAGAATAAAGTTCAGACAAAAGAACTCGAACAGAACAGGGCCTCAAACAGTTTGACAATATTCAACTTTTTGTCGAATCAATTTGTGGAATTGCTAAATTACATCTTGTACGTAATAACTATGTTTGTTGCCCCGAGTTTCTCTTCCCACTCGACCTCAATTTACCATGTACACTTAAAGCTGAATTTTCCAAGGAAAAAAAAAAAGCTTTGTGTGAAATGCCATCTTGTGTATATATGATCATATGAGGGTTATATCTAACCCGTTGACATGAAAATATCTGTTGAACAGGTTTAAGGTCATAGATATATCGACCTATATGATCATGCATGAAGATTTTAAGGAAAAAAATTTCAATTAACGTATCTTATTAATTCAATCATAATACAATCCAACCCGTATTTTAATAAGGCATATATATATTTTTTTTTGGGTAAGAAAGGTAAGAAAGGAAGAAAGGCATATATATCTCTAGACAAATTACATGTTCTTGTCCCATCTTTTTTAAAGAACCTCATTAATCACATATATATTCAAAAAGGAAAAAAAAGGACAACATAATAAAAAGGGTTAGCTGTGACGGTGATGGCTTGAAGGCATTATCCCCAAGCTGCCATATGTGTAGATAAGCATACAACCTATAAAATTATTACTAGCGATTATATTTTTCTGCACTCTATTTTTATTTTTGTTTTTATTTTTATTTTCAAATTCTTCTCCGTGTAGTCGTGTGTCGATGGAGAAGGAACAGAAGGACGCAATATAGCAAAGAAGCTCCTTTTAAAGTACTTTTTAAAATTAAATTTAATTTGCTTCTGCATGCCCTTTCTCTCTCCTCTCTCTTTCTCCCATCCCCATCTCTTTCTCTCTGTCATCTTCTCCTTCTCGCATCCCCGCCGCCTCCACTCTCTCAATTTTGTCTTAATTTCTCCACGAATCTTCGTTAGTTACTTGCGAACCCAATTTGAAGCACATCAAACCCTAAAATTAGAACTTTTTGGGTTTCAATTTCAGCTGAAAATGCCCCTTTTATCCAAATCCCAGTTGCTAATTCGCTGTTTTTGTGTTGGGTTTCAGCTTCAATCGTGAAATCCCACCCTTTTTTTGGCCGGAGATCGGATTTTTCGGGTCTAATTTCCGACCGGAAGAAGAATTGGTACGAATCGATTTGTTTTGACTGGAGCACTTATTAGGGTTTTCTGAGATTTCTCTAATTAGTGTCATGTGCAGTCAGAGAATCATCAGTGCAGGGACCAGCTGGTAGTTGAAAGAAAGGAGGGGAAGTAAAGATGGAAATTAGGCAAGACGAAAAAAGGCAGATTGACTGTTAGCTAGCTATTCAAGAGAGAGAAGGTGAAAAGTGCGTGTGTTTTGTTAGAGAGAGAAAGGAGGAAGAAAAAAAACCCTAAGAGTTGCTCCCAAATTGATTGTAGAAAGTAGAAATTAATCAATCATGACGGCCGATTTGGATGATTCATCGGCGAAAACTTTGTCGAATACGGCTTCCGGTGAAGCTAGTGTCTCATCTAGCCGCGATCAAACAGAGCCCCCAAACCCTCCTCTGAAGAAGAAGCGCAATCAACCTGGAATGCCTGGTAAAGTTCCAATCTTTCTCTCTATTTTGAGGCTGTGTAGTTCAAGGGTTTGAATTAGTTTGTGAGTTTGTGTTGGTTTTTGAAAAGTATTTACATTCTGATGCCGTGTACTAGAACCAATTCGACCAAAAGCTTAAATGGATGGTTTGAATTGACAGATCCAGATGCGGAGGTGATAGCTTTGTCGCCGAATACGTTAATGGCGACGAACAGATTTGTTTGTGAAATATGCAACAAGGGGTTTCAAAGAGATCAGAATCTTCAGCTACATAGAAGAGGGCATAATCTGCCATGGAAGCTGAGGCAGAGGTCGAGCAAGGAAGTTAAGAAGAGGGTGTATGTTTGTCCTGAGCCAAGCTGTGTTCACCATGATCCTTCCAGAGCTTTGGGGGATTTGACTGGAATTAAGAAGCATTTCTGTCGAAAGCACGGCGAGAAGAAATGGAAGTGCGACAAATGCTCCAAGAAGTATGCCGTTCAGTCGGATTGGAAGGCTCATATGAAGATTTGTGGCACTAGGGAGTACAAGTGTGATTGTGGCACCCTCTTTTCTAGGTTTGTTTTGGCTTTGTTTTGGTATTTTCCATGATTGGATTTTGGGATTTTTGTAGTGAAAAAATTTGTTTGTTTGTTGTTTTTGGGTTGGTGATTTGCAGGAGGGATAGTTTTATTACACACAGAGCATTTTGTGATGCTCTGGCGCAGGAAAGTGCCAAAAATCACCCCAATGAAGCACCCAAGTTGGAGGCCAAAGCTCCCGTGGTGGCCGTGGCAGTGGCTTCACAACCACCCCCTCCTCCACCAACACCGCCCGTGCCAGCACAGATGCAAGCACAACCACCACCACATTTGACACCGCAATCACCCCCACCACCACGGCCGCCCCTGCCACCACAAACTGAGACTCCACCAACTGTTGTAGTATCATCCATCTTGCCAGTTCAGAGTCCAGGTAAGCATATTTTGAGCATTGCAAAATGGCAATTGTGTTCTTTTTGTTTGTGTGACTCTTTGGTTGGATGTGATGCATGATGATTGATGATATTTAAAATTTGATTGTAACCGAATTTTTATTGTTTTGTCATCCCATATCTTTGTTTGTTCACTTGCCCGTGTGTAATGGGTTTTTGGATTTAGTTTCTTTGTCTGTGACTCATCTTTTGTTTCCATCTGAGTGGGGTGTATAAGCTATAATACAATTCTGTTTCCAATGTCTAAAACTAGAAGGCTTGGACAGTGAGCTGTATTCTATTGAAGGAATGTTGATGATTGGATTTCCTTAGTTTTCTTTAGGAGCTCAACTTAGAGCTGGAACATTCCTGTTTAGTGAGGGTGCCTTCTTTTCCTTTCTGTTTTTGCAGTTACAAAGTTGCCAGAGAATCCAACCCCAGTCTTAGAAGAACCACCACGTCCGCCACCTGTGGCAATTGTGACAGCTGGGTTAAATGGTAGCTGTGGTAGTAGCACTAGTTGCAGCTCTAGCAGCAGCGCCAGTTCTAGCAGTAGTGTGTTTGCTAGCCTGTTTGCTTCCACAGCAGCACCGACTAGCATACCCTCCCAACCAAATCCAGGCTTCTCAAACTTCATCCGCAGTATGTCTCAACCCGAATGCCCTCCAATGGAGCTTGCTCCTTCATCATCAGCAGAACACATCTCACTTTGCCTTGCTCCTAATCACGGATCATCAATTTTCGGCCCTGCTGGCCAAGAACGGAGGCAATACGCGCCACCCCCACAGCCAGCCATGTCTGCCACAGCACTTCTTCAGAAAGCTGCTGAGATTGGTGCAGCTGCAAGTGGTGGCGGGTCATTGCTTCGTGGGCTTGGGCTTGTGCCATCCACTTCATCGTCATCTGGGAGCGCGGAAAATTTGCAATGGGGTGGAGAGAAAATGGAGCCAGATGCTGGCCCTGTTCCATCAGGGCTTGCACTAGGCCTGCCTTGCGATGAAGGGTCTGGCTTGAAGGAGTTGATGATTGGGAGCTCTTCAATGTTTGGTCCAAAGCTTCCCACACTTGATTTTCTTGGATTGGGAATGACCGCTGGGGGCACCCCAAATGGGGGTTTCTCCGCACTGATGAAATCAGTTGGCGGTGGCCTTGACATGGGGGCAGCAGCTGCCAAGTTTGGAGCTGGGGAATTTACCGGCAAAGACATCGGTCGGAGCTAATAATGCAAGGGACAGAGAGAAGCCACAGTGTACAGGGGCATCTCTTACCAACGGTTATGATGCTGCAAGGACAAGGACAAGGACAATAGCTTTTGGGGAGATGCAATTGTAGTCTACCTGTATGGCCGTTCAAGCAGAAGAAACTAGAGGCAGTTGGCTTTTTTGATAATTCAACTGCCTTTGATGGTTATAAAAAAGGAAAGGGCTATAAATATGTAGCATGCTTGTTGTAATTCAATTACTAGGAGTTATAATTAGAAACTGTAGAGACCCTTCACCCCCTCTGAATGTGTAAATGGGGGTTTTTTAGTAAAGTCAAGAGTAAAGCTACATTTATTGACGTTGTAATATTGATGATTGATCAGCTGCTCTTTTGTTCTGTTTGTGGTAACTTCTCAAAGGGCACACAGGTAGGGGCCTGTAGAACAGATCAAGTTCGAGTAAGGTCGTCTGTATGTGACAACCTAAAGAGTGTAATTTGAGGAATACAATGGCCCTACGGATGAGGGGAGTTGGGCGGTGATGGGGTCTGGAGTAGACCCAAAGGAGGGTAGGATCTCACCTACCTCGGCCATATCAAAGTTGGGTGAGTTTGACGAAAGATTGTCGCTAGTCCTACTGAGCCAAATGCCTCATCTACGGGTTGCTTTTCTAATTTTCCACTGACCTTATGGTTTGGGTGGATGTAATGTGGGCAAAAACCTAAATGTTTGAACTATATTTTGACCATTATCACACATATCTACTCAGACAGTATGACAGGTAGGAACAGAAGGAGCCAGTGGATGAACCATTTGGCTCAATCATATCGCTCGCAAATCGCAATCCTTCAACCGTTGAAGAATGATGGTCTTTTTCCGTTTTTTTTCAAGTATCAAAATTATTAATAATTAATAATTGGAAAAAATTTAGCTGTAAGAGGTGGATAGGAGTAGTAAGAAGCTGTGTAAAAGAGCAGTTATGAATGGTAAGATTGAATTATATATAACCGGGATTTAAATTATCTAGTACTCCTAAATGTTAAAATAAGTATGTTGTGGAAGAAGAACTCCATCGTTACCATACATTTTTAGTATGTTCACTTTTTATTAGGAATTAACTTATCTAAGCTACTTACATGTTCTTGCAAAGCCTAGATTTTGAAATTAGATTGCGCTACCAATGCTACCATTACGACCATTACCTAGTGTGAGTTCAATAAAGTTTGAGAAATTCATATATAAACAATCTTATATCTGTTAATATAGTATAAGAATCGACTCTTACAAACCCATGAGGGAAAAAAAAAACAATTTGTTGAAACTAGATTTTAGAAGTAGATTAAGGAGTTCTACACCTTAAGGGGAAATGTGAAAAGAAAGTTCATGGAAGCACGGATCAAACATTAAACAAGTAAATCCCGGGGCCTGAAACCGAGATTGATATACAATTAGTCAAAATTACAGACCCCCACATCGTAATAAAATATTTACATTTGTGGGTGAACTCAAAAAGGGGCACACATTCTAAAACCCTGCCAGGGAGAACCTCGCAAAATTGATATTACTTATTAGGGATACCAAAAGAAAAATCCATGAAGCAGAAGGGCACGAATCCAAATACCACAACATCAAGGCCCTCAATGTTTGAATTTTCTTCCCTGCGCTGCGCATCTCAAAGCAAGCACATTGCCTTTACGGCATCGATTCTTGTCGTTTTCTCATTTTTGATTGAGCCGCGACTTGCTTCATTATTTGCTGTCATTGTACAATTATTGTTTGTTTGAGTAATTAATTAAACATGAAGAATGAAGGTTCATGAATCACCATATTTTTCACTTGGTCTGACTTAAGCAACTTGATGTATTATTTATGAGAACTCAATGTCTGGGATTTGTCCTTTGCAAATTGATTGCGTTTGTCTCTATTTTTCTTTCCTAGTAGGGGTTTTTTGGTTAATTCTTAAATACTAATTTTTGGATAGGTTTTTTTTTTTTTTTTCCGGTGGTTTTGACTATTCATAAAATTTGCAGTACAATATAATTGTATACTTTTTAAGTGTAAGAAGAGTTGTGCTTTTTTTTTTTTTTAAGGAAAAGGAAGAGATATTATTTTTTTTCTTGCTTCTTTAAACCATATTTAAAAAGTGAGAATCTTGTTCAAATAACTCGAGTACCATATAATATAATATAGGTTGAAGGAAAGTCTTTCAATCAGGAGACTTATCTGTTTAAAGTTATAACTATGGAATCATAAATTTACAGTGAAAATTACAAGAACTTTACTACAATGATGACAGATTCTAAGAGGGCCTAAATTTAGAGTGTATTTTTTTTGTGTTTTTGCTTGTTTAGGTGATGGATTTATGGAGATTGTAAGCTCTAGGATGACTAGGGTTTTGGTTAGGTAACGCATTAATGAAGCTTATAAGCCTTGTAATGCCGTGAAGATCTCCAACCATGCATGTGATCAAAATCTTCTAAAACATGAAGGTTATCACGTCATCATTTTTCATTCATCACTGCATTGATGATATCCTGATCCACAATTGATTATAGTTTGATTGTTAATAGTGCTCTAAAGTGCAATTATTTAGTCTTAAGAAAAAAGGAAAAAAAAGAAAAGAAAATGTGAATGTCATGTATTTTGAGTACTTTTATAGAATTTGTCGCATGATAATGACAGTGTAAGATCTTATAAATGCAAGAATTGTATCTTGATTCGAAAAATACGTTTCATGTCTCCTTACCTTTGTTCAAGTGCTTATAGTAGCCCGAAATGTCTTCGTTTACTCAAGCAACGACTAAACTTCAGAATATATATGCATATTTAATTTGAAAATATCTAC
This sequence comes from Carnegiea gigantea, assembly GCA_029747015.1. Lineage (NCBI taxonomy): Eukaryota > Viridiplantae > Streptophyta > Magnoliopsida > Caryophyllales > Cactaceae > Carnegiea > Carnegiea gigantea. The sequence continues at coordinate 1,108,181 of JAKOGI010000007.1, forward strand.
TGTATAAGATAGCAGGTAGACTTTGAGCTTGGAATATTACGGGTTTGTTTCATCCTTGTCCATCTTTCCGTCCACCAAGTCCAACTACACTGTTCTATCATAAGGTTCCAACGAGGTCGAATTTTCCCAAAATACCAATCCCTAAATATATAAAAAAAAAAATTTCACTTATCTCAATAAAAATGCATCTGTTTTAGGGCAAAAGCAAGGAAATGGGCCAAAGGCCTAGTAATCATATGGATCCATTCACATCTGGGATTCATTTTGCCGGCTCATATTGCTTAGTTTTACATTACAGGCCCATGGCCCGCTACTCGAAGGTGCTATTTTATTCTGACATAAATGAAAAACTCAAAATATCGGATAATTCCGCCTTCTTTGCTCTACCAGTCCCTCCTCCTCTTCAAGTTCCGCGGCTTCCAAATCTTCGAGTCACCGGATTTTATCGAGGGTTTCCGTCGATGGATGCCGGAGGAATTCATTGAACATAACCGCATTCAAATTCCGGTAAGATTTTAAGCTCAATTTCTATAACATTTTGTTGTTTTGCACCGGAAACCATTGGATTTGATTGCATGGAGATTGATGTAACTATGTTGATTGATTCGTTCGAATTATGTTGTCATTTTCTAGCTGCAAATTTCATTTTTCAGCTTAAGGTGTGTTTATTATTGGATTTTCTTTGAATTGTTGGTACTTTATTAGCTCCTTGGTAATCCTTTAATTCCAGGTATCTTGTATTGCGTTGCAATTGTTGAAGAACGAATCGCTGGTTGAATTTTTAGGACAAATTTGCTCGCAGTGATGAGACTTGATGGTATCTATGGGTTTTGATACTGGGTTTTCTCTGCTGCAGCAATTGAAGTGAGTTTTTTGGGATTTAATGGGCTAAGATGCGACTTGATTCTCTTTCAAAGCTGAACATTGCATATGGTTCTTCTTTGCGGAGAGCTGTGATTGCCCGGGTTAGCCAACTGTCAAATTTGGTTTCTGATTTGGGGTTTGACAGACAAGTTTTCTGCAATAAAAGTAATTCACTAAGGTATAGAGCTGTTGTTGTCTGTCGTAATTTCAATATAAATAAGTATCCTACATACCCTGCTGTCTCATCCCTGTGTCACCACCATCAGAAGACGCACATGGCTGCTTCGAGGTCCCAAGCTCTTTCTGGAGATGTATATGTAGATAGCTTAAGCCTGGGTCATAGGAGTGTTCTAGGTCTTGCAAGGTCATCTGCTGTTTTCTTTGGTGGCCAGAGAATCGGCAGTTGCCGGAAAGCTGTTTCTAGTTTGAGAAATCAATGCAGATTTGACGTATCACAGAGGACATGGGAGTCTAAGCCATTTTTTGGCCTTTCTTCGAGGGATCTATACACATCATCTTGTGCAAATCACTTTAGAAGTGCTAATGCCAATGTCTCATTTTGCATTTCTGCAAGGAGTGAGCAGCTAGAAAACCCTGCAGATTCCCCCGGCAGGTATTAATCCTCCCTCCAAAAAATATAAGCTCTAAATGAATATATGTCATTGACTTTTTGTGTATGTGAGAGAGAGAGAGATTCCTTAACTCAAAATGAGAGTGTCTCTTTATGAGTGAGAGAATGAGAGAAGATTCCTGTAAGTAATTTCTGTGGTATTTATTGTCATGGCTGTCACATTTCTTACCTATAAGCTGTTATTTATGTGCTAGCTCATTAAGATGGTAGCAATTCAGTGTGGTTAGTTCTTTGCTAAAGGGTTGTACATGCCATTGCCTACTAAAAAAGAAATACCACTTCATATATCTGTTTGCTTATATCCAGAATATTGCCAGATTAAGTAACAGCTGATACTAATGAGAGATGATTCTTAAACTTTGGATTCAAGTAAAATGCACCTTCATTTGTGGCTGCTCCTGTAGTTGTTTGCTAAGCTGAAAAAAAATTGTGATTTAGAAATTTGACTACGTTGATTAATATCTCAATACTTAAGAGTTTTTCTCTGATTGATTGAAGCAAACATGTAGATCAGAAAAACTTGAAGTTTCTTTCAGGATCATGTTACCTTCCACATCCCGACAAAGTAGAGAAGGGAGGCGAGGATGCCCACTTCATTTGCGAGGAGAGAGGGGTTGTCGGAGTTGCAGACGGTGTTGGTGGCTGGGCAGATATTGGTGTTGATGCAGGAGAATATGCTCGACAACTCATGTCCCATTCTGTATCTGCAATACAAGAGGATCCCAAGCGTGGAGTAGACCCAGCTAAAGTATTAGAGAAAGCTCATGCAGACACTAAAGTTATAGGTTCCTCAACAGCTTGCATAATTGCTCTCACAGATCAGGTTGGTACTTGGTACTTCTGCTGTCTATCAGATGATAAATGAAAGCGATGCTTCTAAAAATGTAGAAAAATTTAGGCTTCTCAATGTCCTTGTAGTGTCAGGGGGTGGCAGGCACGGTTTATTACTCCTCTCTCCCTAAACCCGTTTTTCTCTCTAGAGCTGTCATGCTGGTTAATCCTCTTAATTTTGTTGCAATTGAGGAACATGACTCTTCTTGGCAGATCATAAACCTTTTGTTATGAGAAGTGCTTAGCTGGCTACTTTTTCCTTGCATGATAGTTAGCTCCTTTTAAAGTATGGCAATTTGTGTCTGAAATCACTGTCTTATTGGAGGATATTTACTATGGTTCCTGTATTATTATCTGGAGAAATCTGTAGATCCTTGAATTCCCGAGGATTTGTTCTTGATTGTCTTCATCATGGATATTTACTATGGTTCCTGTATTATTATGCGGTAGAGCAGTTCAAGGTTTGCTTGATATGCTTGTGTGTGATCACCTCGAAAAATCCTTGAGAATCCTTTCGAAGAGTTCCTTGGGCTGAATTATTGCTGATGGTATGGACTACTTTGGTCAGAGGACATGGTTGGTTCACCAATCGATCATTTGGGTTCCTTGTTGATGTCTCTTCCTGTGCTTTTCTTGTGCCTTCTTTTTGTCCCTAGTTGCCCTTGATGTCTAACATGCAGAGTATCATGTATTTCCTGCCATTCTTTCTATTTTTCAGGATAGCTTTAGTTGTTGTTTCTGCGTCAGTAGACGAGAGATACTATTCTCATGAGAGTTCACTGAATAACTACTTTGATAGGGCGTCCATGCCATCAATCTTGGGGATAGTGGATTTATAATAATCAGAAATGGAAGAACAGTTTTCCGGTCCCCTGTGCAGCAGTATGGTTTCAATTTTCCATATCAGCTGGCGAGTGGTACTGGAGGCGATTCACCCAGTTCTGGCCAGGTATGTTTGGTATAGTTGACTTTCATGATTTCTTGACTTTGCATCATATGCATGTCAGCGGCCCCTGCAGTATACTGTATAAGATGGCTTTCTGAGATGGTTTTAGCTCATGGTTTGAAACACACTTGGACGCCCTTTGATTAGTTTTTGCGACGTGAATTTCAGCTATAACGAACCAATCATAAAGGCACTTTGATGTTCGGCATTTTAATTTAGGAACTATGGCTAGAATCCTCTACAACATTGTAACTTTTCCATTCACCTGTTTATTTGTCATTCAGTCTCATGAATGATCTCACCTAGAAATTCAAAATTACATCTGTGGTTGGTGATATAATATTTGATGATCACTAATTTAATTACATCTGTTGTTGGTGCTATCTGATGATCACATTAGGAAAGAGGCAATACTTGCATGTCATTTACATGTATGGTTATGCCTTACAAGCCAAAGATACTAGCCATTAATGTCAGACACTGAAATGTTGCTTTCTTTGACTGATCTTAGTGGTTTATTGCTGCTGCTTAAATTTTAAGAATGAGATCTTTCCTTGATGACGATCAGTATTACTTGCATAACATACCGAGATTTAGAGTCTCTATGAAGTATCTATGGTTTCCCGGTTGTATCTTATTGTTAGAGGGCTATGTTGCTCACATCTTGATATGCACATAGCCACATACACTACTTCAGCAGGATAGGTGCCAGGCATGTTTTTATTCTTGTTGTTGCTGCTGGTGCTGTTTGATTGAGTGCCAAAGGGCTACGGTTATCGATGGTCTGCGATACTTTATTCTGGCAGGTCCTTACATTTCCTGTTGTTCCCGATGATGTCATAATAGCTGGGACAGATGGATTGTTCGACAACTTATATGACAGAGAGATTGCTACATTGGTGGTCCAAGCGGAGAGAACAGGCCTGAAACCCGAGGTGACGGCTCACAACATAGCTACTCTGGCTCAGCAAAGAGCTCAGGATCGCCACCGGCAAACACCCTTCTCAGCAGCTGCCCATGATGCCGGGTATCGTTATTTTGGAGGAAAACTGGACGACATCACTGTTGTTGTATCTTATGTCACAGCCTTAATTGATCAGTGAGCTCTATTTCATTTAGACGGTTGCTGGTTTGGCTGTTACTCTTGCTTAGAGGATATGACAGAAAGGATGGTTTTGATTAAGGAAAAAAATTCTGCCAAAACTGCCCTAGCTTCTGTCGTTGTTTCCGGCTCTCGCTCTCTTTTCCTGCTCTAATGTCTTGGGGCCTGACAGGTACAGCAACATTGATCGTGCATTATGGCTTGGTGAGCTAGAGGGTTTTAACATTTGCTACGGCACGATGTTATAAACTTAAGAGACACTCACATCTAGAGGTGGGCACCCAAAAAAGAAAATCGAACTGAAAATTGTTTAATTGAATTTCTTTTCTGGTTCGAAAATTTGGTGGATGGCCGGCTGACCAAATCGAAATTAATTTTTTTTTAAAAATAAATATAAAAACTAGGTTGGAAAGTATCATTTTTTAATTATTTGTGAATGGTATCCAAAACTTAATTTTTTAAAATTAATTTAAACATGAAAAATAAAAAATTTAGATAAGAAACCACTCTTTTTTATTATTTGTGAACGGTTACCAATAACTGAAAAAAAATTCATTAACCGACTTTTTCAATTCGATTAGGGACCAAAAACTGGTGAGATATATTGGTTCATCAATGGATTAACCACCAATGTCGCTTATTCATTTCTCCTACAGCTAGGTCTTATCTTGGTTCTACATTGTACGAAAGAATTGTACATGGACTTATACACCTGTGTTACGTTGTTTAAGGCTGGAGGCTGTAGGCCCCCCCCCCCAAAAAAAAACCCATCCTCTTTTTGTGGATAGACAGGTGGTGATTCACGCAGACAACTTTCGAAGACTTTTAGTTGCCCTGGTCGGGATGGCACATTGCGCTTAGGCTTATGCAGTGGCTTAACGTCTGTACCCTACGTAGGATCATGAGCTTCAAGTACATGCACAGGTAATGAATACAACAAATACCCAGAATATGCAAATATTGTCTTGGTGTTTTGTTCACGTTTTCCAGTTTGTTAGATTCCATTGAAACCAGACACAACATAGGTAGTAACGAAAACTAAACATGGGATTTGCAGACACTCCCAAACTCTTGCAAAAGCTGTAAAGGTCACATCTCGTCATCTTAAACAGTGATTGAGGTACTCATGCTTCTCCTTCCTCCTTTGCCGCCGCCGGTGCTCTGCGCCTTGTCCCGGCCCATCTTAACAAGGTCCCAGTCATGTTCTCTCCTCCTCCTTGCCGCTTCCTCTTGGCGTCTTTCTCTTTCCACCCGTTCTTGTTCCTCTCTCCTTGCTGCTTCTTCCTCGCTTTCCTCCTCTTCTCCTCTTCCTCTCTCTTCCCCCCTCCTCCTCCTCTCCTCTTCTTCCTCCTGTTGTCTTTGCTCTTCCTCTTCTTGCCTTCTTTGTTCTTCTTCTCTTCTTCTTGCCTCTTCCTCCTCTTCTTCGCGCCTTCTTTGTTCCTCTTCAGCCTCTTGCCTTCTTCGCTGCTCTTCCTCCTCACGTTGCCTCTCTGCTTCTTCTTCTTCTTCTTCTTCTTGCCTTCTTTGTTCTTCCCCTTGTCTTCTTCTCTCTTCCTCTTCCTCGTGTCTTCTCTGTTCTTCCTTTTGCTGCCTCCTCTCTTCCTCTTCTTGCCTTCTCTGCTCTTCCTCTCGTCTTCTTCTCTCTTCCTCTTCCTCGCGCCTCTTCTCTTCTTCTTCTTGCCTTTGTCTCTCTTCCTCTTCTTTCCTTCTCTGTTCTTCTTCTTGTCTTCTCCTTTCTTCCTCTTCTTCCCGCTTTTTTCTCTCCTCTTCCTCCTTGTGCCTTCTTCGCTTTTCCTCTTCTTCTCGCCTTCTTCTCTCTTCTTCTTCTTGCCGCCTCCTTTCTACCTCCTCTCTCCTCCTTTCTTCTTCCTGCCTTTCCTTTTCAATGTCCTTTTCCATAAGTATCTCTTCCTCTTCAGCGCAATTAGTGCAGTCCAATATCACAGACTCCTCTTGAGCAGCCAAGAGCTGGTCAATGGTGGTGTTGGACACATTGAAGGATGCTCCTAAGACAAGCCTGTCTAGTGTCTGAAGTACCGAAGCCTTTCCTGCTAGGAACTGAGGATGATTCTTCTTTGTTGTGGTGCTGAACCCGATGAACACGAGTGTTCCATTGTTGAAAGAAATCTGCGCCATTGGGTGGAATCTCGGTACAGCAAAAACATCGCCTTCTTCGACTCTGAACCTTGAATTGTTGCATTCTTTGGGCGCCAATGTGCTCGGACACACCATCCGGACCATACCTTCTCCTTCCAAAACTACAGAGACTTCTGTGGCCTTCGGATTCCAATGGGGACCCATCATTGCACCCTGAAGTTCAAATCAATGACATGTATGATGAAATTGAACATATATCTTAACCTCTTCAGATCCCATTATTAAGTATTTGTAGAATATAGAAGGCGAAGGCTGACCTTGGTAAGATTCACCATGAAAACACCGATGCGGGAACCATGTAAAGCGTCCAAATTGTGCTTCGTTACCGCTGTGCTCCACCCATTACAGTTTTGAAAATCAGGGTCGGCCTTGAAGAAGTTGAATGTCTTGGACTTGGAGTGTTTCTCTTTGTTATCAGCTGTTTCCCTTTTGTACCTTTTGATTCCTAGCATTGCTTCAATGAACAGATCATGCTTCTCCCAGAATTTCTTCTTCTTTTTCTCCTGCATCTCTGCGTGTACTATGGCTGGTGCATCTATTCCACTGGTTAGTTCATCTATCACTTCGTCAGGGACCTGAACACCCATATTCGCATCGTTAAAAGCTTCTAGGCAGTGAACTCTAAGCTTCTGTTAAGTTTTGACCTGACATTAATTCGAATGCCGATTCCCATAGTTTGAAGACGCAATTTTGCTGTCAGATTGCGATCAGAAAATTGACTGGTTACCCAATTATAGAAATTTGATTAGTAGACCCCACCTACCACTGCATAAACCATAGTGATTTTAATGCAAATAAACCCTATCCAACCCAAAATGATCCAAATTATGATTGACCCATATCAATATTTTCTAAATTCAACACCACACTTGGTTGAACCCCTGCTTTTTCTGCTCTGCCCTGATCAGAATTAACCTACCATGAACTCAACCAATCAGAATGAGAGAGGAAAGGGGGTCATAGTATACACCTGGAATGCTGCTTGAAGGACCCTCTTATCGAAGCCCCGAATGAGGTCATTGATACTGGAGTATGGCCCAACAAATGGCTCAATCAACTGCAAGAGATTAAGTCCAAGAATTAAAGCTTTGATTTATTTATCAGGGGTCATATAATCTGACTTCAAACATTGTTCAATCCGTAAAAACTTCTTTTGTACCTCAAGTTCATCGTCACTGGCAAAAATAGCTATGATTCTTAACCTTGGCCTTTCGGATTCTAAGCTGCTGTGCAAGTAAAACAGGCTGCCTGACCTTACTCTGTGTACATCTCCTCGCTGCAATTCTACTCTCTTCAGTTCGTCATCATCAGCATCTGCACAACTTAATCTCCCACTCCCTGCATTCCCACTTCCCTTGTCAATTACTAATCCTTGCTGTGTCTTTCTTCACCCTTCAATGCTGTATATTTTATTTTATCCAGATGATTCACAAAGAGCAGTATAATATAACAGGTAAGGAAGGAATCGAACCCGAGACTTAACATAACTAGGTCTTAGTGTTATTAACTAAAAGGTTAAGACCTCATTTGTGTGTACATTAAATTATATTCAAAGAATTTGCATGCACGAGTATTAACAGGGATGACACTGTCTGTATCTGAATCTCCCCAAACCTCTCAAAAACGGAGCTTACACAGAGAGTTATTGTCGTAGAGATTTTTTTTTTTTTTTGGGGGGGGGGGGGGGGGGGGGGTTTAAAGTTTACCTGTATGGACATAAAAGACCATGTCAGAATGAAGAAGAACAGGGAGAAACAGGGCATTGGGCTCCAAAGTGATGAACTGAAGATGAAAGTTATGTCTTCCAGTCCCGTCTCCGATATCCACCGCCGATATCGCTCCGAACTCCGTCGAAACCACCGGAATCCGCTCTTCCTTCTTCACCAGACGACCCACCGTGCCGAAGCTGCTGGGTCTCTGATCATAGCTGATCACTGCACTGCTACTCACTGAGTTCAGTACAAGCTGGAAAATAAGAAACAAAAAATGGCCTCTTTTGTTCCACATTCTTCCTTGAATTTGCTTCTTCCAAGCAGGGACTGAGGAGAGAGAAAGAGAGGTGGTGATGGTGAGGATGAGGGAGAAGCGATAGGAATTTAAAATAAGAAGAGAGGAGAGACACTGAATGCATGCAAAGGCCACGTAGGTGGTGACATGGACACGTGGCAACTCATTTGATGCACGGTTTTCCCGCCTTTTATGTCCAAACCGTTGGAGAGTCGTTTAGTGGTGTCATTGTATATCCATTCCATTGTGAATCTTCTCAGAAGCTGCGTAAAAATTATTGGCCTTCGTCCTCATGCTTTTGTGGGCTAAATGTTTTTGTTGGGCCGTCAATTTTGGGCTTGTGTTGATTGATCCCTTAATATTGGGCTTTCATCGATGCACCCGACATCCTAGACAGTTTGTCAGTCTAGAGCCCATAAACCCAATTTCAAGTCAGGTTAATTTGGAGTCGGTTTATGTTTGGTCAACAAGATTTAGTTAGGTCTTAATTTCAAGTTGGCTTGATTTTGAATTGATTGATGTTTGGTGCAATAAGTTTGTCTTTCAAAGGAAAAGAGCCTTAGTGAAAAATATTCAAATCAGATTTGGGTTATTTTAGTTTCGACTCCACATTAGATTACCTCTTTTGGATGTTGGTTTTGGTATGCATTCGATCATATGGTCACAATCTTGTGATTCAAGCCACTTTTGTTTGCCAAATCTAAACAAAAGTAAACCGTTCGTGAAGAGATCCCTAGTCATTTAGAGCGCCCTCAGCCGTGTGAATGCGTGGGACTTGTGGGTCCCGTGTGTCACATGCGTGCTAGGGAACCTCTGCTAGCCACAGGGAAACCGAGGGGGGCACGCGGACCTCCACGCCTGCCCGTTCCTCCCCCCATTCCACCTTTTTTGTACTTTTTTAATTTTTTATTGATTTTTCTTTTTTTTTCCTTAAAATATTATTTTGATATTTGAAAAAAAAATTATGTTATAGGGGGGTCCATATAAAATATTTTATTATATAATTTAAGTTAGAGTTTCGTTGGTTGGGAAAGTGATGGAATGCAAGTTCTAAAAATATGGAACTTTTGATGATGTTGCATGCCTTTTTGGAACTCAGGTTGAGAATGCTCTTAGCAACTTTTCCATGACTTTTGCCTTGCAACTTGCGAGTTAGGAGTTGGAATCGGGACCAAGTGATTGACATGTTACACGTTAAATTCCGTCTTCCCTCCCAAAATTTGGTGATGACATAAAGCCGTTTTACAAGGTAGTACTATTAAAGTGTTTTTTTTTTTTTTTTTGGACTTCGTACATAAAGGTTAGTTGTCTATATAATTAATAATTCTATAACCTAATACTTTCTTAGTTTGAGTGTACATATTGTTAGTTTACTCGTGAGGAAAAATCGAATTCGACTTTTTACCTTCAAAGGCTTGGTAACTTATTCCTCTTCTGGATAGCCCTACAAACCAGGCTACAGGAGAAATCTTTTTTTTAAAAAAAAAAAAAAAAAACCTGAAACGACTTTGCTAATAGTATCTTTTTTCTTTAGTTAATTCATTGATATTAATTAATATTGATGTGAACCTCTTATAATTATCCTAACCCATTATCATACACAAAGTGTCATTAGGTCTCAGGTTCGATTCTCATCTCTCTCATTGTATTGTAATTGTATTGTATTGCCCTTTGTACCATCTACGGATCCCCAAAAAAAAAAGAAAAAGTATCATAACAATTGGCAACAGAATATTTTCGTCTCCCCCCCAAAAAAGAAAAAGTTATAATTTTTTTTTTTAAAAACAGATCAATGCAAAATGCTGAGGGCAGTGGTTAACAGATATAGATAAGATAGAAAGCAAAGGTTGTAAGATCTCAGAGAAAAAGGGAAAAAAAAAAGAAAAAGAAAAGGCAAAGATTGTAAATGGGAAGAAAGAGTGAGAACTGAGAACTGAGAAGCAGAACCACCCTTGGTGGGTTTTATCGTAAACCCAAGTGGCTCGACCTTGAATTCGCACTATCAAGATCATTCAAAGTAGATGGAGGGCCGCCCATGCCAGTGTCATCCAGGCTTCAACCTCAAGCTTTCTAGCGTGGAATGTGGATGTGAGAGACAAACCCCACGCCTAAATTATAAAGGAATATCTTTATTCTATTTCAGTACTCTCATTTTATATATATTTATAACAATAAAAATATCATCCAGGAAATACACTTGAACAAGTGATAGAGTTTTCACCTTATAGGCGAGAGGTTGAATTTTCAAATTTGACCACCTGTAAGGACTCGCTTATTTCTTTTTCATTACAAGTAAAAAGCTTACCTTGTTTTTTTGGGGGGGGGGGGGGGGGGGGGGGGGGCGGAAGTACTTATGTTTCATATATGAGAAAAGGTCGGCGATGGAGTTTTTAAATCAAGATAATTAAAAGTTAATTAAAATGCTTAAATTTTATCAGTTAAAATTGTTGATATGTAAGAAGATGATTTTATATTGTTTACGTGTATCAACACATTTGTAGCTTACAATAACTTTTTCCACTAGTTTTTACTCTGGAAAGAACAACATTTTCAGTCTCAAAAAAAAAAAGAAAAATTATCTTCTGGGTCAAAATAAATCAAGAAAACCAGAGAATAATACAACTATCAGAATGTAATTAAATGAATCAAGGATGACCAAGAACAAAAGGGGCTATTTTAACATTGTCCAATTATGGATCCCTACAATGGAAAAAGACTCGTCGATCTTCATTAGATTTCTTACTTGTACGGAATTTGTAATTTGGATCCTTAAAGTGCTTCTTTTTTTTCTTTTTTATCAAACGTATACAGAGAGAAATCACCATCTTCATGTGGAGTATCATCTAATATTTTAATGTATCATAATTTTTAAATAACATATAAGATTAGTCGACCGACCGATCGATCTCCACCATCGAATCCTTACCCACCTTTTGTCTTTGCTTTTTGTATTTTTAAAATTTTTTTTATTGATAGAGACTCTCATTTTTCATTTCTTTACAAGTGAATGATTAATATCGGAATCTCAAAAAATGCAGAATTATTATGATTATTATCTTTTGTGAACTACAAGCTTCTGGCGTATATTTTTGTCCTATGTGCCTTGCTACCTTAACTTCTAAGTATTTGACGTAAGCTTAGTATTCCTTGTACTGCTCTCTGAACTTAAATCAAAATTCAAATCAAATCTTAGAGTTTACTCAAGCATAATTAAGGGATCTAATGCAATAATATTACTTCCGTTTCCGATAAAAAGAAGAGGGTTTTCATTGGTATTGTTTTAATTTGGTTGCATGTTGAAAACTTTTTAAGGGTCTGTTCATTTTGAACATCTTGTAACAATATTAGACTAAATCGTCATCAAAATAAGGTGACTTTTTCCGCTCGTGTCAAACCAATCAAGCCAATTATAAAGTTGTTGCAGCCAGCATAGTATTGTAACAATGTTAGACTCAATCGTGATCAAAATAAGGTGACTCGCTGAGGACTGCAAATTAAGTTGTTGTAGCCATTGTAACAACATTAGACTTAGGACGGCAAATAACACAGAGGATCATGTCCGACCTTTTTGTCACATGATAAACAACATACCGCTGTAAGGAATGACGGACCTACTGGATAGGGATTTTCAAGTGCTCATTAACGAACACTTTTTTTTTTTTTTTTTGAAGGAAGGAATTTTTGTAATTTTGCAAAGGTCATTTATAAAAATTAATTGATACTCGATCAATATTGGTAACTCAAAATAGGATATTAGTATACAAAATTTGTGAATCCGCCACTACTACTTTAGGTTGATTGTAGCATCCCACACAACCTCGATTCCTCTGGAAGACGAATCCTAATAATTAACCATATAATTGCACATTTGATTCTCTTTGTTTTTATTTTGTAAATAGTCTTGAACACCAACAAAAAGTTAAGCACTTAATTTGCTTCAAAGTTGGAATATTATTAGCCATATCTTGCCTCCCCATCTCTTTGAGCAAAAAGAAATCAAAAGTTGAAAACACAACTCATGCGCTTTAATTAACAATTCAAACATTTCGAAAGAAAACTCAGATTCCTCTAATCATGCTACATAATATACTCATATTATTGCAAATTTTTTTAGCCCTAAGTACCTCCCCTGGAAAATATATTATTAGATACAGAACATGTGAAAAGAAACACATGAGTTTAATAATAATACACACCTAAGTTGATTAAGACGTGACCTAAAAACAGCAATGCGATTGCCTTCATAGTCTGGTCATGAGTTGTCTTATTTTAATGGTCTTAGATATGTGCATATCTTCAATATTATGAGACATATAGGCATATATATCTTCCATACAGAACTGTGATTTGGATTAACCAAATCTGTCTAATTAACTACTTTTATCAAATTTAATTTTGCGGGATAGTAATTATAATCAGTGTTTTTCTACTATATTATACGATAACAACTTAGATAGAACTCATGTGAGAAAAGTTCCTTTAAGTTGACGGCACTCGTTTTCATCTTTTTTAAAAATATAGAAGACGAAGATATGGTCATGATAAATTCTTACTCTTCGTGATGAAATGGAAGTAATTAACCGATGAGCTATTTGTGGTTTAGTTTGATTTGATGAGGCGGTTAAAGTGAAAAATAAGAAGTGGACAGTTGCAAGTAGAAGTACTGTTAGAAATAAGAAAGAATCTCATACGAAGACTTTGATCATGCGTTAAAGTTGCGAAATGAAGAAAAGAAGACTTTGATGATGGCTTTTTATGTATGAAGGGGATGCATGGATAATACGTAAATTAAACAAAGGCATGGGATTGGTCGATGGGATGACACACGATCTAGAGTTAGGCTCCAGGGAATATGTTCTCTCTTTCATTTCATGTCTCGTCACCGCCCACAGAGAGAGATGGAGAGAGCGAGCGAGCGAGCGGGCGAGAGAGAGTGCTAGAAAGCAGCATGGCATTCTACGTGCCATGCATGCACGCATGCTCATTGGGTATAATGATGATTTGTTCGCAGAAATTTTAAATTTAGATGCAAGATTTTTTTTTTTTCTATTTTTGTTGTATGAATCCAATTTTATTATGAGTTTAGACTTATTTGATTTTCTCAACCTGAAAAAAATTCGGGTATGATTTTTGATCACTAAAATTTTGATCAATTTTTAGAAGACGTCCAATTTATCTGACCATGATTTAAACGGAACTTGAATTTTGGTCGTTCCTAACTAAAAGTGATCATGGTGAAAATTTGTTGAATCTCATAAATAAATTGGTATAAAGTTCTAAATGCTCATAAGTTTATAAAACATCATATTATTTGTACTTTCTTTTTACTTATGGAATCATATGTATAATTTTTATTTTGACAATATGGACGATCTATTATGATGTCTTTTGCATTCATCAACCATTCGCCACGTCTACCATCAATATTGTTTAAAAGTATAGATAATTTTGATAATTTTAGGTGAAATTTAGTCAAAAAAATTTATCCTCATGCGAGACTCCTATATATATCCGAGTATGTGCTTTCGGCTCCGTTTGGATCTTGAAAAATTTGGTAGAAAGGAAAAAAATTGATGAAGTTATTTTTTTCTTGTGTTTGGTTTAGAGAAAATCACAAAGAAAAAAAATATGGAGGAAAATTAGGTGAAAAAATTGTTAGAAATAAATGATAAAATTTTCCTCATAAAATTGTCAGGAAAGTTTGAGGAAAATTCCTAACCTCCTCTAACCTTGTAGTGCTTAGATGATATCAACATGATTCAAATATTTCATCAACATTAAAATTTCTCATCCAAATTCCTGTATTATTTCCTCAATCCAAACAGGAGAAAAAAACTCATTTTCTCCCTACTTTTTTTTTCTTCACATTTTTTTCTTTCAACTTTTCTTTCCACCAAATTTTCTAAGGATCAAACGAAACCTTCATGTTGCTCGATAGAAAGTTTTTAAGTGGGTTCCAACAACAAGTCACCATTTGCCAATTACAATAACTCTTTGGTACGTCTTCATCAAATCAGCATATTGTTCATATATAACGTAGCCAGCATAAACTGTGGATCACAATATCTCACCCCATAGTGGAAGAGAGTGTCATAATAGTGTGAGAGATATGTTCGCACTTCCATTATATATGGAATATTACACATATTTGTCGGAACTACACATACACAAGTGGATTATATCCTTCAATATAATTTATCTTTCTCTAATTTTGTTTCATGTAAAAAATTTCACTCTCATCTGCGATTGAAAGTATATAGAATCTCTTTTCGCATCAATAATTCACCCAATTCAAATGTGCCTTTCTTAATTTCATTACATTGGGTTGGTACAAACGTTAGTACGATTGGAATAGCTAGGCTCTAATTCAATTATGACTCATAAGACAGGGAAAAAAGAGCATGATAAAATTTGCACATAAAGTACAAATTCCATAGATGGTATTCAATTATAAACCCTTGAATGTATGCATGCTTTTATCATTAGTTAATTAAAATTATCTGTATTGAAATCAGTTCAAAAGAGAACTATATATAGTTGTACTTGCGACGATATATATGTTCAGTTTAGTTAGTTCTTACCTGTTTTGGAATGATCAGGTCTACATGTTTTCATCTCTTTGGACTCGAACTTCGTGTAATTGTATATGCCATGGCACAAATAGTTTTTATGGTGCCGCCGAGTTGCTCAATATAATCAATGTAATGCTATCTAACTTGCCTGGGTGGACATCAATAGGATCATGATCAGATGAGGAGAACTGAATCTTGGCCAACCACGTCGTTTGACTTCTTTACCAATAAAGATTGAATAGACAGTGTTTCTCTCCCCCTTACAATTCTTCTTTTTTAGTGATATCGAAAAAGACACAATACATGTCCAGCAAAGCCACAAATATTCCATTTCTGTAATCCACTTATGTCAATCAAACTTGTATCATCAAATGGTAATCTCCGTACTAATCACTAGCCAGATCTAGATATTCCTTGATAAATTTAATTTGACTTTAAAGGCTCAATCTTTTTAAGAAAAGTTTTGTTGCTTACAACCTGTAAAGCCTAGAGAACAAAGCCAAAACATATGTGAAGAAATTCAAGTTCTATATATAGCATAATCTCTCAAAAAATATACTTCTCAAATATAATGCGATATTGCCGGGCCTAATATGGGTTATTACAGGAGATGGGGAGATATCTAAGTTAATTACTTGTAGAACTTAAATTTTCGTTTTAACTGGATCATTAAGAACACTAAGAACTTTGTTAGTGACATCTCAGACGTAAAACAAACTACTTTCAATTAATCCATGCAATCATACTCTTTCCATCACTTAAAATTTTCCTTAAGAGTTCCATTCTGTTCATTATTAATTCAATATCGCATTACACTTGTTGGATTATTTCTGTGATTTGATCGTCATTTTCTATATATGAATACCTACAAAAACCATAGTCCAAGTACATTAATACTAATAAAATAGGATGAGTGATAACCTCATATAGTGCTTCCATCCCTGCCACTAGGCTGGATTTCTGCATAAAGAAGAAATTGAACATATGGAAAAAGAAATAAAGAGAAGCAACTTCCTTGAGTGGGAGAAGAATCGTAGAAAGGTAAACTTATGAAAAAGAGCATTAACAAAAAGGAAATCAAAAGGCTTACCATTGAAGCCTCATGTGATTTTTCAAGAGACGAAAAAGAAAGTGTCTTTTCAAATCTCATATTTCTCGAGCACGCATGTAGAATGCACTTGGCTACAATAGTAATAGTATATATGTTGGCCTCATACACTGGACCCCAATTATACCTGTATGTCAACGTGACTCGTGACCACACACATCTTGTCCCTACCCCACAACCCAAACTCCCCGCACGCGAAGATAAAAAGCCCCCCAATTATTAACCTCCCAAAGAGCCCACCCTCCCTTTTTTATTTGCCTTCTTTTTTCCTACTTAAACCAACTTAACCAACTTTGCAACGTACATACTGGCTAGTCTATAAGCAATTTAGAGGGAAGGGAAGCAACATAAAGAGAGTGAGATTGGCGGGGTGGGTTTGAGGGCTTGCGTTTTGGTGCAATAGGAATGAAAGTGCCCATTTCATCCGCCATCCAAACTTGCAACTCCGGCACCGGCAAACCACTTTCCTTTGACAATACTGCCCTGAATACCGCCTTTCAAGCTCCCAATACCGCATACGAACCCACCTCGGTTCTTGACCTCCAGCGCAGCCCTAGCCCCACCTCCACCCAACAACCGCCCTCTGCCGCCTCCAACCACCGGCCTGCCTCGGCTGATCTGGACAACTTGGACGGGTGGGATTCAATCCTATCAGAGCTGGGGCTTAATGACGAATTTACCCCTAATTCCAAACTCTGGTCCCAAATTAGTCCATCTGATCCTCACCTCCCCCAACTCCCTGATTTCCCAACATCTCAGCCGTTTGATCCTCACAACCCACCCGCAATAAACCTCCCATCATCAGATTTCAGCCTCTGTGATTTCGCCTACAATCACAACCCCAATTTTGGGCCGTTCGATCTTCATCACAACCCGCATCAGAACAACCCGAACAACAATACCTACGGCTTTGATTTCATAGACGACCTTATCAAAGCAGCACAGTCCCTCGAATCCAACGACTCTCAACAAGTCCACTTGATATTGGCGCGGCTCAATCAACGGCTCAGATCACCCACCGGAAAACCGCTCCAGCGGGCCGCCTACTACTTCAAGGAAGCACTCATCGCCGCCGCGGCCGGCCCGATCCGGTCCGCTCGGCTATCGTCGTATGAGGTGGTGCAGACCATCCGAGCCTACAAGGCGTTTTCAGGAATTTCGCCAGTCTCTCTCTTCTCCACTTTCGCCGCCAACCAGGCGATTCTTGAGGCGGTGGACACGGCGGCCTTCATCCACATCATCGATTTCGACATCGGATTCGGCGGCCACTGGGCCTCGTTCCTCCACGAACTCGTCGACAAAGCCGATCCGACGAAACTTAGTTCAGTGGTGTTACGAATCACCGCCATCGTTCCCGAAGGATTCGGGATCGAAAGCAAGCTAGTGAGAGAAAATCTGTCGCAATTTGCAAGAGATCTCAACATCAACTTCCACATCGATTATGTCTTATTTCAGAGCTTCGAAATCTTATCCTTCAAATCTGTCAAATTCATCGAAGGCGAGAAATTGGCGGTGCATCTTTCGCCGGCCGTGTTCCACCGGCTAGGGAACGGAATTTCGAAGTTTATCGCCGATCTCCGAACAATCTCGCCGAGCTCCGTCGTGTTGGTGGACAGAGATGTCGGGATTGACATCGGAACGTCGTCGTTTAGCATGAACTTCGTCGCCGGAATTGAGTTCTACACCGGGATGCTGGAGTCGCTTGACGCAGCCAACGCCGGCGGGCTCATCGGCGGTGTGGACTGCGTGCGAAGGATTGAGACGTTTGTTCTCCGCCCAAGGATCATGGCGGCGGTAGAGGCGGCGGCGTCGGCGGCGGCCGGGCGGAGGACGGCGTGGAGGGAGGCGTTCGCGGCGGCGGGGATTAGGGCGGTGGGGTTTAGCCAGTTTGCTGATTTCCAGGCTGAATGCTTGTTGAGGAGAGCTCAGGTTGGTGGCTTCCACGTGGCAAAGCGCCATGGAGAGATGATGCTTTACTGGCATGACCGCCCCCTCGTCGCCACGTCAGCTTGGAGGTGTTAGTCGGTGTTTCTCCTTTTTTTTATTTTAAAAAAAAATAGACATAATATGCTTATTAGTGGTCTGTTTGGGGCACCAAGGAAATGAAAGTTGTGTTCTGCATTTTCATCTTGTGAAAGAAAAAAAGAAAAAAAGAATCGTACCTCATGACTTGATACGCATTCATAGGAGTTCTTAGAGAGCTTCCGTCGATGGCCGTCGTATTAGCAGTAAATTCACATACGCCGATGTTAAAAGTTGTGGCTTTTTAGGAGTCCTATATGAGTTGTGTGAACTCGGGTTTATAAAAGCTACTGTGGTGCTCCCTGCACGATATCAAGTTTTTTAGATGTTATAATATTAATGCTAGGTTTTTCATTGAGTACATAATTGAGTGGAGGATAGTGGGTAGGTTCAAGATATGGCCTTTAGAATGTAATTGTCCCTCCCTTGGAGGCTTAAACTAAGCCTATCAGTTGCATTTACTCATGTAAAACTACTGTGTTGCCTGTAACCCTGCTTACAGAGATAATAAACTATCAAGCTTTTCTTTAATTTGATTGCTTTTGTCTATGCTGATCTTCCTCTTTGCTTAAAAATGCCCACAATTTCAGAGGTTGATTATCAAAGGCTTCCTGATTGAATGAATACGCGGTAAATTCGATACCTGAAGATTAAGACATAACCATAAGGAGTCGACTTATTAAGAACTGAGAGATAAAGATCACCATATAACAGATTGGGCTTGAACTTCTATGCTTCTGCAAGAAAGACGCGTACACTTCTTGCTTGTTTAACGTAGTCATGCAGATCGAAATGTCCAGCAGTCACAGCAAAGCTCGCACCTTCGGAATTTTATTCATTTATGTTTATCCCCCGAAGGAGCTGCAGAGGACATCATGATACAATTACAGGCACATCCCACACCTTTGTAAAGAGTTAGCAATCTAGTGCCATACAAACAGCTAGAAAAATCCCATGATCAACTTGAAAAATCTCAGATTGCCAACAATGGTATGACAAGAAAAATGCTCACCCGAGAATAAGCTCTAGAAGAATCGGCATTCACTAAAGAAAGGAAAAGTAAAAGAGTTACAACTATGTTTTTAATCTGTTCAATGAGCTGATGTTCACAGAGTACAATCATGCTTTGTGTTAATTAAGCCTCTAAATCAGTTGTACAGAGGTTATCAAATATCAATAAGGGAAAAAAGAAATGGGGAAAAGGAAAACGGCCAAATGTGTACAAGACCGTGTGTGTAAGAAAGCAACTATCTCAGTTTAAGCCATGTCTCTTCCTCCGCTACCTCTACTCTCAGCCATTTCCATCACCAGACAGATTCTTCTCTCCTAGCGCTGATAGGGCATCTGGTCCGAGCATCCGAGTTAGCTCCACCTGTACAAAAACCGAAAAACTTGACTTCAGGGGTTGCACTACTCGAAACCTACAACGAGCCAAGCTCATAGCAGCGAAAAAAGGACTGTTATCCATGAGAATTTGGTTTGACAGTGAGATGTGTTTTGTGTTCCAGAAATGATTGCTACACTACGGCGTTGAAGGCAATTCGGCAAACCTTAATAGAATCGTTTTCAGACGTCAGCTTCTCACACTCAGCAGCTAACCTCTCGAGTTCCTCTCTAAGGTTGCTATTCTCATTATTCAGTGACTGTACTCTTCGCTGCAGTTCTTCGCACTCTGCCTGGAAGACCAAAGAATTTTAGCATTACATGCCTTTTTAAGCCTCAGCTGAAACTAATATGGAAATAGCGGCAAAAGAGGGTTTTTCTTTTTTTGGGGGGGGGGGGCGGTATACCTGCTTGCGCAACCTTGATCGTCTAGCAGACTCCCTATTAGATTGCTTCCGTTTCTGCCTTTTAAGCTCTCGTTCATCCTGCCAAATAAAAGAGTCAAGAGATGAATATTTGTTGTCAAATTCGCTCCGTAGTAGTACATCACAACATATAGCGTATGACAATGAGCAAAGTCATCAAATCCAGAGCAAAGTTATCAAATCCAGGACAAAGTGGACCAAAAGCTGAAACAATACATAAGGCAGCTAACTAAGCAGTACTAGGTTAAAAGGAAACAAACGCTTATGACCACAACCAAAAAACAGGAACACCACTGATAGGTCACACAAGCCGAAACACCAAACACTGCTGTAAGTGCCGTCTTTTCATTTTCCTCATCATCCAAGGTTTCATAGAAAGTAACCACCTATCATAGCACATTTGTAGGGAAGGCTCTTTTCAACCTCCAGGAAATGAAGGAAAAAGACCCTGGAAGCTCTTCAGGTGGTTGCTTTATGACTGTCTTCTAATGCATGACTACAAAAAAACAACTCACAACATAGGTTTCAACGCTCTCCCTCTCTCTCTCTCTCTCTCACACATATCCTTCTTAAAACATCAAAGAGTTCAGAAAGCACTTGGAGATTCCTATAACAAGGCAGCCAGTTACCGGCCTAGTAAAGTGAACACTCTGGTTTTATATGCTATCACAAATCAAAACTCATATCAGTTCATAACCCAGTCATGGTTGTGAAATTGAACCCCCAAGAAAAGCTAGGGACCAAGCAACAATAAAGAAAGACCCCAACAAGCATAAGCAAGATACCACAAATCCTAACGAAGAATCAAGGAACATATTGGGCACATCAAGTGGCATCCACAAAATGCTCACAAATTACCTTAGACTAAAGAGAAAAATGGAATATCTAGGCATATTTGAACTGAAATCATACCTGGATCCATTGGTGGTCAGGCATAAGCCCTTCATGTCCAACTGCTGGAATCACACCTGGACTCGGTCTCCGCTTAACTGCACCAGCAGAGGAATTCCACAGATCCATGCCGATGTTAAGATTAGTTGTAGGCATTGGGACCACAGGTTTCCCCGGCACTGAAGCCTGAATACTAGTGTTGACAGCATTATTCTGTGCATTAGCCCCTGCATAAGTTGCCAATAACCACATGCATGATGCATCAGATTTAGTATGCGTCAACGAATTGCTGAAGTAACGTCAGAAACAGGCACAAGAGGCTAATCAAACACGTAATGCAGAGGCCCTACCATCTACCAGCATCTTTTCAAAGCTTCCTTTTTTACTTGCAGACAACTCCTGAACAGAAAGGACAAGTTCAGTCAATCACAGCATGTTTATATGCAATAAGATGAAGTCTAAAACTCTTGATTTACATTTCAGCTTCAAAAGTTCTATTCTACTCAAGACATACCTGTTCATTGTCATTGTCATCACTTGCATCAGATGAACCTTCACTCCCACTTTCAGCACTGATACCCCCCCCCCCAAAAAAAGAAAAAAGAAAAAAGAAAATAGAAAAAGGGGAATAAAAGAGGATGGAGTGAGGATAACAAACTTCATGGTTTGGAAGAACGTGAGGATAATAAACAACATGGATTGGAAGAACTGAAAATAGCAGAAATCAAGGCCCCTAACCTTTGTGATGCTCCATCATTTCCAGAACCTGAAGCTGCCTTTCCAGCCTCTGCAGTCTTCTCGCTCCCAACACCGGAATTTCCCTTAGATTTTTTGGCAGAAGTCTGATCTTTCCCATCTGAGTGTTTTTCGTCTGTCTCTGCACCATTTCTGGCATTTGCAGCCTGCCAGGAAATGCATGGATCAGTATGTGCCTTTCGACATTTACACACCGGTATTTCTTATATGGCCAAACGATTACAAAGACTGACTTATGCCGGTTAATCTTATTATTTTGGCAGAGTAAATGACTGAGGAATGGTATCATCACCATAAATCATTTATTACCGTTCCAATGTTTGGATGAGGATAAACACCCCCTGGCGGATATAGCGAAGGGTAATGTACAGGCGTACCGTAAGGTGGCATCATAGGATGCTGCAGAAGGACAAGTGTCCACAAACCCACATTAATAGCCGCAAATTATGACATTACAGAAAAGAAAGCAGAACACATATGAAAACATCAATTCATATACCTGCCCCCCCCACATATAGGGATGAGGAGCTGGAGATGCAACAGGTGAGGCAAAAAAGGGAGGTGTAGCACCAGCACCATAATATGCCTGCACAGGCAAGATTACAAGGAAGGTGATTAATACAATTTTTCCACACTCCTTTGGCCCAAAGAGCTAAATGCAAAGGGTGTCACGAGTCCGAAACAAAAGTATCATCTGATACCAGGATCAGGCAAGTGAATAAGAGGTCCTAGGATTACGTTAAAGGCCATCAAAAAGTCAAAATACAGATAGGGGCACTTTGGTTGTTAAAATGCCTCAAATTTGGGAGAAAAGAATCTCATGAGGTCCCTTACGAAATTTTCCTCATACAAATAATGCATCTATAGTTTTCAAATCTGGGGCCCAACTGCAATGCTCTATCTTCAATTCAATTTGAGAGGCAAAGTTCACACACTTGACCCTTCCCTGAAACACAGTCCCAAGGCATGATTCTATGGTATTTGTTTTGGTTTGCGTTGGATAGGAACGTTGCTTGCATAACTAAAAAAGGGCAGACACCTTAGATGGAAGACGCTTCCAGCAGAGCCACTCACAATAGATAGGGATTTTTTTTAATGAGTATTGCATAAGACCATCTCATATACATCATATTATGAGACGGATATTTTTGCAGTGACTTTTAATAATAATTGGGGTGACGAATAGTTTATAACAGTGATTTTTATTACAGTCACCCCTAAATGAACTAAAAGTCACATCTGAATAAAGTAATTCCAAATCATATTATTAGTCACCACAAAACCTCAAAAAAGTCGCACTTGAAAGAGTTCGTCTCAGAATAACACTAATGTGAGACGGTCTCACCCTTTTTTTTTGGGGGGGGGGATGGAGGGAGGAATCCAACTCTACAGAACATTTCAATTCCTAGGCACTGTTAGATCCTGGAAACTATCTCTGAAAGTTCCATATACGAAATCCAGCCCTACCAAGGTTTGATAACATACCTGCACAGAGCTTGACCAATCAGGATATGGTGGCATTGTGGCTGGAGTCTCCTAGAGAAAATCAATAGATTTATTGAGACTGGTACTTTCAATATACAAACGGAAAAGAACATATGAAGGGACAGGAGGAGCTGCAGGCAGAAACAGAGGGCAGAGAACAAAGTGGAAGCAACCTGTGCTGAACTTGTTGCTTTGGAAGGCTTGGCAGGTGTCTGCTCTTCTGGGGTCCCCATTTACATAGGTTTAACCAGCAACGAATCCAACAAGGTGTCAGTAAATTCTGTAGGAATGAGATCCTATCCAATGAGAACGGAAGCATCAGAATCTATCATGCAATATGCTCACAGTATGTTATAAGTAGAAATGATGCCGACACAATCAAGAGTTGCAAACTTTCCTTTCATAGTTACGTATGAAACCAAGCAAGCAAAATAGGCCATTAAAAATGCAAGTTTTGAACAAAAAGATTATGCTCCCATGGTTATGAAATGCTTCTAAGTTGCAACCAATACAAATTTATTTAATGACAAGTTCCAGAACCAAAAATCTGAAGGAAGTCTGCAAAGAAAAATCACCAACAAACAAAACAGGTAGGCCAGAGGGGCAATGGAATGCCAGCAACATACAATGAGAAAGTTCTGTCCATTGAGACCAACTAGACAGAATCCAAAGCGTTCACTTATGCAACCCATAACTAGAACATGACAGCCACAGATATCAGGAAACAGTTTAAGTTCGAACGGCAAGAACTACAAACAAACACCCACCCACCCCAACAAACATCAGGGATCCCAGGGAGATAGGGTGCAGGAAGAACCAGATGTTATCAATATTACTGCTAATATGCAAAGAGGCCAGCCACAACCACATAATCACATGAACGAGGCTAGAACTTGACGTCTCATGCCCCCATCAAGAAAACATGGACTTCATGACAGGGTATAACATATACGTGCACAAACACTGAACACTCCACTGAATAGCTAAGTTCTAAGAACCCAGCTTCACTAGAATAAGCCAGCTAAGATGGCAAATCATGTACACTGTGAGCCATTACAAGTAAGGAAAGCATAAGAATGCAAAAATAGAGTAGTCCAAGTATGTCCTATAACACTGATTTGCATTCTAAGGTATGGTTACATATATTAGGTTTTGTAGCTTATATGTTTAGAAATAAATGAATGACTTTTAGGGTGTGTTCGGTAGGGTTGAAAACTATTTTCCTAGAAAATAATTTTCCGTGTAAAATGATTTTCAGCTCTTATTTTCAGTTGTTTGGTAAAAGAAAAAATGAAGTTTATGAAAAATGAGTTTGATTAGTAAAAAATGAACAAAAAGCCTAAAAAGAGGCACATTAGTGAAAAACAAAAAGTAAGCAAGAAATTTAGAAAAATGAAAATTTATATTTTGTTCTTTAGGGAATTATATTACAATAGTGGTGGTGTCATTCAGATCAAAGCTGTGACAATATGCACATTTGTCAATTCTTTTGATCTTACCTACTGCCTACAATTTAATGCTACCAACGCTTATCGATTTCCCACCTTTCAATATGAATCCAAACAAAGAAGAGAAAATATCTGGTGAGTTTCTCTATCTTCTTAACCCTGACAACAAATTGCAGAGCGTTTTGAATTACTATGAAATCATAGTTGTTAGATTCACCGACATCGGGATGATACGGCTTCACTAGTCTTTAATATGTTACCTTAATCTTCGAACCATATGTCACTATATTAATCTTCGAACCATATATCGGAAAAATAGACAAAGAAGAGAGAAAAAGTATGAGAATTAAAGAAACGTAAAATCAATTTACGCTCTATTCAAAGCGAACATATTTTCCTTCATTCTAGGGAAAATCATTTTTCCCTAAAAACAAATTTTCACTTCTTGTTTTACCAAACACCGTAAAATAAGAAAATCATTTTTCACCCCTACCAAACACACCCTTAGTTTCACGAAATTAAGAAGGATCATAAATACTGTGTGTTAGGTGAGCATGGAAAGTGAAGAATAACACACATAGGTTGAAAGAGGACCAACAATGGATACAGGCATCAAAAATGGTAACAGAGCTAGCTTCCAGGCTGCCTTCTTTCTTACAGCAACAAAGCAAAGGGATACGAAGAGAGCATTACCTCCCATCTCAGGATCAACAGACAGAAATAAGAGGGGGCAATATCAATATGTCCGATATATCATTACCATCACAGCTAGCATAATCTCAAGATGCCCGCAAAATTGAGAGTCCAAATCTGTGATTGATGAGAGTCCAAATCTGTGATTGATGAAATAACCATGTATTCAATTCAATCCAATCCAATCCAATCCCTTTGATGATTGAATCTTGTTGGTAGTTATGAACCATACAGATTATCAATGCCTTCAACCCATCTCTCTCCTCCCATATCCCCTCCCAAATTATTAACTAGCCAAGGCATGTAGAACTCTTTCCTTTTCCTTGCATCCTCTTCCTCCAAATACCAAAAACCCATCGCTGGGTATAAATCAATACAACAGCAAAATTTTCCTCATAAAAGTCCCAACAGGCACACTCCAATGAAAGAAGAATTTTGCCCATGCCAAATTAAGAACGAATTTTGACCCCCAAAAGTCCAAGCTGATGAGTATGAGCCCATCAATGATTTTACCCTCTTATTAATTTTCTCACCTAATGACAGATGTCAGCAAGTTATGCTTTTTATTTATATTTTTGTTTTTAAAAAGTGGGTAACATCAGCATGGATAAGGCAACGGTAGCAGACATAAAACAATTTTATATTGAGTTTAAGAAATAGAACAAATTAGACCAAAATTAAAACACAAGCAACCCACCAATTACCAAACCCTCCAACTGCAACCTCAGTTATCAATTCAATTTCACTAATCACTGATATTGATACTTAAACATAGCAAATTGTAAACAGAAACAAGAATTAGGGAAATATTTTTTGAACAAAAATAGAATTAACGACAAACCAGCTGAAAAAAATATATGAAAAGCAATTAAGATGAATTGGGAGAGAAGGAACCTGAGATTAGAAAGATGAAGGGCGAGTTCAGTGGAAGTCCAACTCGGAGGCACTGAGTTGAAGCATAGTGGCTCGGAAGCAAAACCAACGGCTGAGATCACTGAAGTTCACACCTTTCTTTCCTTTTTCTTCCACTAAGTGAGTTACCACTACTACCCAGAAAGAAAAAGAAAAAGAAAATGAAGAAGACGAACAACGGGTCAGACACAGACCAGAGTCTTGTATTGAGAAAAAAGGATGAAATTGTTTTTTTTTTTTTCCAACGGAAAAAAATAAAGAAAAGGTGTACTGCGTACCTGACACTGCGATTTTGAATGGGTTTGATTTAATTTAATACTGGGTCTGGGTTGAGTTGGCTGTTCTTCCTTCTGACTTGCCTGTAGCGAGAAAGAGCTGGGAGTTGTTGAG
Organism: Carnegiea gigantea; assembly: GCA_029747015.1. Classification (NCBI taxonomy): domain Eukaryota; kingdom Viridiplantae; phylum Streptophyta; class Magnoliopsida; order Caryophyllales; family Cactaceae; genus Carnegiea; species Carnegiea gigantea. The sequence goes on from JAKOGI010000007.1 coordinate 1,134,804, forward strand.
GAGGTTGAAATTGCAGGGGAGGAGAGAGAAAGGAGAAATAGGGTTTGTTTTTGAAGATGACACGTTTGCGAAAGGAGAAGACAAGGATTACAGCTGTCGATTTCTAAGTGGAAAGATTCGAACCGACAACTAGCTCTTTGCTTTCGACGCGCGCCTTTTCAATGCCTTTGGAATTAGATTGGCAATAGATTGGGCTCCGATTGAGTCACGTATTATTTGTGTTTATTATCCGTTTTTTTACTCGCTTCATTCAATCTATTTATTATCTGTGAAAATTTAGTTCAATCTATATATTCATCATTCAGTGATAAAAATGGGCAAATCAGGTTATAAGTGAGTAATGAAAAATTATGTATAGTTTGGTACAATAAACAAATAAATATCATATTTATCATATTCATTTAGCAAAAATCGTAAAATTAACAATATAATTGTCCAAAACATGAGTAAAGTTTAAAGGAAAAAAATAAACTAATTGCGAATAGAGGAAAAACAAGTGGATGACTAAGCTAGTTATGGATCAAGTGGCGGGTCGAATGGAGCATCATCTAGATCTAATCTTATCCGTCAAAGTTTCATTCATAATCCATCCATCATCCATATATTTCGAGTTTTCACCAATTTTTTCGGATCGGATGAAACGGATATCCATCGGGTGCAGGTAAAAATTTCACCCCTACTTTTCGTTCATTTTCTGATTTTTATTTTCTAAATTCATGAGAGACTAAGTGAAAAATTAAGCTTGTTATCCTTTGCGTTAAGCAATGTTAAATTTAAAATCTATGGTTTTAATAGGTTTTTAAAATTATTTATAGTTATCTTATAATTCTTTTAATGAACTCTGAATTTAGTAGTTGAGTTTGAGGTTTTGGATATATTAGGTCTCATATAATATCTTCTTATACTGTAATTGTATTGTAATATCTTTTGTGACTCGTCTAAATTTTACTTCTTAATGCAACTTCGTACATTTTTGTACATTTTTTTTATAGTTTAAAAGTTAATATTATCACCAAAAAAAAATAACATATTAATATAATTGGCCATTTAGCTCATCAGAAAATGTTGTTTATTCCTTTTGCGTATATGATTCACTTGGAATGTTAAAAAGGACATAATTATACTAAATTAAGAAAAAAAAACATGTCCACAATAAAAATGAAAAAGTTATTATATTTAATTTTGAGGTAGATTATGGTAGTATTCCACTTTTTTTAGATGGAGCAAATCCTCATAAAAATTGTACTTTGAGATTGTCTTACGTGATACAATTCGCACAACAGTGAACAATTTTTTTGGGGTGAAATCGTGGTCTTTGTGTGCACGTTGAAGAGGTAGCGAGTGGGCCTATTTAGCTGAGACCAACTAGGCCTATAGTTTGTTAAGGCCAAGCCCATTTTATCTAACATGAGCAAAACATATGGACCGATCAGCATGACATGTATATGGGCTGAGTTGGGCTGCAGTTTAGATGGGCCAATCAGAAAGATCGGCCTAAAAACCACACCTTGGCCCTATCTTCCTTGAAGTGCGCTTGGCCACATAAATTGAATAGCTCATATGCAAAACCTTCTTGACTCAGAATATTTTTTTTAAAAAATGATTTTTAAAAGTACTTATAAAATGCATTTTTTCAAATTTTGATGTTTAACTTTTTATTTTTCACGTACTATAAAAAAAAAATCAAACTTTAAAATATTTTAAAAGGATTCAACGTGCATAAGGTGCCAAAATGTATGAAATTGTAAAAATATTATTAATGAACACATCCTTTTTCTTTTTATGATTTAAAAGAGTAAGTACAAATTGTATAATACAAATCTAATATAATAAGAGAAAAATAAACTTAAAATATGCAATCCCTCCTCAATATGAATCACTAGATAAGGCAAATTATTATATATCACAGGGAGCATGTACTCACTTTGCTACATATATTTATCTTTTTCAACGTGTATTTGTCATATAAGCGGTTATTAATATATATGTTGCTTACATGCCTTTCGAGAGTGTATACTCTCAAATGTATGATATAGACTCTGACCGGATAACTCTGACTGTTCTCTCAAGACGCAGAACTCCGTACTATTTGAGATTGCTACGCTGCGTTGGGCAGTTAGGTCAAGGTCAACATCTGTACTTTCACCTCCGTGCTGGAGTAGAGATCATCTCTGTCTCTTTGTCACACGCACACAGAGGGAGAGAGAGAAAGAAAAGAGTCCAGAAAAGAAAAACAGAAAAGAGTCCCAACACACTCAGGCTTCTTTCTTTTATAAAACCTCTTCTCCGTCTCTCTCACTCTTCCTCTGTCTAGTTTTAGTATCACGGGATAGAGAGAGAAGTTCGAAGTGGTTCAACAATGGCGGATAAACTCTCAGCTTTGAGATCTCTGATGTCTTCTCACTCTCCACCTCTTGATGCTGTAGTCGTTCCTTCCGAAGATTATCATCAGGTATTCTGTCTCTCATGATCATTTTACGATCAAATTTGCTAATTGATTGCTAACTCAATTGAAATCATGCAACTTTTGTCATTCAATTAAATTTATATCGAATTTTGAATATTCTGCAACTCATTTAGCGGTGTTTGTATTGATTCCGTAGAGTGAGTATGTCTCTGATCGTGACAAAAGGCGGGAGTTTATTTCTGGATTCACCGGAAGTGCCGGTAGGTGTAATCTAGCGACGTTCAATTTTGTGTTTTTTCTTTGATTCCATTGGTATGCTTATTAGAAGAATTGTTTTTGCAATTGTGTGTTGAATTCTTTCTCATATGCAATCTTTGGGGAACGGTTCTGCTGATAATTGATAACGCAGCTGAATTGATGTATTTGCTGGTTGAGTCTAATGCATTATTGATATTCCATAGTTATCGTGTGATGAACGGTGCTCAGTCGGTCTAAGTAGAAGTTGAATAGTCACCAAATTATGACTCTGGGTGGGTAGATTGATGTGTCAATTGGAACTTGGTAATGTATCTTCTTCCATTTTATGCCCTAGTCTAAAAGCATCTTAGTGTTGCTTTTAATTGCTGCATCATTGTTGTTTGGTCCAGCTAGTACTGGTGGCATATTTCTGATGATGAACTGATACGGTGCATCGTTCTTTTTCGGAACGGCAAAAGCCTAACATTGGTGTCAAAAAGCATAACATTTAGTTTGCCTTTTTGTTGGTCTTTTTAAGATTTGGTAGATACTCATGCAAGGTGGGCTAGGTGATTATTTATTATTGGATATGGGATATATGATGTACTATTGTCATCTTTGTTTATTCACTGGCGTGCCTGAGTTCTATGAGACATGGTTTGGTGGGTTTACTCAATGTTGGGAGCAAAGGGGATTCAAGTCCCTCTCCCTTCTTTTGGCTTGGGTGTGTTTGTCTTATATGTAATACACCACAGTTTTCCCCTCCTAGAAGGAGAAGCAAGGGGTTCCGTTTAATTTTATTTTAATCTACTACGTTCTCTGTAGGAGCATCTTGTATAACAATTGCATCAGAACTAGGCATTTTGGCTGTTTTTCTATTTAATTGCACAATCTGACTTGTAGAATAAATACTGCTGCAGTGGTCCTGCAAAATCCTGCATTTGGTTTATTAATAGGTTACAACTTACAACTTACAATCGCAAGTTATAACAATCACTTGATCACTTATTAAAAAATGCTTGAATTGTTTGAGCTTTATCTTCATTTCTAAAGAAAATTCTTATGGAGCTTCTTATTATCCTATGTCCATTTTAGGTTTGGCGCTCATAACAATGCATGATGCACGGCTTTGGACCGATGGTAGGTACTTCCTCCAAGCCGAGAAAGAGCTAAGTGACCAGTGGAAGCTTATGCGTATGGGAGAAGATCCTCCAGTAGAGATCTGGATCTCGGAGGTGGGGATATTTTTGCTTTGAATTATTCATCATGATTTGAATAGGAAGGGGTGTTTATAAACTGTTTTGTTGTTCTGAATTATGGCCCTCTGTTGGTGGATCTACTAATAGAGAGAGGAGTTGACTAACCCTCAGATTTTGTGCAACTGTTTTGTAGTTCTAAAAATGAAAAGTCAGTCAAGTCTTAAGAGATTCATTCTCCACCTCTTGGGATTTGTAGTCATGGCTCTACAATTGTTCCCCTCCCTGCTCTGAAAGTGAACTTTTTTTCATTATATTTCATTCTTGTGTGGCTTTCCATGTTTTGAAAGGAAATTGGTTTGCATTTTAGAAGTTGTGTCATTTTCTTCTTTTGCAAAAAAACGAAGTATTTGATAAATGGGGATTGATTTTGCTTTCACAATTGGGTTGCAGAATTTGCCAGAGGCAGCAGCTATTGGTGTTGACCCCTGGTGTATATCAATCGACACTGCACAGAGATGGGAACGTGCCTTTGCAAAGAAGCAACAAAAGCTAGTTCCGACCTCAACAAACCTTACAGACCAAATATGGAAAGATAGGCCAGCAGCTTCTGTTAATCCTGTTGTTGTTCAATCGTTGGAGTTTGCTGGTCGTACTGTTGCTGAGAAGTTGCAAGATCTGAGGGAAAAGCTTACTCAGGAGAAAGCAAATAGTATTATTGTCACTGCACTTGATGAGGTAAGATTCCTTGTATTCATCATTCTTTATTTTACTATTTATATTTGTATGGCTCTTTCCACCTTTTTTTTAAATCGCTTTCTGCTTCATGATATTTCATGGTGAATATGTTTGCAGGTTGCTTGGTTGTATAATATTCGTGGAAGCGATGTTTCATACTGTCCAGTTGTTCATGCATTCGCTATAGTAACAAAAGAAGCAGCATTCTTCTATGTGGATCAGCGAAAAGTTTCTCTTGAGGTTTGTCTATGGTTTAAAGGCCTTCAAATGACGTTACAAGTAGGATGGTAACCACATAATTCCCGCCGATCTATAATTTTGATTGTATTTGGGCATTGCTTCTGAGGTAAAGTTATGACATTTTTGAAAGACCCGACCGGGCAATATTTAGGATTATGATCCAGATTTAAAGAAAGGATATGTTTTAATCCTGGTTTTGATGAGGTTATCACCTCATCATGATTGAGTAGTTCAGTCATTTTTCTTTTGTTCTTTTTTCTAGAAGGGGGAAGGAAGGGAGCTTGTTGGGCTGCTAACGACCCACAAACTTGTTATTTTCAATATGTATACTGTACCATGGGGAAAAGAAAGAGGTTTCTTTGGATATAGTATCACTATTGGCAAGGGACAGGGAGTTTTGAAGGGGAAGAGCCCCATCATGTGATTAAGGTCAAGGAATATAGAAAAATTCCGGGAACAAGTTTTCTAGGCTATAGGTTAATTGATTTACAAGCTAAATTTTACTGAAATTACACCTAGATATAATAAGTTCCAAAAGATAACATATTATGTGATATTTAATGATGAAATATTAAGTATTCCTACAAATATTGATGTTTTTAAAATAGGTAGAAACTTTTATTCACAAGCTGGTCTAACAATTGTAAATCGATTCCTTAAATACATAGCTTATCTTTGTCGACTAAGTCTTGGATGTGTGACATTTTCATTTGTCAAGTACTCTGTTCTGTTATTTTCTGTCTATCTCTTGCAGTAAGGTACTTCTCTTGCTCAATTGTTATGCCGGCTGTCTGTTTGTATGCTCAAGAGTTAGTTTTCCAGGTGCATTCGTATATGAAGGAGAACAGAATTGAAGTTCGCAATTATGATGCAATTAGCTCGGATGTGAACTTGCTTGCATCTAATCAGCTTGTGTCATCCTTGTCGGCTAATTCTGCTGACCACAAAGGCGAGGCTGCTCCAATTGCAGAAGGTAAAGATGGAGAGGCAGAAAAGGAATGTAACCTAATATGGATGGACCCTCGTTCGTGCTGCTATGCTTTGTATTCAAAACTCAAGTCTGAGCAGGTCCTTTTGCAGCAGTCACCTCTGGCCCTTCAAAAAGCTTTGAAGGTAAAGCTTGTGTTTAGTATTTACCTGCTGACGAATGAACTTGCTGCAAGGATTCAGTTTAAGGTCAATATGTGAAGATCTCTTAGTGATTGGCATTATATGTTTAATCTTCTTCTTTGAAGAACGGAATATTCCGAACACAAATATTTATATGCTCTTGAATAGTTGTGAGATGGTTTCGGGTGAGCCTTGGCCCATTTTAACGCCTCTTTGTTGGTTCCTGATATCAAATAGGGTGCAGATGCAATCTATGCAAAGGAGTAGGTCTTCCCAGTAGACTTGAGCCTCTGAGAGTTTGGCAACTTGGGACCCTAGAGCCTTATTGATGACACATGAAAATTGATCTTAATAGCCATGGTTCCATTCATTTTACTGAGTAAAAAATAGGGAATCTAATAAGCTAGTTTTGGAATGCAAGGATAAAGATGGTATATTTGTTTGAAAAATTATCTGTAGCTTTTAAGATTTAATTTTTGTTTTGATGCTGGGAGGTCAAAAGGAAGGGAGGAGGAAATGGCAAAAAACAAGGGGAATAGGAGGGGGAAAGCTTTTCCTTTCTGGCGTTTGTTTGGACTTTAGGAAAGGAGGTTATGATTCAAACATGAAATCATGTTCTTATCCCCCCCAAAAAAAAAAAAAAATGAAATCATGTCATTATTGAATAGTTATTGAACCCTTGATTTTGATTTTTTGATGGCGTTACTTTAAATGTTTCGCTCAGAAATGGTGGGCCCAAGTTTGATAATTTGCCTCTTTTTCTTTGAGGTCATCCTGTGGTGTAAAGTTCAGCCTTGCAGTCTACTTTTCCTTGTGTAGTTTGTTCTTATTTTACTGTACAAACAAGTAAAAGATGTTGGAACATACCTAAAGGCACTGAGGATATTTATGTATCTTTTGTGGAGGATGGGGTTGGGCTGTCATTCACTTCACACAAGGCCTATTTGTCAATTTGAGGGTCGGACTTGCCAAGTACAGTGTGCTTGAATGAAACATTTACTGTAACACTACTTATTCCGTAATGTCATATTTCATGAGTTAACTGTGGCCAATCGAACTCAGACTTGGTGATGCTCATGCTGGACTGCTAAGTCTCCGTTGGTGTTAAACTTGACAATTTTCTAGAACTCTTGTGTGTTTTGAGTCCAAAATGAAAGATCAAGTGTCCTCACTATGTCCAAGTGGGAAGTTTTGTTGCTTTGGAATGTCATATGTTAATAGGTTAGGAGTAGAGCAGTGCTTTCTATTTTCTAATATTACATATAGAAATAGTCAAGCTTACTTTGTGAGATGTAGGACAAGCTCTAGATAGCTTCATTAATTGGTGGCACAGCTAGTTAAGTAAGGCCCATGAGACTGTTCTTCTAAATGTCATTGCATCATCTGTAATACTTTTTGATCATACTTCTGCTATATGGCTCATGGCCACTGTGTTATTTACAACATATGATAATTTACTAACTGACACATTGAAACTTTCAGAATCCCGTTGAAATGGAGGGTTTGAAGAAGGCACATGTTCGGGACGGTGCTGCTGTTGTGCAGTTCCTTGTGTGGCTTGATAAACAGGTATCTCTTTCACATCTATGGTTGTCTCCATTGAAAGCTGTAGAGCTAAAGCCTTTAAACCTTGCAGATGCAGGAGCTTTATGGAGCTCCTGGTTATTTCTCTGAGGCAGATACAGAAAGGAAAAGACCTTCGTAAGTAATCTTTTCACTGCCTAATAAGAAGTGCATTGTGAGGTTTCATAATTTTTTCCAGTTGTTTTTGGTTGTTATTTCTTATTTGAACTGTCATATATCACAAAAATTCCCATGTTGAAGGAATGTGCACCTTTCTTCTTTCTTTTCTGATCCCTTTTGTTCCCCCTTTTTTTTGGGGGGTTGGGGGGTGTGTGGGAAGGCATGCTGGTCAGTGCTTTGCTCTGCTCTCCCCTCCCCCTTTGCTGTGTGTGCATCCAGCATATGTACTCCAAGTGTCTGTGCCTGAGATGGTTGACATGCTGAACATGCTTCCTTTCTCTTGTTGTCTTCAGCTAGTAAACAGCTTTCATTTATTAAAAGCTCTCTGTTCTTTCTTCCTCTCTCACCTTACCAACTTGGCAGGGAAAAACAGAAACTGACTGAAGTCTCCGTGAGTGATAAGCTGGAAGGTTTCCGTGCTTCAAAAGAGGTAGTCAACTACCCAACCTGCATACAACATCGTAGTTGTAATCTTGAAAGATGAGAGCTTCTTTCTTTATTAGCCAAATACTTCCTTTTCCAACTTGGCTTCATCTTTGTAAACCAAACCATCAACCATGTTCATCACATGGATCTGCTTGCTGCTTCCCAAAAAATGTTTGGGAGAGAACAACTCAGAAAAACTGGATTTTGGTCATTACAAGCAGATGTGAAATATTGCTTGCTTTTGATTTTAAAAAACTAAAATAAAAAATTGCTTGCTAGTAGATATGTCAAAAATTGATCTGACCTAGAAACCTGATGTGAATCCTACTCGGCACATGAAATGTTGCTCAACTGGTGACTTTACTCTTGGAAGTGAATATTCTTCTCATCTTTTGTTTCTTCACTCTTCAGCATTTTAAGGGCCTGAGTTTTCCTACCATCTCTTCTGTCGGTCCAAATGCGGCTATTATTCATTATGGACCAAACCCTGGAACCTGTGCTGAGATGGATCCAGATAGCATTTACCTATTTGATTCAGGAGCTCAGGTATATATCTACATCTTAGTTAAGGAGCTTGTATTTTCATGATGTTCTGTTGCATGAGCAATGCTGTTTCTGACACCTTGTATGCTTTTGATCTAATGGGGTGGCTTTAAAAGTATCAAGATGGAACAACTGATATAACCCGGACAGTACATTTTGGGCGACCTTCTGCTCATGAAAAGTCATGCTATACTGAGGTAGGCCATTTCACTGTGGGAGTATTCTATATTCCTATCCCACGTCTTCATACCTTCTGGAAGACCATTATTACAAGCGGTGTCTGACTTGTATTCACCCCTACTGGAACCATCTGACCGAGCCTCATTGAGGAGCCATATCGAATATTACTGCATTTCCAACATCACTTTCACCCCTAACATTTTGGGGTGAGTCAAACAACGAATTTTGTCTAAGTTCTCATACTTTTTGCAGGTTCTTAAGGGTCATATTGCATTGGATGTTGCCCGTTTTCCAAAGGGAACTAATGGTACTGCTCTGGTCTTTCTTGTCCATGTTCTGATTGAGCAGTGCGCCATTTTATTTCTTTCATGTCATAGGTCATACTCTACATCTCCTGCTTCAAGACGGTCAAAGATAGGGAGAGGCTCATGAATAGTACCTTCTTATGAATGCTCTGATGGCCAGCGTCTGTCTGTTTATTACTCTCTTTGTGACGTTCGGTAACTTTGTTTTCTATTGATGTATCAGGTCATGCTCTTGACATTCTTGCACGGATTCCTTTGTGGAAGGATGGCCTTGATTATAGACACGGCACTGGTCATGGCATTGGGTCTTATTTAAATGTTCATGAAGGCAAGGAACAAATTTACATTTGTTGAATTCTTTTATCTTGATCATTTGCTTTTTATTTCTAAAAATTTAGAAATACTTCTTGTTGCTTTTGTTTGAGCAGGTCCCCATTTAATTAGCTTCAGACCTCAGGCTCAGAATGTGCCGCTGCAGGCATCAATGACCGTGACAGATGGTTAGTAACAGCATGCTTGTCCTCATATTGCTATTTATGTGGTACTATCTTTTTTGTCTGCAGTGCCTCTGTGCTTACTTAATTGTTAAATGCTATTGCTCACATGGTTTTAAGTGAAAGAGGACTAGGAGAAAGTAGTCTGTGTACTTGATAGTAGGCTGGCAATCATATATCTGCTTAGCTGATAAAGTCACTTGTGGGCAATTACTTTAGTTTCATATTATAGTGAATCAAAGGAATGCCTCACCCAACTGCTCCATACTTATGTTGTGGAGTGATAGGTAGTCTGTGCTTTTTAGATCCTAGGGTCCACGGAGACTTCTTTAGAATTTAGGGAGAAGGCTGCATATGTTTAGCGCCCACCCCACCTCACAATGCCCAGTCAGGACTGAGAGTGTTGATTTGGTTTTGTTTGCTTCCTAGTGGGATGGGCACTTGCACTATCTGAAACCCCCCCCCCCCTTTTCTGGGGAGTGATATTACATTCACAATAGTCTGTTGCTGCTGGGTTGCGCAACCTTTCTATTTGGTATCCTCTCCTGTTTATTTTAGAGGCTCTTCTGTCATCTCAGAGAGGGCAATTTGCTATTTGTCTACCACTATCTGACAATTTTTATCTGGTTTTGTAGAGCCTGGTTATTACGAAGATGGGAATTTTGGTATAAGATTGGAGAATGTGCTGGTAATTAAGGAGGCAAACACAAAATTCAATTTTGGCGATAAAGGATATTTGGAGTTCGAACACATTACTTGGGTAAGCTTCATTTTTCAAATTCACCCCCGCCTCTTTTTAATGTGAAATTTGATCTCTAGTATTGCACTCCGAATTTGGCCTCATGGATACTGCGGTCCAGCCTGCTGAGAACAGTTTGTCGTGAATGAATTGCCACTATGTTGAGAATCAAATCTAGTAATTTCGCGGAATAATAAGCACAGTTTCGAGCCAGATTTAACTATCCCCCCCCCCCGGGCTCAACACATGCACACACTCTTATGCATACATGTGCACTACATACACATCTGGTTTCCTGTTTTCTTCCAGAAATCTGGGTTCTGGTTGGGTGAGGTGGCTTCTGCTTAACAGACGTGCCTTTATGGTGGGAAGGTTATGAAATTTACCGTTAATGAGCCCTGTGTCAGCAAGCTTTGGCTGAGAGCTTTCCTGCAGTTCCTTATGTGGGGAGGGGGCAAAGACACTTGCTAGTTCACCGTGTTGTTTGGAACAATTCAAAGATTCTTTTCTTTTTTTCATTTCTTAATGTTTGTTTTGGGCAGGGGAATGCAAAACAGGTTCTGTTGATTTGGTTTCCTATTCTGTTTTCTGAAGGCATCTGTATGTTATGGACCTTCTGCAGTGTTTTGCCTTATCCTCAAAAGGAAATAAACCTAATTTCAATATTATTGATATGTGTTTCAGGCACCTTACCAGCGGAAGTTGATAGACTTGAACCTTTTGACGCCAGAGGAGGTGAAATGGGTGAATTCGTACCATTCAAAGTGCTGTGAACTTTTGGCACCCTACATGGATGAATCTGAGATGGCATGGTTGAAAAAAGCAACTGAAGCCATCAATAACTAAGCTGGGTACCCAACTGATGTTTCAACTGCAAATTACTTCTTGAAATTGTTTACTTGCGCAGACGTTTGTTATTAGATTGATTTTCATCATCATATTGTCATAAGGGTGTTCCTTGAGGCAGTGATCTTTAACAAACATTTGATTTTGAAAAGCTTGGATTCAATCCTATTATGGTCCTTAACTAATTATGAGTCAAGAATGAACTTGGTAATGCATCCTAGCACCCAGATTCACATTCTGTGTCACAAATTTACGTGGACCATTATATTGAGAGGCTATAACCTCTGCCCACAACGACCTGTTGGAGTCTTTCTGAAGGGAATCTCTTTAGTTGTCAAGAATAAGATTGTATACATCGACGTTTGTTCAATATTCACCACCCATATCTTGCACCTTGTAACCAATGTCTTATGCTCTCTCAGGCAATGTCATCTTTACAATCATTAGCTACTTTAGATAGTGCATTGAAGGAGGATCCGCCCTCATTCAAGGCCTTGATTGCATAAGCGTTGAACTCTTTGATGTCGTTCCTTATGTCTATCCCTTCTTTATCCACCATCACATTTGTTACCAATTTTCGTATCTCTTCCCTTGTGATTAAACCCTTTTTTGGTTTAATATCTGATCGGACAGCAATCTTCATTTCGTTTGTTAGCATAGTTGCATTCATATCTTGCTCTGAATGAAGGGGGCCATCAATTATAGGCACTCCGCTGACAATAGCACTGAACTCCTTCCACAATGGGACATAAAACCTCCAATTGCTCGACGTGTGAGAATGTGCTCTTGTGGAGCCCAAAATGGGACCAAAATTTCCCGTATCACGAGTTCGATCCATATATCCATCGGGCAAATACGTGGAGATCATCATTAACTCATTCTCGTTCAATACTATCTTCTCCTTGTTATTATCCACTCGGTTAGATGGGAGAGCTACCTTTCCTTCTTCCTTAGGAGGACGGATTTCCCAAACAAACCTTTGCTGACTCAATTCCAAGCCCATGCCATCTCAATAGTCTGTTCAGGTGATAGAGTACCGGTGCTCCCAAATGAAACATAAATCACTGATTCATCCCCTTGACAATCTAGCCACTCCAGTAACATGGCCTTAGAACTTATCTGTCCGTCTGTTCTAACCAGTGGCCCAATCGGATAAAATGGTGCTTGAACCATCCTCTTCAAAGATTGTTCATGCCTGAACGATGCTAGTGTCTTGGACTCAAGTTCCTCGAATGTGTTAACTAAAACACCGTCGAAGGTTGCAATGTCAAGCCCTTTACGAATGAACTCTTGGCGGGCCTCGCCATTGGGCCAAAATGTAAGTTCTACCAGATCTTCGCCTAAGATTGGTTCACAACCGGGATATAAGGTGGTTCATTCTGGGTCACTGATTGTCCGGCCGGCAGGGCAAATACAAGAGGTAGAAAAAGAACCTTGCATTAGAGGGAAAAAACACATAATCATGTTGAACTCATTGGCAACGTCGATAGCTTGAGTCCAAAGCACATCGGCTATCAAGACCATTGGTTTCCACTTCATATTGACGATGTACGATAGCAGGATAGGGAGGGTGTCGGTCACCATATCTGAGATGAAATCAACGATGTCAGCATTGAGGCAGCGCTCCAGTGGGGGCACTGGCATTTGAGGGATCAGGACAATGGTATTTAGGAGGTCAGGCCAAGATGAAGTGGCAGCCTGGAGCAGTTCATCCTCGGCTTGGTTAGCCTTGTTGGTCACAGCGAATATCGTTACCGTGAGACCATGTTGGGCGACAAGGCACTTGGCAAGCTCAACAGCTGGGATCAAATGACCCATTCCTAGTCCGGCTAGGAGACCCCCATGAGGGGACCTTGAAGTGCAGGAGGCCATTGGCTTGGTTGAGAGGACCTAATGAGACTTGTGGATGCTTACTCTCATTATAGTACCCTATAATGCGGGAAATCAAGGGGGCACATATGACATTTTTCAATGATACATACTCTTGTAATTTATCAGTGTTCTTCAGAGATTTTATGACACTAAAGCACAAGTTACTAATGCCACTTTAAAATTTAAATGTAGCACAAGTTCCTAATGTCACAAGCACATACATTAAATAAAGCAGAAGTTACTAATGCTATTATACCATTTAAATGTAGCGTAAGCTACTAATGTTAGAAGCACATATGGTAGGGCCTCATGGCTATTATGACTTATGAATTTGGGTTATACGTACTTAAAAAAGATACTATATATATATATTTTTTTTTTGGTTTTCAAATCTAAAAGTTCAGAATTTTTCAGGATAAAATTTTATTAGTGTTAAACTCATAAGCAACCTAAATCTCAAATGTTGTGTAGGACTTGACTAAAAAGGATTTGAATTTGGCTGTTAATGTTATATAACTCTTTATGGAAAGAGAATATCTGAGAGACTTGTAGTAACAATCAACTAAAGACGAATAAATCGACTTGATATTTTGGCATATTGATTCATGAGTTTTTAGAAATAAATACAGCATACGGAGTCTTTCGAACAACAATTGGGATTTTTATTAACAATGTATTATATATAATTAATAATATAATAAAATTAATAACATAATAAAATAATTCATTTTTTGTTCTATAATAAAATTAATAATATAATAAGATAATTACTTAGCATTAGGAATAGCTCTGAGAAAGTATCTAAAAATATCAAATTTATATATTTGTTCCCTGCCGAAGTAATAAACAATGGCATATATGTAGATCTATTTTTGTATGGTTTTAATATTTTTAAAATTTATACTCAACTTTTTTTCTTGGAAAAATAAAATTTTTTGAATAAATCTATTTACAATAATGAAACAAATCTAGAAAGGATTGGTAGAACAAATAAAAATCCAATTCAGTTTATTTTGACTATAAAAAAATCACATTTTTTGTTTAGTAATTTGCTTGGTAGTAAGATTGATGAGAATTCGAGAAGTCATTCTGATTCATCTTTTTTATCACAAGTCAACGCATTTTACAAATTATCACAAGCCCAACTGATTAAATATATAAGTTAAGATCTGTTTCTCAATATTATGAAACATCTTTGCTCTAGCCTTTGAGCTAAGCGGACTCACAGAAATCTACATACATGAAAATTCGATAAACTATATCTTAATTTAGGCTTAGCTATTACCTATTATTACCTATTTATTTTTATTCTTTATATAATCAAAAATATTTATTTCAAATCAAATAAATATTGAATTACATTTTTTTTTGTTTCTTTCCTTTCTACATATTTTTTATTTTTCTCTAGAACAATTAAATTCTATTTAAATTTTATTTCATTCAATTTAGAAATTTTTATATGAAATTCTATTTTTAGTCAGTGAGTCCATATTTGAAATGACTTCAAATTGTATCTTATTAAACCCCGATATTATAGACATTCCCTCACATCCATCCCATAGCCTTTATTGAAAATCTCTCTTTTTTTTTTTTTTTTTTTTTGGGCTTATTCTTCATTGAATCATATAGTCAGCCCAATTTTTTTTTTTTGGCTATTTCAGAGCAAATGTAACAAGGGCAAATGGAGAATCTCCCATTTTTTGCTTATTCTTCATTGAATCATATGGATGGCCCAAATTTTTTCAGCTATTTTAGAGCAAATGTAACACGGGCAAATGGAGTGGCGTTAGAGACATGAATTTGAATTCCACCTACATTGTGTCTTTCACACCCCACAAAAAGGGCAAACTGACTTTGGTAGTTGCCGGACACCCTATTATTACCTTACCGGAGCTCTGATGTGATTAGCCTGCTCGCATCCAATGCAAGAGCTATTGCAACAATCAACAAATCGTCATAAGCAATTAAAGAGACTAGAGAAACAGCCCAATAGGCCACCATATAAGAACTCGCTGCAGCTCACATAAATCTGGAAGGGAAGTGGGGCGTGACAAAGACAGGTACACCTTTCTCAATCAGATCTCTCCACTCTCAATTTATCCCAGGAATCCCTGAGCATTCAAGATATATACTACTACTACTAATGGAAGTTCTCTACGCTCTAAGCTAAGCCTCATAAGCATAAACAACCTGGTTCAACAATCACAAATAAAATCTTGATATCAAGTATCAACCCCCTACGACTGGGAATTCTTCAGATAGAACAGGGGAAGTGGCATCAATATGGCCTGCTCATGATTCGCCATCACAATTTTCACTGAGAATTTCTCACCAGCAATCCATTTTGCTTCACCAATTTCAGGCTTTGAAAAGGCAACACTTGATACTAGAACTGTACAGCTGAATTTTAAAAACTGGTATTATGCTCAGCATACCAATCTCCAGAAGTACTGGGTGCTCCAATTTGTTGGCTGAGGCAAACAAGGAGATAATACAAAGACATAAGAACCGGATGATGATGATGATGATGAGGGAATGGTGACATTAACCTTAAGAATCCTTGCCAACCACATGAAACCTCTAAATTCTAGCCTTGCCACTTCCAAGTGTGAGCTCCAAATCATCTGCACCTACTTCATGTATCCTTTCTCCTTCCCATGCATTAACAGCAGCATTGCTTTCAAATTCGAATTCTGGGCCACGGCCCCTCTCCATAGCACCTCCCCAGCCCAGTGCGATAGACCCATTAAATGCCTCCTGCATGGTATTCTGCTGGGCAACCGCTTGTTTCACAAGATTAAACGTAGGAGATGACGGAGCTCCGTGAGGTATCCCTGTTTGAAAGCTGACCCACCTACCACAATCAACAGTGGAGGCATCAGATTCATCACACTCCGGAATGGTTGGGGTTGTGATGTTGTTCCTACGTGTGGGGCTAGATGGGGCAGAAACAACAAAAGCTGGATGACGAGCAGATTGCTGAGAGGCTGAGCCATTTGAATTTGACAGGGATTCCCAATCAGACTTACGCTTTGAGCCTCTTGAAGTCGGGGAGGATAGAGGAGGAGTTACAGGGGCACTGTTTGATATTCGGAGAGGCGGAAGATTTGAGGGAATGGAGGCCAAATTGCGAAGAAACGGAAGCAAGTAGTTTGAAGGGTTAGCATCATAGCGGGAAGGGCTTGGAAAGGAGGATGATGTTGGGCTAGCATGGTAGGAAGGTATAGGGCTCGGGTATGCCGATGACTGTGGACTCTGCTGAAGAGAGGAACATGCGCTAATATTTGCAGAAGTAACCCCAATCTCCATCGGAGGTGGCTTACATCCCTGCATGAAGAGATGATCCAAAAAACAGATTAGGAACAGTGCACCTACACTAACGTCACACATTTCACAATACGAAAGATATCTTTCCTATGTTTTTCATGTTAGAGCTTTGTTCACAAAAAATGAATAGACTCCTCATCCAACAAGGAACTCGAATAGAGGAAATTGATGAATGCCACCAGAAAGATAAACCCTAGAACCGCTAAACAAGAGCCAAAACTATCTAATCGCATAAAATGCTGGGCTCACTACTAGCCTTTTTATGATAATTTGATGCGAGATAGTACAGGGAATAGCCACAGGCTGAAACATTACAAGTATAAGAGTTGAAATTTCCAAGCAATCACTGTTTCGCGCTGCAACCATCAATTTGACCAATTGAACGCAAGTAACACGAACATCAAATACTTCCAAGAATCTAACGAATCCGAAGTCAAATATAGGGTTAGCTTAGCTCATGACTTGGGAAAAATCTCATTTTCCTTCCCGAATCGCTCAAACTTCGCCATATTCATCAAATTCGTTCTCGATTCAGTTCCTAATCATCTCAACACAGCAGATCCAAAAACAACAACTAACAACTCTAATCACAGCGAGAAGATCTATATCAATATCAAACCGACTCCAAGAAAATTAAACAAAGAACAGCGAAGAAATGTAAACAGATCTAAAAATCAAAACAAAAGGCAGCTCAATACCAAATCGGAACAGAAATCATCGATTATACCTTACGATAAGTGGTGCCATCTTCTTCGACGATCCATCCAGCCTCTCTACAAAGAGCCTTCAAGACCTCGTTGTTGTCGCAGTGTTTAGGGAGCTTGTAGTTGCCCTGAGCTCGAAGTCCGGCGAAGATCTTGGCCGCGATGGCTCTCCTCCGCCGCTCCCTCCGCTTGTTGTTCTCTCTCTCCTTCCACGTCGGCAGCCTCCCCGACGATCCCCCCATTTTCTCCGGCGATCTCTCTATCTCTATCCCCTCTTTCTCTCTCTCAAAGCGTGTGGGTTGTCTTGATTTCTCTCTCTATTTTTCTCTCTCCTCGCTTTCTTCTTCAAGGCAGTTAAGCAGCGGGACAGGCTGCTCACGAGGAGTTGGCCTCCCTTCCCACACTTTTTTAGCTTTATTTTTTCCTAATAGTTTTTTTTTTTTCTTTTGGTGATAAAGCAAAATAATTTATTTTCTTTTCAAAAAATAATTTATTTCTTTATTTTATGGGAATTTGTAACAACTAGAGAAAGACAAGTGGATAAAAACAGATTTTTTTATTTTTTATTTTGAGGAGGGAGGGGGGAAATTGCGCTACGGTCATTATTTATTATTAATGAAATTTGTCTGTTCACGCTTCCCACACGCGCTCTATGCTGATTTTCTAAGTGAACGTGTGAATTTGTTTCAATAATTAGAAGACACATATAAAATAGAAGTAGTCAAATGCTAAAATTATTTGCCTTCTTTGTTTTTTGGCGTGGAGAAAGGGTAATGGATACTCAATGTTTCCATTTTTTCTCCTCTTTTTATACTGATAAATTAAAAATGAGTTCCTGATTAAAGTTTGTTCAATAAAACTGATAAGTCTAAAACGAGAAGTAAATGAATCATATTATAAATAAATTAGGTGTAAAGTCAGTAAAGATTCACTAAGATGAAAATAACCTATCTTATAAGAAATGCGTCTCTAATCAAAATTTAAAACTAGACTTCATAGTTCATAAATGAAAGGTTCCTTAAATATCTTTTGAATTAGAGCTTATTGGTGTTTGACAATATCATTTATGTTAACAACCTTTGATTAATTTTTATTACAATTCCTAGTCTTAATCATGATTACTTCCTGAACAATAATGTTTAAGTTCTCCGTTATAATTGTCATGAATGAAATATTGGTGTTATATGTAATAGAAAGAGGGAACTTGATCAATGCTTGATATTTCTAAATACTATTCGTAATCAATATTAACCGTTAATAAATACTAATAATCGTTAACTATTATTCCTAATCATTGGTAAATATTAGTAATTGTTGATAAGCCGTTGCTAATCTTGACATGCTAAAATGAGCACGCCTTCATTCATATACCATTATTTAGAGCACCCATAGCCCATTACATGCGTTCCAACTTTAAACTAATTCCACCATACGTCAATTTTTTATTTATTGTCACATCTTGTGCCACGCGAATGCGAATGGCTGCACGGTCCTTGACAAGTTCCCAACTTTTTAGTTTTTTTATTATTTATTTGGTTTTCCTTTTTTTATTAAAAATATTATTTGGGTGGTTGAAAAAAATATATTATATGTTTTGAGGTGGATCCCTGATAAATATTTTATTAGGTTATTCAATTTAAATTTTTATAGATTGAAAAAGTAAATGAATATAAGTTTTAAAAAATAAAATTTTTATTAATATGACATAATAAAATTTTAAAATTTAAAATTATAACCGAGAATGCTCTTATATCTAGAAATACCTTATAGTTTGCTCATGGCCTAAGGATCCTTGGGCCTTGGCCAAGCACAAGGAAAATACCAATGGCAGACCTCCCTATCCCTATCACTCTCGTGTGGTAGCGACTCGCACGCCAAGCAAGGTGGGGCCGGTAAAATAAAAATAAAAATAAAGAGCAAAAGTATATGTTCTATGCAGAAGTCATGGTCAAAGTGGTCACGGAAATGGGGTAGAATTGGGGCCGGCGGTCATGGCGAGGCACGTGCGTTCACAACTAAGCGGGTGGGCCTCACAGGGGACCACCCCAGCTGTCTGATGCTGCGCGGCCTGCGCCCATTTTACTACCATCCAACAGCCCCTTCTACACGTGCCGTGGACTCTCTTCAATCTCGTTCATGTTTTTAGTTAATTCTTTATCTTCTGTTAATCATCAATTAATTACCGATTTTTGGATATGAATAATCTAAATTTTGAAAATTTGCATCAATAATTGGACCTCTAAAACTATGCCACAACACTCCTAGTTTTGTATATATATTTATTTTCAGGAAAACTAACATACGATAAGTTGGAATTAGGCCTAAATTTTCCTTAATATAATTATTGAAAAGTAGATGTAAAGTTTGGAGCACTTAAGTTTACTTCTGGAAATTGGATTGTTAGCATTCACACTCCCAAAATTTGACCTATTGTGAAAACTTAATAGACATTTAAGATAATAATCCAGTGGACATTACGAAAATAATCTAACAATATTTGAATTACTTTATATTTTCAGTTAGAAGTTAATCTTCAGCTTCATATAAGTATTTGAAAGAGCACCATTTGAAAATATTTTCGTTGTATTTTTTTTATCTCACTTGAATACCTTCCTATTTATGAAAATTTTTATGTGGGTCACTGAAATAGGTTTCTTTTACTCATATGAATAATTGTAAGGATAAGATCATATATATCTAAATCAATTCAGACTGTGCAAAAACAGAATTCCTACTAAATATTATTGCTATTTTTTCAAATATTTCCCTTTTAAACATGTACGTAGAGAAGAAGTCGTCGTTTATTTAATTTGTGTGTATGGATCGTAATTAATTATGGACAATTTCTTCTGTGCTTCTAGGAGCACATGCACTCATTGTCCATGTGCATATAATTTTCACACATGTATTTGTTATATATTAATTTTTTAATATATATTTGCTAATGTGACCCTTGAAAATATATATTTTAGAAATATAATGTACATATTATTAATTAGGTGTGTCCCGAGTCCCATGTGCCTAGTAGCCAAGCCGGTCATTAAAGCAAGGTTTGACCTCTAA
The DNA here is from genome assembly GCA_029747015.1 of Carnegiea gigantea. Lineage (NCBI taxonomy): Eukaryota > Viridiplantae > Streptophyta > Magnoliopsida > Caryophyllales > Cactaceae > Carnegiea > Carnegiea gigantea. The sequence continues at coordinate 1,154,974 of JAKOGI010000007.1, forward strand.
CGTGTGTTACTGTTAACATGTGATTATCTGTGTGTGTGTGTCATGGTACTTTTGGATGAGGATACATCATGCGGCTTTGATAGAGGATATGACCCATGCCATACCCTGCATATTATGTGCCCCCACTTCTTATCAGCTAATTACATTCAGATTTCTGATTCATGGCTTTGTAGACATGCTAAGGCCCCATGCCGGTAAGTATTATGCTAGCTGCTCGTTAGCCAACTAGCCAACTAGCCAACGAGCCACCAACTGAATTGGCCGGCATCACAGTTACTTCTCATTCGATCCAATGACCAACGAAATTTCTCATATGGGTTAACTAGGCCTTTGGGACCGAGTTTTCCCTTACCCCTTGGACCGTCAAACCCTATTAGTACGCTGGAAATAGGGGTCAATAAGGATGACCCATACTTACCGATGCAAACAATCAATACTTTATGGTTTAAATACAGAAAATAATCTTTTCGATATTGGAAACATTTATTATTATTAAGTGGGTGGACAACAATTTATTAAAATTCGTAATACAATATCTTTATTAACTTTAATCATGTTTTCAAACATTTATTTCTGCTCATGCTTTGTTCTGTTGATAACATACAATGAGAAATTCAATTTCTTTTGAACTATTTGGTCTAATCCTCCTGTCCCCCTAAAAAGGAGTAGGAATCCAAATGATAATGGTCAATGGATTTACCCATAATGTCTATGTGTAGCCGAAAACAACAAGCTTAAGAGTTGGGCCCACTGGGGGACCGACCAAGGCTACATTTATCTGTGTGGGCTTGCATTAAGGTTCTGGGCCATTGGTAACGTGTAATGAGCGTGAGGGCCAAAACCACCATTGAATTCCATTGAAGCAAGCTGTAAGACTACAGCTCAATTGAAAGAGACATAAATATACGAACTTAGAGCACCAATAATTAGTAACGATGTACGTTCATATAGACAGCAGGATTACTTTCAATAAATTTTGATGTAACGTATAGTAACTACTAGCACTGTTCATTACGGCTTTACCTATTACTTGATATCCTTAATATGGTAGGGGATCATCTGCAGTAGGAGGAAGACTGTAGTGTTCTAATCTAAGTGTCCAAACGTTGAGATTTTAAGCTATTAAAAAGATTTGTTTTTGGTGTAAAAGAAGAGGTAAAAAAGTTTGCTTAAAAAAATTCCAGTTGCTGAATGAGTGGACTATAAGCATCCAACTTGCAAAGGATCTCAATCACGTAAATTTGCACATAGATTAAGGTCAAACCCCAATTTCCAAATCTTAAACTACATTTTATTCGCCATAAGAGTGTGCTTGGTAAAATTAGTTGTTTTAGTAATGGTTAGCTATTTTACTAGCTATTAGCGATTTGTCTAGCGATTAGCTGTGACCACTATTGTTTAGTGGTTTGCTATTCAGCCGGTGATTTAAAATAAATGCATTGCGTCAATGTAACTGTTGAAATAACAGATTTATGTAAGATAGCTAAAAAGGATATAATAAATAACTGGGTTTAGTAAATAAAAACAAGGATTTTATAATTTACAATACAACAACTAGGTAGAGGTTCTTAAAAGCTACTTTTATTAGCTTTTGAAAAACATTACATAAACCTCTAACCACTACCTCATTTACTACTTTACCGAATACTTTTGAGTAGTGACCCATAACATTTTAACAACAACAAACCACTGACTTCTACTTTAATTTCTATTACCAAACACAGCCTAAGAGGGATCAATACAAGGTTTCAGACTTGCCCTTCTCACAAGCAAGGAGCATGAGCTTGAAGGGAACATGAAAGACATAGCGTAACAACCTAGACCTAATACGAGAAGTAGGTGAGTAAAGAGGGATAAAGAACAACAAGACAGCCCCTAAGAACCCTCCTCCCATGACCAACACGACAATGCGGAGCCACAGCTGGGTGTGGAGCGTCACATACAAGCCAGCCATGAACGCCACACACATCATAATGAGGGCGATCCCAAGCAGTGGCATCGCGAAGTCTAGCGCCAGCAATATCAACCTTAGATCATCCAAGTGGGCCCATATGAGGGTGACCGCAGCCAGGATGGAGCAGAAGAGGGCAATGGTGTTGCTGATCACAAACACTTGGAACGCGCACCTATGAGCCAGGACCGCCATCCCTATGTCCGGGTTGTCCTGGTTGTAGCCACCTGGGACCGTGAACCCTGAAGCAAAGGTCACGGTTGCTACTAGGGTGGACACCATTAGAAGAGTATTGAGCCGCTCTTTGTACTTGTTAGTTGGGGATATATGGCCCATGTACCCATTTCGGGTGGTCACTATGGTACGAATGTTGGGTGATTCTACAGATTCAGCGGCGATTTCACGGGCGACATTAATTTGGTCAGGGTTGTCCACTGCCTGAACGATTAGGTGGTGGATTTGTGGGGCTCTGGGCACACCAGCATATCTCAAGGCTAGCCAAGTTAACCGCTGCAATTTCATTTCACAGAAGAATTAGTGATATAAACAATGTGATATGTGCAACAATATGCACCAGTTAAAATTTTTTTTTTGAATCATCATGGATGTACTAAACTGGTTTTGGGGTACAGACCAGCAAAAGGCAAAAGCAAAAGAAACAGGAATCAAACCCTAACCTTTTTGGCACAAGGATAATTAATCCATCTTTCCATGCTGATAATTAAACTTTGTATGTGGTGATAATTGAGGCCAGGTAACCACTGATGACAGTGCTAAGCAGAATAATTGCATTATATGCTAGGATCTTTATGTTTTAATTAAACAAATAACCTTTAGTCTTAATGTGCAAACTGACAAACTTTTCAACTAGCCAAATTAATTACAGAAAAATTAATTCTGATTGATTCCAAATTTAACAATTATAAACTACTTACTCCTCCACAGAAACAGAGCAAGAGAAGTTTGGAAAAATGCCTTCTTCCATATAATCTAAGTTAGAAAAATAGTCTAAATTTATCTTTTTCTTATTGTACCAATTTTTTGGACCCTCAACTAGTCAAACTATATCAAGCCTTTTCCACATAGCTAGGGTTGGCAATTATATACCCTATTTAATTACTGTGTATCTTACAGTCTTTAAGTGGAATCCAGATAGGTGGATTAGGTAGATACATGCAGGAACCCTTGGCTCTAAACAAAGTTTGATTTTTTTTTAATATTTTTTTTTATGAGATGTTGATCGTGAACTAACTAGCCGATCGATCTCCTTCTACTGGGAAGCAAGTAGAGTTAATTACTCCAAGCACGACAAAACGGACCTATTTAGGGCCTATTCTTTTCGTTGGTAAATTGAGATGAGTAAAAGAATGAAGTAGGTTGAGGTAGATTAAAATAAATTGAGGTGGGTTGAAGTAGGTTGAATTTTTTTAATGTGATAAATTGAACTTAATTAAAATAGTAAAAGTGAGTTGAAGTGGATTAAAGTACGTTAAAATAAATTGAAGTGGGTTGAAATAAATTGAAGTGGATTGAAATTGATATTTTAAAATTGACCCATGAAAAAAATAGGCCCTCAAAACGCAACTTTCCATTTAACTAGCTGGGTCAGTCCAATCTGGTCAAGAACTGTGTCAAACTTGAATGGACTAAAACTTTGAATGAACTAACAATCCAGCTCAGTCTAATTCAGCCCACAAGCATTCGACAAGTGAGTTGAATTGGCTAGTTTGTATTGAATACGTGTTCATTAGTCAATTTTGTTCAGCTTATAACTTGAACACGCTAGAACCTGCAATACACTTATTATTTGATATTCAACCATTAATTTAAGTTTTTGATTTATTAGTATGGTTCATTGACACAACCTATTTATGTTGGGGCGGGGGGCGCAGGTGGTTTCACGGGGCTAAGTAAGCAGACCAAGCATGGCCAGTGTGGACTGGACGCCATTGATTAGGGAGAAAGAAACAAGCCGAGGGGGAAAAATAAATACCTCTTCAAAAGAAGGGACTTGGCCATAAACTTCAGCAATGTCAAGAGCCGTCAAGAAGCGGTTGTTCTGTAGTCTTAACTTGACGCGATCATCCCATGTCAAGGCATAAACAACGTTAGCATGCTTGCCCATGGAAGCCAAGTGCAAGGGAGTGTTGCCATCTTCGTCTTTCATGTTGATTAGGCTCCTTGAATCTCGCTGTCCTAATATGTAATTGACCACCTTGGCTCTGCCATTCTCAGCAGCCACATGAAGGATATTCTGCTGCTTTTTGTTAAGCAACCTCATCATGTCACGCGAATGGCTCAATAACTTCTTCACAACTTGGACATTGCCTCCACTACAAGCACTATGAATAGGGAAGGCACCATCTTCATCTGGCCCGAAGGCGATATTTTTGAAATTTGACGGATCGCTTAACAAGTACTCAACCCCTTTTAGGAACCCTGTATATGCAGCATATGACAATGGTCTCCTACCATTCTCATCATACGACTTCATGAGGTCCCGATGTTTTTGCAGTGTTGTCTTGAGGGTGTCTGGTCATAAATGTTTAAAATTTGTCAAGGATTCATCTCAAACAAGATCATTTTATGAACTCTTAATAAATATTACAACTGATAATTGACCTTTGTAGAACGTACCTAGATCCTTTGCCATGATTGCAGCATGAACAACCTTTCCCTTGTATAATTGTTCCTCTGCAACCCTTTGATCTTCAACGTCTGTTCCAAGCATCGCTGCAGCAAGGTCCTTGAAACCCGCCATGATAGCGAGGTAAAGGGGAGAGAGCCCATGTCTGTTCAAGCAGTAGAAAGTATGCTCGCAATTTCGAAACAGAATCCGGGCCATATCCTCTTGCTGATTCTCCAATGCAATATGCAAGGCAGTGTTGCCATCCTTGTTTTCTCCCTCCAACATCTGATGGCAACAATCAGTGAAATTCTGCTGTCGAAAATTTGATGAAACCGCGCACTGAATCAACCTTTCAACAGCCGATATCTGGCCAGCCCTGGCAGCAACATGGATGGGAAGATCACCCCTGGTGTTGGGTCGAAGAAGGAGGTGCTCGCGGCCATGGTGATGGTGGTGGGTGTCATCATTATTGAATCGGGTGACAATGAAACGAATGAGGTCAACTTGTCCAGCCATGGCTGCTATGTGAAGAACGGAGCTATCGTCAGACTCAGCCACTAGATCAGAGAGCTTCGAATGCCCAGAAATGGCCTTATCTAAGGCGGTTTGGTTGCCAGTCATGAGCATTCTATAGTGGGAGGCGTTCATCAAGGTGGTGACAGGTGGAGAGCTGTCTACTGATGCTGGCGAAGATGATGAACCAATTTGATCCGCGGTGGGGCTGGGGCTGGAGCTTGGGCTTGATCCGTGGCTACGATTAACCGGCTGCGGCACCATTTGAAGGTGGTGGTGGTGGTTTTTGGCGTGGTGGTCAATTTGCTGGTGGTCAACTTGGATTTCCATTTTGATATCTTGGTTGTAACTTGGAAAGAGAAGCTAAGGAGAATTTTGAGCTGAGTGAGGAGGGCAACAGCAGGGGCTCTTTGCTCTGTAATCTGTATGTGTCATGTATGATAAATACAAGGGACTACGACTAATGGTGGGGTGGGGTTGGGAAAAAGGGAATCCATGAGTTTTAATAAGAATATGACATTGATATGACAAAGGGTAATACAAATGAATATGATGGCTTTGGCAGGTGCTTGACTTGAAGGGGCGACTTCAAAAGTCGTGATCAGGATAAATACAACATGATTGGATTTCTATTTTATAGTGATGGGCTTGGAGGGTGGTGTTCTGGAAACTTGTACCTCCCTCCCAAGCAAAGATTTTTATGAAATCATACAATCAAGTCACCATTTTTATGGCATACAAATTTTGGGCTGGGATCATTTTATACAAGGACTATTATGAGACGGAGTTTTTCAGATGTAATATTTTTTAGTTTTGCAGTGATTAATAATATATTCTGGAGTAGCTTTTAAACTTAGAGGTCACTAATAGTTTATTTAGGCGTGACTGTAATAACAGAACTCTTAGTTATTTCAAGTAATTACTAATAGTCATTATAAAAGCATCAATCTCATGATATGATTTATATGAGACAGTCTCACACAAGATTTACTATTTATGAAATTATACAACCAAATTATCAATTATCACAACATGTATGAAAGGACATAGCTGAAAAATTGAATAATCAAATTCAACCCTACTTTATATAAAGAGATTTCTGCAGAAATTATTATAACGATTATAATTAAAATTATTATGATGGTAATTACACAATAGTCATTATTTTTCAGATTGATTTATTTATTTAGGACACAAAGAAGGGATCAGACATTTCGTTCGGAGAATACTGCGGCTGATATCATTTGCCGACATGTGATAAGCCAAGCTTGCTGACGTCAACGCAATACGTCATGTAAAATTGGTTGGAAGGAAGGATGCTGCGAGCCTGTGACGCTTCACTTGTATAGAGAATATTTTTTGGGGCTGTTCCTTCAGTTTGAAGAAAGCAGCTGAAAGTAAGGAGTTGGAAACAGTCGAAAGTAGCTGGAAGCAATTTAAAGGAAATAGACATGATTTTAAAGATAGTTGCTAGAAAATTGGAAGAAATTGAAAGGAATTGAAATGAGTTAAAAGTAATTAAAAAGAACTTAAAAGAGTTGGAAACAATCAGACAGAGTTGAAAGACGAAACTTCAAGATGAAAAGAACGGGCCTTAAGTATGATACCTCGTGGAAAATACACAAGTGACACTTGCCTTCCCCTTAGAAATTTCTACATTTCAATGAGTGAAAACTTAGGCAGAGATGGGTTTAAGTGGTGAAAATGGACCAAAGGAAGATGCAATTGCAGGCTTCTAATCGTTTCCAAAAGCTAAACATCTCAATTCAACTTTGAAATCGAACCGTAGTGCTGTGATTCGTTGTCCTGACAGTTCTGCTGCACAGATTGGTCAATCGGCCAGTGTGTGCCGATTAATTTACAAAGCTGAAGGCCTTCTCCTGACAGACCTTGCCATGAAGTCTGTAACTGACGCATGTTAGTACTAGTACGAATTCCTCTCCACTTGAATGCGGCTGTTCTGATTCCAGATTCCACAAGCAATACTGTGTTTTGAGTTTTTTTAAACCATTTCTTCGACTTTCATAAAGGCTTGAACATAAATCAGGGCACCCCAGATTTATCTCCGCTCCGTACTCCATGGTCCATAGTCCATACCAGGACATGAATGCTTAGCTCCTCTACACAAAGTGGAAAATCTTTGATCTCCCGGCAGAGCCTACTTTGCTGCCATCACACTCCCAACACAACTTATCATGTATGATATAGCTAATCCTTTGTTATGATCAAAGGATAAGTTCATACGACAGTATAACAGTTGAAAAGAGCGTCTGCGTGACTCAAGTTTAACAGGTGCAATTCCTCTGTCTCTATCATCCTTTTGAAGAAGATGGAAAGGGTATAGGTCCAATTGAACAGAACAATTGAAAAGGAAAGCCATTGATGAGAATACAATTGAGGCAAATTCAAGCCAGAAAGAAGCCGCCTTTTTTTGGTTATACTAAGTTCAAAGCTCTTTCAATGCCAAATTGCAAATAAAATAAAGAGATACACATACCTCACAACAACCACTACAGAAAAGGACATGGCAATGTCCACAATGAGTCCCTCACATCTTGATTAGCTACAACTGTACAACCAGTTTAAACAGACATTCTTACAAAACCCGCTGACAATTTCCAAACTAACGATAAATATTAATGCTACAACACACCAAAAAGGGCAGAGTTCACCCTTCACTCTTCAGTAGGATGCTTGATTATCCGTTGTAGGATCACTGTCCTAGCCCTCCGTATGTCCCTGCTATACTTATTCCCATGCTCCCCAAGTACGTCAATTGCCTCCATAAACTCAGTCTGCTTCTTCTTGATCTCCTCGAGCACCGTGGTCATAGCCCCTTCTTCTGTAAGGGCAAACTCAGCATTTTCAAGCAATGAATCGACATGAATCTCTAGCTTGTCAACCAGAATGCGTATATTGTCCAAGTCCTTGATAGTAATGTAAGTCCCAACTTCCATTGAACTAATCAACTCCCTTTGAGTCTTCAATTCACTCTCATATTTCTTCCACAACGAATTCATCCACCTTCCGATACCTCCCATCGGTGCAGAGGCAGCAGCAGCGAGAGCCGAAACCACAGGTGGGGCAGAAATGGCAGCGGCCACCACAGAACAAATTATCACAGCTATAAAAGCAGCCGCGAATATCATGTTTGACACCTTCCTATATGCCTTAACTTGCCTCAACTTCTTATCAAGCTTTTGTTTCCTAAGTAGCAATTTCTCAAACATTTGCACTTGCTGCTTATAAACAGATTGAAACATACTAAAGAATTCCTCAGTAAATGGGTCACCAGCTTCCTTAAAATTCCTCAATTCTTGCAAAACGTTACCATATCTATCAGTCATCCCACCACCAACATCACCATTCATTCTACCATTATTCCTAATTTCTTCTTCAAATTGAAGCAATGCAACTTGAATAATCAACTGCCTCTCACGAGCCCTTTTGAGGCATTTATCAAGGGCAGTGAAGAAGTCTAGAGTATGAATACTATACTCAAAATAATCTTGAACCAAGGCAAATAAGTCCTGATTATTCCAAATATCCTTTTTGCATTCCAAAATTACTTTTACAACTTCTTGGTTCATATCAATTAAGCACCCAGCAACTTGTCTAAGAGAATCAAGGGATAAAGAACGAACCTCAAACCCTTCATCACCATCCCCAGCAAGGGAGTTGATTACATGGAAAGTTCGCTCATGAAGGTGAGAATCGAACACTTGAACATCTGGGTCGAGCTGGCAAGCCTGTACATAAGAGCTCAGATTGTCATTTTCGTTCATCTGGGTGTTTGTTTCTGGTTCGATTGAAGGAGCTGGGGTTGGTTTTTTGCTTAATTTGATACCCATTTGAGGAGAAAATGCAAGAAAGAGTGAACCCTAAAGATCAAAACTTTCTGAGTTTTTAAGGAATTAAAGAAAGATTTGAGCAAAGTTGATGGGTTTAAGAGAGGGTTAAGGGTTAAATGTGAAGAAAGATTGTAGCTTGCAAATGAAGAAGCGGAGCTGTGCGAAGAAAGGGAAGAGTGGACAATATGTATTCTCAGCAGAGACCCTTTTTCTTTCGCTCTGACCTTCGCCTCTGTGATATCGGCCGAAAAAAAGACTGAATTTCAAAGTACGAAGATTTTTTTTTATTTATTCATATGCCGACCATGAATTTTCCGACCTATTTGCGCGTCCCCTGGGGACCGCTACTCCTATGACATATCGACATCCCATGGTAGTTTCTGCTCTTGATGTGGTAACACTGGGCTTCAGTTTCAGATTGGATTAATTTAGATCAGGTTAAATTTAAGTTAATAAAATTTAATTTAATTTTGATTTTTAATTGGTTCATTTCAGTTTGAATTGAATTTAAGTTGACTGATATTTGATACGATTAATTTGTCTTATAAAAAAGTATAGTTTTGGTAGTAGATATTAAATTGAATTCAGGTCTACTTTCAGTTAGATGGTTTGGATGCTAGATGAGGTATAAAATTGAACTATTATATTTGGGTCACACTTGCTAGGCTCAAGTCTACATGCAAGTAACCTTCATCAATGCATATCAGACTGTGTAGATTCTCAAATGAGATATTCAGTAGTTATTTTGTAATCTTGTCATATTAGGACGTAATCTCTGAATATATGATGGAGTATTATTCTTTATGCGCATAACGATCTGTGAAAATAAGGAGGTTCTAGACTAACAAAATAGAGTTATTTTTCACCTTAGTCTTTGAAAAATAATTGATAGAGTTAGTTGCAAAAAAATCACCATTTATTTGTGGAATTGAAAGGTTTTTTTTTTCACCTTACATTATTTTTGCAACTTAAGAGCTCTTTTTCACCCTGCATTTTTTTTTTCCCTCAACTTACATTAGTTTTGCAACTGCTAGATGGTGCAAAGTTTTAATTAGCTAATTATTCCGATAATTGAATTATTAAGAACAGGTTAATCTATGGCATGTATTCAAGTATTTAAAACACACTCAAAAAAAGTGTTTCGCACACAACGCGTTTTTGTTGGTTATAATTATAGAACTCGCTAAAGTCCAAATTGAAGGACTGAGCAGCCATCATCAATCAAGTCGTTGTAGTATAGTGGTGAGTATTCCCGCCTGTCACGCGGGTGACCCGGGTTCGATCCCCGGCAACGGCGCATTTTAGTTTTTGGCCTTTCTCCCCTCGAGATTTATCTTTGCATGGCTGCATCTCAGCTTTGCAGAAAGAAAGATCCAGGAAGAGCAAGGCTCATGAAAATGCAGGATTTCATTCATCCTTACACTACAACAATGAACATTATTACATTGAAAATTCAATCAACCAATCCGATCGACACCTAAGATAGCGAACAAAGCCCTCTTCTTCTTTATGATTACAATTTTGCACAATTCTTGCTTCACCAAAAGTACCCAAATTCCAGATTGAAATCAATGACCCATCACAGTTTTTAGCTGATTTTGTTTCCCCATAATCCACAATCATTCACAAACATTCAGGAAAAGCCCGGAGAAACTTCGAATATCGTTCATCCATAGCAGATGATGATCCTAAAGTTCGAGATGAATAAATCCATTTTCCCATTATCCCTAAACCAACTAGTGTCAAGTTACAATTGTTATGCAACTAAAACAGTAACAATAACAACAACATTCACCATTACCAACATAGTAATGATCGTTCAGAATGTGCCTACAAAAACAGAAGAGGGGGGGGGGGGTTTGCCAGATATCAGTTCTGCCTGTAAGCAATATAATCTGCAAGAGCAATCAAAGGTTTAACCCTGTGGGGATCAAACCCAGCAAGCAATTCTCTGGCCTCCTTATTCAATCTCTCTGCATATTCCCTCGATTTCTCAACGCCCATCAGCTTAGGGAAGGTCACCTTATCAGCCACCAAGTCTTTCCCGGCTGTCTTCCCCAATTCTTCCGAAGATTTGGTGACATCGAGAATGTCATCAACTACTTGGAACAACAACCCAATTGCCCTTGCGAATTTCCTTAACTTCTCCACTTCCTCGTCAGTCCCTCCACCCACAATCGCCCCTAAGACCACCGAAGCCTCAAGCAGCTTGGCGGTCTTGTGGATGTGGATAAACTCGAGCTGCTCGATCCCCACATCCTCCACCCCCTCGGAGTCAATGTCGACCACCTGGCCAGCCACGAGGCCCTCAGACCCAATCGCCTGGGCCAGCTCCCCAATCGCCCGGACCACCCTCCCCGGAGGGACCTGGCCCGGAGGCGTAGCGGTGGCCAGGTGCTCGAATGCAAAAGCCAGGAGAGAATCCCCAGCTAGAACAGCCACGTTCTCACCAAACACCTTATGATTAGTGGGCTTCCCTCTTCTGAGATCATCGTTATCCATACAAGGGAGGTCATCATGGATAAGAGACATGGTGTGAATCATCTCCACCGCGCACGCGGCCGGCATGGCGGCGGACTCATGGCCACCCACCAGATCACAGGCGGCGAGACAGAGCACCGGCCGGACCCTCTTGCCGCCGGCGAGGAGGGAGTACCTCATAGCTTCATGGATCTTTTCTGGGTGTTTGATGGGTACGGCGTCATCTAGGGCTTTATTGACAGAAGTTGCCTTTCCCACCATATAAGCCTTGAAATTGAAGGGGGTTCCGTCTAAAATTTGAGAATTTTTGTTTTCTGGGGGATCGATTGCGGTTTCTTGCTTGGTGAGGACGGCGGATATTCCAGACATTTTTGGCCTCCCGGGTCTTCCTGAGGAGGAGAGAGAAAGTGTGGGAGAAGAAGAGGAGAAGAATGAAGGAGGGCAGCCATTATTATTCTTCAAAGCAGAAGAAATTGAAGATCCAGATCTAGAATTGGTGTTGAACAAAGAACAAGTCTGAAGCCAAGTCCCCACCAAATTCGAAGTCCTACAGCTGCTCATCTTTTTTCCCAGATATTTCTTCACGAAATTAAACTGATTTCTGGGGTTTGAAATTCGCCCTTTTATCTTGTCAAGAACAAGTACAAATTAGGTATGAATATAGACTACAAAAATTGGTGATTGTGACCAAGATTAGCAATTTAGCATTGTGTTTCCTGCACATTTGTTTTGCCCTTTTTCTCAGAAATGGGATAGACAGTTGGAAAAGAGAAGTGAGGAACAGCAGGGAAGTGTATGTCCTCAAAATGTAAATCCACCACCCAAAATCTATGATGATAGAATTTTGTTCCCACTCACGAACTTATGGCATATAGGGCACATGCCCATTTGGCATCCGTCATCTCATCTTTATTTTAGTGGTAAAATGGGAACTTTTATTTGGGACATTTTGGTTGTGATGTTGATTTTCAAGCTTTAATAGCAAGATTTCTAGGGCCCTTATGATAGATCCAGGGTGCGGGTGTGTTTGCATTGTAAGAAAACTTGCTTCAAATCAAAATGATCAAATTGAGCAACTAATCATCTCAGATACAATTCCTTTAAAGTCCGTAATAAAAAAACGAATATATATAATTGCAGAAGAGAGTCCTATTATGAAAAATATCAAGAATGATTTATTTCTTATTTGATCATACTAAATAGAGTTCCTAAGTATACAAGAATAATACAAATGTCTTTTTCGACAGGCTAAGAGAACACAGATATAAAGGCAAATTGAAGGGTTCATGCTAGCTGTGACTTGTGAGTGTCATTGTTATTTTCACCCTCTTTTGAGAACATTGATTAGATGAATCGACAAACACGATAACTTTCCTCTTCCCTCAATCTTGGCATGACAAAGGGACAAAAAGAAGTCCTCTTTTAAAAAAAAAAAAAAAACAAAACAAAAAGAACTATAATTGCTCGGTGAAAAATGCACACCTATCAGCTCTCCACTTTTAAACAGTTGCTTTAATGCTTTCCCCTCTTGAGGCAAGGGGCCAAGACCCTGTGGTCTATTTGGAACGGACTTCTTGGTGGTATCAAACCAAAAAAAACAAACAAGCCATCTCTTTAGAAAGACTACGTTATGTGCTTTCTAAGGTGAAATTAGCTATGGCTATTTAGAAGAGAGATAACGGGACTAAGAGTAATAAAAACTATCGATAACCCTTGGGAGTTGACAGCCTTGAGTAATGTTGAGCTAATACTGGAAATTTGGGGAAACAAGACACACTGCATTATCAGTATCTGCATCAAGTATAATTGTTATCAAGCCATTAAAAGAGCAGTTGGGTTGAGATGCGATAGTACAGCTAAACAATTCTTATGAAGATCATCAATTATACTCCTTGTAGTTGGAAACCTATCAATAAAATCAGTGTGAAAAAGATTGATTCCTACTAAAAATACATCATCCAATTCTGTTTGAAATGCTAGAGTCTTCAGTATCCTGCAAAAATATGAGCACGGCTCCTAGGAACAGTGGAACACCACCAGTTTTGGACTGAGAGCCTATTCTACTTTGAACTACCAAGCCTGACATTGTCACGATCCCGCTTAAATACAAAATATAATGGTGAGTAAAACAAGCAGCACAAACCAAAGGGTACTGCCATCATTGCAAGAAGCCCCCGAGACAAAGCAAATGCCTCCTGTGCGGACCCTGAATCAGGGTGAACAGATTTCGGATCATACCCATACATCTTTTCTGAAAGGATTCCGACCAGTGGAGCAGCAAACGAAGAGAAGGATACCTCACAAGCGCGATGAAATGCATATATCATGGTCCGGTGCTCGGGAGGGACCACCTCAGCAAACACAGGTGCATTGACGGCAGCACCACACCAGCTGATGGTCAGGCCCATGAAGAGGAGGGTGGCCGCAAAAGTGAACCAGCTGTGCACAGACTGTGGGATCACTGTCAGGAGGAACCACGAGAATGGGATGCCCATGAATGCACTGAATTGAGCACACATTACTCGGCCTGAGTACGGGTATAGATGTGACATCCTGTCTGCGATCACCCCACCAAAGAGGGCACCCGCTGAACATCCGACAGCAAACAGACTAAGGAGGGCTGCTGAGGCATTATGATCGAACCCTGAAGGGGGGGAAAAAAACGTGTGCAACTTCATAAGAATTTGCAAAATGAAACAATTCACAAAGAACTCTTAGAAAATTTCATGGTCTCCTATTCAGAAAGCCACTATCTCATAAAGTGAAATCATTGTAATTGAGGTATACATAATGCAGTAAAAGATCTTCCAAATTTGTCATGTCTGTCTGCATCTGCTCTTTCACTGTTTTGTTGGAATATTAAAACTCAAACTGTGATTGTTGAGAATTATTGTCTATAATTTGACAGGGGATCCGCATCATTTCTTTGGATCGGATCAGGTGTGATGTTAAAGAGAGTAATGCATACATGCTCACCAATTAGTTCAAACCACATGGTAAAAAAGACCATGGCAGTCCATGGTAGAGAACCAACAAGGCCCTGCAAGACAATAACCTGAAATGTTTTCACCTTCGTAACGACTTTCATTGCTGTCCATGATTCCCTCCAAATGGATTTTGAGACTTTCCTTTTTTCCATTAAGACGTTCCTGAGCCAAACAAACATATCTGTCAACAAATGCTAGCTCAAACTGGAATCTTTAAGCACCCCAAATCAAGCCTTTCTCAAGTATCCAAATCACCTGTCAAAAGCGTCAGAAAAGGCATGGCTTCTAGGGTCAATTACAAAAATAAAAACAAGGAAGCCAATCAGGATGCTAAGTGTAGCCATCATGATAAATGCCACTCTCCACCCGGGCACGCCCCAATATTCATGACCAGCCATGACAGTTGCCACAACACCACCCCCAATCCCACCTAAACTACCAACAAGGCTCAGCATCCCAAAACCAGTTCCCCTTAGACCTTCTCGGTAGCTATCAGCAACAAACGATTGAAGTGCTGGGATCACAATTGCGAGACCAATGCCATTGATTGCTCTCCAGAAAGCAACCTGCATAAAGTGTCGACTTACCCCTACTGCCGCAGTTGACAGTGCCCAAAAGACAGTGCCCATTGCTAGTACTGTGGGACGGTCATAGTGAATAACAAGTATGCCCGCCAAGGGAGATGTCAACCCTTGCACAAAGTTTCTGACAAATGTGAGGTAGCCTAGATCAGCGAGTCCGACATTAAAGGCTTGGCTAACTTCTTTGTACACGGATGGAAGCAAATTTTCATCAGCCCGCTCCATTATCGCAGCCATATTGATTAGTATAAGGGACAGAGAAACTCCCAGTATCTTCTTTCTACTCCTGCAAATCATGAAGCGATTCCACATACATGAATTGCTTAGTCATATACAAAGGACAAGAAACAATCAGTAGAAGGCCATTTGGCCTATGTAAACCACTGAGTAATGATAAATGTGGTTTCCAATTTTAATCAATCAATCCGATTAACAAAGCTCGGAAAATTTTTAACCAAAACGAACAATCATGCACATGCTGAACAAACCTAGCAAGTTCATAGGCTAGAACATTGCTGAAGAGGATGAACAAAGATTCATGAACCCATACTTGGTGAACATTGCTATTCAACAGTTAGAATCTTTCGACAATTTCATCATAAATTTTTCTTTTCCGTATGACTATATCTCACTCAGTTGCCTTCAAATTTGGTTATTTAAGATAAAAGAGGTACCTAAATTAGAAAGTCAACCCTCAAGTAACAATATGAAACAGTATTTTAAAACCCCTTCAAGAAAGCTTCTAAGAACCCCAACTGCTCCAAAGATGCGGAGCTCAATAATGATGACAATAAAATCCAATTAAACATTATACTTGAAAGAACAAGAAATCTAAACATTTGGGCATCATATTAGCTGAAAGAAAAGGAAAAATAATTGAAGAAAGAAGAGAATAGATTGAGACTTACTTCATGGTGCCCATAAGCAGAGATTAAGATGAAGATGAAGGTGAAGATCTGAATATGGACTATGATTATGAGACCCACTGGGACTTCACTTCATATGATTGATTCAGCAAGTTGAATTGAATATTCATCCCCTCAGATTTGAGATTTTGAAACTTTAGAGCAGAGGGTTGGATGATTCAAGAAAAAAGAAGGGAAAAAAACAGACAGCTGCACGAAAAAAATCTGAACTTTTTGGCTTCTCTGTCATCTTCCTTGATTAAAAATGGTGTTTCCTTGATGAAACTTGAGAAAGGTCATCGGGGTTGATGAAGCGACTACAGTCAGAAATAGAAGAAGTTCTCGATCGATATGAGCGCGATTATCAGTTATGTTTGTGTTTGTTAATTCGTTGTCTTGGTTCTTTTTGGTGGTGGTGGGTTCTGTGATTCGATTAGAGGCTGAAGATGGCCCAATCACAGGCGAAGAAGACCTATAATCGGGTTGGGTTGGGCTGGCCCATGTCTGTCCACATGTTGAACCAAGGATCCAATAGCTATCAGCTCGGTTCACAACTTCACAAACTGACCAACCCCTCCTCCCCCTCCAATGGAAGAAAAAATTTGACCCACCCATATTGGCCCATTTCAAAGCCTTGATTTAAGTATATTATGTGACCCAGCTGAGCTGCATATAAGCACGTCGGCTCCTTCTAAGGTTGTAAAAGAACTGAGCCCGTAGGAGTCTCACCATGATATCAGATTCCTTCTAAGATTCTCAGTCATTACAGATGTTCAACTGCTAACCAAGTGAATGATGGATGCAAGATTTGGACGCACCCTAAAAACTAACGAACAATTCACTCTGATAGCAAGTCCACGTTCTTAAATCTTAATTGCATATAGTACAAGTTGAAATTGACCACAACCAATCTAGCTATACAGTTATGTACCAACATTCAAAACATTAGAGTAAACCAATCGCATATGGTCTCAAACAATCGGATCTGGTTCGGTACATCATACACATGATCCATAATCATGCACATGAACTTGAAACCGATTTAATGGCGCACATGAGGTCGATTGTCAATCATGCTACTAGAGACGACAACCAAGGTAAGGGTTATCCAAAACTCTCTATTCCTTGGTCTTCCATGCATGTTGTTACGTTTGAAATTTCAAAATTATATCTAGCATCTACACAATCATTTCAACTTGATGCATGAAAATATGTTACACATAGGATGAAAGTGCAGTGGACATATTCGAGTAATGAACACATGCAATTAAACAACCCTTGTAAGTAGTAAATATGTTGATTGATATGTATTTAGTTGTGTAATTGTTTGGTTCCTTTCTTCTCCTTTAATGAAGTCAAGAATTTTCTTTGACCACTGTCTTCCTTAATTATAATTAATGTGTTTGTTGTCGGTGTGTCCTTGTTTATTTTCATGAGCAAATTTGTATTTCCCATTGTTACTGATTAATAGTCAGTATAAGTATTTCGTCCTGTTTTTCTCATATTCGGAATTTCTTTGAAAATTAGTTGAGACACTAGAAGGGCACTTTCAATTCAAAGATATTTTATTAGTTGTGTATAACAATGAATGATTGAACACATTAATTAGGTTATGAGCTTTCACAGATTAACCTTACTATTTGTATCCAGTCCCATGTGGAATGTTAGAAATTTGGATTTGTATTTGGTTTATACCTTACTCCAAAAGTGAAAAAATAGGGGCATATGTCGAACATATTTTTAGGAGATATTTGAATTTGCTAGTTTTGAGGGTACTCTTCATGGGATGTTGACCAAGAACGGCTAATGAAGTTTGGAAATCTTACTTATAGAATCAATCAAAATTGTAAAAACTGTCTACGAATTAAAGATACAAGCTTCATAATTTGGATTTGACTCGATCGTGACAGATATTTCTAGAGAGGCCCATCCCGAAGGATAAATTCAATCAATTAAGAGAGAGGGTTTATGATTTGACGCTGCCAAGTAACGAAACCTTCTGTTCTTCATTGGCTTTGTAACTAAAATACAAAAACTGAAAAAATCATACACGACTTTGATGGCCAGTAGTGACGGCACAAGATCACGGTATGAAGGCTATGGACTGCCATTCAACTTTGGGCACGTAAATGTACTCATAAAAGAAGAACATTATCATTACTATTTGATGTCCACAGGTTAAGCTGGGTTGATGCTTGTATCTGAACACCGAACCAGGCATCTACGTGTTACACTTATTGCACCTTCTCATCCAATCTAGTGGGTTCATTGCATGCCCTGATTATACTTGCTTCAGTATTAACATAGGCTAATTTCAGTGATTAGATGAAATTTTTCTCTCTTACATAATTCTTGAGTTTCGCGGTCTGTGAATATAGAAAATCTAGGATGGAAGAGTTATCTTTTATGCGCCAACAATAGCTCAAGTCTGATAAATTAAAACCTTATAGACCATAATATTTGTTCCTCCTGATTTTTGCAGTCACTAATTACATGATTTCTTATACTTGTTAAATTTGACAAAAGTGGCCTATGACTATTAATGTATTACCCAATTCAGCCTAAAAAATTTCTTGATTAATATTGATTGATTTGAATATTTAACAACTCTGTATATTCATTTCATACATTATATTGCCTAATTAAGGAGACAAGCAGGACATTGTCTACGTGGAGGTTCCGATAAAGTGATTGAAACATTCAAGGCCATGAATTCACAGTGCTTTAGGAACATAAAATGATGCTTTAAAATATGCATTGGCTATATAGCAGTCACGCAAGTTAAAGTGCTTTTTGGGTTCCGGAATTTCTCTAGAGTTCCAATGCTTATACAGGGTTCGTTAACCCCAGAAGTCGGCCATCTATTATTCCCTGCAGGAGTGACTAGACATTTATCAGCATCACTAGTTACCCCTTGCTAGGTGATTGTTTGATTTGATCTTGAGATGTACGGAAATCATAGTAGTTGCTTAATGACTCATGATCTTGAATTGGTTGCGATTTGTTGTCAACAGCTGTACGTATTAGAATACCAAAGTTATTTTTGGACCTTCAGTTATGAACCTAAATTTTTAGTTGAGACGGTTTTTGAATATAATATCAAAGTGTTTATGAGAGAAATATTAGGTTCGAAACTCGGCAACCTCATGTCCAATTAGCAATCAAGGTAAAGAGAGGTTTTCATAGCATCTACGCTTTAAGCTCATGGGTCATTTGCCTGAAAGGGTCTGTCAGATCATAAAAATCTACTCTTGAACTTGGAGCCATCAGATGATTTTTTAACCAGTATGCTTGTATGAATGAACACACCAGCACTATTACTTGGCGTTTGATCTTTTACTGATGACGTTACATCCATCAATTATTGTCCATGCTAGTGATTAGGGAGGAGACCCCCCCGCCGGGGTTTATGGGAATTGAATATTGATATTATATTAGCCATTAGGTAGATGCTGCTTAGGCATTGGACTATGACGGAAACTTGCTGACAACAGCAGCATTTATTTCCAAATGACAGGGCCAGGGTGGTGTGCTTGTCATTAGTTATATGCCCAAGAAATATAAAGAAACAATTGGGATCATCTTTTGGCATTATGGGTTGCTTGAGAATGCATGCATATAAGTATGTATACTAATGACAATGCATAGATACTTTATTAATTATTACTAATCTCATCTATTTGAGCTTAATTAGTTGACAAGAGCAAGATTGGATAGAGACAATCATAATAAGCAGAGTAGTCGAGCTCGAGCATTTTAATTAGATGACCTAGCTTTCTTAGGTTCGAATTTGACTTCTATTCTAGAATTTTGCCAGCTTGAATTTGCAAATTGGAACTTGCTTACATCCTTGACGAATAATGCTGGCTGTAACACAAATCTATCATATTAAAAGGAAGGGAAGAAAGAGACTCTTAGCTTATTATCATCTTAAATTAAACAATTTCACTAGCGCTTTTCTCTCATCCTGTATTCTATTTAGCTCTGTTTTTTCTTCGTCAAGGCCAGAGTCTATTTATTTAGTTCACTCCCTTTACCAAGCCTTTGCTGATCGCCATCTTAAATTAGACGATTTTTATATTTAATTGAGGTTTTCTCTTATATCTTCTTCTATTTTTAACCAAGTTTATCTTTTGTTAAAGTGCTTGTGTTTATTCAAACTTCTTATTTCAGTTCGAATAGACGCTCAAAACAAAAGAACCCTTCTTAATCAGCTATTGCAAACTTATAATGTCTCACCATGTCCACATCTAAAAGAAATACTTGAACATAAGTTCGTGGAAGATATATTCTTTAAATCGTTTTCGCTTGGTACATGTGTTCTTGGCTATAAAGAGACTATGATGCATTACTTTCTTTGATGTCAGAGGTTAAAACATAGCGATTCGAAGGAGTAAATTAAGGGGCAATAGATAATTAAAGATTGATTTCTCGGAATTAATGTGTTTAGGTAACGAAAACTTGTACCTTTGTATCACAAAATGCTACGTTGATTGATGATAATGGGTATAGTTTTTGTCAGATTTCAATACCAATGAGAAAATTGGGGTTAGGAAAGTTTGGAATACTACTATTTGAATGGATTATAGATGTATTCCCACTAGAAAATAATATTCCAAGTGGATTTGATTCTCGAAAATGCAACGAAATTGCGTCACTCTGTCTCTGCCTCAATTCAAGTTGCTGAGTGGACACCGTTTACCCATGCAAAAGCCTTGCTTCCATCAACTTTTTCGTCATCATGTCAACAAAAGCATATAATACAAGGTCCATTTTGTAAAAGATATATCTGACATATTGAAAGTGTTTGATAACAACAACTATTCCGACAAAAATAGCTCTTTTGGATGATTTTAGCTGTTTTAACCAAGTCAACAGTCAAAAAATATTTGGTAAATAGCTATTTACAATAAGTGTTTGGCTCCAAAAAACTCTTTTTATAAAAGTTATTCCCATTAGCCATTTGAGAAGAGCCTTTTGTGAAAATGACATTAATAATTGTCTACAAGTTTGAAAAAATTACACCACATGTCATTAAAAAGTAATTCGTGAATAGGGACATAAATAGCTAGTTCAAACAGCTAACAGCTAACAACGAATACAAATAGCTAACAGTTGTTTGTTAATCAGGACCATTATGAATCAATGAGTAATTACATGAGCTTCTTGTAAAGTCTCGTTTGAAAAGGCCTTGTAGCTTCAAAATGCTACCAAAATCCTATGAACATCCATTCAGTTAAAGGGCAATTCCCACAATGAGTAGGTGTTTGTTTTGGTTTTCGATCGTTTTTTCGCACCCAACAATTACTTGAGTTTATAAGCAAATTAAATGGTGAGCCTTTAAAAAATAAAGGTGCATTTATTGTGGGGGCTACTGAGCCTTCTTCTCCAAACTCCTATTCTAGTGTGCAATAATGCGAAACATATATGTAATGGTTTGGTCTGTCCTTTTTTTCCTGTTACAAAGCAAGTGTTTAGCTTATACGATTCCGTTTACGCAACCTTTTGTGGTCGATAATAGTATGCTCTTTAAATAAATATCACCAGTCGGACAGTTTAAATTTAAATACTTGTTTGTGATTTTATTTTTTATTTTTTTTTTCCTGGAGAGGAATATACAGATATCAATACAATATTACTATGCATATGGGAAATAGAAAATGAAGGTGCAACAAAAAAATATATATAATTTGTTGCTATATATAGCTAAATCCAAGGTTGTATATTTATTTTTATTTTCTGTTTTTTGAGGTCAAAAGAAAAGAACAGATGCAGGGAAGCTTGTAATTAGTTGATATCATGTTTGATTTAGAATTATATTTTGTCAAGCAAACTTAGCAGTTTGAACTATAGATTATATGGAGTGGGTGTCATATCATATATATGTTGATGGCTTCCAGATTTGCCTTTCTTTTATTTCTTTTGTTTTTTTTTTTTGGGTGGATCAAATTAACGGCTTGTTGAGCTGAGAAAGCGAAGCTTTAGATATTTAAATGATATCACGTCAAATTTTAGGAGCGCGAACCTTTCTTTTTCCCTAGTAGTAACACATATATAACATGGTGCTGCACAAGTAATAAATTTCTAATGAAAACAAGCTCTACATTGGATCTCTTCATTTCAAACATATATGAACTTGGGATCTTATGGGGGAAACATATGATATGAGTTGAATTACCTTAATATTTTCAAAGAGAAATTGAGCAGCTATCATAAAACTTTAGCGATTAAGAATAATATTTTATAATTTTTCTTTAAAAAAAGGTAAATAATTATCATAAAACTTTCCCAAAATAGAAAATTATAAGAGTTTTTTTTTATGACGAATGGTGTAACTTGAAAAAAAAAATTAGGAACAACTGTTGAACCAATATGGGACAGATGTAATATCGAGATAATCCTATTTTTTTAAGGAAAGTAAAAGATGGTCAAAAAGTAAACTCATTTTAGCTGCAACTGGGGGAATCAACATCCATCCAATAATTCTTGAAAGAATTATTGAACCTTTGAAAAGAACAAAAAAAGTTATTGAAAGCAAAGCCGTTCCTACAACTTACGTATGCGTTGATGAAGGGCACACTAATTAAAATCCCCCCACAGAAGCGTCAGCGCATTTAAAATGGACTTCTGTTTTTTTTATCTTTGTGAATTATGCATTAAGCAAGCATTTCGGTGAGTGTGGGTGGGTCACAGGCAAGAAAGGAAGGACAAAAAAGAAACGAAAAGCCTCTAGTAGGGTTATTGATAGAGCTGAATAATAGGTTAAATTAGATCGTTTCGTATTGAAGTTAGATATGTTGAAAATTCTTCAACTTAAACTTAATTCATTTATTAAAAATGTTGAAAAATCTTGATCCGTACCCATTTGATTTTTAAACAAGTTAACCCACTTAACATATTTAAGATAAACATGTCGAGTTTAATTGTCTAATTATTCAATTTACGCATTTAATATTTTCAACTAATATGTAATTATATAGCATTAAAAATTAAGTTTACATATCACATTAAACAATTACTCTGTACAGCTCATTGGATTCATCATAATTCAGATTTTTAAAATTTTTATATTCTTAATTATCTAATAAAAAGAATAAATGGATAAATGACATGGGGAAAAATGAGCTGACTTGTTTAACTCATTTAATTAAACGGGGTAAATAGGCAACTTTCGTGTCGAAAATCTCGACCTGAACCTAACTCATTTAATTAAATGAGTTGAACGTGGCAACCCATTCAATTAAACGGGTTGAAAATCTCACCCGAATTTACTTAACTTCTATTCGATTTCGGGTCAGTAATCTTATCGGGTCAGCTTTATCCAACTCTAATTATTGATTCTCGGATATACTGGCCTTGTATGAGATCGTTTTGTCTAGAGTTTATTATGAGGCAGACAATTTTTATGGTGACCAACTTTACTGAATACTATAAAGGTTAATAATTCATTTAGGGGAAACTCTAGTAAAACTTACAATTCGAAAAAATATTAGTCACGCAAATTGAATAGGTCTATGGCCTGATTTTTAGCGGGAGCTTGGATTTTACTAGACTCGTTTGATATTTTACCTTGTTTTTGATGTCTTAGGTCAATCACCATATGTTTTTCTATTCGCTTCCATTAAAATCTGCTTTAAAGTAATATTTAATGACTAACTTAATCAAAAATTTAAACTGATAATTGAAGGTTCAATAATCGATTCATACTCTACACGCCCCTTCACGCGAGTATTTTTTAGGTCTAAACCATGAATGTTGCAACAGCTTCCCTAACTTTACGCAATACATCAATATAAGAGCTGCGCACGTGCTGAAATTTGAACTTAAAACTTTCTATTTGAAAAGACTTTAATACCATATTAGAGATCCACCCAACCAAAAACTTAAATTAAAAAATTTGTGTATACCCTAAGAAGTTGTCGCGAAACCCGGCAATATGACTCACGCTCTTCATGATGGTGCACTATGCAAATTGTCGTTTAGTTTGGGATTGATAATCATAATTCACAAATTAATTGTTGGATTAGTGTATGCCAAGTGTGCAGATGTGCCAACTAATTGATAGGACAGGCAAAAACAAGCCATCTGCTAATTCGGCAATTTCTTGTTGAACACGTATATTAATATTATCAAGATCACGTTTTATATTTGATGACCTAATTTTTTTTGCTCCCTTTTTTTGTTAAGACTTCTTTAGAGCAAGTCCAGCAGCTTGCTCGCACGAGGAAACTGGCAGGGAGAAGAGCTCTACTGGACAACTCATGCAAACCACCTCACGGAGGAGAGCCGGCTCCCACGGCTATGTGGATGCTTTTTTATTTTTTTAATATTTTTTTGATTAGTTTTTCCTTTTTTTAAAATTCTGAAAATAAAATTGTGTGTTATAAAGTGGGTTCATAGGTATTATTTTATTTGGTGAGTTAAAGTGGTAAGCCTTTCACTGGAGAGAGTGAGGATTGTGAGGCATAAAATTGGAGAGAGTATTGATGTGACAGTGATAGGTCCCCACTGATGAGCCAAAAAATTGGCTCACCGCTGATTTTGCTCTTAAACTAGTACAACTCGTTTTCTATGCATTAATTAACTATTGCCAGTTATAGTCAGCACTAGACAATATTCACACGCAAGATATACACATAAGGTTGACAGGGATCTAACAATAGCATATTGTGGGTCTTGAATTATTATTTTAAATTTTTAATTAAAATACTTTTTGGGATATACATATATATCATTAAAGTTTTTCCGATCGAAATTTCTCAAATTCAAATTCTAAAAATCATATCTTATTTTAATTTTAATTAAGAGCCTTTAACCATCGTTTCGGGCTCGCATATGATTAATTTGACACTAAAATAAGTTGAAAATCTTTGCTTGCAAACAAACAACATTCTCTTGAAAATGAAAGAAAACAAATTGAAAATGCTTCCTCATGGGGCTAATTTAACACACTCCTTCTATCTTTTGGTTTTTTATTTCACTATTAGATGGACTTCAACGACATGTTGTAGCCAATTAACAGCACTTAACATTGGCAATTGGCAACCATGATTATATATAGAATCAATTTGCAGACAATATCCTTTAACAATGCAGTGACATATAAAGTTGATAATATGTACGGGCCAACATCAGAGATTAAATCCTGACTTAGATATCATTGGATGACTATCCGCGGCTTATGTGAGCTGAGCTAGCTAATTAACAAGTTTGAATCTCTCTTTTGTTACTGCTTGCCATGTTGTGTTATATGTATACATGGCGGAATGAATCTTGGATATGATTAGGAACGAGCTACAGCTACAGGTATTAAGGTTTCTTTAAACTCATTTGTGGAAATTAGGAACTCGGAACTTCGTTGATTTCTTCATGACGAACAAATATGTTTATATAGCATTAGCTTAGTAAAGCCCAGGAATGTTAAGAGACTCCAGACTTCATTTATGAGCCTTCAAATATCAATTTAAACTTTTAGTTTATCAGTTGGTTCTCGTACAAGACCTAGCTAGTAGTTTAGTTATTACTGAAAGTTTGGATACACTGGGATCCAAGTTTAAGTCCCCCTCCCCTCTACACATATTGTAATTATCTTTTATATATATATATATATATATATATATTATATATATATATATATATATATATATATATGTCTCTTTATAAATTTAGGAGTCAAGACAGCTTGCATCAACCATCAATTTCCTTCGAATTCATGACACAATAGATGAATTTTATGAATCCGTATATAATTTAGAGATATATGCATAAAGTCCATGAATTTCTCTCAAATGTGTGACACAAGTAATTGTATGAATTGGGATGTAATTTAAAGCCATATACATAAAGTCAGCACATATACATATATTTCTATTCCTATATGAAAATTGAGATTGAGATCTGATGTTAGTTCAACTCATCTAGACACATTTACGAGCCTCCAACAGCCTCTCTCGCACACATGCAATATATGATGCAATTCCTTTATTTTTGGTTCATTAACCAAAACAAACCATATGGGAAGAGGGGATTTGGACTTTTGACGGGCAAAGATCGGATGAGGCTCATTTAATCACGACCAGCCAGACATGTCATTCATTTAAAATTAAATGGGTTGTGTGAAAAAAAAAATTAATAATTGCATGTTAATATTATTATCTCTACAATCATAAAAATTGAAACACTCCCGAAAAATTCCACTCTTCTCACGAAAAATTCTAACTTTTATCTACTTCACTAAGGAGCTGCTATCAGTCATAATTGTTGGTAGTAAGTCCCAATTTTCGTACATTTTAAAATTTTCTTCAATTGTAAGGTATTTACTAATATTTTTATCTCTTTTTAATAAAATTTCTTTTCAGTTTGTGAGAGTTTGGTTGCTTATTTTTCTCACCATTAATGTGAGTTTAGTTGTTCTCACCTTTAACGTGATTTAAGTTGTTCTCACCGTTAGTGTTAGTTTGAGTCATTTCTTTTGTGTAATTTATCGTAGATTTGGAGATATAGAATGAGTTTCTTGTCGAATAGAATTTAAAAATCATTGTATTAAATCTACATTTTTTATTAATGAATGAGTCAACAATGAAATTTTATGGGATTCTACTGTGAAGATCTTCCTTTCAAGTGCAATCTACCACATCAATTTGACATCTGTTCTATGAAATTATACCATAACTCGCCGATATTCGGAAAAGATGCATTGACATCAAAGAATGCGGTTGATGGCAAGAATACTGCTACAAGTTCAGAGTCGGTCGACAGTATATTTACTATTAGCTTTCTGGAGAGAATTATTCAAGTTGATATTTTAAATTTATTTTTATTATGAGATATGATTTTTAATTAATGAATTATTCCTTTTTCTTATCAAAAAAAATTATTATCTCTACAATGGATTTTTTTTGTTGAGAAAAAAAAAAACTAGTAACGGAATTTGAGTACTATTTAAACAAACAACGCATGGAGTTTGAGTACTATTGGAATTATAAGTGTCAAGTAACTCAATCCGTAAATTCTTTGTAAATTTTTTATAATAATATCTTATTACTATGATAGAACAAGCATGATTAAGATAAATATAGTGAGAGAAAAAAAAAAAAAAAATCAACCTCTCAATGCAATGCGCTCAGCGTACAGACTGCTATTTTCAATTATTAAATGTACGTCGTCTTATTTGTAGGAGCATTTAGCCAAAACTACAGAATGGTAGGCAACCAAACCAACTTACTGAGCAATTTAAGCTCCTATTACTGGTTAATTGATTCGCATCTATCGATCAAAATGTAAGTATGCATTAGGCCTGTGTAGGAGTACTCTTTTCATTTCAGTTGGACCCTTGTCGTTGACAAAAGGACAAAACCATAATTAAGCCCTAATTAAAGCAAAGGACAAATCCAAGTCGAGTCGATTAAATGCCGCGCTGTGGTTGCATTTTATCATCCCCATATCGCAACTTCCCTCAACAGAGGGAGGAAGTTTCAATTGGTGAAGGTGCTAACTCTTCCACAACAAACACAACCGCCCCCTCCACCCCCTAAAACAACCAAAAAAAAAAGGGAAAAAAAAAAGAAAAACCCTATGTTTAAATTAAGAAGTATGCTTGTGGAAAATAGACTAATATTTTTAGTAGTACACTTTGAATTTTCATAGTACTATTGTTTTTAGTAGTACATTTTTACTTTAATTTTCATAGCAAGCATGTATGGTTGTTTGCGCAAACTCTATTTATTGCAAACTGTTTGTAGAACGTTAATCAAATTGATCTAAAATGTCAAGTAACTTTATTAGTTAATTTAGCTTATGCACCCATGCCGTTATCGGCTAATTATACTTGAAATATTATAATTTGTGATGTACCAAATATCGGGATCTTCACAAAAATTACCTGAAATTTCAATAAAATTCTAAAATTTCCTCCCTCTTTAGTTTTTTGCCACTTTTCCCTTGTTATTTTTTGCATTTTCACCTAGTTGTTAGTGGTGAAAAACTTAAATGCAATAAATTCAAGATATAGAGAATATGTGGCGACACGTTTGCGTGATCTTCACAAGAAAATCAAATTTGAAAAATATCCACCCTTTTAAAAATTAGCAAATAAATACAATTCAATGAATCAATTCTTGTAAAAATTCGTAGCTGCCAACGGCCCTCAATGTCAGTGATCAATCTCTTTCTTTCTCCCAATTCCAAATTATCCTCGTCAGCATTTTCTAATTACACCTCATTCAGACTGTGATGGAGAGTTATCCCCTATTCTCGCGCATATTTTAATCCTTTGACAAATCCTTAATCATCCTACGTGGCCAAATCTGAAATGGTCCTCAGCCACTCAATCGGACGGCTGTGAAATACCATCACCACAAACTAATATAAGAATCATCGGACGGTGGAGGGCGGGCAAACGTTTGTCCCTAACACGTGGACGGTGATTAATTAGGTTGGTGTGATGTTGCCCCTCTCGTGAAGGCACGAGAAAAATGAAGGCCCATCTCCATATAAAAGGGAAAATCTCCGCTTGATCTTCTCATTTAATTCCGGCAATATTTCATGTTTCAGCATATTCCAAATTTTCTTAACCTCATAAAAAATTAATTATTAAAAAAAAAACCAATCTCCCCGACGTAATTCCTTTTTTTCTTTTTCCCTTTTTTCCGTTTCCCAAACTCTGTCTCCAAGAAACCTTTTTCCTTTTACCTTTTTTTTTTGGTTGGGGGGAATTGTAATTTATCAGGTTGGACATGGCTTGCTTATCTTCCAAGGGGATGGGACCTATATAAGGCTTGCAGCGTACCCACCCATTCTCATTCATTCATTCGGAGCTCCATATTCTAACCCTAATTCATAAACCAAAATCTTCAATCTCTTCTCATTCATTGTTGTTTCTTTCATTTCAATTTCAAATTCTGAATCCCTAATTCAGAAACCCACAACAATGGCGTTTAAGAAAACGCTGGTTCAGAGGCTATTCAACCTATCCAGATTCTCAACCCCGAGTAATATGTCCAGAAAGCCGCCCCTGCCCGACCCGGCCCGGACCGCGATGGGGCCCGACCCGGGAGAGGCGGGGCGGATGAAGCGGATCGTGCAGCGCCGGCCGCTGTACCAGTCGGCGATGCATTCGCCGTCGCCCGCAGCGGCTGGGCTCCGGCTGTTTCCGCCGTCCGGCGAGAACTTGTCGGAGAAGCTAAGAGGGATGGACATTGCAAGAGACCGGATCCGCCTTGAGGGATTGATGCCTTTCCCGGCGCCGGCGGAGAACACGGCGGCGCGTGAGGACCACGCGCCACCGGAAGGGCTGACGGCGAGTGAGGTGAGGAAGGTGTTGAGGGCGGCCCAGGTGGAGATGATTAGGCAAAAATTGAGGGAAATTCCAAGGGATTGGATTTCGTACACGGAGTTTGTGGAGATTTGTAAGGAGAGTTGTGGAGGAAATCTGGAACAAGGGTTAGGGTTTGCGAAAACTCTGGATGAATCTGGATCCGTTATCGTTCTGGGTAACGCCGTTTTCTTGCGTCATCATCAGGTTGGTCCTCCATTCTCTTTCTCTATTATCTTTCATCTGAATTGAACATCTGTGATTGTTCAGGTTTTATCAGGATTAGATGTTTAATTTCTAATAATCAGAGGGCTTTGATTTTGATTAGTGTTTTAGATTTTGATTTGATTTGATGAGACTACCGAAAACTGATGAGGTTTATTATGTGTTTTTTTTTTTGTTTTATTTTTCTCGACAGGAGATTAAAACATTGGTACGCCAGATCTAAAAGGGTTCAAACTTTTCAGATCTACCATTTTATCCCATCCCATCCTATCCCTTTCTGGGCCAAATTTAAGATCTTCCCTTTTTTCCCTTTTTTTGGGTGAAGATTATGGAAGAATTGAGGGATGAAGGGGAAGAAATTTTTTTTAAAATTCTCTTGTTTGAGAGAACTGGAAAATTAGAGGGGGAAGAGGCAGAAGCCTGTGAGTGAAAAAATAAAATAAAATAAAAAATCCCTGAACAAGAACAGAGGGTGATCAGAGGGGAAGAAGCTGCTTCTATGGAGAAAACCTAACCCCCCCCCCCCCCCCCCCAAAAAAAAAGAAAAATAACCGGAGTCATGGTTTTATGGTGAAAGCCAAAAAGAACTAGTGCTGAATTTGAAGATGAAAGATAAGAACTTTATTATTCATTAATTTCATTTTTATCTGATAAGAGAAATTAGACAACTTTTCATGGGTTTCACGTCATTTTTCCCTTCATGTTTTTTTTTTTTTTAAAAAAATGTTTTTAGCTCATGAACTTTTCAAGAGCTCTACTTGGATTTTGTTGGTGAGTCAAATAAATGATGTATGGAATTCAAGAAAAGGAGGTATTTGATGTCATAGATATTTAGGAAGAGTCAATCTTGGTGGAGTAATTTGTTTCCCCCATGAATTAAGTAGATTAATTTTACGAGTTATGTTTTCTTGTTATGGGTCCATGTTTGGGTGTCTTCGTGATTTAGTTTTGAGTCGGGTCGAGTCGAGGGTTATGTCTTCTTGTTATTGGTCCATGTTTAGTCGTCTTTGTAGACTGATTTCGGGTCGAGTCATGGCTCTCACCAGCATAAAACCATATCACAATGATTGGAATAACCTCGTGTGATAGGTTAATGATCAAGTTTTACCCAAATATTGTTTGTTTTCCTACTTCTGTGATCACAGGTAGCTAAAGCCATCCAGAACATTGTCTCAAGCTCGTTGGTGGATCCCAACGATCCCCGGAGAGCAGAGCTGGAGAAGATGGAGGAGCAGAAGGCGGAGATTGACCAGAAGGCGGATGCATTGGTCCGCCGTGAGCTGTGGGCCGGTCTGGGCTACATGGTGGTCCAAACCGCGGCCTTTATGAGGCTCACCTTCTGGGAACTCTCTTGGGATGTCATGGAGCCTATCTGCTTCTATGTCACCTCATTTTACTTCATGCTTGGCTATGCCTTTTTCCTCAGGACATCCATAGAGCCTTCCTTTGAAGGGTTCTTCCAAAGCCGGTTTAATGCCAAGCAAAAAAAGCTGATGAAGGCCCAGAAATTCGATTTTGAGAGATATAACGAGCTCAGAAAAATTTTTTACCCCCAGAATTCTTCATCTTCATCATCATCCGGCTTTGATGATGCTAAGATGATTAAGTTTATTGATCAACATACAAGTGATTGAAGAGCATTGAAAATCGAGGATTTTTTTTTCTTTTTTTTTGTTTTTGGTCATTTTTAATTGTTCTGATTAGGGGATAAGCAATTTTGCAATGTGTTTGGCCCCTCCCCAGGAACTGCAACTCTGATGTCCCCCGGCTCTGTGTAAAGAAGTGGAGAGGATTTTTGAACTTTATTACTCCTTTTGCTTCTCCGACAGCTCATATGCAACACAGACACGAAAACAGGGGAAAAGGATAATTAGGCTAGTAAATTTAGATTAATCGAGAATTTTTTTAAAAAAAACAACAATAATAACACTCCTAGCCTCTGTTTTTGGATCTGGGGAGATTCAAATATAGGTGATTTTATTTTTATAAATAATTTTTCCATATAAAAGCTGACTCCAAGAGACTCAAAAAAAAAAGTTAAATGTAAATAATGTTGAGATTGAAGGGAAGCAACATGAACAATGGGTATGTTTTATGGATGTTTATGTGTAACGTGTCTGGGGCCTCCATTATTGTGTCAAGTCCAAAGTGCCATTGAGCCTGGAATTTTCTGGGAAGCATGATTGTTTAATAGTTTTCAACTTTTCATTCCCGTGATCATAGTCGGCTAAAATAATTCGATAACGATTTGCTTGGAGTAGGTCACGCGGTGGCGTAATTATCCTGTGTATGTAGAGATAAGATAATTATTATATTTTTAGGACAATAAAATTTTTAATTTTATCGTAGTATCACTTTCTTTGTCTTGTCTTTTAAAGAAGATGGCATTCTTTTTTGATCTTGCCTTGTATGATAATTGATAAAATGCGTTAAAAGAAATTGTCATACACGCGCACACAGAAGTGAGTTTACTATATCGAATAACACAAATTAAATCAATTATGTACGTTCTTTAGTGGTAAAATAAAACCATTGTATTAGTGTGAGAAACTGCTCTCATTCCCTACTTTCTATTATTATTATTATTATTATTATTATTATTATTATTATTATTATATGGTGATCGGAGTGAAGACTCTTATTTCTTGTGGTGGCATTGTTTATTTTGACGGTTAAACCTAGTGGTTAGAAACATTTAGAAGCATTTTGGATCGATTAGGAGTAAATTAACAGTAGTGGTTGGCAACCATTTGAAGCAGTCAACTGTTTGGAGCAATTACGAGCATTGATCAATTAGTGTTACAAAATAGCGGAGTGAATTAGACCGTACGCCCTGTGTCTAAATATAGTCACAATTTTTATATGAGATGGTATCATCGTGATCTATAGCGGGACTGTTTGCATGACTAACTATTTTTCTTTAAAATTTAAACAGCAACTAATGTGTATGCGAGACGTCTCATAAAATAAGTCAATGTAAAACGTTGACTATCCTGGAGAGAGTTCTATTGGAATATATTTCGGCAAGCTATGGCTAACCAAATAAAGTGGTAAAATCTTCCATTGGTGTTGAGACGAGGGTTGGTTGATGCAAGCTAGCAAAAGCTATCTTTTCTTTTTGGGCCCTTCTTTACTGGCCCTTTGGTCAACATTTTTATTTTTATTTTTTTTAATTTATTGCTCTTTAACTCCGATTTGTTTGGGGAGTCTGATTTCTTGGTCAGCAATTTACGCTCCGCCACCGCCCAAATCACCTTCGCCTCCACTACTCTATGGTTCCCCCCCCCCCCCCCCCTTTTTCTTTTCCTGAAGATATCCATACGTTCTGGAAGATAATGATAATTTGATTTCTAAGGTTAAGTGTACAGCTCAGTAAACTCACAATAATGAGGAGTTTTTATAGGGAATATTCAAATATACACAAACCTATGAATAAATATTTAATATTTAATATTCGACAAATGCTTAAATAAAGAGGATATATTGATGGAAATTATGTTCTGATTGAAGCTATTTTTGCTTCTTTTTTTTTTTTTTCCAATTGTAGGGAGTTGTTGAGATGTAACTTATTGCCGTTGTTATGCTTGCTTATGCATTTTAAACATGTAAAACAAGCTTTTACGGTGCTATAAATCCTAAATTGAACATGATAAGCATGTCTATATTGAGTACTGTGTCTATATGCATCCATATGGAATCTCCCATCCAGGAAAAACGGATCAGAAAAATCTTCCCCACTGTATTTTAAAAAAAAAAAACGTAATAATATGTTCTAAGGGGTTTTCCCCTCCATAAGTGAATTAAAAATGCAAAAATGACAATTATTTGATTAATGATCAAATTGTCTTCCAATAAAACAAACAAAACAGGGCATGTGCTTCGGCGCCCACTTGAGATTATTCTAGAAGTTATTATTGAACGACTCAACCGCTAGGCTGAAGCACCAAAATCACAAAAGAAAATGACAACTTGATTATATATCTCGATTTGTATATAAATTGGATCTCAAACAAACGAGCAAAGTATATATAATTAGTGGAGCTTCAACCCAAAATCAATAATGTTGGATGGAGTGACTTAATGGCTTTTATACATGCAATCGTGCACAAAGTAAGTCTCAACACAAATAAACGGCACACACAATTCTAATGAAATTCTAATCCGAAACTAATCCGTAATTAACGGGGTGAGTCACTAGCTTACGTATGTACTATAATCATCTTAATTTATCAACATGAATTGTCCCACTATTGTATATATATTCCAGGACAACAGAAATTAATATTGGGCCCGGGAAGAGTGGTGGAACAATCAACGGTCATTATGCTCTGGAGTCTTCAAGCAATTTGCTGTTGTTCAAAGCGACTAATCAGGGGTTTATATGCTAGTCGTCCGGAGCATGCTAACCTCGTGATCCCTAATCGGAACGAAAATCATAGCAGGATCAGGCACCCAACGTGATGTGTTCATGCGGTGTTGTACACGGACGAGTTGGCTTGTGCTGATTTGATTAATTTTTTTCTCTCGATTATCAGCTATCAAAATAAATTGGTCTTTTTTTGTACGAATACTGACGGGTAAACGTGTTTATAACTGACTCTGGACAAACCCCATAAAACCAGGTTCCACACTAGAAATAGCTGCATTGTCACTCATGAAAGTCCAAGTCTTAGAAGTAGGAGTACTTACGGAGGTAAAAGTGCCCACATCCAACCCTCATCAAGCCTCGCAAAAATGGGGTGCACTCAACTTATAAAAGCCCAAATAAAAGAATCAGCATTTTCAGACATGGGCTTGTCAGATCATACCTCCGATTGGGCCTATATATTTTTTCAACCACTGGTGAGCCCAAAGCCCAATTAATCAAGATGGGCCTGCTGTGCACCAATAAACACCCCGAATTAATTAAACCTGGGCCTTCTATGTACCATATAGTGGTCTCTCTGAATATATATATATATTTCCCTTTTTACCGTTTTGATTGGAGCTAACATTTGGTTAAAAGTATCGCAAAACTCAAATTGAATGAAAATGAGTCATGTGGTTCAAACAATAGTAGCAAAATTGCGTATGATCTTCCACATCTGCCAAAAAACGAGAGCAGTGGCTTCCTCTTTCATCTTTGGGTTTTGTGTTTACAACTTTACATTAAATGGTAATATAAAGAAAACAAATCTCTTACAAAGCTAATAATAAGATTATTCCATGTACTAAATAAAATAGGTAACTTATCGTATTATTTTTTTGAAAATTTTAAAGCTGTCAGAAACTGAATATGATGATGATGATGTTTCTTTTAAAATAAGCTTAAAGTACTCACCTGAATATCAAGATCAGATAAAATAACGTGCTAACAATATTGAATAACTAAAACAAAAAATTACGTGAATATCAATTAGCTCAATTAGTAAAGTCTCTAAAATCACCAAAAACTTAAAAATTTGTATTTAAATTTTGTCCATAACAACTTTACATCTTATTGACGGGTAATTGATAAATGATAATATGGCAAACTTAATAATCAATACTTAATTAATTGACGGGTAAATACATCACGCAAATGAGGCTTGTGTCAGTGTGATAAGGGCCCACAAAAAAAAAAAAGAAAAAAAATCAGTAATCGTGTTTAGTGACGGCTTTGTTGGAATCTATGACATCATCATTTGTATCTTCAGCCCTGCGGTGACCGGATATATCTTCATGATTTTTATTACTCTAGACTAATGACTAATGACTGTATTATTCGTGTACATTTTCTAAAAACTCGTCAAAACACACAAGATTAAAATTATCGGCAACTATCCTTCTCTTCTCTTTTTCTCCCACACCGTGTTTCGAATTATCTTTAATCTTTATCTACTATAGAACTAGCATTAGACATAACTGTTGGTAGTAACTTCTAATTTTCAGGGCTGTAATATTTTATTTAAAAGATTTAATGGTAAATAAATGTTTTAGTTCAATAAATTTTCTCTCCGTTGCAAGCGAAAGGTAGAATTGTTTATTTTGATGTAGGTTTTCCCCTTATCTTGATGTGAGTTTTTCATTCTCACCTTAGTGGACTTTTTGATACGAATTTTTCCTCACGCTTTAATGTGAATTTCTGTAGATATGGAGATATAAAGTCGTGGAAGATTATTGGATCTTATCGCATATAGTTTCCTTGTATTTGATCGGGGATTAATGAACAATCGAATTTCATGTGATTCTACTATGGTAATCTTCCTTTCATCATATCAAATACATATCTATTTTATGAAGTTATGTTATACCTCCCCACAGTTCGTTGAAACATGAAAATATTAAATAGTCCGATTGGTGTAGGAAAAATGCTACAAGTTTAGAGCCGTCGATGATATATTCATCACATAAGAATTTGTATTTTATATTTATATTTCAAATTCATTCTTGTTGTGGACGGTGTGTGACTTTTTGAATGTTGTTTCTTTTTTTTTTTAAGAATCAAAAACTATAAAATAATTCTTACTGTTGTGGTAAAATAAATTAAAGGACAACCGACCAAGCCATTAAAGAAAAGGCTCGCCCGGGGCCCAACTTGTTTAACGCTCGTACTGCGGGACATGTATATGCTGGGTCAAGGCCCACTTTCTTGGAATTCTAGCCCCAGGAGGGAAAAAAATTACCATGATTTATTTTATTTTATAAATCAAGTTGAGCAGATAATAAAACAGTGGACAGTCGCCCATCACAACTTCACAAGATAACTGACCCAAAAAAAAATCAAAGAGGATTGATATATTCTGAATTATCACGATGTTGATTTAGGGATAATGAAAATCAAAGAGGATGTTTTGCTAAAACTTTCATCTTTAGGTACTTTGAAAGTAAAATACAGTAAAATCTTCATAGGAAAGGGTATAACTTTTTTCTTTTGGTGTTACTATTTTTTATTTTATGCTTGTCTTTTCATCTCTATTCTTTTTGTAAGTTAAAGGATTTTTTCCCCTTTTTTGGGCAATAAAAAAGGTTAAAAGATGATTTTTTTATATATATAGAAAAAGAAAGTTAAAAGATCATCCCCCCCCCCAAAAAAAAAAAAAAAAAAAAACTGAATCAACCTATTATCACTAAATGCTCACCCATCTATGCAACATTTTGGTTCCCTACTAATTTCTACATATCCTTTGAAGATCTCACTGTCATAGAAAATTATATTTAAGCAACACAAATATCTTCTCTGTGCACAATCTCATAATTGACACACTAATAATCAGCAGTATTTTGTAGAATATTTCCTCACATTTGAAAAGATGTCTCACCCTACAAGGATTGGACGGAAAAAGTCCCATTGGAAAGCAACAATATTAATATACTGGATCGAGGATGTTATATTATGATTGTTTTAAATTTTTAATTCCAAACTTTTAGAGAGTATGATTTTGACCTACACTAGTTGTGGAGAGATCATGTATAACATTTTTAGTTATATAACACATGTTGAAATGGTCAGTCAACAATATTTTATTATTTAAAATGGTTAGCTTAATGATCAATATGATTGACTTACTTCAGGATGTAGATCTAATTTGAACGTTTTTTTTATCCTTTTGTCATTGGTAAGACCTAAAATTTACAAATTCAATCATTTCTGCAACAATTCAATGATGAAATTGTTCTGTGTGCTGTGCTTCTGACTAAATTTCCGAAAGATGTACACTACTATTCCATCTAAAAACTTGTTTATATACACATCAAACCCAACAAAAAAACCACGAAAACAAAACAACAGTCATTGCCATGATCATAAATCCTTGATCAAAGATGCATTCATCTTCTGGGAATTATCTGACCCTGCTACATGATGACAGTGATGATGATGATTATGATTATGATTCTTATTCTCGCCATTATTATTCCTGAGGTAGTACCTTTTGACATAAAAATTCAAGAAAAGCAACAAGATGGCCCCATTAAGAACGGAATTAAAACTCCATGCCCCAATCCCATTACACCCACCTTTCATAAAATGAAGCAAGAGAACCCCAACATGGCAGATCAGATTACACCCAAGAAGGACGATCTGGCAATTCAGTACGAACGGAAAGCACGCGCTCGGAAGTCCGATCGCCGTCCAGAATCGATACGCGTAGATGACGGAGCCCACGAGCGTCGTGAATATGATCGCAAGCACTTGAAATGACTGTGAGAATTCGAGCCATAGGAAGGACATGAAGACGAGGATCGAGTGGGTCAGGAGGTGGTGGGTCGGGAGGCGGCGGCGCCGGAGGAGAGAGAAGAAGGTCTTGAGGAGGAGGAGGAATCGAGAGAGGTAGAACACGTATGACCAGAAGAAGACCCGGCCCGAGGGGCGTGTGCCCAGTGGGAAACAGAGGAGCCACTGAAAAGGGGTCTTGCTCCGCCGCCAGAACCACCGCGTGTCGCGGATCTCGGCGGCGGAGGAGAAAAGGATGCCGAATAAGATGGTGAAGGAGATGAGGGCCATGGAGAGGGAGTGCAACGCCGGGATGGGGCCCAGCGGGATGGGTCGCCGCCGCGGGAGGAGGAGGCAGAGGAGGAGGTGGAGGGTGAGAGAGAGGAGGACGTAGAGAGAGATGGAGGTGAAGAGGAAGGACCACGTGGAGCCCCACGATTGGCTGGGGCTCCAACGGAAGCCTACGATGGATGGGTGCTCCGACAAGTAGTAGATAATTACCCGTTGGAGCTGGATTATTCCCATGCCCACCACCGGCGGAGGTTTCCGATGAATTCAAATCAAATCAATCAATCTATCGGTCGCACCAGTTGTTTTAT
The DNA here is from genome assembly GCA_029747015.1 of Carnegiea gigantea. Taxonomy (NCBI): domain Eukaryota; kingdom Viridiplantae; phylum Streptophyta; class Magnoliopsida; order Caryophyllales; family Cactaceae; genus Carnegiea; species Carnegiea gigantea. The sequence goes on from JAKOGI010000007.1 coordinate 1,193,181, forward strand.
TTTTATTTTAATTTCATTTTTTTGGGTTTGTAATTATCCGAGAAAAAGAAAAAAGAAAGGGAAAGAAGAAGATGGGAAAAGAGTGGGAAGGATGAAGGAGGAGGAGTTTTGTGTTGGGTGAGGAGAGAGGAAGAGAGGGAAGAATGCGAGAGAATCGGGAGGGAGTTGAGGAGAGAGAAAGGGTTTGCTGGTGGAGATGAAATATTGAAACTTATATCTCTGAGGCCTGGTTAGGGCAAATACGTGGCAGAATACGAGTGGATGAGTGATTACACATGATTCGATGCTATTTTTTGGTTTTTTTGGGGGGGGGGGGGGAAGAAGGGGCCCCAAAAAATGGGGCAGGAGAGGGAGTGCAGAGGGATGGGCAAAGGCGGAGGTAGCGGCGGAGGGGGGTAGTGGGCCGTGGGCGTATATATGATAGTTTGCGGCGGTGGATACGGTTCGGTTAGGTTAGGTTGGGTAAGGTTAGGTCGGTGGCGTTTTCTTCTGCACGGATATGGCCGAAGTGTCTCTCACCAGATATTACATACCATGAGACCCCATTTTCTCACTAGGAAAAGCAATGAAAAACACACAGATAGAGAGCAGACCAGTAGAAAACTAAAGACTTGAAATTTTGTGAGTGTTAGAAAAACTGCTTTTCGAAAATCTGTTTAGTCAAAAAGAATTTTTTGAACCTAAATTATTTGTTTGATTAAGCCAAAAAAACTAATTTGGGTATTCAGTGAATAAATATATTCAAGAAGCTAATTTGAAAAAGTTAATTTCATGAGCATTTTTAAAGATATTTTTGAAGAATTAGTTTGTTTGTCTGACAGATTTATCAAAAACAACTAATTTTTTAAATAATTTTTTAACAAACAGTTAATACAAACAGCTAATTTATATAACTAATCACTAATAGTTATACAAAAAACTAATACCTGTTTGTCAAACAGGACCTTTTAATTTGTTACTTCATTATTATCATTTTAGATCAAACATCACCATTATTACTATTATTGGGTCTTCATTTGCTGTTTTGATCATGTATGATTTGGTCCCTAGTTGATGTTCTTGTGAATAAGTGTTATTCAAAGGTCATTTGTTAGTTGCTTCTAACATCTTTTCTCAATTTAGATAGCAGTATTTGTCTGAAACAGTAAGTTCATAGTTACTGTTTATGTAATTTCGTGTTATGTATTCGAGTTTTAATACCTTTAGAGGGTTATACTCTTTGATTTTCTTAGAACTTGAACAATTATCAAAACCAAAACTGCACCAGTTTATGTTAATAGAAAATTTGATATACCGTGAAATGTGTTTTGGATTTTCGGTATACGATTTTTGGATTTTCAAGGATGAGGGCCCAAGCCTTAAGGGCCCAGGTATATAGTGTAACATATCCTCATTTTACTCGGCAAGTACACTAAGGCTGTGTTCGGCAACAGCATTTTGGATAGCGTTTAGTGTTTTGACCAGATCAATACACTAATTAGTTAATTTTTAGTGTTCGGTGAGCTAGTGTTTTGATTAGCATTTCAAGTAGCATTTAGCGTTTTAAGCAACGTTTTTGAAAAACTAATAGTATTTAACGTTTGACATTTAAAAGTAGCGTTTCATATTTTTTAGTCAAAATATCCTTTAAAAAATTAATTTTTGGAAATTATCTATATTCTTTTATGTCAATTTACATCAATCAGTTAACATAGCAGCTAAATTTACCGAACACATTAGTTTCAACCGCTAATCTAAACAGCTATCCGTTAACAGCTAAATTAGAAATGATATATGCTATCTAAACAGCTATCTGCTACTTGAACCGTTATCTACTACCTAAATAGCTAATTTTGTCAAATAAGGCCAAAATTTGCTAAATAATCCACTGCTCTGACTCTTCTCTATAATAGAAAGACAAATTATTAACCAATATTACTCTTAATTTGCTTATCAGCTACAACTTCTTCACTAGGCATGAGTTGAATAATTTGAAATACTTCTCAATGCACGCTAGTTAAGTGCTAATTTGTTACTAATAAACTATTATTACATACTACAATTTCTAAAATTTGTTGATTAAACTAGCTAATTTACAAACTCTCAGGGATCACACGACAATGGAAAATCACTCAAAACTGGCATTCCTGAATAAACTCAATGCACTTGCTTTCATCATGATTCAGATGATTCGGATACTTTGATTAGGGACAGTAATTAATGGAGAGCGGGGAAAAAACATCAAAACATGCACAGTTGGCGAGTACGTCTGGCAACGCAAGCAAAGTTATCTTCATTTTAATTTCTTGGTTACGGTTGTTTTCACCCCATGATCCACGAGATTCATGATCGCGGACCTATTGTCAAAAGATTGTCCCAATGCTACTTGGTGCTTATTATTGTGGCTCCCATGCATGTTTCTTTCTCAATTGACTTGTATAATTACACCTTTTTAAATGACCCATCTAAACATTTAATATCTGTGGTGCCCCTTTTGAGTATCGTATATGTAATGAACAATAGTTAATTTTTATAAATGTCCATTAAAAATTGCGTACGACATTTACGCATACAGAGTTTTGTTCCCTCTCTTCTGATGTCTCTATTTTGGTCTTTGATTCTATGTTTCAGTTATATATTATATATGTGATCATACTCGCAAGTACGTTTGCTATTTCCAAGCTTCCACTAGTTAACCTTATTTTCTTCGACTTATTTTGCCTGAATTTATTCTGACTTAAATTTATCTGAACTTGTTCTGAATTTATGTCTAAATTTATTTCGAACTTATTTACCGAACTTATTATAAACTAGTTCAATAAGGAGATGAAGATATAAGATTTTAAATATAGATAGGGTCTGTTTTTTTTGTGTGTAAATAGCGATAGGTAAAAGATTAAAGTTAGTTGAGATTGGTTGAGATGAATTAAGGTGGATTGAAGTTGGTTTTTTTTGAGGTGGATTGAAGTAGGTTGAAGTGGACTGAAGTTGGTTGAAGTGGGTTAAAGTAGGTTGAAGTTGGTATATTTTTTTGTGGTGGGTTGAAGTGGGTTAAAATAATGAGAATGTATGATAATTTATTAAGTTATTGTAATTTTTAGTACATTTTTTCGCTGAATTGTAATTTCACAATTTTGTAACTATTTTTCTGAAAGTTAGAGACCGGCATAACTTATCAATTATTTTTAACGATTTGAGTTACAAATTATTAAACCTATGAAGGGCTGGGTTGAAGTGAATCGAGGTATGTTCAAGTTGGTTGAAGTGGGTTGAGGTTGGTATTTTTTTTTCAGGTGGATTGAAGTTGATTGAAGTGAGTTGAAGTAGGTTAAAGTGGGTTGAGGTTGATAAATCTAAAATAACCTACGAAAAGAACAGGGCTATAGTATATAACTCTTAACTAAGTCAATTTAATTGGATAGAGGGGGTTTTTGTTTTCCGTCTTCAAGAATAAGATTCGAATGTATAACTTTTTAATTATAAAGGAGGTTCTAGATTGGTAGGCCAAACTTGAGTTTAGATAGACTTATTCTCTCCTTTTTCGTTGAGATCTGACTTTAATAGTGGATCGAGAAAATTAACTACATCTGTACTCATATATTTTTTTTTAAAAAAAAAAACCTTTACATAACCCTTTTTCTTAGCTACTTTCCAAAATAACTTCTTAATTATAATATATTTAGCAACTATTATAGCCATTGATTGACAAATAGATGAGATTCTAGTATTTGACGACAACCGTTTTTTATATCAATTTTATGAAAAATTTGTTCAAGTCACATGCGTAATCTATACGTTATAAGTATACACTCAAATGCACTTCCCTACGGGTAGAAATACTTGTGGATGTAATATTGTCTACATCTGCATTCCTTCAAACTCAGCGAAAGCAGTGCCTACACTAGGAGGAGGTATTCTTGCACTCAAATACACCCTGAAAAAAAAAAAAAAAAAGAAACATGAGAATCATGGCATTGGGTAAGGGCCTAGAGATAATCGAAATGATCCATATCATAGAGAGACGGTTATGTAATCCATGCTGTTTAATCCAGGCCCACTGATCTGCTTTGAGAAAAAAGCCCATCCGGTAGTTATTTGCAAATTGGAGTTAGTTTAGTCAGTCATAGGCTGGCAGTTAGACTAGGCATAGATCTAGATTAGCCGCCTCGATATTGGATGGTAAATAGGAATAGCCTAGAACCTTCCCCATTTATTATTAGCACTCCTATTTAAATTTTTTAATTTTCCCAGGACATTTGCCCCCCCAACTCCGATTCTCTGTTTAATCGAATCAAAAACCCCCCAATTTCACCAAAGAATTCTTCTTTCTTCATTCTTCGTTTTCATCTCTTCTTCTCGCTGTTCATTCTCAATCGATTCAACAATACAGGTCAGTTGCTCTATCTCTCTGTCTCTCTCTTGATTTTTGATGGACTACAATTCGAGTTATTCTGATCAATTTTGTGATCTGATTTTATCATTTCCGTTCTGAATTTTTGGTTGGTTGATTTATAATTAGGGTTTAGATCGGATCGATTTGATGTTTGGGGGTTTGTATGATGACGAGAATTTTTTCAACTGTTTTAGGGATTCAATTTCTAGGATTTAGAGATGACGAGTGGGGTTGAGGAATCCACTGCTGCGCCGAGCTCTGGGAGTGCAAGTAATGGAGGAATGAATGATGCTGGTGATTTTGAGTGCAATATTTGCTTTGAATTAGCACAAGATCCAATTGTTACCCTATGCGGGCATCTATTTTGTTGGCCTTGTTTATATAGATGGCTTCATCATCATTCTCAGTCCCAAGAATGCCCTGTTTGTAAAGCCCTAATTCAGGAAGAGAAATTAGTCCCCCTTTATGGTAGGGGTAAGAGCACTAGTGATCCGAGGTCTAGGCCGGTTGCTGGAGATGATATACCTAGTCGCCCATCCGGGCAGAGGCCTGAGACTGCCCCGCCTCCACCCGGACCCGAGCATAACTATTTCTCGAGTTTCGGGTCTGGGTTTTTGGGTGGGTTCATGCCCATGGCGACTGCACGAGTCGGGAACATGACCATGTCTGCAGGGTTTGGTGGGCTGTTTCCTTCATTGTTGAGCTTTCAGTTTGGTTTTCCTGATACGACAATGTATGGAGCTGCCCATGGGTTCCCTTATGGGTACTCGCAGACGGTCCATGGAGCTCAGGGTCAGGGTCAGGGGTATGCACATCAGCATCGGCCAGCGAGTCAAGGACAAGATTCGTTACTCAAGAATCTGTTCTTGGTCATTGCTTTTCTTGTGCTTGTTACTTTGTTTTGGTCGTAGAGAGAGGTTAGTCGCTCCATTGTAAAACTGTTGATTATTGTTGAGCATACCACACCTTTTGATCTTGTACAATGTTAGCTCTCTTGAATCGATGTGTCGTTAACTTGCTACGAGAAGCGGTGGACAGTATCCATAGAATAAGATGTTGAGGATTGTTTCGTTTGTATGAGCACTATTCGTTATGAATCCATGATCAGAATTCCGGTTCCATGTGATTACTGAAATTGATACTTTGTTGTTGCCCTTGTGGCATTACAGTTCTGTATTTTATGTTTCAGTTGTATCCTTATTTGCGTTAGCATAGGGAGCTGAATTTCTGGCATCCATCGAATCCCATTAGCCTGTTCTACTGTTTTTGATGCGAAGTACCATCTGTGAATATTTGATGCCTCACTTGTGTAAAATTTGGCTTCATTTGTTTTTCTATTTGGACGAGCATCATCTTTATGGTGTTGATGGTATCTTTTTGGATTGACATCTTATGCATCATTTGATGGTTTCAGTCTGTAATTTGGATTTGGTAGCCGTGTTTGCTGATGAATGAGATGCTTGAAGCTGTCTGATATTCTTCTTTGTCAGAAATATCAATCCAATCCTTTACCTCTTCTTGTACACTACTGGTTTTGCTGAACTGGTGACAATCGCAATCTTTCTTTTTGGCTAGGGAACTGAGAGTCGTGAATCTTAATGCATTAAGTTAGGCCTTGTGGCTAAAGTTCTGTTTTTTGTTTCGTCAATTCTCTGGTTTTGCTTTAGTGTTTGTGTTGGGAGAAATGGGGTCATCCCTGCTGCCCATTTAAGATTTTGACAATGGCTTTCTAGTTAAATGTTAGAAGTCATGGATGAGAGTAAGTCAGCTAAAGTTGGAGGGAGTCAATAATTCTCACGGAATGCATCTTGCACTTGTTGGTAAGTTCTAACGATGTCCTCTGCTCTAGTTACTAGGATTTCATAGACAAGATCAGGTCAGTTAACCATATTTCATCGGATAATGCGAGCGCTGAACTGCATATGCTCAAGACATGGTTTCTCTTCCATGTGTGTGAGTCAAGAAGAAACTTTTCTTTGGTGTGCATTCTCTGCCGTAGGAGCTGTTCTTTTGCCCTCGATTGGCAACTCAATTTCTTTGTGCGATCTGTCATTTTAGTCAAATGAATGCTTGTTTGACGCACTGCTCTTGTAGAATTCTGATCAGATGACCAATTCACAAGTCTTTTTTTATAAAGCTTTTTTGTTTTTGTTTTGACATTGCATTTGACGATTCCCATTCATCCCACTGTGCCATCCCACTGACATCAACTCTTGTTTTGAGTTATGGGTTCATCAGAGTGGTCAATGCTACAGTACTACTAGCTGGTGTGGTCGGATTTTGCAAGCGGTTTTTGTTAGATCAGTGATTCATGGATAATCATGAAGTTCTTTGATTTTTATCTTTCTGGGTGTATTATCAGTCGCCCCGGTCGTTCACATAGGTAAGAGTTTTGTGATCTTTGTTTTACTTGATATTGTTAGCAGAATAGGGTTTAGCTTTTCAGGTTCAGGACGAGAGTCTGGGTCGTCTCATAGGAGATCACCTGTGATCATAGTATAATGAATGAGCGAAGATTATTTATTCTCTCCCAAAATTTAATTTTATGATGTGGGGGAAGTGTTTAGACCTGATGTATTTCAGAGAAAATCTTGATTCTTTTAAGTAAAAAAAAAAAAAAAAAAAAAAAAGGAGGAGGAATGCAATCTAGGGTCTCTACCTAGGGCCCACTGTAAGTGTCGGCAAACCAATGTCACATCTCAACCGGCATATTTCTTCGCATTTCTGTCCGCGTCTGCTTCGGCTTTTCTCTTTTCTGCGCCGGCTTCCTTTCTTAATGTCTTGTGCAATGAAAAATTGAAGTTATTTGGCGGCACTTTTGGGTTCTGCGTTTTTGTTGTCGATTTTGAAAATTTGCAGTTACATGGTTAGGGTATGTGTATGTGAGTGTTCGTATCCTTAATTTTTCATACCACGTAAATCTAAATCATGTAAAATTGAGAAAAATAGGAAAAATAAGGGTGAAATATTTTTCTTCCATTTCACTCATGTAATATATTCTAATAAAAGGAGAAAAAAAGTGTTCATGAACCATTAACCTTCATTCTCCTCTCCTCTCCTCTCCTTCTCTCCTTTCAATCTAAACAAACTGTTAGTTTGAATGATAAATTTTTCGCATGTTTTTATGACATTTCTGTAGGTGTAGTGGGAGAGCATAAAGACTTGGAATTTATCATTGGCGAGATGTTTTCTCAGTAGTGGTTTCTCTACAAATTTAAAAACAAAAACAAAAGCAGAAGAAAAGGTGGAAGTAGGTGGAATGGTAGATGCTCTCCCATATTTGTAGTAGCGCTTGAATTTCCTATGATTAGACTATAGCCACTATGATCTTAATGGTGATTTGATCTTTTATAGAAGTGATGTCTCTTTGGTAAGTCCAAAAGAAATTGCGTACCGGCATTCCCGTTCATCTTTTCTAGCGGTCTACAACATGCGATCATCCCTTCATTCCTAAACAAAGGGAGAGATTGGGGAGGCAAAATTTATATAATAGGATGCGTATCATGTTAAAACATATACTTTTATATTTAAAAATTTTTAAAATATAGTATATACTTTCTTATAGAGATGTATATGTATGTGTCACGACTAAAATTCTAGTACCCTGAAAAATTAGGTGGTATTAAGTAAGGGGTTAAGTATGGCATGGCATGGCATGGCATTAATTGCGGTGTGAAAGAGAAGCCATGACACGACACGACACAGCCCTCCTTTTTAGCCCTAGATTGTGGACAACAGTGATTTTCCCTCCCAGGTACTTCTCTTGCATTCAATTGGCACTTGCTTTGTCATTGTTTTAAGCAGGTTAAGGGCCAATTCCCCCAATCTCCGTGGGTTCGTAATTTCATTCCAACTTTAACTCCGAGTCAGGGCCATTTAATGCTTATTTTCATTACTATGTCTGGTTCCCTCTAGTTGTCAAAGCTTCATGTTTGAGTTCTACTTTGTCCTCCCTTCTTTTACTTAGCCATTTGAGACTGTCAGCCCATATAATACGTGGTTCGTCTCGAATCCCAGATTAATTGTAAGATTATCATTAAATCAAGTTATGTATATAAATTTAACGAGAATTTATCAATTTTAAAATTAATTACTCATGAATAACAATAACTTATTTTTCATTTGCATGTATGCTTAAGTAATTACTTTGATTAATACAAGGATAAACTTCGCGTATAATATCAAAGGCTGATAGTTATATTGGACAATATAAGTTAATACAAGTGGTGAAGTCATGAAGATGTTACTCAAAGGATTTGAATTTTTGACTTCGTTAGACATTTGTACCTAATTTACTAAAGAGGGGGGAAGGAACAGAAAAAGAATATACTTGTAAAGGATTTACAAAGTTAATTACAACACATTGCTTGTATATGGAGTGACAACTTTAAAACAATCTTGATTTGTCGCCAGTTGATCAAATGTTAGAATAGAATTCATTTCTAATCTTTCAATCATCAATTTGAGTTTTTGATTGAGATGGTTCTCAGACATCAATAAATATACAGTATGAACTTTGTAGTTAAAAATTTTGGAGTATGATTAGATAGTAGGAACAGTCAAAGAATATTGACTTTATTTGAGCCCTGTTTGTCTCCCCTCTTGATTAGCTACTTGCCAAGTTGGCCTTTAATGAAGGTGGGTTCAAATGTATGTGAAGTTCAAAACTTCAAATCACCCCACCAACCGGTACTTGCCCTTTCTTTTCTCTCGATCTCCATCATGGAAGACATTGCTAGCTAGTCACTTTAATCATTTCATGAAGAGAATAGCCCCATGTAGTACGCTTAATTAGCTCATGAACTCCAAGTAAAAATGTCTCAAATCATGGTTCTTCTCCACCATCTTCCATTGCTTTTTCTCCTCCTCCTACTCCACTCCGCTGCCACATCGGCATCCACCAATAATCGCCACAACCAAACCTTCAAAGAAGCCCCCAAATTCGACAACTCACCGGACTGCTCAACATCCACTCATGTCCACGTGGCAATGACCCTGGACGCCACCTACCTTCGTGGCTCCATGGCCGCCATCCTGTCCATCCTCCACCATTGTGCCTGCCCGGACAACCTCCGCTTCCACTTCGTCGTGGCAGCCTCCGCCGCAGCCGTCACCCACCGCCGCCTTAACGCCACCATCGCCGCCTCCTTCCCCTACCTCCGCTACGACATGTACCCCTTCGACGACGCCTCAGTCGCCGGACTCATCTCCACCTCCATCCGCGACTCCCTTGACTGCCCCCTCAACTACGCCAGGAACTACCTGGCGGGGCTCCTGCCGGAGAGCGTGAGGCGGGTGGTTTATCTCGACAACGACGTCATTTTGGTCGACGACATTGCTAAACTGGCGGCGACGCCGCTTGGAGACACGGTGGTGGTGGCGGCGCCGGAGTATTGTAATGCAAACTTCAGGTCTTATTTTACTCCTTCATTCTGGGCTAATCCTGCTTTGTCCATCACTTTTGAGGGTAGAAATGCTTGCTACTTCAATACAGGTAATTTCTTTTTCTTTTTTTTAAAACCAATTTTGATTTCACATATTGCATTATTCAATCATAATTCACTGTTATATGTTGCACTGTTTTGTGGTTTGGTTTGTATTAGGTGAAACATAACCTATCGATAACTAATACTAGCTTGTCACTATGAGATATTTGAGGTTTTCTATTAATTAAGCTAGGGACTAAATAAATAGGTTTACAAGCGTGTTATAAGTGCTGGATAGGCTTTTTTTTTTAAAAAAAAACAATTTTATAGCAAAATATTATATATGGGAACATAGAATTTCTTAATTACTCGAAATATGAAAGCTAAGATGAGTAAAATATACAGTAGTAGTGTGTTTCATCACCTACAATAGATAAGTTTATGTATTTTGCCGATTAAACGAGGGTTGAAGGCTCTCCAACAGACCAATAGTTATTGAATCATGATAGCAATATTTGTTTAAAGTGCTCTAGTTCTAAATTCCTGAATCTGGATTTAATTAATTACTAATCACTGTAGATTTACAATAGGCTTCATGAGAACAAAGGCTAAGAAGTCTACATTCCGTACCTTGCTAAAAAAATCGATCCTTATTCACCGATCACACATTGTCTAACCAAGTTCAATTCTCTCTTGAGAGGTCCTTTAAAAAATTCAATTCGTACTGATTCTTCCCACAACTAACGTAGAGATCTTGGTAAAATTGCCGCATATGAAATTGGGCTCAATTTTGCCAAAAAAAATACTCCACTTGTTTATTGAAAAGAGATGGAAAACATGCTCAATATCATTTAATTGAATAGTTAACTCAACCCCTTGTTTGACGAAACCTTACACTTTAATTGGTATCTTTTCACGAAAAGCATATATGCGATAACAAATTCGGTGCTTCACCAAGATTTCGAAAAGTTGAACCAAATTGAAGTTGATTATGTTTCGTAGAGAAAAACGATTAAACAGTTTCCAATCATGGTCATTGTGGATCGGATCATCCTAATAATATACAAGGGGAAACTCTAGATATTTGATATCTTTTTAAAAGCAAAGTTTTGCAAGTGTATTTGGTTGATATGAGTCCGTTCTTTTCAACTTATTATAGATAACTTAGTAATAATCAATGTTGATGAGTGCTGCAATTATAAATAAAAATTATGGCAACGTATGTATTGATTACCGCTAATAAATGCCGAACACTGATGATGAGTACGTATGACAAGTTGAAAAGAACGTGCAATAAAAAAATGATACACTGTTCTTTAGCCCTCTCATTATTAATTATGATCTCAATGCCTTCAGAAACAATCTTTCCCCCACGGTACGGTGTCGATAATTCAAGAAGCTCACAGAATATAATTAACGACCCTTCAACAGATAAGATATTAGTTTAGTTTTCTTTTTTTTTGGGGGGGGGGGGAAGGGGAGATCAAGATAAGATATCATCGAGTGGATGGAATTACAGAAGAGGATGTGCATTTGATGATTTCTGTGTGTGTGTGTGTGTCTGTATGCAATTGAGTGCTGGACAATGTGCAGGTGTATTGGTGATTGATTTAGAAAGATGGAGAGAAGGAGACTTCACTAGAAAAATCATCGAGTGGATGGAAGTACAGAAGAGGATGAGGATTTATGAGCTGGGGTCACTCCCCCCTTTCCTGCTGGTGTTTGCAGGGAACATAGCCCCAGTGGACCACCGCTGGAACCAACATGGGCTCGGTGGCGACAACTTTCGTGGCCTCTGTAGGGACCTTCACCCTGGCCCGGTTAGCCTCCTCCATTGGAGTGGCAAAGGCAAGCCCTGGGCTCGACTGGATGCCGGACGCCCTTGCCCATTGGACTCTCTTTGGGCCCCTTATGACTTGTTGCATAACCCCTCTTCCCTTGATACATAACATGAGTCAGTCGGTCAGTCTTCATTGATCTGTCTGTACATTTTTAGGGAGGATGTATAGATAGATGGTAGAGATATTGTTAAGTATATTTTCGACCATCAATTTTATATATCATCGGATATGATATTATTTAAGCCTATATATGCATTAGAAAATATCGACGATTCGGTATCTACTTCCAAAACAGGAGGTGGAGATATGATATAAAAAAATAATGTCAAACCACTTGAACCGATGTGTGTTCGTATAATGAATTGTTCTTTGAATACAACAACTTGACATTCTTATTGATCCACTTTTGAACTGTTGCATATTTTTTGCTAATTAGAATTAGAGATTTAGAGAGGTCCATTGACTTACTACCTTCCCTGCATCCTTAGAATAAGCATGCGTTGCCTTCTCAATTTTTTATTATATGAATTTTGTCAAGCTGGATTTATAAAGCCAAAATGCAAATATTACAATTAAAAATGCCTTCATTAATTGCATGCAAATAATCATTTGGACACGACAAAGAGTTGCAAGTAAAGTATACGTCAAAAATTGGCATGTAGTGAAATTATCACCAAACAAATACCACTTGTAGGCACCTTAGTTCATGATCGGATAGGGAATGTTGGACTTATTAAACGTAGCATTTTGTTTTCAAAAACGTACGAATTGGAAAATGATATTTAAAATGAAAGATTGAAAATGAACATTAAAACACTTGAGTTCATAAAATTAAAATTATTTCCCTTACTGAATCAGACCTACTTTTTGCAATGTAATTACAAAATACAAAAGACGTAAGGGAGACCTAACGTCGTGAATCTTTGTTAGCATTTAGAAAATTGTCATTCTATACCTCTTCTTTTGCCACCCTCTCCGTCTGTTTACTACAAAGAAAGCATGTGAATATTAATGAAATTGTCGACGGAAATTAATCAAAAGTTGACCGAAATTAGCCCTATATGGATGGAAAATAGGTCCATCATATCGAAATTTGACTGGTCGAAATGAATTTAGTAATGAATTCTGGCCATCAGTATTTAACAACAATTAGAGATATAGCGAGATTAATAATAGCGCAAATTTTGTCAATAGAATGCGCATGAGTACTACATCTTTTCTTTTTTTTTTGTGATTTCTAAAAGCTTAGTCTCTAATGGCTGTTATAAAACTCATTGCTGGTTAGTGTTTGGTGTAAATTTGAAAATTTGAGAAAACATATGCAAAAATTATTTCTATATATACATAAATACAATTACCCACATGAATACACCAAAACCAATCACACCTTCATCTCAAGCCCACACAAGCAATTACTTCATTTTAAGGATATTATTAGCCGACCCTATGACTTATTAAATTTCTAATGTCGTAATTATTTTGGATTCGTGCCTTGAAACACGTTGTGAACATAATACTAATAAATTCAAATTAGTACAAGACGATGAGCAGTAGATGGCCAAGCAGTAGGTAATTTGGACATTGCATAGACAATTAATGTTTGTTTAAAATATATTGGAAGGATGTATATACACATAAACCAAGGGTGGCCGAGGGGAATTCATGCGTCATATCACATCAGTACATGCGCATGGACCCATGCACGAAATTACCATGCAATTTCCTCCTCACCAAATCCCACGTACATGCGCAAATTAATGCTCTTTGATGTGTGATCTTTTAAAGTTATATATATGCACTCATTCCAAATGCCTTTTTGCAAGTGTTTATGGCTTAATTTGCCTCCCCTATATATATGATCGATCTATTCTTCCTCCTCCATTGTCTTCATATATTGAGATAAGTGTACATCGGTATACATATAGTCGATTCACATAATGATAGCCACCGAATACGTTCCTAGACCAACTAGGTGTTTTCCAAACTTAGGACTCCGGATAACCCTTCATAAGAAGGAATCTAAGGGTAGTCGATCCTCTCCCTCTTCCTCCTCAGGCTCCTCCCACTTCTCTAGCCTCGGTTCATCCTCGTTTGCCCTTAGGAAGAGAACGAGGGAGGAGGAGCTGAAGGAGGTATTCCGACACTTTGACATGGATAAGGACGGAAAAATCTCTCCTTGTGAGCTCCGGAGGTATTTTGCCTCCGTTGGGGAGCGCATGTCTGAGGAAGATGCTCATGGGGTCATCGAAGAGCTCGACTCAGACCAGGATGGGATGCTTGACTTCCAAGACTTTGTTAAGCTCATGGATGCCAAGGAAGGGGCCGATGATGACTTGAAGGAGGTGTTTGAAATGTTTGAGGAGGAGAAAGGGTCCGGAAGGATCACCCCTAAAGGCCTCCAAAGGGCTTTGAGTAGCCTTGGAGACTTCAAGTCGTACGATGAGTGTGTCGCAATGATTCAAGCCTATGATATCGATGGTGATGGAGGACTTAACTTCAATGAATTTCATCAAATGATGGCTGCTTAATGTTTTTTACGAACTTAGTTTGTTTGGTATATGATGTTTCATGTTTAGATATCTTTACTGTTAATTTCTGTCCTGCTGTGTGGAGTTATGTTTAATTACTTGGTGGTTTTTTATGTTTTTATTGTCACTGCTGCATGGATATTTTCCACGAAAGGGAAGCCTTGTACATGTAAGTGCGTGCAGAAATAAAGATCGACGGATCCAAAAGGATCCCTTTGGAGAGGTGTTTTAGCGAATTTTTTTTTAAGATAGAGGCAAGAAATGTCTATCCAATAGACCCTTTTTATAGGACTTGACCCAACAGATTTAGAGGACAGGACATGAGTGCACAAATGATGAATTAGACCCAACCGAGGCTAATTCTGCAAGAATCACCAATTCCGAGCGTTGAACTCAGGACTTCGCCTCGAAAGATAGGCGTTAATGCCATTTAGAGTTGGGAAAAGTTGACTTGACACGATTACCAACCCGAAACCGACACGAAGTTAAGTGGGTTTGGGTATGAATTTTCGACCAGTTTAATTAAATGGGTTGACACGTTCAATCCGTTTAATTAAATGGGTTAAGTTCAGGTCGAAATTCTCGATACGAAGAAGAACCTATTTAAACCGTTTAATAAAATGAGTTAAATAAGCCGACTCATTTTTTCATTTGTTATTTATCCATTTACTTTTTATTAGATTATTAAGAATATAAAATTTTTTTAAATTATGATTTATGATGGATCAGGGAAATTTTAAAGAGTAATTATTTAATGTGATATGTAAATTTAATTTTTAACAATGTAATTACGTATTAGTTAAAAATATTAAATGCGTAAATAGTTAATTAGATTGAACTTGACCCGTTTATCTTAAACGGGTTGAGCGGGTCAACCCGTTTAAAAATTAAATGGGTACAGGTCAAGATTTTTCACCCCGTTTAATAAACGGGTTAGGTTTAGGTTGAGAAATTTTCAACCCGTTTAAGTTTGACACGAACACAAACCCGATCCAACACAACCTATTATCCAGCTCTAATGCCATTGAGCTACAAGGGTCTTGGCATTACAGCAGTTGACATTGCCATCGGGTGATTTGTCCGTTTAATGGCAGTGACAATAACCATGGGCTATACATTGTGCAATGATACAAGTTGTTTCATGCATATGTGTCACGGACTTGGTTTAAATGGGAGGATCTGTTGATCATTTGATTTCCAAAAAACAAAACTTAGTCGCTTTTAAATGTGGGAATGTATTTCTGTTGTGATTATATAATCCATAATTTGTACAACTAGAATTTCGTCCTCATAGCCAAAAGGTGATGGCACCATTGAACTCGGGAAAAACAAGAAGATATAGCATATAATACATTTTATTGGTCTTATGTTAGAAGTTTGAGATTAAATGCTTTGTTTCAAGAGACGATTTTGATCAAAACCTTTTCAAAGAATTTACATACTCCAATGATCCATTTCATTAGAGTCAAACAACTGTTGATTTATATGTGATTAGAACTCTCCAATTATAAATTTCTATCCACCACACTCAAACTCGACCCCTTATCAATTGCTATCCACAGTAATTCGATCACAAATTAGCAGAAATGACATTCTAATAGTACTAAGCCTTTGGAAATAATCAAATTATTAAAAATGATCCCTCAATTCAATCATTTTTTTTTTAATTTTTGAAATTGATGAGGATCCCCCTATTACCCCTACAAACATCACTCCTCCTTCTTAGGAAAATCATGATAATTAATCGAGCTTATAATATGAGCAAGTGTGAAAGATTTGGATATTTGAAAAAATAAGCAAGATCAACTAGATATCAATGAACATACCAAATTTTTACGTGAAAGCCCAAATAGGGAAAAAATCATGGCGGCAACAAAGAATCTAGTATAATAAGAGTAGATACAACAATGATCTCGACAACTGTGAGCTAAATGAGATCAATACAAAAGAGAGTAAGAATCTTTAAACGGCAACAAGATCAAAGAAAATAAAGCTCTCATACCTCTCACTCAACCTGAAAAAGTGGAATAGAAAAGGCAAAGACTGCCTCTAAACTTCCTCACAAGTGGCTACGAAATGAGCAAAACTTATATCATACACCCGAGAGTATATACTTCCAGAAGCCACGTGAACAAAATATGTATTAATAACCGCTCATATAATAAATACAACTTTAAAAAAGTATACATGCGGTAATAGAAGTACATACTCCTTACGTAAAAGGAGGTGTCAGGAGGCATTCCCAAATATCAAAAACGCTTCACACAGTGAGACAAAGAGGCACACCGTTACCAGCAAATTGCCCTTATCCAACGCCCACGAAAAATGCTCAACGTCTAGGAGATGAAGCCAAGTGGTAATTCTGCATACAGAGAGGGGAAGACCAAAAGTCGAATCAATAAATTGTCAAGCATGAATGTTGAATTTATGTTCGTGAAACATGCGCTCGAAATCTATGAACAATGGCTAGCCAAAAATAACCGCACAAACTCCTTAGATCAAGGAAGTTGAACCGGCCTAACTACCACGGTCCACGGCCTAGCCCACGGAACCTCCGCGGAGCTCACTGGAATACCGAAGATAAAAAACCGGGAATGCTGGCCCACTTGGTAATCTGGGCAACATGCATAAATCAACAATATGGGCTGCTTTAATTGTCCATTCAAGAAGCAGCCACATGACCAAGGACTCCAAGAATTTGGGCCAACCAAATGAAATCACTTGGCAAACAATTTTGGGACAATTTAGCCCAACACTTGTTTATGCCGTTGTTGTTCTCTCTTTTTTATTTTCAAAATTATGATTTATGAAGCATTGACCTAACAATCTTGTAATAATCTTTGTTTCCTTGTGACAATGAACAATTCTTGACGAGTAATTAAAGCTCTAAGATGTGCATGTAATCGTATTATAACTTGCGTACTTAGACAAGAAACCCGATTTATGACCAAATAAACGAAAGTAATTCATGAGTCCAGCTTCACTTGCCTTGCCTTCACCATAGAACAGTGACAGATTTAAAAATTTTATGGCCCTGTTTGGCAAAGAGCTTTTTGAAGAGCTTTTTGGCCAAAAAGAGCTTATTTGACCAAAATTAACTTTTTGACCAAGTAAAAAAGCTAATTCGGGTGTTTGGTGAAAGAGCTTTTTAAAAGAGCTTTTTGGGTCTAAAAAACTAATTTGAAAAAGCTAATTCCATGAGCTTTTTGGAAGAGCTTTTTGAAAAATTAGCTTTTTGTCTCACAACTTTATCAGAAACAGCTAATTTTACCAAACAATTTTTCAACAAACAGCTAATTCAAATAGCTAATACAAACAGCTAACTCAAACAATTAACAGCTAACAGTTAATACAAACAGCTAACAGCTAACAGCTGTTTGTCAAACAGGCCCTATATCCTGGTTGTCACTTGGTACTATAGACGCCTAGTAGCTAATATCTAATAAAGTCTTGAACTTCCCAAAAAGAGAGAGAGAGAGAGAGAGAGAGAGAAAGCATTGCTCAATTCAACTCCTCTTTTAGGTCTTCAAGTCAAGTTTGTTATAAGCTTGCTATTGAAAACGGTCGGTGAATATGGAACAAAGGCAAGCAAATTCCAAGACATGGAAAACAATGGGGAATTTTGATTTCTTTTATGCAGTATCTTTTGACGTTGTTTTTTGGGCAAAGAAAATTAGACCGCAATTTTAGCGGGAGAAATTAATCTTTGATGTCTTTTGAAAAGTTAAAATCGAACATTCTATTTGAACTAAAAGGAGTAAAAGTGTTGACTTAATGAACTTTTCACATTTTATAACACCAATTGATTTAAGTGATTTTAATTTTTATTTTCGTTAAATAAAATCATAGATTAAGTTTTGTAAATGAAGAAACCTGTACTATGAGACCTCTTTTCTTTATAACTAGATTAATTTAATGTCGGTTAACATACAACTAAATTTTCAAAAAAAAAAAAGAGAAAAAAGTAAGGACCAACTATGATTTGGATGGATTCTCTTTGCTTAAAACTTAATCTTCTTAATCATGGGCAGAACTTAATTCCCCCCATCATTATCACCATGTTGAGCATGCTTGTCTCATACATACGAAATGTCACTTCCAGACGCAACGTCGCTCATTTCAGATAATTTCCCACCTTTTTTTTAATTTAGGTCATCCTGGTAGTGGACAAGGACCACGCGGAGTCTATATTCCCACATCGTGAAATTTTGCTTTTTTTAAAGTTCTTGAGCCTATCAGTATATGATTGTAAGTGCTTGTTCATAGTCATACTTTTGACAATCCAGCCTGTTATGGTTGAATATAACTCGTACATCCTCGTTCAATGACTTGCAGGCCAAACAAACCACAAATAATAGTGCTTTCCATTCCCACTTCTTCACAAACTTTTCATTATTGTTTCCTTCTCAAAATTGATGGTGACGGTCAACGCGGTGACTTCCTTTGAGCTTCCTAACATGTGACATACAAATATATACATTATACTTCTAAGATCACATACTCTCAATAGTTATATCAGCAAATATATATTAAAAAATTAATATATGATAAACAAATGTATGAAATGTATATACACATGGATAACGAGAGCACGTACTTTTGGCAACACATAAGAGATCGCCGCGACATAAAACCTCTGTGCCATCTATCACTGTTCAGTGTGGGTCTTGCTTTAGCGAGATAATCCGGATACATTCTTGATCAGACCAAGTTACTGACCATATATCACTTCCATGCCTTCTCTGAAAGACTCACTATATAAACATTTCTCTGTCTCCTTCACCGGTCGCACTCCTTTGAATCAAGAACCAGAACCAGAACCAGAACTAGAACAAATGGGTTCTACTTCGATCTTTGTCTTAGTTTTGTTATTTGCTTATTTCCCTTTTTTGATTACTGCCCAACAAGCTTATGCTGATGATAATTGTAAGAATTCATCATCGGCGCTAGGGTATACATGCAATGGTGTCAGGAAAAGTTGCACAGCGTTTCTCATGTACAGAGCTCAGCCTCCTTACAACAACTTATCTTCCATTGCTTCCCTTTTCTCTGCCAATGTGTCACAAATTTCTGCCATCAGTAACATGTCAGAAACCATGACTCTGCCTACCAACACCGAGGTACTCATCCCTGTCACTTGCTCGTGTTCAGGTAAATTCTACCAAGTCAACACCACTTATCTAGTTCAATCAGGAGATAATTACATGCTGATTGCTAACAACACCTTCGAAGGCCTCACCACTTGTAAAGCGATTCGAAATAATAAGATCAGTCCGAATTTAGCTTATATATTCGCCAATGAAAAGCTTACTATCCCTGTTAGATGTGCCTGTCCTACTAAAAAGCAAGTAGGGGAGGGGATTAAGTACCTTATGAGCTTTGTAATCCAACCGGGTAATGATATTGGAAGTATTGCTACTAAATTTGGTGCTGATGTTGGGCAAACCCTTGAGGCTAATCAGAAATCAGTGCAGGACTCTGTAATTCAACCCTTTACAACTCTTCTAGTTCCACTTCAAGCACCTCCAAATGGCTCAGCTGTGAATCTATTTCCTCGAACATCGTCATCAGTATCTCCACCTCCTTCATCCCCCTCTTCACCAACCCCACCATCTTCTCCTTCTCCCAAAGGGACTTCAAACAAGAAATGGGCTTACTTTGGGGTAGGAGTCGTTGTAGGAGGTGCCCTTGTTTTAGCGGCAGGGGCGCTTTTGGTTTTTATATTGTTAAGGAGAGTTAGGAAGAATAAAAAGTCAATGGTGTCATCACAGAGCTTTGAAGCTCAAGAAAAGGCCACCGCAAAGGATCCAGAGACCGAACCATTTGAGTTTCTCAAGAGTATCTCGAGCATAGCTTCATTGAAAGTGTATAGCATCAAGGACTTGCAGGCTACAACAGAGAACTTCAGCTCTGATCATTGGATCAAGGGTTCTGTGTACATGGGCATTCTTGATGGAGATCGTGTGGCTATTAAGAAGATGAATGGAGATGTCAGCAAGGAGATCAGTGTGCTGAACAAGATCAACCATTTCAACCTCATCAGATTGCTAGGGGTTTGTTTCGATGATGGCGTTTGGTACCTTGTCTATGAATATGCATCGAATGGCCCCCTGAGCGATTGGATCTACCAAGACAACCCCGATCAGAAGACCTTGAATTGGGGGAAAAGGATGCAGGTGGCTTCTGATGTCGCCACAGGGTTGAACTATTTGCATAGCTACACAACCCCACCCCATGTTCATAAGGACATAAAGAGTAGCAACATCCTCCTTGATGGGGACTTTAGAGCTAAGATCGCGAAGTTTGGACTATCAAGGCCAGTAAGAGGGAACGATGGTCAGTTCACATTGACGAGGCATATTGTAGGAACAAAGGGCTACTTGGCTCCCGAGTATTTGGAGCATGGGCTGGTTACTCCAATGCTCGATGTTTACTCATTTGGGGTTCTATTATTGGAGATGCTTACAGGGAAGGATGTTGGTCAGCTGTATGAAGGGGTTAAGGTTCACTTATCAGAGGTTTTGGCTCCTTTGCTTGGTGATGGCAACGTGAATTTGAGAGGATTCATCGATCCTTCTTTAGGAGAGTTCTACCCGGAAGATGTTGCTATATCTATGGTTGTGTTAGTTGATCGTTGCTTGAGGAAAGATCCAGCGAGTCGACCTTCCATGGATGAGATTGTGCAGATTCTGTCCAAGACTTTAACCACCTCAGTTGTATGGGAGTCTATTTCTGCTAGTACTGCAAGCTTCTGATCAATGCAGTACCTTAAACTTGGTGTCTAAGGTTTTCCTTGTTTGATATTACCACAAAGTGTAGATGCATATGAAATAAAGTAGAGTGTGAACTACTCATGATTCATTTTGGTCTTTCTAGAAAGGGTTTGATCAATGCAGCACCTTAAACTTGTGTTAGCTGTTGGATCAAGATTGTGTATGACTTTCTGAACAACAAAGACCAGCCATGAAACCATGCATCCCGGCCAACCAAGAGAATTTGGCTGTAAAATTTGAGATTTTGGGCATATTAAATCCCAAGTTTGATTCATCCCCTCCTTATATTCAATAGTTTTGCATTGACCTGTATATCTGATATGAACCCAAATGATGGAAACCCCAAAAATTAAAAAAAAAAGTTCCAATTACATCTTCCGGAAATGGAGATGCGGGGTATCGAACCCCGTACCTCTCGCATGCAAAGCGAGCGCTCTACCGTCTGAGCTACATCCCCAGATATAATATCCAACTTTCCAATAGCAACTTATTTATCAGCCAAAGGTGGCATAAAAATAAAGTTCATCTCATAAGTCACATTTAAAGTTATATATATAGTCACATATAACTATTGTTCTTTAATAGAAAACTAATTATTGTTCTAAATCATCTAATCATTAGCAGACAATTTAGATAATATATCATCAATATACTGTAAGGTTAGAAAGAAAATAGGCAGATCATATATATGTGACACTTGTGGGAGGCATCACTTGTATATACTTTGTGTTATAAGTGAAAACTTGTCATTCCAATTTAACAGTGGATATATACACAACCTGAAATGTTAACGCTCTTCATGAATGTGAAACTCACAGGTTGGAATCTGCTAATTTGATGAAAAAATATTAGAGAAGGTCAAACAAACATAATCTCATGTGCACGATCAGCTTGTTGTGTTTTGAATCAAGACCTACGGCAATATTTTTGTTTTTGCTTCTTAGAAATTGAAACTGAGCATCTGCATCTTCCAAATGATGTGATCACTCCTTTAGAACCTTATTATGCTAATTTCTTCTGATCTTTCCCCAAATTGTCCTCGCAGATGCTAAGCAAAGATCCATCATCTTGAGAAACTCATACAGGATGTGGGTTTACCCTCTCATTCGAGGGGTTGCTGTCCTCTTGATCTTAGCAGCTTCAATTCGCTGTATCCCCTTGCGTAAAACCAAGACAGTGCAGATGTTCTACCCACAGAGACATTTGAAGCATACGAGAATCCAACTTGGAAGAAGCCAGAGGTTGAACATCGTGAATTGCTCGAGAGCCTAGCCAACATTGCTCGATCCTTGAAAGTTGAAGGTATATAACTTCATCGAGTTGCAGTGTGCAACAGATGATTTCAGCCTGGGTTCCCTAATCAAGGGCCCAGTGTACCGCAGTAAAATGAATGATGATTTGACTGCCATCAGGAAAAGGAAAGGCGACGTGTCTAAGGAGATTAGTGGCTTAGTGCATTAGCCAAGATCAACCATTTCAACTTGATACGTGTTTTAGGTGTCTGTTTGATCACGGGCATTGGTATCTTGTCTATGAATTCGCATCCAATGGCCCCCTGAATGACTGAATTTTCAGCAAGAATGTCAATCAGAAGTTCTTTAAGTTGTACGCAGAGGATGCAGATTGTGTCGGATGTTGCTCGAGAGCTTAACTGTATACACAGCTACAACAACCCTCCTTATGTATGCATGGATTCAATGAGCAGTCTCCTGGACAGTGATTACAGGGGAAAGATCAGTAACTTCAGTCCAGAAAGCTCGTCCGATGGACAGAAAGGTAAAAATGCATCAGACAAGAGAGTGTATCTTCCTCCAGAGTACCGCAAAAAAGGTCAAGTCTCACCAAAGCTCCATGTTTATGCTTTTGGGATTGCAATGCTAGAAGTAGCCATAGGAAAGCTTCTGTTCTATATAAGAAGCTAAAAAGACATGTCAACGGAGGCTTTTGTGGGTCTGCTTGATGATGAGAATAAAAGGGCAGGTTGACGAGCTTCATGGATCTGTCTCTGAACGGGAATTGCCCCTCTGAATCTGCCATTTCTGTGATCAGACCAATTGAAATTTGCCTAAAGAGAGATCCGTCCAACCGGCCAGACAGAGGAGATTGTAAGGTCTCTATCAAAAAGTTTTGAGTGCATCAATGGCATGGGAATCGTCCATTTGAGTGGCATCACAGATGCAGCTTCAAAGAGCTTCAGCAAAGTAAGTCATTTGGACAGGGAACTCGTTTGTAACAGTTTCTGTTGTTTGCGCTATACAACAGCAATTTAGTAAACTTGCTGCGTGGTTTAGTAGTCCTCAAGAGATTGATTTGTTATATGTGAAGGTTTCTACATGACATGATCAGGATTAATGTGTATCAAGTGCCAAAAATTGTATATTGCAAGATCATCTAATGTGTTTTCTGGGCTCAATAATTCAAGCTTACCCAGGTGCAAAACTATTTTTAATTTGCAAGTGGCAGAGGTTGATTGGGTTTTGTAGTAGTAAAAGCAGACAGGATATTTACCAAAGCAGAGAAAGTCAAAAACACCCAAAAAAGAAGTGCCCAAAAAAGCCAAAGATTCTTCACGAATATTTGTCTTCAAGTCTTGTTCTTATTTGGTCAGTTTTCACTTTGCTTGGTTTTTGTTCCACAAATTTGAACAGGAGATATGATGTGATCATATAATATCACAAGTTACTAATTCCATAAAACTTTGCTTTAAATTACATCCAAAAAGGTGCATCGAAGCACTATACTCCTAGAAGGAAACAAATCATGCATTTAATTATAGACATCAATTCTTAGGGACTAAGGAGGATCCCATCCTGAGTTATAAATAGATTTCCATATGGTCAAGTAGTTCATAACAGAGAGTCAGAGAAAAATACAGGATGCTGAGTGCTAAAAGCTGCATTGAAGGGTGTGTTTTAGATGTTGAAGTTCCCATAAGGGTAAGCTTTTTGAAGCTATATCAATGGCCTTACTCGGATGCCGAGTTTTTGAAAGAGATTGCCAGAAGGTCAAAACCCGCGGACATTGATAGTCCTGCTTGTTTTTCTTCTTTTGCATCGTCATCCAATATCAAGTCCCAGTACCATGAGAGCTTTGCGTACAGGCAGAGGTATCTAAGAAGCTACACATTCTCCACAACGAAAGAGACGACTACCATTGGCCAGAAGAGAAGAAAGTGGTTGTTTAAACTCCATTTTCTTACTGCGAATAAGAGGGATGATGAGGAGAATAACAGCAGTGAATCGCAGGGTAAAACCGCGACTCGAACAAGTTCATACAGTGGCATGTTGCTAAACCTTTTGCTTAAGTACTTGTTTTCCTGCATGGCTAAACTTGATGTCTATGAAGATGCTGCCTCTGCTGTTAATCTTCCTCGTCCGACATAAATCCATCAATGCTTTGAGCATCAAATGTGTCTTAACTTTTAATGCAACGAGAGGTGCAAATGTGTCAAATTTTAGCATTATACGTTGGATTTTGGATTAGACAATATATGAATCAAGTATCATCTCAAAAATACTCTGATGATGGTTGGCCTTTCAACAATGCTTTTTGCTTGAACTGTAAATTTACTACTTGTGCTGGTTTGCCAAATTCATCTGTTAAGCAGTCAATTCTGATCCATATTCAATTAGTGGCCCAGTAAAATGTACTCAGCCCAGTACAGTATGCTTTTCTGTTTATTCTCCAACATTTGGGAATGGCTAGCACATCTTAGTTGGGCTCATCCATTGATACTTTTTTCTGGACCTTCTGTCATTACAATTCATCCAAGCCTTCCACGATTAAGTTCACACAATAACATGACGTGAATCTGACTTGGAATATCGAAAAGAAACATAAAGTGAATCGATTCCACCTTGAAGTCAATAATTTGACTCTTTAGAGTGAAAATATGGTATTTTTTAATTTTGAGTAAATCTAAATTATTTTAAAAAATAACACAGAATTGATCTATTTATTAATTAGATCTCCTCAAACTGACCTTGTATCAATTAGTATAGTTAACATACACGAACCCAATAGACTAAGTTATACTTAAAATTTTTAATTTTATGTCTAATCATACATGTCTTTTGGAATCGGCTTCTATGCGGATAATATCTGTATAGGTAAAACTGCTTACCTATGTAAATCTCCTTCAGACAAAACACAAGTGGAACCCACATGGAAAGTTGTTGTTGTAGTATGTTTGATCATACGAATAGTTTTCTTCCTTTTCCGTTTTTTTTCCCTGTCTTTTTTGTCTAATAATAAATTAATAATTGAGAATGTAATAGCAGATTCTTATCCTCCTGGGCCTGATATGATTTTAAGCTGGGTCTGAGTTTGAGGCCATGGCTTCCCACAGCCTGTCACACGTCGTATGAAGGATACGTGTACAACACAAATTAAATAAAAGCAAAATATTGGGTTAGGTGGGTCTGGACCACATTTACCACGTGGCCATGGCCAACCCTTGCCGGCCTCCTCATCTCCTGGCCCACCATTTGTTTTATTTTTCATTTTTGAGCCCCCTCCCTTTTCTTTTTCTTTTTCTTTTTCTTTTTCTTTTCAACTTATGATTGACTTTAATATTCACTAATATTTCCAAAATTTCTCAATCAGATACATTACCCCCACTTCAAACTCCCCAAGGTCATGAGTATTAAAAGGACTAACTTGATTCAAAGTTATCAATTAATGATAAATAATTTAGAATATCACTCTATTCTATATTTAAAGTTCGCCAAGTTTTAACGTACTTCTCATGCAAAATATAGTAAGATTGTAACAAAAATATTACATACGCTTTTCTTATTTTTTATGAAGTGATTCGGTGATTAAAATTAGGATCTCAGTGAAAAAAAGCCTAGTATTATTTCATAGAATGATTCAATATTTTTTTTATTAAGAAACTTGAAAATTAAATGACTTTGCAAAGACCTAAATGAAAACCCATTAACATTGATCGAAGAATTAATATACTTTATTGATTTGCCAACAATAATTTCATCTTTTATTATAACCCTTTGGGACCATTCCTAAAGTTCCACTAGCTTTTACGTACTGCCTCCTCCCTGGCTTCCTCCACGCCCTAACCCTCCCCCCACCCCCCACAAAGAAGGCCCTATATATATATATATTTTTTTCCTTCGATTTTCTTTTCCAATTTCAATTTCGCATTTAGTAAAAATGAACCAAAGATCGCTGTACTTGATCTATTAGCAAGTCTTATATAAGACTATCTCATGATAATATACACCGTGAGACAACTCACACACTCATTAACCGCCTTCTAAATTAAAAATGAGCTACCATATAAGTGGTCTCACGATAATTCAGCGTAAAATTGTCTCATATAAAAATTATTTTTATTAACCGCCTTTTAAATTTAAAAGAAAATTGCATTGATTTATTATTTTTTTTTTTGGTCTTTTTATTGGAGTGCAAATCCCTAAAAGAAAGAAAGGGGGAAAAGGGTTATTAAGGGGAGGGGGCAAGTAATGAAAGTGGAATAATCAAGTGTGGAAACCAAAGGGGAGCAAGAGGCATACCATGGGAATGTCTGGTCCCTTTAAATGCGTTTTTATCTCAGCATGGAGCATGCATGCCCTTAATTCCCAGAAAGAGACCCACTTTGAGTTTTGAGGAGGACACTGACATATGCTGTCTTCTGTATTTCTTTTTATCTTCCACTAACCTACACCTCCTTATCTATGCCTACTCTAGATTCTGCAAAGTAGAACCATTAATGTTTTCCCCTCAACGATCCTACATTAATAGGACTTGTTGGCTATATTGGTTTCAATTTATCACAAGTACTTATTATTAATATCAACACTGATAAGCAGTTTACCATATTTCTTGCTTATCATTTCATATTTTGAGCAACACTCAATACTGATCAACATGAAATCGTATTAGACTGTATATTTAAATTTGTGTAAATAATATCTGTAAACTTTCTTGTTTAGCAAATTAACCGTTAGGAGTAGTGACTTTAGACTCCTTTGGATGCTCAAATTTTCTTCAGTTTAAGACCTTTTAAGGAAATTAAAAGCGAACATAAGAAATAATGGTATATAATTATGAAATTCAATTGATGAAATTATTTGGAGAAATATTAAGCACTTATTTACAACAATGAAGGTTAGACATGAGTGTTAATTATTTCAAGTGATAAAGCTTTTAGGAATTATTGTCGATGACCTGAATTCTAGTTAACTTCTGCGAATCATTTATGAACTCCTTATTGCAATTTTGAAGGTGGTCTCATTTAACAATGAGAGCGGGAAAAAAAAAATGGCATCCAATTGTAAAACATCATATTGTAATTTTTAAATTGTCTATCCTAATACCTCCAGAAGATCATTTAAAAAAGGAAAATATTAGTGTTAGTATACAATTTAAAACAGGACTTGCCCACATTCACACATACGATCCCTCCTGAGTTGACTGATTAATCTTCTATAGAGTTTAATCATATTCGTAAATTAAAGGGTTTCTTCTCAATTAACTCGTTGATTTCTTATTTTATAAGATATAAACCACATAAGCTGTACATGTCATCTTTGCGTGACATGACATGAATGGCACCTTTGAAATGGACGAACCTATGCCCGAAATAATTACAGTGATGATGATGATTTCTTCATAAGATAAGTAAGTAAGTATTCAATCAAATTTTGAGGAGGTCATTTCAACTTTTGTCGAAGCAATTCCTACTGCAAAACATTTTACCACTATTGAAAACTCTTTTGAGACACTGTTCTTTTTACCTTACATAGGTTTTTTTAAAAAAAAATAATTACTTGTAATTGTTTTTTAATAGGCTTTTTTTTCTTCAACCACTTATAACTTCTTGCAGATGATGACAGATCCTCAACTCATGACTGATCTTACCAATTGAAAGAAACAGGGCCTAAATCAATTAGTAGTGATACACACGTACTAAAATTAAGAACCATGTACGTAATTGATTTCATGGTATTAATTCTACCTATTAATAGGATGCTTTAGGCTATAGGCCCGAGCTATGCGAGTGAAGACAGACTGATCTTGTATTTGGAATTTAATTTCTTTAAGTAAAATTTCGAGTTTGAGTTTTATAAACGAAAAAAAATTGTGATAGAAAAGTTTTATCCCTTTATGAACCAGTAGTAACTCAACTGTATGGTAAAATAGATATTCAAAAATCTCGAGTTTGAATTTTATAAATGAAAGTGCTGCTCACCTAGGTACTAAAAAAGAGTTGTACTACAACGTATTCTAGATGCTGAGAAAACAAGTTGGGTGGTACGTTGTTATACATGAAAAGATACTGCTTTTCATTTGTTGGACGATGGTTGGTAAAGGGTTTAGTGTCACTTAATTAGGCAAGAGGTTCGAATTGATCATTATTATCATTATTATTGATTTGCAATTCAATAATTTGATCACTATACACCAAGAAAACCTATAAAATATCACTATTTGTGGACCAAGGATGGAGTTTTAGGAAATTGGTTAGCTATGCTCTACTTTTGGGGGTCATCAACATTAGAGACACAAATCATTAGCATTTAAAATTAAGTTGCTGTATGAAATTCTCATAGTTAATTAGCTCTGCAACCCCCCCCCCCAAAAAAAATCTCATAGTTAGCTTAATCGGACCATTTTAACGTGTTTTGTTTTCTAAATGAATATCATCATCAAAAGAACATTTATCTAATGAAAACGAGCCTCATGATGCATGATACTTCATGCATAAATTACGAAATTAATATATTCGGTATCTCTTTTCTGGCCAAATCACAACTAATTAGAGTGCCATCCGTAGTATACCGTCTGGAAAGATTTAATAAGAAAAGGTGGCATTACTGACTAAATATGTGTATGATAAAAAAAAACTAAATATGTGTATTCAATTTATTTATGAAAAAAATTAAAGGCAAAATCATTCTTGATCGAAATGATTTTTCCAAATGTGTGATAAACTTAATACATTATTATAAAGTGAAGTTAACAATATATATAATGCACTCGATCAAATCAGAAAGAACACAAATTATATTTAGTAAAATCCTCCCCAAAAAAAAAAGCAATTTACATGTAAAAGTGAATAAACAAGTTGTATTCTTGTTTCATTTAAATTTAATTTTTTATTATTTAAGGTACATGTACCTGAAAATAAAATTCTATGTCAAGAAAAACTGAACAAATAATTGACTATCTATGTGTAAAGTGATTTGAAACGAATATCTCAAGATACATAGTGTTTCTTTGGAAGCATTCAAGAAAATATCTGCAATTAAAGTTGATATATATGGGTACGGATCAAAATTAAAAGACACGTTTAATTTATAATGAGATAAGTTTATTAAAATTTTACCAATTAAACTGACTGATATTTATATTAAAACACGTTTGTTAATTGACTACGAGTTAGGTCGTGATCCCCCCCCCCCCCTTCTCAAAGCCTGATCCCCAGCAGTGGCACCAACTTTTCTGGGATAAAATTGAAGCGGAAATCCATCATTTTTCAAAATCAAAGATAATAAACCAATGACAGCGAAGGAGAGACAGCGACAGACATTAGGCCCCCCCAGATTTTTTTTTTTTAAATTAAAAAAACGTGAGTAGGGACATCGTTTTTGTAAGCACTATAAATGTGAATGAATAAAAGGACAATATATATATATATGAAAGAACAGTTGTAAGTACCACTCTGTCTTAATCCACCTCTCTTCTGTTCTACATCTCAACATTAACTAACTTGGTGAGTGTGTGATTAAAGGTGAAAATAATAACATGTGGGGCCTAATAATACCATAATCTACAAGTGTTACAATGCATATGTAATTAAATATAGTCGATTGAGATCAAACATTGTGAAGGTTGTCCTGACTATAATTTCACGGTAAATATGATAATATCTGCATTTGTTCTAATTATATACAGGACACGTATATACATATATAGTTAAGCTTGACTAAGGACTAATATTAGGGTTTAGAGGACCTTGTATCTTGTACATTTGCATCTTGAGGAATTTTCTAGATAATTGGAATTATCCACCACTTACTCCAATTGTACCTAATTCATTCTGACCATTAACAAGAATAGAATATGTTTCTTGCTCATAACCTGGTAAACCTTCATAAAAGCCAAGGTATTTCCTCATCATGCTAGGTTGAAAATTGATGTTATCAAAGTATATGATACCATAAGTTTGTCTTTTCTTAAAGGTGCTCTTTTGGCATCGGATTTTTCCGAACATTTTGTGTACCCTGTCATCGGACACCAATGTTTTCAATAAATATAGATCATAAATCAAGGGTTATTTTAAAGGAGTTAGAGGACTTATGTTTTCAAAAAATCAATCTCTTTTGATGACCTTTACCCACATATTGGTCCGAGATTACGGGGACCTAGTAGGAGAGACACTCCCCACCATTCCTTTTCAAAGAAAGAAAAGAAAAAGAAAAATGAGGGTGATTAATTAGTTATGACTGAATTTCTAAGCATCCACTTCACAATCACATATATATTAGCTCTAACTACCATGATTATAATTATGTAATAGTGATAACCAAGGAGTCCCATGTAATAGCAAATGCCTACAGCGGTTAGAAGTGGCTTTCAAATGTCACCCTCTTTCCATCCTTACAAGCCTAACTTCCCCTTCGACCCCTAACCAATTTTGGCACGTGCTATTCCTAGCTTTGCTGATTTTGATTACTGCCCTTTTCTCCTAATCCATCATTTATCAAATTTAATATAATTTGTGCTTAATTAATTTAATTAATTCATCAGAGATGTATGAGGGAGTGCCCTTGGCAATGGGGACATTTTGGACAAATCCGCAAACATGGCGGACGTATGTGTTTACATATCAATATCATCGAGAAATATGACCTTCTACTGACCTTATCTTTGTTCATATTCCCTTTCATACCCCATATTTTCACCCTATTATTTTACCTTATCCAGATCTACCTACAATATTTATTCGATCTTAAGTCTTTTATATTGACTGTGATGTTCATATATTACCTGCCTTTGATAAATATAACAATATGAATAATTGGATTATTTCTCATCTCTTGATTTAATCCCTTCCCTTATTACGTTAGTGTTGAGAGATTAAGTCGACACTGTTCCACATTATAAAAATAAGGGACCGTAAATATTAATTTACGTAGCTGAATCAATAAGCTATGCTATCTTCACCATATAGTTTTTGAATGCAACCCTACTTGAATTAAGTATATGAACTTTATTATCTAGATTATGATTAATTTAAAAATTAATATGGTATTAATGCATATTGCAATTTTTTTGCATCCCCTCCAAAGTTGTCTCACATTTCAACTCGCATTGAAATAATTTAGCTAATTAATAATGAGTCACTTCATCTGTTTTTTTCCCCCCTAATTATTTAGATAGGTAAGGCCCTTACAGATAAAAACGATACAGCTGCTGCACAATTTAAGAAGAAAGGTAATACATCTTATAGGCTATGAATTACAAACAAATAAATTCATGCAGTTCGCTAGTCCAACATACAAGATACAATCACTTGATCTGTTTTCAATTAATTTTGTCACAAGGCTCAATATGCGTAAACTTGATGGGCTAAAATTACAGAAAAAGGCATGTGTATTTTCATAGCGAGAATCTACAAAATCATCTCACACTAGAATTTTGTTATAATACATGAATAAATACTTGCGCAATTTGGTTTTTTGAGTGTTTCTATCTTTCTCAAGTAAAAAATATAAAACAAGCAAATATATAAAATATTCAAGTTATGGTGATGAAGAAGGTTATAGGGGGAAATTCAATTAATTAAAAATGAAGGCCAATAATAACCAACTGACGTTATGAAGGTATCAGCAGTCTTTTGGCAATATTGTTGATTTTGCTCCTCTCTTGGGTGTAAAGCCACCTATTTCCAATAGCTTTGGGCAATTGGAGGAATAAGAAATTTTTCCTTAAAAATAAAATTAAAAAAAACTAAAAACTTTAGATTGATTAAAATAAAAAGGATTGAGTGAGAGAGAGTGGGTGAAGGAGAGGAAGAACAACGACCTCTTCTCTCACTCTCTCTCTCTCTCTCTCTCTCTCTCTCTCTCTCTATCCCCACCCCTTCGGTCTCTCTCTTATGCCCTTCCGTTAAAGGAGAGGAGAACAGCAACAAGAAGAGGATATCAGTGGGCAAAAAGAAAAAAAGGAAAAAAAAAAAAAGCTATCTCTGTGTGTGTGTGTAATTCTCTCCTACAGGAGTCCACATAATTAAATTTATTGTTAGTTGATATCTCTTTCCAGAAGGCGATCGCAGAGGAAGCACACTTAACTTCACCCACAACCACAAGGGGAGAAAAGCAACACCCACAAATTAATTCGATGTGGGGAGAGAGAGGGAGAGAGAGAAGGTAAGATTCAGATGGAAAAGAGAGAGAAAGGTGAAGAATTTTCATCAGCAAATCTGGCCCTTCAATTGATCGAGTTCGCACCAGCTCGTTGTCCGAACCATCTGTACTGCTCCGACCCCTAGAAAGCTCTCGCACTTCTGAGTTGAAAGGTATCTTTCATGCAATTTTATATATTAATAATGCTAGTAATATATATAGTAACATAAACAAAAAGCTTGGAAACAGCAAATCCCTAATCCCCATTTCTTTAATTTGGAGCTTTCTATCTTTCTCTTTCTCTTTCTCTCTCTCTCTCTCTCTCCTTTTTTTTCTCTTTCGGCTATATATACATCGTATGATGTTCATAGGAAAGGCTCCAATTCCAGTTGGTGATTTTTCTTAGCCTAATTAAGTTGACCCTCTGTTGACAATAATTGATATACATGCATGTTCTTGTAGAGGAAGACAATTAATAAGAGAGGTTGAGAGAGAAAAGGCCCAAGGACTAGGAGATTACATATACCAGACAAAAAGAGTAGAGCAAAGCAAATTAAGCGGGTGGTGGATGCAGATGATGACGAAGAAAAGGAAATCAGTGGTAATATCATGAGTATGGGTACGTATAAGGCCAAAGGTCTTTTCTCAGACTCAGACAAAGACACACCCACTACTATTTCCCAATTCCTCGTATTCATCCATCGTCACCAGCAGCAACAACAGCAGTAGGCCGATTGTAGTTACGCCGTGTAATTCTCATCTGAAAGTTGGAATTAATCTGATCGATATATGTCCGGCCATCATCACCAAGAGTATCATCATCATCCTCAACACCAACATGAAGAGGAAAACGTGTTTACTTTTTCATCGGATAATAATGGGTTTGATCAGAGATTGAACCAACAAGAGCAGATCCGGAGGGATAACAATAATAAGTTGAGCGGCTTGGTGGCGGGTCAGGAGGACCCTTCCGCCACCGCCTATGAGACCACCGGGATGTTGTCCGAGATGTTCAATTTTGGGCCCGGCACAGCCCAGGAGATCTTGGACTACCGCCGAGCCATGGTCGGGCTGGGTTCAGAGTGGTATGGGTCGTCCGCCGCCAGGCAACTTGCCAGGGATAGCATGGGGGACCGCCATCCCCAACAACAACATAATGATCCTCCACCACCACATCATCAGATTTCGAGCATGAATGAGGATTCCGCGGCGGCCATGCAGCTTTTTCTTACAAACCCACCGCTGAGATCTCCATCTCCACCACCACCACCAACCGCCAGTAGCTCCACCCTTCACATGTTGCTCCCTAGTCCACCGAACCAGCTCCAACCACCAAGTGGTTTTCACCCCGGTAACATCGGGGTTCATCCTTCTGCAGCTGCAGCTCCTTCAAATCAAAATTTTTGGGGCAACCCACCCGAATTGTCTGGGATCATTCACGAAGGGCAAGGGCTCTCCTTATCTCTATCATCTTCTCTACAACAGCTAGAAGCAGCAAAACAAGTGCAAGAATTCAGAGAATTAGGAACTGGAGATCATAGTCCTCATAATTTGTTCTTTAATCAGACCCAACCCGGAGTTGGGGCTTCTTCGTCAACAAGCAATTCCTCTCCTAGGCATTTCATCAAACATTTGGCAGGCAGTCCCCAGCAGCCCATTCTACACAACCTGCAAGGAGTTGGGGCATTCGGGTCTGCTCCCGGTCCGGATCCGGGTCCAAACATCACAATTCAGCACCAGGTCCATCCGGGTTTCGGGTCGGCTTCAACGGGGGTAGTCAATGCGTTGAGAAGTTCAAGGTATGCAAAACCTGCCCAGGAGTTGTTAGAAGAGTTCTGCAGTGCAGGAAGGGGTCAGATTAAGAAGTCCAAATTAACAAGGCAGAATTCATCAAACCCAAACCCGAGCAGCAGTGCTGAAGGTGGGGGCAATGACGGGTCATCGTCAACTAAAGACCCGAATCCGAATCCGAATCCGAATCCGAATCCAGCCCTTCCATTGTCACCGGCTGATAGGATAGAGCATCAAAGAAGAAAGGTCAAACTCCTATCAATGCTCGACGAGGTACTATACCATCTCTTAATTCTCTCTCCAACTTATCATTTTGTTAATCATGGGTTTGGGTTTGGCCCGATCCCTCTCTCAAGACCAAATCCCCATTTTTTTTTTTTTTTTAATCACTGCACTGCTTTTTCCAAATCAGACCAAACCGTATTATTTTTATAATTAAGAAAAAAAAAAGAAAGGAGTTTTTTTGGTATATATGCTTCTACTTTGCATAATTTGCATTAGAAACAAAAATTTAAGCCGGCAGGCTAAATGGATAATTTTATGTTGTCTCGATCAACATTGGGTCATCATTTGGGTTGAATTTTTCCCTATTTCGAAGTGAAGATTGATTCAAATTAAAAGTAAAATAACTTGCATTGTTATATATACTATTTTTTAATCCATATGTTGGGAAGGTAGTACTAATACTAGTAGATGTTATGAAATGTCAATTAGAGGGGTAGCTGTTGACTTAGCTTCACCAATAGGTGATTTGTTCATATACATTAGGACACCTTGAATTCTATTGGGTAAGAGTAAGAGAGGTGG
This sequence comes from Carnegiea gigantea, assembly GCA_029747015.1. Lineage (NCBI taxonomy): Eukaryota > Viridiplantae > Streptophyta > Magnoliopsida > Caryophyllales > Cactaceae > Carnegiea > Carnegiea gigantea. The sequence continues at coordinate 1,228,091 of JAKOGI010000007.1, forward strand.
GCAGAGAGACACCAGGGAGGATATTCTTTCTTCCCCTTAATTCCAGCTCCCAACAATTAACAATCAATTTGCTTAATTAATCATTGATTTGTCTGCTAATCTCAAAGTTTTCGGCTTTAATTAGCTTCCATATTTATTTTTAATTTGGGAAACTTTTGGTTCCTTTTAACAGGAACGAACCCCCTTCTTTCTTTTACTATTTATTTAGGGTTCTCCAATTACTTTGAAAAGGAAGACATGCACCAACGCCACTTAAATTTGTAGTATTACTTTTTCTCACTTATACAGCCTGGTTATATATGTTAACTTTGATTACTATAAATAAATTAAACATCATAATACCATTACATAATAATATCAATTTCTATCACAATTATGCTTTCTTTGTGACAATTTACACTCAAAACTATCGAGATCGAGGTCTCATTTCCTAGAATTATAGAATTAAGCCTCTTGTATGCCAACAAAATTGAAAGTGATGTCATGCCAACTTCTTTAACTCCAATGAAACTAAGCTAATATAACTGTTAGAGTATAAAAGTGGGTATTGTACCACATTGATAAAATTCAAAGAATATGATAGTGGGTATTGTCCCACACTTATAGAAATGAAGGATTTGAGCATGTATATAAGCTTGTGAGTTACTCTACCCATTGCGAATTGGTTTTGAATTAGAACCTCATTTGAGCTTGTATACATGACTCGTTGATTATGCCCCAATTGATATTTAAAAAAAAAATTTAACAATAACTATGTATAAAATCAAGGCATCTTGATGTCTCCCCTTATTTAACTGACTAATTAAGTATTGCAAGTTAGTTGGGTGAAAACAACCGAGTAACCTCCATAACACCTTACGTATGCCCGTGGAACTTGTGACTCCTCAACCTCCGTTTGCTGATCATTATTATCTTTACACAACTAATTTCCTTAAAAATTATATTTTTTTTAAAAAATTTTGATTTGTGTGTTTCAATTCAATAGGTGGACAGAAGGTACAACCACTACTGCGAGCAAATGCAGATGGTGGTGAACTCATTCGACATGGTAATGGGATTTGGGGCGGCAATACCATACACGGCATTAGCTCAAAAGGCCATGTCGCGGCACTTCAGGTGCCTGAAGGACGCGATTCAAGCTCAGCTGAAGCAAAGCTGCGAGCTGCTAGGAGAAAAGGACCCTACGACAAGCTCGGGGCTAACCAGGGGGGAGACCCCGAGGTTGAAGATGCTTGAGCAAAGCCTAAGACAACAAAGGGTGTTCCATCAGATGGGGATGATGGATCAAGAAGCTTGGCGACCGCAACGTGGTTTGCCTGAACGCTCTGTCAATGTTCTTAGGGCTTGGCTCTTTGAGCACTTCCTTCACCCGTATGTCTCTCTCTCTCTCTCTCTCTCTCGCTCTTAATCTTTTTCTCTCTCCGGTTCTTTTTGTCTGTCTGTTTAGAGTGCCTTTGCATGGATGATGGATCCAAGGTTACTTTGTCTTGTGCTAAAGGGGGGGGGGGGGGGGGGGGAGGTTTGTTCAGGCGGAAAAAAATGCTGGGTAAAAGCTGCTGATTTTAGTGGTGTTCTTTTTTCAAATTTCAAACAGAAAAAAAAAAAAGAAACTCAACATTTATCATTCAAATTCTTCATGCTGGCATTTCTACATTTTGAATTACTGATGGAGGATAATCTATTTTTTTATAAAAAGTTTTATTTTTTTTTTTAATTAACAAATTTCTGAGGGGGCATTGTCATCTCATATTAAACAAAATAATTTATTAGACTATATCAGCCAATTATATAGTAAAGCTAATGGATGAATATTTAACGGCATTTACATGTATGCCCAACATTTTAATAATTTCAACCCTTAATAATTGAATGTAATATTATTAGTTATTACACGTAGTGTATATCATTACTGCATTTTGACCTTCTATTTGGTTTCTATTTTCATTAATTAGTATAAGACTGTCATTCATGACTTAGGATTCTCCGAATAATCAGAGAAGATATACAGTCTCTTAAACATTAAGTAACTTAACTGGATCATAAACACATGAACTCAGGAATATGCATGTACCTTTTCTTTGTTATATGTGCCCTATTTTTCTCTTAGCAAGTTTTAATAGTTGAGTTAGTTAGCTATGCTTGATGGATACAAGCCTTTTTCGAATGTAATTTCCAGACAACTTAACTAACTCTTAAAAATTTTACCAATTTAACTCACACGCTCACAATAAGATGTATATATGCGTGGCTATTGCCAATGAAAGGAAATAATATAACACACGAAAAGTTGATGTGTATGCATTAAAGAATCAAACATGGTTTTTGTTGATTTCACGAACCGTTATATATAGGATCAGATCATCATGTGTTTCCACTTCCTACCCCAGCCCAGCAGGCATTTAATATAAACACAAATATATGACAAAGATTCAGGCAGTGCTACAGTGCATGTCCAGTACTCCACACTACACTGAATGATCTTTCTCTCTCTTCTAGATTCTCACGCCCTATATACGAACAACAAAACAAAAATTGTACATATTCATGTCTGTTACATCCAAGTAAAACGGATATGCTTAGTTATGCTTCGTAATATATAAGGTAGATAGGGTTGTCATGATATAAAAGGGAGGTTGTTTGTCAAATTCTCTGCTAATTTTGGTCACTTTCTCAGGTATCCAAGCGATGCTGATAAGCATCTGTTGGCTCGACAGACTGGCTTATCGAGAAACCAGGTACTAGTTCAAATTACATGCATACAAATTCTTCATCATCATCATCATCATCATCATCTCTCTCTCTCTGTCTCTCTCTCTCTGATCTAGGCTTAGTTAGGCTTATATAGATTATGCACAGCACAAATAGACGGACAAAGATGTAGAGACACAGCAGAAAAGCAATTAAGTTGGACACAGTGATCGAGAGGCCTGGACATATATACAGCAGTGAACTAAAGACAAGGAAAGTAGGTCATCATCATATATCATCTTATTCATATTTCTGGGTGGGCTACATTTAACTCATCTAAGGGTTAATTAGGTCATTTGCCGCTGCATGTCCTTGCCTTTTTCCTGTCATTTTTATGTGTTGTCATGGATGTCTGGTAAGCTAAGTTTCGCTCATTATAGTGCATGCATTTGACCAATGTTGGCTTGGACAAAAATTACTAGTAGTTTGTCCAATTACCTTTTGGTCTTTTGGTTTAATTAAGTGGGTTATCTAGTTTCTACTGTCTAAAGTTTAGAGATATTGACTTATACTCTTTAGGAAATATCAGATTAAGGGCTTGTTCTTTTCGTGGGTAAATTGGGGTGGGTAAAGGGGTGAAGTGGGTTGAAGTAGGTTGAAGTGGATAGAAGTAGGTTGAAGTGGGTTGAATTTTTTTATGTGATAAATTGAACTTGGTTAAAATAGTAGAAGTGGGTTGAATTAGGTTGAAGTGGACTGAAGTGGGTTGAAATAAGTCAAAGTAGGTTAAAGTTGGTATTTTAGAATTGACCTACGAAAATAACAGACTCTAAGTTCTTATTATTATATTTTTCAAATTGTATATTTACCCTTTACTTTCATATGAAATAATTTTGAATCCCAGAATTGCTTAGTTAATGCATGACCAGGTGAACACGACTCATTAATTGCCTGCCACTTTAGCAATTTTGGAGTTCAAAATAATTTCAATGAAGGGTGAGGGGTTAATAATATTTTGAAAAGAGATGTCATAAGGGCTATTGAAAATGGAGGCGGGGGTAGGGACGAATTGGAGAGCAATCCCACTAGTTGAAGTTCTTATGTAACTTAGCAATGCATGTTAGCTGATTAGTTCATAAAACAAAAGAAAACAAAGATTACAAATATCATAGTAACCTAAATTAATCTTAGTGCATTCATACAAAAGAAAAAGAAAAAAGAAAGTTTTAATTCAATAGGCTTAAGTCACAAAATGACACAGCAAGGGAGAGATAATTACCTCTTATTAAAGTTAGTCAATGACGACTAAAGAATAGATACAAAAGTATAACCTTCATCAAGGTTTCCATTTTTTTGGATTCTAATTTGAGGACTTGGTTCATAAGGTAATATTTTGGAGTTTTGGGCATTTTTATATCCATCTCTCATCATACATAGGAGTGTAGTATGGTGATGTTTCTTTTAATACTTACAAACAGTTACGTGATTTGAGATTATGAGGAATGAAGACATATGCACTAGTCATAATACATGTTTTTGCAAATTTTCACCTTACATATCAACTTTTTTTTTTTTTGTTTGGGGTATTATGATAATTGTGAAAACCCTAATGCTTTATAAACCGTCGGCTTAAAAAGCTCATATATCACTTTGACACGCCTATCAATTCCAAGTAGTATATTTTAGTTGTTTGGTTAAGGCCAGTTGTTTTAGTTTTTTTAAAGAGCGAAGAAGAATACTAGTTTTACATGCTCCTTTTTTCCTTGGGTAGGGGGGGGGGAGAACAATTGGGTAAAAATTTCTATTTACCCAAATGTAAACATTTTGTTATCCTTAATCATGATTGGTCTATTACTAAATACAAAGGACAGAAAAGAGAAGGGGGGGGTATCCTCTAGCCTAGTAGGTAGCTAGGGGCTAATATAGAGGGTTGCCCAACAAGGTAAGTTGTAGGCCGGCCTAACATTTGAACATTATATTAGGACACCACCAGGCACCGGGCCATGACATGAAATGAGATTTGAAAGGATACTGACTGCTTGCTTGCTTTAATTTGTGCAGTCTTATATCAGAATATGTGTGTGTATGTGAGAGAGAGAGAGAGAGAGCAAGATATCACATACGGACACCCCCCATAACCATAACCAGCCAAAGCGTCCATCATTCCATGCCTCTTGCTTCGTGATATTTCTTTCTCTTCAGGTCATCTACATTTTGTCCCTCTCTTAGTTTTGGCGGCATCTGTCCTATTCAACCTGTGGAGTGTAGTTCTCACTGAGGCCCTAGCCTATCTGTTGCAAATTGTTCACCTTTCACTTTTCCTGTCATTTACTATTATGTAATCCGATCCAAACTAATTTAAAGACGTGGCCAATACTCAAATCATCGCTACTGGTTATTGCAATATCAATAATTATCTAACTTCTTTGTATTAGAAACTGCGAATGAAACACGTCTATATGCTATTAATGTAAGTCAATCATTTCAACAGAATAAAGACACTAATTTTTAGAGTTAAGAAAGTCTGTCTCGAAGGGTTGAAATTGTGGATATGTTGATCATGAGCCCTATTAATAAATGCAATTACAGGTATCAAACTGGTTCATAAATGCAAGGGTGAGATTGTGGAAACCCATGATAGAAGAAATGTATCAACAGGAAGCCAAGGAAGCTGAGCTGGAGGAAGAAGAGGAGAGGGATTACGAGGAAGACAGATCAGACAGAAACCAAACAAGCACCAGCACCAGCAACACCACCAGCAACAACAACAACAACCTCATTATAACAACAGCAACAACAACGCAACAACAAGAAACACAAAACCCAATGCCCTCATCTTCATCTTCTGCTACTCATAATAATTACAATGCTGCCACTGCCACTGCCACTGCCACTGCCTCTCCCTCAGTCCACAAAAGATCCGCTGAAACAATGACACGTCCGGGCCCACCTCATCATGACACTGATCCATCCTCACTCCTTCCAATCCACCGCCGCTATCACCACCACCAACCACCGCCTTCCGCCCTAACGCCGCCACATCAGGCCTTCTTCCAAGCCACCGCGGACAGCCAATTCGCCGACAGCGTGGGCCCCCCCACCATGATCAGGTTCGGGCCCACCAACGCCTCCGGTGACGTGTCACTCACATTGGGCCTACGTCACGCCGGAAATAATAATGCGCCTGATAAAACTGCTGCTTTTTCTCTTAGGGACTTTGGGAGCTGTTAAAGTCTCCAACTTTTCATCACTTGGAAAAGCATATGGAGAAAAAAAAAAAATTAAAGTTGAAAAAAAGGGAGTAAATGAGAAAGGAGGATATAATTAAAAATGGGATTAGGGAGGTAGGTAATTAAGGTAGCTAGCTAGTAACTAGCTGCTACATATAGATTGGTCCATGATTATCGTAATATGATATTAATTGTTGTACTAATTGTATAGTGGGAGACCTTTCTTTTGTTAATTTGCCCCTCTTTGTTGGGGTTAGGTTTGGATTAATTAATTTTACTAACCAATAAGAAAATAGCGTGTGAAAAAGGGGAACGAGAGTGAGTGGTATAGCAATTGTATGTGCATGACTTTTGCTTCTCATGATGATCACATTATAGAGGATGACATTCCTGCAATATTAACATTTATATATATGATCACTGTTAACCTAACATATGCATATGCAGTGGTGAAGAATTGTTCTAACGGGATTTTATCTCTATAATATATAGTTAAGGTTGAAAGAAAGACTTTAGTTCGGAGGAGTAATTAGATAAAAATATTTATATGATGATAATTACCTAAAAATTGAGACCACCTTGAATTTTAAGAGAACGGTTCAAAAACATATTTATTCCGACTTAAAAGGAAAAATGCATTAGAGTACCGCTATGTGCCACTCACCTAAATTTATATACAATAATATTTATCTCTTACCGAAAATAAGCCGTTTGTAGATGTTATATATGAGGAAGGTCATACTGGCCAGAGTGATTATACCTTTTAATTAGTAAGTTACAACTTTCCCATTTCACATATGTTCGTATTTGACTTGTAACAATCAAGTATTACTCATCACCTACAAAGAAAGGTCGTAAAGAGATTAAAAAAACATGAAACGTACGACTGCATGATTTCAAAAGCAACGTAACAATCACCTTCCATAGATCCACTTTTGTTTTCATTGCTTGAACTTATTCTACCGGAGGTAATCATAGTTTGCATGGCACAACAACAGAACTGATAACTAGAAGTGAATTGCTTAGCACTTACGCCACCATACATGTTAAACATCACAGTAGCTACATACATTCAATGGTAAAATTCAAATGACACCATTTGTTTACAGTATTTACCCCTGTGTCCTGTCTTGGGGAGGCTGACTAGTTTTCATGAAGAATGAAAGAAATTATGGATCTAGCAAACGGGTCATTTAGTTGAGTTTTAAGTTGAGTCATGTCAATCCAGTTCAACTCAATTTCGTTTCGAGTCACTCCATTTGTGATCAATAAGCTTGTCTTGCAAGGAAATATAAGTTTGACGGTAAAAATGTTCATATGAGATTAGGTTCGGTTATTGGTCAATTTCAGTTTTGCGTCAACTTTAGATTAACTGTTTCAAATATTAATAAGATGTAAATTCAGATCATTCCATTTATGTTTGATAGAAAATCAACTAACCCTACAATTTTGTATTTACTCCCCAAATCTATTTTGTAACGGACATGACACATTGACAGGGAGGGGACCCCCAAACTCCCGCCATAAAAGTTTTAACCGCTGACAAAAATATGGCATGGCCAAATCGGAAATTGGGCCAGAATGGGCCCCCACCTCAGCGTGCTGGAGTTGGAGGGCGTTAAATTAATAAAGGAGGAATCAGGGGAGACAAAAAATCATAATTCAAGGTGTGTGGGGTTCATGTCTATCCTTTAGGCCCACCTTCGACAGTGATGTCTCAGTCTCACGCTGCCTCTCCCATTGGGCCTGGGCCACACTGACCTAAACACATTGTCCACATTACATCCATCCCTCTTTTTTTGGCCCTTTTTTCCTGTTCGAGGACTGGGTTGTCATGTGTGGCTTAAGAGCACCTGCAATACAAAACTCGCGAGTCAAAAATTTAGCTCATGATCAAAAACACCATGTATCCGTAATTCGCTTCATTCGCCCCACTATCCAGCTTACGACCGTGATCCGCCCCCCACACATTTTCTCTTGTTCCTTTTTTGCCAACTTAACCCTTAAAAGTCTAAAACCCAATAATATATTACTAGTGGGGTTGATAAAATATTGTTTTATTTAGTGATCTAAGTTGATAATCCATAAGACGTGAGAAGAGAGAAAAAGTTGACTTGTGAAATGATGTGGAGGGTGTGGGCTCCCACTTGTATTTCAAAATAATGGATCACTATTACAAATGCTCTAAGATCTGACAAGCGGGTTATTCCGTTTAATTTTATATCGGGTTAATTTCGAATCAGGTCATATTAAGGTTAGGTGGGGTTTGATTTTTGGTCAAGTCATTTATGTTTGATTTGACTTCAGGTTACTCGATTTACCATGACAAAGTAGGAGAATATAACTTAACCAACTAACACAAACTATGTTGTTCTTGCCCTTTGTTATGATTCTCTCACCCACCCTGTCCTCTGTTCTCAGAAAGGCTTTGTGTGATTGGGTAGCATTAAACTTCGAAGTTTGAAGCGTGCAGGCCTTATTGTTGTTGCCACTCTTCGTGATACATAGATGTGCTTAACTTACTTTCGGACCAGCCATGCATCCCCAAATAAATGTTAGCGATATGGGACCGAGCTTGTGAGTTCTGTGACACAAGAAACATCGGGTAATACAATCTCTGCACCTTAAACCATGCAGCAATCAACATATTCCCATGACTCAGTTTGCTATCTAAGAGAGTGAGATTTCGCACTGAGACTTCGTCGTATTCGTGCTCTACACCAATAGAAATCCTGTTACTCATGATAATTGGTTGTAGAATGAAGAACAAGCAAATGTTTACTTGAAAAATTGAGACGTACAAGATGTTACAGATATCAATAGCTGAGTGAATCATTCTCAGACTGAAAAGTACTACCCATAAGGTTAGCAAAACCCACATCAAGTTATCTTTCATTGCTCACAAACTTCAATTAGGTTGAAAATACAACCATGGGGCAGTTACACTGGTCGATATACCCCGTATAATTACTCGCTTTATGTAATTGTTCTACTCAACTAGTGTACACCTATTCTGACATTGCATTATCTGACTGACCTTGAGTCCCTTGAGGCTCAACATATGGCCTAATGAAGGTCCTCCGCCACCAGACCTCAAATGCCCTCTGAAGATTTGGGCAATTATCGCCTGCTTTTAGAAACTTCCCCAGCCACGAAAGGAGGATACTCTGCTGATCCTCCAGAGGTAGAGTCAGGATGGTCCTTCCAATCCCTTCCTCCACAACTTTCCGATCAAATGATCTGCACACATGGTTCAGCCAGCTGTAGTCATTGATCAACGGCTCCAACCAGGTTTGTAACAGCATATGACGGGTGTCCTTTGATGGAAGCAACTCCCCTCTGCCTATCCCCACAAATAGCCTAACTGAGATGCAGCTGACATGGTAGCGAATCATAGTAGGCAACTTTTGGTGAATATCTGCCAACTCCTGTTGGTTGACCCACATGATGGCAAATTCATCAGCAATTTGCCTTTCCGCTAAAATCTCTAACAACCAGGTGATATTGTCTGCTTCTAGAGCTATCTGCTTAGCAATGGGCTCCTTGCAGTCCATCGGCCTCCCACTTACCCCTAGCTGTGAGGCCTCCCTGAAATGAACCAATAATGAACCTAAGCAGCTTTTGCACGAAGAATAGATTGTCTCGTAGCATATGTCAGGGGAGTTATTGCGGTCTGAGCTGCAATTCTTCTCCCTAAGGAGCTTCAAAACGATGGACTTCATCTCACGTCGTCCTCTTTCTTCGTTACTTTTGAGGACCAAATCTACTATGTGTGAAAGAGTGTCTTTTGGTGGTTTGGCGATATTAGGAGAGACCCTTTTCAGGATTGGACTTACACCAATACCCTTGCTCTGAAGTCTTAAAACTGAAGATAACACCTTTTGTTCTTCCTCCTCACCAACCCAAGGGGCTGCCTCCAAGTAATCCAAGCATGATTGAATGCATGAGCTGAATCCAATCGCTTCAGCAACCTGCAAGAACATTACGTTCAGCAAAGTTCTACATAACCCGAAAATGAGGAAAAAGACGGTCAAAAGGTTGGGATCCTACAATGGTTATTGCCATTTTTATATTAAGAAAGCAATGGATATGCAAGTGAAAGAATACCCCAAGGCCTGATACATACAGATAACCCCTCCCCCCTCTTCCCCCCCCCCCCCCCCCCACAACCCAAAACAAAAAAAGAGGAGGGCACAGCAGTTTTCAATTTCCTTGCTAGATATCAATTATTGTCATGAATGCATTTAAAAGGCAGAACTCCCATAATACAACAGATAAACCTTTTTCTATCATATATATCTGTTAAAGTGTAAGGTAACGCTAAGAACTAGAGGCGTCTAACTGTCTACCAAAAGGTAGTGATGCAGTTGGATGCCCACTATGTATATATTGATTTATCTACGAACAGTCCTATACTAGAGAACCAGCAAATCACCACCCTCATCAGATCAGTTTTCATAGCAATTGAAAATAGCAATATGAACAACCTAGAGCATAGTGTAGATCAACTGCTCAGGAGTAAAAGATGACATCCTGATAGGATTCATCAAAGTTTTCTGGAGTGCCCAACATAATAATAATGTCTACATTTCTATTTTTTGTTTTTTTTTTTGGCCCCGGGGGGGGGGTTTGAAAGGTAAATCAGCAGTGGATAATCATAGTCAAAGTCAAGCATATGTTTCAAGCAACTAACTGCACAATCTTAAAACATTACAACACATTTATAGCAAGCAAATCAGGCATTCAATAGTTTAGTTCTCAACCTTGAGGATATGGAGTACTCGTTGAACGCTTTGCTTGATCAGCCTCTGCTTCATGTCTTTGCAGTACATCAGCCCAATGGTTTCAACATAAATATCCACATCTTCACAATCATCAATTTTAAGGCATGGCACATCAGAGTCTAATTCAGCCAATTTCTCAGCAAAGAAACTGCTATTTTCCATAATAATGGCCTTGTGAACGTTCAACTTCACTGAGAATCCATGCTTCCCAAACAGCACAACCTTCATGTCACTTGTTCCAACCTTATCAAACTCAATCGACACCTTCCTTGGCAAATTGTCAGCCCTATTTCTCGGGGTCCTCTCGCCTGCCATATTTGACTCAGAAGCACCATTGGTGGTACTCTTACATTCATCAGAAGATACTGGCTTAGATGGGTTCTTGGTGGATTGCTTCTCACTTGACGGGATTTTTTTCTTATGAACAGAAGGAGCCTTTGGAAGAGGTGGTGATGAAGGAGGCGGTTTGGATTTGCTTGGAGGGTTTTGAGCTTTGAGAACCTTCTCGAACCCAACAGGAGAAGGGCAGCACCAGAAACCTTCTGGGTTGACAGCAATTGGGACATTTTTTATTTTGGCTTCCCCACCTGGTTCTACCTTGCTAAATCTAATGTCTGCCATCACTTAACAAACATAGACAACCCCAAATAATTCCTGCTTATAACCCAATGTTTGATTGGAATAACAAGCTCAAATCTTGAAGTATAAACTTCCCTTCTCAAAAACTCAATACCAAGGGAGATCGCTGTCAAGGGTATCATAAATTACATCTGATCATACAGAGCAAAAAATTGCAATCTGGAGTCCAGAAATTGGCAGAAATGGCAACTTGATTACCCAGAAATCAGAGATTCAGCCAAAAAGCTAGGTTTGAAGAAACTCACCAAAGCCAAGGTAAGGACATCTCTTCCAAATTCCTCTGAAACCCCATGACTAGATTCTCCAAAAGAACAAATCTTTGGGCTTGAAAATGATTGGTGCAACGGGCTTGAATGTCAGGCATCAAGAGAGCCAGTGAACAAAGATTTGCAGAGAATTAAGGGATGTTGATGATTTTGATATGCAAGAGATTAGAAATTACAAAGGCAAGAATTGGGAAAACCCAGAAAGTTATAGATAAATAAACAAACAAAAATACACAAGCAAAAGGACAAATTGAAGAATTGAAGGTCTATTATGATGGGGTAGACAAGGGCATGTTCTGAACTGAACTTTACCAGTGTGTCTGATCTGCACAAAGAAGAAGGCTGTTTGATCTGCAAGAAGGTGGGTATGAATGAATGATTTAGGTATGGCTTTGCTTCAATTCTGCATTATATGAGAGAGACAGTGATGAATCAATTCCAATTCAAGCATGCCTTTGAAAATTTGAGTTGTAGGCTTTGTTCAGAGGCAGTAACTGCAGCTAAGATTCCTTAGGACCCATCACACAGTATTTGCAGAATAACAGGAACACTTTGTTTACTGGTATTTCATTTTCATGGTGGTTCTCCAGTTTTTAAAGAATTGTATGACAATTACAAAGACAATGTTCTATGGTTGAGATAAATGCTCTACTTGACTACTGCCGTGATATCCAGTTCAGCTAATTATTCCTTTTTCCCCCCCTTTCTTGGGCAGAATAGAATCAATATAGATGATATATTAATCTCATGTTTATAGACTCAAGTTATTATATGTAGTATTTTTTTTATTTTTTAAAATCACCTCTGATTTTAATAATCCTCTTTCAAAAAAAACAAAACAATAAAGTCTTATTCCTTTAATTACCCCTCATCATCAAATGTACCGAATTTGGGGAATCCAAAGTTCCATTCCATCTACTTTCTCATATGCCCAGGAGCTCTGGATTTCATTGATTGGTGTTCAATAGTCAACAAATGAAATGATTTTCCTAATATTTTCTTTTTCTGATATGGTCTCATAACTTCTTGTTTTGTGATTTGCTTTTTGCTATAGATAATTTCTCCTTTGTCCCAATATTATTATAAATTTTTTTTTTGTCCCAATATTATTATCTCTCTTAAAAATAAAAAAATTACTTTTGTGAAAGAAAAAGTAGGCTCTATGAGAGACAACAATTTTGACGTGAGTTGAATCATTCTGTTGTGTATTTCATCAATTTTTCAGGTGAATTTACTAGGGCATATTAATATTTATTATATTTTTTTATACATCGATAAAATATTAGTAATTACAAATACATATTTAATGCCACTAGAAATGTGAATTTTTTTTTAGTGCACAATGAAGTATAATGTCAACAATCACTGTATATAAGATTTATACTTGATTTTTTTACCGCAACTTGTGAAGATTTTACTAGTTATCGTATTATAATGCAGAAAAGTTTCTCTATTTGGAACAAAGGTTGCAGATTGATCAAATTATCTTCTCAACAAGGGATATCAGCATTCTCTTTGAGTAAACACTACAGGGAAAGAATACGTATATTTCATCTTCTCTTTTGTTCCCAATGAATCATAAAAGACATTATAAAAGTACCATGAAAAAAATTAAACTTACAATAATCTACTTCATAATGATTAATGCATCAATTTTGACGACTAAATTAAGACATCCTCAATATATATATACTCCAAATTCTCCATTACCCTAACTATATGAAGACGTCCTTAACATACACTCCTAAATTCTCCATTGTCCTAGCCATACCTTCTGCATGGAACAACGAAAGTTTTTTGACAACCGGGGAAGGAGGCACATTAGCTGGACCAATCAATGGGCTAATTAATTGCACAATTAATTCCGACTACTAGACTAATGATGGCGGAATCCCTCTTAATTACTGCATTTAATACTCAAAAAAGAACGAATTACTTTATAATAATTGGGGAATAACGATGGATGTGGACCTTGTTCATATAGAATATGAGAATATCTCACTTCCCATCTGACATCATGAAATGAACGCATCTAATTTGCTCATCTTCTTTTCTTTTTTCAGTATTTATTTATTTATTGTTTATTTATCTATTTATCTGTCAGAATTAGATGCCATATGTGCCGTTTACGTCAATTCAAGGTTGTTTTGAAAAAGGATTATTCCCTACTTGGAACTTTAATTTGCCAATCCTTAAATAATGAAGAGGGCACAAGCGCCACTTCTCCCTACGGCATTGGCCGATATTATGGATTTGGTGCCAACTTATAAGATTGTATATATCTGAACCTTTAAACTCCGCAAAAATAGAATATATATCGAATGTTATTGTTGTTGTTATACCTAACTTTTTCAACCAGTCAATATAGGATGGTTCTTTTCAACTCAATTTTCACCATGTTTGTATGGATTAAATGTATTTGAATTCATGTAGACTTATTTAAAGTGAACTAAATTTATCTAAAACATATGAACTTATCTGACTTCAATTGAAGTTATTTGAACTTATTTTAAAACAACAATTAAATGTTACGAAGAAACACATAAAATAAGGTCTTTAGCAATAATTTTCTTACATTTTATTTGATATACTTGATTATTATAAAACGATCATGTTCACAAATCAATTCAATTAAAAACTTAAGCTAATGACTCAAAGTCCAATAATAGGTTTGTACTGTAACATTCTCCCTCTCATGCGAATGTTCTTTGAGATTGAAGTATAAATGTTGCAAAGGTCAATCCATACTTTGCATAATAAATCAATGTGGGAGTTATTGAGGTTCAAACCTAAGACATTTACTTATAAATACTGATAATATGATTAAGAACCAACTCGATCAAAAACTTAAGTTGATCAACGAAAGCTTAGGAAAAGATTTGTAACCTCACAAATCCCACAATCAGTTAGTTGTAGGAGGAGTAGTTTATTAGTTGTGTATGCCATTGACTCCAATGGCTATGCTTACCGACCAGTTTGACAATTCAGTCGGCTCAGAGTCGCACATCCCCATCAAAGATCTAGTGAGTTGGTTCCATAAGAAAGGCTTTCACCGGAGGCCCATTCTTTAGGACTTATTGACGTGATAAGCCCACATCATCCATTCCCCTGGGTTCACCTTTGTTGGTTCCTGGCCCAATGATACAATGCGGGTCCTCCAAGCGGTCTGTACGTGGTTACCTGTGGGCCTTTGTCATGGACAATTAACCCAAACCCTGCATGGGATGTTAAATTGTAGAAGGGCGCTAAAAACAATCTTTCAATGGCCATCTTCCAGAAATGCTCGTAAACATTGGGTTCAGCATTAATCAAGCCCTGGTCAACTGAGCATGTAATAGAGCCTGTTTTTTGAAACTTAGGTTGCGTTTCTTTCAACTTATTCTCTTCTAAGTAAGTCATCAGTTCAGTAAAAATAAGTTCAATTTATGAAAAATAAGTCCAGTTTAGTTCATTAAAAATAAGTTTAGAATTCAACAAAATAAATCTGATTCAGTTCAATTTAACAAAAATAAGTACTTATTAATAATCAGTATCCATCAGCACTAATCAGTACCTAATTATATTTTCCAAGCTACATCACATCATCATGATATTGCATCAGTGTTACGATGTTACATTAAATTAAGCACCATGCAAGTCTCAAGCCCTGTTCTTTTCGTTTGTAAACCCCAAATTACCAATTCATCAATTTCAATCCACTTTAACTCATTTCAACCTATTTCACGAACTTCAATAAAAAAATATCAAATTCGATCAATTTCAATTGGGGCTGTCAAATAGGTCAGGTCAGGTCGGGTTCGTGTTCGGGTTGAACTTAAACGGGTTGAAGACCCCCTGACCTGAACCTGACCTGTTTAATAAACGGGTTGAACAATCCAACCTGAAACCTGACTAATTATTAAACGGGTCAACCTGATTCTGACCCAATTACCCGTTTAACTTAAGCGGGTCAGAATCAGGTACCTATTTACCTATTTACCCATTTAACCCAATTAATTTCTAAGCAACCTGCACAACTTCATGGGTATGTTCGACACCCATTTAACTTAGGGTTTTTTGGTTCCTCAAAAATCAAAATGAAAAAATCCAGTTTCACTTCCCTCCCAAATAAACAAGTTAAACGGGTTGGAATTAAATGGGTTAAACAGGTTACCCTATTAACCCATTTAATTAAACGGGTTAAATAGGTATTTTTTCGTGTCGAAAATTTCAACCTGAACCTAACCCGTTTAAATAAACGGGTTACTCGTGTCGACCCATTTAATTAAACGAGTTGAAAATCTTTACCCAAACTCGCCTAATTTCGTGTTCGGTTCAGGTCGGTAATTGTGTCAGGTCAGCTTTTGACAGCCCTAATTTCAACATACTTTTTAACCAACTTCTACCCATCATATTAAAAATATACTAACTTCAATCCACTTCAATTAATTTCGATCAACTTCAACCCATTTTAAAAAAATACTTATTTTAATTAACTTTATTTATTTTTTAACTATTATTATTTAACGAAAAGAACATATCCTTACAAGTGTTCATTACTAGATTTTCAAAGCCACCCTTGATGTGTGAAAAATGTGATACCTAAATGGGCCCAGGAACACTATTTTTCAGAGGCACGTACATTAAGGTTAACCGCATTCAATAATCAATCAAGGTGGGGAACAAGCACATTAAAGACAAAACGACAAAGATGGAGTGAATAATATTGAGAGATAGGAAAAAGTCTACGAGTAAAACACTAACAACTAACAGTAACAGCCTAACAGGTAAATAACGGCAGGCAGGCCGCAAGAGAAGTAAAAATGAGCAGTCGTTGCTAGCGGTAATTTGTTGGCAGTCGTAGCAGTGTTTAGTATCTAGTATTTACTGATCCCTTCTCAATTAATTCCTTTTTTCTTGGCTCCTTTTTGGGCACTTTCTCCTCGCACGGCAAGCAAGGATTGACGTGCTCGTCTGCCTTGTACGTGTCTGTTTAAATCCAACACTTATTACTTAGGTGACATAGATTCAAGTATTTGAATCTAGTGATGATGTGGTATGGTTAATATGGAGTAAGAAAACTATATTTTTCTAAAGAAAGGAGGGTCGTGAAAATAGAGCTAGATAGGTGAAGTTACTGATCCGTATCAACTGTTGTATAATCTATACTCTAGACCATCATTTTCTAATTTGAGCTACTGATCCATTATCTACGTATGCTTTTTCCTTAGTTATCTTGCCTTTTTTGTTTTTTAGTTTTTTGCTTTTTTTAATTGTTTTTGTTCATTGCTTCATTACATGAGAGTGATATGAAGACTGCACTAAGTACATCATAAGAGGAAAAAAAATAAATAAAACTTACAAAACCAAAATATATGACTTAAATAAATTAGCTTCTTCTCAAACGAAGACGCTGAAGGAAAATGAAATTGATCTAAAACTTGATTCTATAATTCAAAAAACATATATCAGACCAGTTTCATGGATGAAGTAATATAAATTAACTAGTCAACATATAAGATGTGGGTCCAAAGTTAAAATGTGGTGAATGATTTAGCTAAAACATGAAATAGATTTTTACCTCTACGTGCAGTCATGTGCATTGGAGTAAAACTACCTGTATTGGGATCTCTTCAGACTTCGTAAAAGTGGAACCCACATTGAAAGTTATTATTGTTGTATGAAATAGATTTTTACAAGATATATAGATAATATAATAATTTAAAAAGTTCATTTTCAGGGTTTAGTTGCTATGTAATGGAGTATAAAAGTGTGAGCGTAGCACTATATCGAATCTAGTGAAAATTAGTTCTAAATCAAAGCTCTTCAAAGAAAACTACCTTGATTTGTAAAACCTGACATCGACATACTATTGGCTAATAGTTAAGTAGTTTTTAGCTCTTAATTATAATATTTCTTTCCAAAAAGTTCTTTATACTAATGTATTTACAGATGAAGGAAAAAACCCACAACAAATCAAGATCCATGGACACACCCAAAAAAAAAAAAAAAAAACTCCCAATATCACTATTCAAAATACAAACAACAAAAACAGTAAAAACCTCCAATTTTTAAAAAAAAATCAATTACGCACATAAAATCATACAACCATCGTTTTCACAGATTGTGCATATTACACTTTACAGGTCAAGCAAGTCCAATAATCTAGTCTCCATTATCAATCAATATTCAATAATTGCGACCATATATAGACGACACTGTATATATGCAATTCAAAAATTCGGACCGCTTTGTATTTAATGGCTCCTCAACTATTATGTCAAACCCAGAAGACTACAAATAGCTTCGAAATCGACCCCTTCTCTCTCGAGGTTTGTATTTGATAGTTATAGATGTCTTTTTGTTGCCGAAATCAAAACATGACAAAGCAATCATCTCCGACTCCATGTATAAGTCCATGATAGACGCCAAAAACTGTGCATTCTTCTAAGAGCGCAGAAATTGCACTCTGATTCTAATGCAAACATTTGAATTGTGTGAGATGCCATTGTTAATTTGGTTGAGATTCCTACATTCTTGTCTCTTATTATGTTGAAATCTAATTTGTTAAAAAAAAAAAAAGGTTACAACCCGTATAATGTATGTGTATTAATGAAGAAACATTTCTTTAACTACTTATCTGTTTAGGGGCCTAACCCCTCGTTTGTGCCCTCAAAAAAAGCACTTATTTGTCTATACTCATTCTACATTTTTAGGGTTGGAGAGGGTTGTGTTTAGACTGAAATGATACTGAATTGGTCACAATGTGTATAGCTAGAACTATCAACAATAAGACTCAATTTCTTTAATTTGAGCTATATATATTTGTGTTTGGCATACATTTGGTTAGAGTGTCCTAAGAGTGTTCGATCAAGATTGGTTGTGTTGCACACAAATATGAGAGACATGAGGTTGTGAAGATTGTCGATCCTTCTTAGCTTGGTTATTAATTATATTTTATATCCAAAAGTCTATTTTTCTCTATAGATTAGCCATAACGAATCTCTAAATATCTTTGTTGAGGAATCAATCGTGTATATGTATGGTGGTCATGACTCATGAAATCTTCATTATAGATACGTTTTGTTCAATGAAAAGGTGCTTCTATTTTAGAGTAATACCTTTCAAAGGGAATACTAAATGTATTCCTTTTTGTAAGGAGAGGGATCTTTGAAACCATGTTGTAGTACAATGAAAATCTTAACCCGCAGTGCTCGCCAAGGCCTATATTATACTCCTAAGAGTACATACTCTCACAAGCCATGTCAGCGCCGCATATTAAAGATTGTCTATATGGCAAATATACACTGAAAAATATATATACGTGGCAAGGAAAAGTACACACTCCTCAGTATATGATATTAATGTACATTACCCCTTGATACAATGTGAACTAAAAACTTATTGCATAATGGAGAGTCTTGCCTTATTTGATTACCATTCCTTATAATTAAGTCGAACATATTAAACCCCTATTATTACGGGACAAGCAAAATTAATATTTGATTAATAAGTTTTTTTTTCTTTGTGGGGGACCCTTAGTAGCTCCAAATACATATGTATGATCACATCAATTTTTGGAGTTCTCCGAAAAGTTGTTTAGATACGATTAAAGCTACTGTATGCTCATGTCCAAAATATACATGATTGTAAATTGCCACCATAAGGTTCAAATCTCATTAGAGATATGGGGGGAATTATGTTTCCTTTACCTCCTCTTCTTTTCATACCGTCCAACTGTTCCAATGAGAGGTAAGGTCCTTCCTTCATATTTAGTGGACGAGCTTAACAATAAGGAGTGAGACGAAGTACAGTAAATTTGACATTTTCTTCCCATCAAGAGAAGAAGAAAAAAAAGGGCATTTTCTAGTGCCTTAGTCCGCCAATTTGTGAGTTACCCTTTTATGAATTTTAATTTTTCCATTATCTTAAATAATTTATCTTTCAACTGTTTCATCTTACTTTAATTTGATGTCATCTTATTTTAGATAATCTTTTTTAAGTATGACCATCTCGCTTCAATTAAAATCAAATCATCTTCCAATCTGGCCCGAATAATGTAACCTAAATTAATACTTAGTTAATTGATAATTAATTTGACAACCGTGGTGTTTGAGAGAGACCCACTTTATCAGTCATTCGTGGCTTAAGAAATCAAAAGAAGAGCCTTAAAACTTTTTTCACAAAGAATTGGAAGATGACAAAAAGGAGGAGGCCAACCAAAATGCAAACAAATCATGTTTTTGTTTCGTAAAATCAATGTTACAAAAGTAGAAACCATTTATTAGTTTATTTATGAATGATTCTTTGACAAATGTAAGTCTACTTGATACTCAAGGACAATTAGCTAGCTAAAGCATCTCTATCCTTCCCTTAAAAACATTTTCTCTTTCTTTCCTTTTTTTAAAAAAAAAAAATCAAATCAAAAGGGAAAAAGGGAATTGAAAAGAATTGAATTATGACAATTAAGACAAAAGAAACCCCACAAAACCTAATTTCTTTTTAAGCATCCAATGTCCCTTTTTTTCTAACTCTCCTCCTCCAAATTTTTTGCCTTTCAGCCCTTTTGAGGTTTAGCATGAGCTCCCTTTGCTTTTGTTTTTGCACATTAAAACTTTAGCATTTATCTCTCTTTTCTTCTCTTTTTATGTTAATTTTGGAGGCATTTTCTTGGATACCTCGTTCTTCTAGAAAAGAATAAAAAGAAAGAAAGAAATTGAGGTTCCGAAAGAAGATACCAGCACTAGACTTGTATTATACAATACGAGTATCTAAAGTTCTATCTATGTTATGAACTGTGATTTTAAAGCCAGTGGAGTCTATATACTCGAGCTAGTTTTAGATAGAGTATGAATAAATCTCCATCTATATTGATACAAATCAGAATCCAAATTAAATATGTAAAAAAAGATTATATGTAAGAAAATTAGACCTTTATTTATAAAAAAAATGTTTTAACCAGTCATAAGGACTCCATTTTCAAAATCTAACTAATTAAAATGATTGATGTGGCATATTCACTTAGAATTATCACTTTTCAAATCAAATTGACTAGATATATATATATCTATATAATCTTAATTGATGGAAAATTTATCACATCACATTTATGAAGCAAATAACAAGAGAGGTCCGACATAGTATGCCTTTGATATATATTATCATTTTTGTTATTATTCTTCCACTATGTATGCTTAATTGGTGATTCAGTTTGACTCTTTGACAATTAAGGGAGCTAATGTCAACGACAGAATGGTGTCCTAACTTAACTAACACCATTCTTGCTTGCTTCCTTGATTGCTTTCCACAAAAGAATACTGGAAAAATGTGACACTGATTGAGATCCATTGAGTTGGGTGTATGGCAATTTGGATTTGGACTTCCCCATCACATCACCTTGAAAACACTCCTATTTTAGATTCGATCATCTTCACCCATTCATCTTTAGTGGCTAACTCAATACAGCTAATCCATAATTACCTAATGGCCCTCTTAACTTCTTTAATTTCACCAATGATTATCTTCCCTTATTAGACTCTTATCATATTATTAGGTAGTTATTCAAGCAAGTAGGTTGGATATGGATCTATATGGCAAGTACATAATTCCACACAATACGGGGCAATTATCTTATAGTTGTCAATAAGTTAGTTTCGATCTTGTATATGAATAGAGAAGCTAATCAAATGATAAATTAATGGAATTTCGGATAATAATATACTATACTTTGGGGGTAATGGATAATGATGCTCCGAACTTTTAACTTGTATGTTCATGCATCATACTTTTGGCCTATTTATTGTCTATATACAAAAGCAGAATTTGAGTGTGTTTTTTATCAATGTAGTGCACCAGTTTTACACTAGTATATAATTCCATATGTTTAAAATGCAAGAATTTTTATGTGTATACAATTGTATACGTTGATTATAAATTTACATCACCAACTAAAAACACCTTCAAAATCAATCTTAGTATATAAATAGTAAATAGGTACACAGTATTGTGTATAGACGTCCAAGTTCAAAGTTGAAAATATTATTGTCCAATAACCCTAAAGTATAGTATATTATCGTCCAATGTATATTCCTAAAGTACTTGGTACAATATGTCTATCAATCTTAACGTTAATTGTGTTCCCATTTGTCATCTTTGCGTTGATCATATACCATATGATGATTTGTAACACCCCGAGAGTAACTTAAAAGGATTTGAAGTGACTACTTATATCACAAAAGGTGCACCTTCCTTTTTGAGAGCCCACTCATAGGAACTCCATAGTTAAGCACGCTTAATGTGGAGAAATCTTATAATTGGTGATCTTTTGGGAAGTTTCTCAAACAGCGTATGAGTGAGGACGAAATACTACGAAAAGACTTGTGTTGATTTATAGCGCCAGTCGACAATCCTTGAAGTCAGTCCTAGTAACTGTCCGTCTGTGTGCTACACAAGAGGGGGTCAGGGTGTTACATGATTACTTAAATTATCCTCTCGTAAAAAGAGTACTATTGTAACTCATCTTATTACTATATATTAAAATAAAAACTTTTATTGGATTTTGGACCTTTTGGTGGAGGAGGAGAGGGGAGCAATGGTAGGAAAATAAATGTTAAGTTAAATAAAAGGACCTAAGTTTTGAATTTAAAGATTGTTGTCAAGTTGAACATAGGTTTTGTTGTAAGTAAAGGCATGCCCATACTAATTCCTTTATGTTTTCAATTATCAATCCTTAAATTCATGGAAATAGTTGTACTCCTATGCTATCTTAATTTACATCTTCAATAAATGATAATGACAATAATAAATAAAATAAAATAAACAAATAAATACGTACACAAATAGTTGAATTTGCCGAAGAACCATACTCTTGTCAAATTTTGGTAACGTAATCCATACTCCTACTATATTTCTGAAAATCGCCAACTAGCCAACCCCCTCTCCCTCCCAAAAAAAGAAAAAGAAAAATCAATGGAATAAAATTCTACCATAAGTACTTTTGCTAGGATGTCTTTATGAGGTACGAGAACATAAGCATTAATACCATAGGAGGGTGGGCAAAGTTATGGCAAATGCTATCATCCAAATCCATTGAGACAGAAATGTAAAAAATATAAATGAAGATCATGCGAGGACGAAAGGACAAATAGCCAAATAGGTAGAGAGACGGTCACCAACTCCCACTTGCTTCCCAACAAGAGAAGAGAATGTGGGAATTGCGTTTGTTTTTCCCATGTTTTTAATTTAACCAACTAATCAATAACAACTTGTTAATCACCATGTTAAGTATTTGATATTTGATGTTATATCGATACGAATTGAACAGTTGTTACCTCGCAAGTAGTATTATCTTATCAGTACAGATGCTTTTGTTTACAAGACTCGAATGTAAAAATTTATTGGAGTAGAATGAATAACTGACTTTAATTACGTGCGCAAGGTATGGTGATATGAAAACCTAAATTTATGTCTGCACAGTTTTCGTTGCCAACTGTTTATTTACCCCTCCCTATTTGTCCTTTGTCTTAGATCACTCTCTGCTTTGCATTTAACTAAGAACTGGGCGCTTTTGGAGCCTTTGACATTTTGGGATTCTGGGTTAGACACAGCACATTGTTATTGTTATTTAATATAATAAGTTCTGCTGTGGTGGTGTAGACTTGTGTACTAGTAGTATTTTAGGCTTTGTTCAAGCAAAGCTCAAATAAAATACTCTCCACCTTTTGATGCAAAAAGGCCCTTCATTTACAAAAGATACAGGATTTGGTAAACTCTTTCGTCCCTTGCATTGCGAAGGGCCCCTGTTAGACTCTCTGGTCAAAAGGGTTATCTTTATTTGGTATTAGTTTGCCAGCAAGCTCATTATTACTTCTGCCCAATCCTGCTTGCAATTTGCATTCAGAGGCTTGAACTTCTCTGTCTTCACTCTTCCTAACTGTGTAATCAGATGATTTCCTCTTCGTTAAACATTGCTCTAATGTGAAGAAGACATGCTGCGGTTTCTGAAAGCTTGATTTTTGGTGGCTTTTTGGGGTACCCATTTGCTAATTTGAGGTGCTTGGCTTTTTTTACCATCTGGGTTGTCCTTAATTTCTTTCTACATTTGGGTCAGTCCAGTCAAGTGTTCAGTTTTGGCTCTTCTGGGTGCCAATTTCTTCTTGCAATCAGTAGGTTTGGATTATTCTTTGGTCTTCAGAGATGGGGTTGGAAGAAAATGGAGATGGCAAAGTGCTGGGACTAAGATTGATCCCAAGACACAAGCGTTCAAAGAGGTAATTAATCCCTAATTTGCTTTTGAGTTTGCATTTCTGTTCTTTTATAAGAATCTAATCTTTCATTAAATTTTATGGGTTTATGCTGAATCGGTGGAGACAATTTGCTTGAATTGATTGTTGGTATTGAAAAAGGAGCCTCATTTAATCTTCTTGATGTCACTTATCTCTCATGCCCACATTAATTTCTCATACCTAATAATTTTTTTCTGCAACCCCCTCATTAAATATCTCCTAAATAGTTCCTGCTTTCATTGTATAAAAGGATGGGCAAAGCAAAACCTCGAATAGGATTCAACTAAGAACCAATTTCAGAGGATATGGGGTGCTGGAGAGAGAGATGAAGCTGCATAACCTAGATCTCCAGACAAGAAATTTCAATCTTGAATGTTGATATTATTCATTCCAAATGTGGTTTATTAAAACACAATCTGGGTTAATTAAGAATAATAGAACCAGTAAAGGGACCCTTGTAAACCATTTAAGCAATAATGTCTTTTGCTTTCTTTCATTTTTAAGGAGTGCAAGTCTTGTGCTTTATTACTTATCCTATTTTCACTTTAAAAAGGAGTTCAATAGGCCAGGGGCAGAATATCTTGTATATTGTGTTTGTGCGTGAGGTGGATTGTGGTTGATACTTAGAAAGAAAAATGCATCTGGCATTAAAGTTGCTCTCATATGTTAACTGCTTTTAACTAATTTTCCTACTTTCTTATTGTCAGCTTTCCGGAAAAAAGAGCTGAGGGAGCCTTGGATGATTCCATTGAAGAGTCCTCTCGTCTAAAGTTGGTAAGCGGTGGCTCCTTCTTTTGGGTTACCTTTCTTTTCTATTTTGATATTTTGATTCTTCTTGTATTATCTTTAAGCTAAAAGGAGCTTAGCGCTTAACATTTGGTTGATTATTTTACTGTTGTGCTTTTCTCAGTGGTTCCAACTTTAATGGATCCTGCATTAGAATCCCTTGTACATGGATTCTGATGATGTGCACTTTATCCACTTCTCTCTCCTTTTATTTGTCAAATTTCGTTTCTAAAATGTTTCAGCATTTCCTTTCGTGCGACCATAGATGTTTGTTCTTTGTAGTCGACATGTGAAACACTTTACAAAGTTAGTTCTAGACGGATAGAAGTCTCTTTGCTTGCATGAGTGCTTGTAGGGATAAGACTACCTATATCCGGATCTCCCTGGACCCTGGGAAAGTGGGACTCACATTGGGAGTTGTTATCGTTGTTGTAGATGGGTAGAAGTTTTGACTTCTGATGCTTCAATATGTTGGACTGCCAGGATGTAGGACGATTGAAGGGCTCTTTCAGGTCTAACAAACAGCCGTCTCCTAGAGCTGAAACTCAGAATTCACTGAAGCAAGAAGTATGCAATTTACTCCATTTGCTAATGTTTCTGCAATGGTCATGATATGTGTCTCTCTTTTCTGCATCATCTGATGCCTGAGTCTGATTTTCCATTGTTACATTCTACTTAGATTTTGCAACTTGAGAAAAGATTGCAAGAGCAATTTTCTGTACGTCGTGCTTTAGAAAAAGCATTGGGTTCTGGATCATCTTCATTCAGAGCTGCAAATGAACCTCCTTCTGTTCCTAAGGTAGGTGATCAGTAGCTTTAATTGCATCACTTTTTTTTTTCCGCAATTGGATGATCTGCATATTCTGTGTTTATGTTAATTGCTATCAGTATCCCAAATTATAATGTGCATGTTTTTGAGTCATTATTCCTCGAAATGCTACAAGTTACTCAAATGAATTTACTTGTTTCAGCCTGCAACAGAATTGATAAAGGAAATTGCGGTGCTAGAAATGGAAGTTGTGTACTTGGAG
The DNA here is from genome assembly GCA_029747015.1 of Carnegiea gigantea. Taxonomy (NCBI): domain Eukaryota; kingdom Viridiplantae; phylum Streptophyta; class Magnoliopsida; order Caryophyllales; family Cactaceae; genus Carnegiea; species Carnegiea gigantea. The sequence goes on from JAKOGI010000007.1 coordinate 1,253,778, forward strand.
CAGTACCTTCTTACTTTGTATAGAAAAGCCTTTGATCAGCAGATATCCTCTGTGTCTCCAAAAAATAAGGATCAGAAGATATCCTCTGTATCTCCAACTGCTAAGAACCAAAGGCCAAACTCTCCTTCGATAGCCCCAAGACGACTGTTTGTCGATGAAGATGGAGCTGAAACAAGAAAGAAGATTGAAACTTCAGCAGTTCAGTTGGCCGCGAAGACACTCTCTAGCACATGGAAAGAATCTGGTGAATGTGCCGCAGGTGGGAAGATGCTCGATTCCAATGTCCACCGCTGTCATTCCACTCTGTCTCATCGTGCTACTCTGGCAACAAAGCCTTCTCCAGATTCTCTATCCAAAGCTTTGCGTTCATGTCATTCACAACCACTGTCCATGACTGAGGTAATTTGTGGTGCATTTTATATGGCATCCAAGTCTGGTCTTTGCTATTGGGAGCTTTCACTTGTTTCACTAGAATGTCTCCTCTGATTCTTTGGACTGTTAGCTATTTAAAAAGTTCAAGAACTTTGATGAGTGATCGACTACGATCTCTCGCAAGCAACATTCGTAACACGGCACAATATGCATGTATTGATTATTATTATGATGTTTGTTTGTGCAGTTTGCGGCTTCAAGTGTGATAAGTCTTGCTGAGCATCTTGGTACACGTATCTCAGACCATGTTCCAGAGACACCTAACAGGATCTCAGAAGAGATGGTGAAGTGCATGGCAGCCATATTTTACAAGTTGGGGGAACCACCTTCAGCCAATAATGGCCTCTCATCACCCAATTCGTCGTCATCCTCAGTGGGTGAATTTTCCCCTCAGTATCAATGCGATGCGTGGAGTCCAGGTTTTGCCAAAGATTCAGCTTTTGATGCATGTTTAGACAATCCATTCAATGTGGAAGGACTTAAAGAATTCAGTGGCCCTTATTGCACAATGGTTGAAGTCCCTTGTTTATACAGAGAGTCTCAGAAACTGGGTGAGGTGGAGCATATGCTGCAGAATTTTAGGTAAGGTCTCCATGATATGCTTATCCGTACAGAGATAGAACCATTTTATAAATAGAAAGGAAAGAATGTCACAGCATGAGCTCCACAAAGCTAACTATGTTCTGCCTTTCCATCTGAAGGTCACTCATCAGCCAATTACAAGAAGTAGATCTGAAGAAGATGAACCATGAGGATAAACTTGCATTTTGGATAAATGTCCACAACACTTTGGTGATGCATGTAATAATCACTATCTGTTAAAATCATGGCTTGACCTCTTACTTTTATATCATCCCATGCTGTTTATGTGGCTGAATCCTTATCTACGCTGGGTTTCTTGATAGGCATATCTAGCGTATGGCATTCCGCAAAATAATGTAAAGAGGGTCTTCTTACTCCTGAAGGTAAGAGACAGTGAGTACTAGCTTACTTTGGGGGAAACTCTACAACATTGTGACTACTTAAATTCCTTTTGTGCAATGCAGGCTGCATACAATGTTGGGGGTCACACTATAAGCGCAGATACTATCCAGAGTACCATCTTGGGATGCAGAATGTCACGTCCAGGGCAGGTCTGTTATGTCTTTACTTATATGATCACAGCAGTTAGCATTTGCTATGATTGTTTCTAGTTCTAGTAATGACTTTCTAAGTGGGCATAATAAACTATTTTCTTCATGCGATTTCAGTGGCTTCGCATGTTACTTTCTCCAAGAACAAAACTCAAGTCAGGAGATAACCGTCAGGCTTATGCAATTGAGCACCCGGAACCCCTTCTACACTTTGCGCTTTGTTCAGGAAGCCACTCTGATCCTGCGGTATACACATATTCTTGAATTCTGTTTTGACGTTGTCAGGCAAATCACTTTAACATTGGATACATGTCTGATGATTAACTATCCGTTGATTAAATCAGCTATTAAATAGGATTGGATCAGTTTGATCCTTGTAAGGACTAGATCTTGTATGCATGATACAACAATTGTGTTCTCCATGGCATTCTATTTTGCCAGGAGTACAAAAAACACTCTCTGAAAAACTTTGCAATTGCTTTTGCACAGCTTCGTGCATATACTCCAAAGAGAGTGCTTCAAGAGCTGGAAGCTGCAAAGGAAGAGTATATACGTGCAACCTTTGGTGTGCGCAAGGACCAGAAAGTTGTCCTGCCAAAGATTGTGGATTCATATGCCAAGGATTTAGGTTTGTCTCCTGTTGGTATCTTCGAGATGATCCAGCAGTCTCTACCTGATTCACTGAGGAAGACTCTTAAAAAGTGTCAAACGGGGAAGTCGCGCAAGAGCATTGAATGGATGCCGCATAATTTCGCTTTCCGTTACCTAATATCCAAGGAACTGGTGAAGTAATCTCAATATGAGGATATATTTCATGTTGTCTGCAGTAAATTTTGTTATTAGGTGATTTTTCTCCTTTTGTTCTTGGAGTAACAGTCGAGTGTTTTTTGTACAAAAATATATCAGAAGAGAAAAGGAGGACATGATATAAAAGAGCCCCCATTTTGTAAATGCAGCATCTTGTCATCTATTTTTGCTTGGGAATGCAAGTGTATGCCATCTTGTATTATATTTAAGTCTATGGAATAATATATATATATATATATATTTATTTGCTTGACTTTATAGGGGTGCTTATGATCGATCCATCTCTATGCATGACCCATCCATCGGTTGCCTGTTCTTACCTTGAGAGTCTTACTCGAGATAGACCCCTTATTTTTCGCATTATTCCAAGAAGACATGGTGATTAAATAGAGTATTTGATTATGCACCAGAATTTACTGATTTAGTCACTGATCACTCAGCCATGATGTCAGTGTCGAAAATACCAGGTAGCAGCAAGAAAGATTGAAATTCCTTAAATAAAATTCATACCATGGAGTACATATTCAACTCCGGGGTACCAAAGTTCCTACAACGAGCTACTAATACAGTTTCACAAGCTTCAAATCAGAACGACCAACTACACAACTAACAGAACATAACCAAGTTCAGACAGCGAACATTACAGCTTGGACATTCCTGAAGCTTCACATTTCCATGGCAGTATTAGTTGCTGCCTCATCAGTATATAGCAAAGCAAAAATGTTGTGGATTTGGTGGAAGTGAGTGCACCTGCCGGACGCCAATGGCTCACCCAGTGACGGAAACTTCTGGTGGGTCGTGGTGGCTCAGCCTCATGCTCGTGAAGCTGCACCAGCTTGTAAATGGCTGCCCCTCCTAGAGCCCCTAGGGTTGGTGCAACCAGGTATATCCACAAGGCCTTATAGTTTCCTGCTGCAACTGCTGGCCCGAGTGTCCTCCGTGGATTCATCGATGCCCCACTCGATGGCCTGCTCAATCCAAAGGTAAAGAGCTATCTCAATCAACTTAATTCAATTAGCATTTTGCAGTTCTAATATCTGGGATCAAAAGGAACCAGGCTCTCTGTTAAATTTAAGACTGCATACATTTGACCTCTACATCTGCAGCCCTGCACCAAGAGGACCCCGGGGGTAATGGTTTGATTTGGTAGGTGCACTTGGCATTCAGCATTTTTAAAAAACAAAATCATATTTTTTTTTATTGTTTCAACTTGTAACAGCTCACCGAATCAAATTACCAGCGTGAAAAACAGATGCTCTAACATTATACCATAAAGTGATTCAATAATTGTCAATTGAGCAATAAAATCAACAATTTTAGAAGAAATTTCTTAAAACTCACCCTGCAATGAGTATGTTAAGCGTAACTGTGGCTCCAACTGCAATACCTGCTAATTCCCCAGCCTGTCACAACCAAACCCACAACTTATCACAACTTACACAAAATTACTACTTCGCTATGGTGTATAACTTCTTCCTTTTACATTAGCGAAACGTCTATACGCACAGAAGACTTTCTACTAGGATACTTACAGCGCGTGCATCAGTAGCAACAGCGGTGACGACAAACATGAGATTGAATGTAATAAGAAATTCAAGCGCAAAAGCCTGTGCAATGCTTAGAGAAGGCACAGTTAGCCCACTGGACATGTAGGGGTGAAAGACACCCTTGAGGGTGAGAGAGGCAACGATGGAGGCTACAACTTGGGCTGCAATGTAGGCTGGAACTTGAACCCATGGAAAGTGCCAAAGGGCAGCAAAGGCAATGGTCAAGGATGGATTTAAGTGTGCTCCGGATATGTGACCTGCCGATAGGATTATGGTCATCGCAGCTAGTCCAGCAGAGGCTGCATTTCCGATCAATGTCTCCGATCAATGTCTCTGCCCCGTTGTACTTACGGTCCACTATTGGAGAAGCTGTTGCTGCAAATATTAGGATATATGTTCCCACAAACGCTGCCGCAAGCTGTGCATATCAATATTTCATTTACCACAATATGCTGAATTTGCACATTGCATGGTGTTGAAAACAAACCTAAGGAAGCCTGAAACTCAACTTATGCATGCCCTAAAGTTCAAACCCTGATCTTTTGTTGACCAAGAGAACTTGTGCCATCAAGTTAAACTTTTGGTTGAGTTGGATCTCGAACAAGTAGCTTACGGTTGAGAGTAACATCGGGAGCTTTGAAGTGGGTGATGAGGCAGGAGTGGCCGGGACCCATCCCCATGCGTAGTGCTTACAGGAAGCACTGCCACGTTGGCATCGAATCTCTCTCGTAGGACATCGAGTCTACCCTTCGCGACGAGAAAAGTGGCGCCGGCGTCCCCTCCGGCGTTGGCGGCACGGACAGCGCAACCTCCCCCTCTCCACTTCCTCCTCCTCCGTTCTGCCACTCTGCTGATGACATCCTCCTTTCCTACTTAAACAAAGTTACATAATGATACGGAGACTCTTTAGGGGCACAGTCATGGTGTAATATCAAAAAAAAAAAGCAGCTTATTAGCTAGAAAAGGACTCAGAATAATAATAAGAAGCATGAATTAAAGTAAACCCACTAGAGATTGGAGAGCCTAAAATTTAGAGTGGGAAGGAAAACAGAGGATACAAAGATAATACAACTGATCTCACATCATTAAAGAGTGATATATGTCTTGTTGTAAGACACTCTTAAATGTCTTACTTTATCATAAATTAATATGATATATTTTATGATTTAAAACTACAAATTTTTCAATGATTACACTTAATTATGAATACGGACCTTAAATGATATCTAATCGCATTAACCGTATCCATGAGTACATATAATACACATATTTTTAAAAAGGTGACAAATTATGGATAAAAAGATGATTTTATATAATTTATAAGTTGTAATATGCTTCCATGATTCGATTATACCATTTTTTTTTCAATTTAAAACATAATACTATGATTTTTTTAGTGAAAATAATACACTTACAAAGTGTCTTGTAGCAAGACACTTATCATTTTGCAATTTCAAAATGAATATCTCTTCTTTAAAAAAAAAAAAGAAAAGAAAAGAAAGAGAGGGTGGGCCCTGGAGTTGGGTTGATTAATGGAAAAGAGTGGATGGGTATGTCTTCCTCCATTATTCTCTCTCTTTCTTTCTCCTCCATCTATGTATTCAACCATTATTCTTTTCTTAATTCATTTATCTTTTTTATCTACTACTTTAAGGCAGACAAGTGGAGTATATATAAATTCTACTTAATCTCAAGAATTATTCATAGAAGCCAATCGATTTTATATATCTAAATATCCGATCAATGCGTTTTAGTTTTTATTAGTATAGTCACCATTAATTATCTTCTTCCTAACTTCAAGGGGCACAAATTAAAGGAAAAGAAATTAAAAATTCTAGCTTCTTCGTTATATAAACTTCAAGAGTAACAAAGGATAGCACTTCAAATCCTGCAATAACAGGATCTGTACCGAAAGTTGTTGCATAAAGGATATTGACCCTATTTTGCGACACTGAAATTATTTAGGTAGTCCAGCCAAATGCATGGAGATCATGAGTAATGGCCAAACATATGGATAGCGATGAGTACTACATTACATCTCCCATCTCTCTCCATTAAAAAGGAAGCCACTAATGTTAAAGTAGTAATGATGCTGTTCTGATCTAATGATATCCATTCCCACATTAGAATGGATACTTCACACAAAGTTTCCTTGATTAGGGAGGACCATTGAATACTGTAGCCCTTTTTTCTATAACAAAATGCTTCTCTTGTCATTTCTCCACCACTACTCTTTACTTGCAAGAGTCAAATTGAAAATCTTTACTCGCAAGAGTAAAATTGAGTACTGCTTTAATTCTGTTGATTTGATTATAGCGTGGGACACTTTAAATCTGATATATTCTTATCACTGATTGTAGAGATAAAGTCAGAATTAGCCTCTCTACTTATAGCTTACATATCTTTTGGATAAAATAGCCTCAGTAAAATCATCCATTTGATGAAAGGAAGGTGTGTAATGTTTTTCAAATAGTAAATTGTGTAACTATGTTGATTTTATTTATGATGCATTCAACATGTACTAATACATTGACAATCTTCATTATCTATTGAAAAAAGGGAGCATATTAAGCTTAATCACTAATTGACAACGTTTTGAATGAAACGATTAAGTGATAAAGACCATCTACATAAATGTTAACTTGACGATTTAGTAAAAAGTAACTATTCTTAACAAATCATGTAATTCCAAGAGACGTAAGTCTTATAAAAGGACTAAATTATAGGTGCTGCTCTTTTTTTTCCATAATTGGTTAACAAACTTAAAAAAAAAAAAAAAACCAAATATAACCGGTAACTGCAAGTCGGAACCACATTAGTAATAACCCGACCGCTCTGTATTCTTTAGCGTTCTGGGTTATCTGGCTTCTTTTTTTTTTTTTATTCTTTTGGTTCCCGAGTAGCGCCATTGGGCCCTCAAACAGGCAAGCTGCTCGTGGAAAGCCTAGCCTTTAGTCTTTACGGCCCAATTTTCGAAAGTCCATGTGCATTGTGGGCTTAGCCCATCGTGGTATTAGTTAGCGTTCTTTGTTGGACACTAATCTAGAAAATCTAGATACTAGTTGAAATTGAAAATATTATATTAAGAAATCAAGATCCTTCTTATTGTAGAAAAATTTTTACATAGATTTGAATTTGGTCAGCAAATACTTAGATTTAATTAGATATTACTTTCGTTCTTCTCTTTTCATATATATATATATATATATATATATATATATATATAAGTAAATACTAGTGTTGTTGATCTTTCGAGCACAAAAATGAAAAATAATTCCAAGATTAGTTTTATAAAAGTGACAAATCTACAATACTAATGCATTGATAACAACAAAATTAAACTCAAACTTTAACCCTCCTCATTGACCTCCAACCCCACCCCTCTTCAATCCATAGTTGATTACAACAATCAAACCATAGATCCACCTTCATAACACTAATAATACCACAGATTCATTCATTCATTAGTAAGATTATATATAATTAGTTAATTATCATTCATAAGAGATTCATTCATTCATTGCAAAGGTTGTAACACATTAAGTTTTAATTCGTCAGGGTACGTTATTTATCACATTTACTAATAAGGTTTTTCACCAACAACATTTCCAGGGGGATTATAAAAACAAACCGTCAAGCTAGACCCATCTTTGGCACATCTAGCCTGAGCACACCCCACCTCCACCGACTTCCGCCACACCACCTGCTTGTACACCCCACACTGGTGGTTCACCGCGCACGAGTCGTTGGCGTAGTTGTAGTACTTCTTCTCCGCCACCCACGCCGCCACCGCCTCCGCTGGCCTAACCACCGCTCCCTGGGCCCACAGCTGGTTCGCCCCGTACTTGATCTTGTCGCTGCTCAGGTCAGCAAACCTGCACGCGCTCTTCACCCTCTGGTCCGTGGCCAGCCGGGCCGTGGCGTTGGCTAGAGACGGGCTCCATCGTAGCGGCCCCACTCCCACCTCGGCGCGGGCCTCGTTGTGGGCGCTCAAGAACTCTTGGGCCGGGTCGGGCAGGGCTATGGATCGGGTTCGCGGCGGGGCTAGACCATGGGCGAAAGATAGGAGGGAGAGTACGATAACACTGACACCAAGGAGACGGGCCCTTGGCATTATCGCCGTTGTTGCAAATAATTAGTTTGGAGCAGGGAGGATTAAGGGAATAGGAGTACTGACTGCTAAGAATTGAGATATATACATCGGCTCTGCTTGATTTTACGATAATGCCCTTTGTCTGGTTGCTAGGGTGAAGGATGAGGTAGGGGTAGTTTTGTAATTGAGGGGGACAAATGTGAGAGACGGTGGGACGAGCGAGGGAGTTTCCACGCAAGGGATTAATGGGTTGTGTGATAAATAGTTTTTTGAAGAATTTTTTAGCGGAGCTTTTTAGATCTAAAAAGTTAATTTAAAAAAATTAATTTTATGAGTTTTTTGAAAGAGTTTTTTATGTCTTATAACTTTATTAGAAATAGTTAATTTTATCAAATAATTTTTCAACAAACAGTTAATTCAAACAGCTAACTCAAACAGTAAACAGCTAACAGCAACTGTTTACCAAACAGATAACAACTGTTTGCCAAACAGGGTCAATATCTTTGTCCAATTCATGTCACGTGGCTTCAATAGTCTAGCTACCGGCCTACCACATATTCATGTTTGATTTGCAACTAAATAAACAAAGGGCAAAAAAATTTTATCGCGTATTTTGTGTGGATTGATTAGTGTGGATTGATTAGAAATAAACTGCCAATTTGGTGTTAACTAACAGCAACTGTTTACCAAACAGGTAACAACTGTTTGTCAAACAGGGTCAATATCTTTGTCCAATTCATGTCACGCGGCTTCAGTAGTCTAGCTACCGGCCTACCACAAATTCATGTTTGATTTGCAGCTAAATAAACAAAGGGCAAAAAAAATTTTATTGCGTATTTTGTGTGGATTGATTAGTGTGGATTGATTAGTAACAAATTGCCAATTCGGTGTTAATTGATCACAAATCAATTAAAAATCATTTAGAAAGCGAGCATAAATTAATGAAGAAGGGGATGATTAATTAAAAATCATAATGGTAGAAAGGGAGGTGAAGAGCTGGCCTGCAAGCTCACACAAAGGCCCTGTTTGGTAAACAGCTGTTAGCTGTTTGTATTAGCTGTTAGCTATTACCTGTTTGAATTAGCTGTTTATATTAGCTATTTTTAGAAAAAGTGTTTAGTAAAAATTAGTTGTTTCTAAAAAATATGTTGGTAAAATTTCATTTATGCCCTTATTTATGAATTAATTTTTAATGAGATGTGTGTAATTTTTTCAAACTTATGGACAATTATGTCATTTCTACAAAAAGCTCTTCTCAAAAGGCTAATGGGAATAGTTTTTTCAAAAAGAGCTTTTTGGAGCCAAACAGCTATTGCAAACAGCTCTTTACCAAACACCCTTTAGCTCTTTGACTTGGTCAAAATAGCCAAAATTCTTCCAAACAGCTATTTTTTTCCAAAAAGCTGTTGTTACCAAACACCCCCAAAATCTCAAGGGACAAGGGCTTGTGCGTGAGACTTGGGCATCACAAAATACGGATGACCCGGCTTCAGCTCTTCGGGTTCGGGCACACGGGTTGGGTACGACCGCAGGAGTCAATGCCCATGGAACTAATTAATCATATTACTCGTATTTAATGCATACAAAAATGAAAACAACTTAATTACCAAATCTAGGATTTAAAAATCACTGCCACATCATAAGCTAATTTATCTGTCCAACCATCTAATCAAAACATTATTTAGGTGATATATTTATTTGATGACCATAAGATACTCGACAATCTTATTAGTGATAGGGGTTTAATATTCGGTACTCGAGAGGGATTTAAAGAACAATAGATACTAGACTATGTAAGTAACAAGTAAACCTCGCATGTCAAAAGAGCGAGACGAGCAAGAACCATCCAGGCGCCCCCCCGGGCCAAAAAAAAAAAAAGAAAAAACAACCAGTGAGCCATCCGGCAAGCATTCTCCTAAAATCTCACAGTTGTAAACCCTAATCCACTATTTGAGAAGTTAAAAGCACATTACCTCACAATCCGTACGCTTCGGCCTCACGCCTCTACCCTCTCCCTCTTTCTCTCTCCACTGCAATTCATTCATCACTTCTCTCTGCGAGGTATGTCTTTGCAGTTTGCGTCTTCTTCCATGGTCAATCTGAACCAAATTGCAATTTTGTTGTAAACATATACATAGACATGTACGTACTAATTGAGATATAAAAATCTGAGCAACACTAAAGAACTGAATTTTTATCTCGACCTCTTCGTAAACTCTATAGTTGTCGCAGACTCTGCGTGCCTAAATATAAATACAGCGCCAGGTCTCCAAACGATGGAACAAAAGATGGGGAAACCAAGTAACTTAGTCATTATTTTGTCGTCCGACGAGGATGAGGACGAAGAGAAAGTCAGCAAGAAGAGATCCTAGCTCGTCAAATTCGAGTTCCATGCCGAGTCGCTGCAAGTCAAAGTCCAAATCGACTTTTCCGTCAACTCGTCGTCGTGGGAGCGGAACCCCTAGAACTCCTAGGAAGGTAATTTGGATGTGAATTCTATTGCCCATTTGTATTCAAATTTAATCACTTTGTGTTCTTAATTTTGTACGATATTGTTGATCACACTTGCCACTATAATTCATTTTTTATGTGGTCTCTTGAAATCAGGTCCTACTTATCTAATCTACGTAACCTAGTTTACAAGAAGTTTGTTTCTCTATGCTAAATACGTTTGAATGGGGAACTTGCTCATGACTGTTGCATACGTAATCAATTTCAATATCATGAATCCCAAGTTTGTTTTTTAGGTTTTTGGAGAGATTTTGTGAACATGTTATTTATTTTTTTTCCCTCATGATTGACTGTCTCATAGATGTCATGAGTCTGGCAAAAGGTTTTTATGTTAACTTAATTATCACGTAAAGTAGTTTCATAGATGATTGACTGTCTCATAGATGTTTTCCTTCTTGTATACTGATTGTAATGTAATTTTATATTCAGATGACAAGCTCTGTTAACAATGGCTGCAATACCCAACAAAGGAAAAGAAAGGTAATAGACATCGATGATCACCATCCTCATTAACCTTCATTGCTGAGTGAAAGGTGTGTGCAATGGTCTTAGTCGCTTGGTTAAATTAAAATGACTCTTTGGCGCATTCTTCCTTGCAGGGAAGCAAGAATAATAAGGACCTCATTAGCTCATTGGCCGATGATATTGTTACTCACATCGTCTCTTTCATGGACTTGAAGGAAGCAGCCAAAACCAGTGCCCTCTCGAAGAGATGGAGATATGTGTGGGGTAATTTACCCGATTGCTACAATTTTGATGCTTCAGAAATGCCATGGTCGCGGCTGGAATCATATGATAATCAACAATATGAGAGTAAGTTGCGTAGTTTTGTTCGTTATGTAACCCAGGTGGTGAGTTCCAGCCCCGCTCAAAATATAAGCAGATTCAGGGCCCGTGTTCCACTGGATGTTAACTACAAAGATGATCTTCAAACATGGATGAATTTCGTAATGGGAAGGAGTGTCAAGGAACTAGAACTCAACCTACGTGGTGGTGCATATAACGGAGAGTATGAACGTGGTAAAACGCCTGTGTACTTAGGTCCCTTCGGGTGCTACGAGCAGTCCCCATCTGCAAAAACATTGGTCTCCCTCAGTTTGATAGCACTTCACATCGAACGTTGTTTTCTCGATTCTGTTCTGCTGAATCTTCCAAATCTCGAGCGCCTTACAATGAGGCATGTGGATCGTAGTCTACACAACAATATTAGAGTTGTCGGTCCTTCACTCAAGCTCAGATACTTGGAGATATCTGGTTGCAGTGGTTTGGGAGCACTCGAGATTTCTGCCAGCAATCTGATTTCTTTTATATACTCTCCCCATGGAGTTAATGAGGATGTGAAATTTATTTCTGTTCCACTGCTTGATGAGGTTTCATTTGGTGGAAACTATGCAGTTCGCTTGATCCATAATTTTCAACCCATATCAGGTTTCTCTTCTCAACTAGCCAAACTCGCTTTATGTCGCATAAACCAGGTAAGTACTTCTTCGATTTCTTGTCTTGGGGGTTTTTTTTTTTTTTTTTGGGTGACGCTTAGCTTTATCTACTATGAAGTTTTGGTGCTGTTTAGTTGTTTACTTATGACAGATGCTCGTTTTTTGTTTTCATAGTTTTTGGGAATTTCCCATAGCCTCATTGAATTTCCCCGTTTTCGAAAGCTGAAGCAACTCGAGCTCAAAATGTTGAGTAGCTACTATATGAACCTTCCTTTTCTGACCAACTTCATTCATGCACGCCCAGTACTGCATAAATTCCAGCTACAGGTGATTCAGTCTTTTACTCCCATCATATACTATGCGCGACTTAGTTAAGGCTAAGAGGGTATATATCAGGTGATTGAACTCTAATTAGTTTCCGGTTTTATGTTTTGAGCAGTGCAAGTCGCGCTTCAACACTGGGATAAGCCCTGTAGGAAATGTGAATGGATTCGATACAGTTTTGAGCAAACTTCATCATCATCTTAACACATTTGAGATGGTTGGATTTCTAGGATGTGAAGTGGACATTGAGCTTGTTTTGTATCTAGCACGGTTCTCTGTCTTGCTTGACAAGGTTATCCTTCATCCATTATTAGCAAAGGACTATTTTGGGAAGACCAAAGAAGAAAGCAGCAGGGAGCAAGCCAAGCTACTTCGGAATCAGCTGCCCGCAACAGTTCAATTGGAGATTCTTTAATATGTTCATCAATGCATGTCCTCTTGCATGTCGTTGTCCAGCACCCACTAGGGCCGTGTTCAGCACCCACGTTTGGAGTATCATTTAGCGTTTTGATAAAGTGAAGACATTAATAATTCAGTTTTTAAATTCCAATTTATATTGTAGGTCGTTTAGGTCCTCAAAAATGCTGTTGAACTTAGTTGATACTGGGAAAGTGATCTTTGTCTTGGCCAAGAGTCTTTGGCTCAATTGGCACCTTGTCACTTGCCATTGACATAATCAGACTTCACATGCTGGTAGCCTCATAATTCTTTATGAAATCTTTGGGGAAGAGACTAACAAGCTCCTTGTGCGTTTGGACTTAAGGTAGTAGCTCCCTCCCCTCTGCCGCTCCAAGTCTGGCCTTGGACAGGGCCCCAGAGGATAGGCCGCTTACCCCTGTCCAAAAAGTAATATACATCCTTGGTCACTATCATGCATCCTCAACCTAGCTTGCTAGCTCTGTCCAATGAAAGGTGCATGTAGCTCCTTGTGCAACTACAGAGCTGGTGTTCAAACATGGCTCGATTTCGCAATGGCAAAGAGTGTCAAGCTTGTCTCTTATGATATATATCTTAGATTAGGCCCTGTCGGGTGGTATGCCCAGCCTCCAGCTGCTTAGTCTTCTTCAGTTTGACAGCACTCAAATCCAAAGACAAACATCAGTACAATTATGCTCAAACCTACTAGGTATATCCCAAAACATTCTCAAATCAAAGAGTTAATTTTGGATTTGTGTGGATTTAAGTCTTTGATTCCATCAAAGTAAAATTTTCTCAAAATTGATCGGTTCTTTTGTGAAGGAAAGATACATATATCTTGGATGTACGTTACTAATAAGTGCCAGACAACTGTATGCTATGAGTGATAAAGACTTGAATGAATAATCCAAATCTAAGAATATTGTGGATAAATGAGTAAGACCATCTTCAATGGTCGGCTCGTGAAGGAAAACGGAGGAGAGAGAAAGGGTGAGGTGGGGGGAGTTCTCCCGTGGCTAGCTCGCAGCAAGCGGTTCGCGGGAGGCTCACGGGTGAGAGCCGGCTCACAGGGGACTTGGGGTTGCTTTTTGATTTTTTAGATATTTTTATTAGTATTTCTTTTTTTTAATTCTAAAAATAAAATTGTGTGTTATTGAATGAGTCCATGGATATTATTTTATTTCATGAGCCAAAGTGGTGAGCCTTTCATTGGAGAGATGGAGGATTGTGAGCCAAAAAGTTAGATCACAAATTAATGTGGTAGAGGTAGGCCCCCACTGGTGAGCCGGGAATACTTATAGGAGAAGCACGACAACTGAGCAAATTGACCAAGAAAAAGACATTGCTTTCCCATCTCCTGGTGCATTAGAGAAGAGGTGAAGAAGACTAAAGACTAAACAAGGGTTGTTTTCAAACAGCTCAATGCCCTTCACAAGAACACATAGTGCCCTTGTTTGTTTCCCTCCCTATTCCTCTTGTCTTCTACAATGTGTATCACTCCTTTCTAGTAATGTTATCGATGAGTGAGCCACGGAATGTTACTTTCAGTTCAATTAAAATATTCCGACTCTATAATAAGACGATTAATGATATCCACCACTCTTGTCATGAATTTCATTTTAATTTAGGCAAAACCCCTACGAAAAAGACTACCTAATCATCTTTGTTCACATATTTTTTAAAACAATAAAGTAATGATATCCGATGTGTGGTTTTCTAGTCTCTTAAGTTGGTATCAACATACATCATTTCACATACTATATCCTTGATTCATTGTTATTGGTCTAAAATCCAGTTGGGTTAAGGCTGAAATCTAATACACCAAAAGATTATTGCCTGCTCCAACGGGTTCAAGTACATCTGCAGCTTAAAACATATGCAGGCCCAAAGTATTCCCTCGCTTTAATTGATGACAGTTACGTTGAATCACATCTTGGCGGCAACCATGATGAGTAATTAACTGGGAAGAAGCCTGAAGGACCATACTAACTAGAAAATTTAGTGTACTTAATAATTAATGCCATGTACATGCATCCAATCCATCCCAAACGAAGAACATGCAACTGAACTACAGTGTATGTAACTAATGGAATGACATTGAAAAGCGACATGATTAATTCTAGCAATTGTATGTGATTGTAGCTTTGGCACCAACCACGCACATACAATTATACAGTAGCTAGCTGAAATCGAAGTCCCATCCTTTGCTCTAAGAATTCCGCTTTATGTAACAGTCTTGCCACTAAATAATGGAAAGACTGAATCGTTAGACCCTAAATTAAAAGATGTAATAGCAACTATTATGTCGTGCTATGCAGCTAAAAGAGTCACATACAATACCAACAACAACTGCTCTCATTTTGAGTCTTGCTTATGCGATATATATAAAGATTTAAACATAGACAATCTTCAAACTCGAGCAAACAAAGAAACTGAAAGAGTTACGTGACAGAGAATAATGCATAGGCCCGGCAGCTTGAAATCAACTTCTTCTTCTTCTTTATCTTCTTTCTGTTGCGGGTATACCTACTAATTAAGTGCCAGTACACTTCCAAGTTCTAGCTAGCTACACCCCACTAAAAATGGTACATTTTGAAGCCGGCCTATTTGCAGAAAGTTTGCATTTCCTTTTCACAACCCCCCCCCCCTCTTCTTTTCTTTTTTCTAATTGGCTCCTTTATGTGATTTCGTCCCATTAATTTTACGCGTTGAATGAATGTGGAGAACTGCAAAATCCCACTTTTGAAAAGCCCTTCAGCATTTAATTTTGATGGTAGTGAGCTGACCTAGTTCTGCACACTATATATAGAGTCAAACAGAAAAAGCACAATATCATATAGCAATACAACCCTTTTTCTTGTCCTTTTCCACTTTTTAAAAAGATTCCAATGTGCATATTAAGGTTTGTTTATTTCATGAGTAAATTGGGGTAGGTAAAAGAGTGAAGTGGATAGAAGTGAATTGAAGTTTTTTATGTGATAAATTGAACTTGGTTAAAATAGTAAAAGTGGGTTAAAGTTGGTACATTAAAATAGATTGAAGTGGATAGAAGTAGGTAAAAGTGAGTAGAAGTGAGTTGAGGTTAATACTCTGAAATTTACCAACAAAAAGAACAGGGCCTAAATATCAAATTGATGGGTTCAGCATATATTGCTATTTCAGCCATAAGTTATTACATATTAGTTTTATATTTTTTATTTTATGTATATCTATATTATACTGTTCCTTTATTATTAACATTTAATGCAGAATCTATCTAGTTTTTTTTTTCTTGATCAAGTAATTATTTACTAGTACTACTCCATATGTTAACCTCAAGTACGAGGATATATGTTGCTAAACATGCTAGTTTGAATAAGTAGTTTTCATTGCTTATACTAAATTGCCCATTGCTTTTTCACTAAAAAGTTAGCATAACATGACAATGGTGGTGTGAATCCAAAATTCTCATTTCACAGAATATATATTACTCGGATTGGTCATTTCTTGTTTCAGTAAGTACTAGTCATGCTTGTTATCTGATGGACAGAACAAAATTATAACCTAATCATTTTGCAGAAGAACAAATCATTTGTTAGAGTATAAATATATTTTTAGACCTTCAATCATCAGCTTAAACTCTTGGTGGAGATAGTTCTTGAACATAGTATCAGAGTCTTTCTGATCAAGAGGTCTCGAGTTTGAATCTCAATAGCCCCCATATTGATTTATTGTGCAAGGTGAGGGGACTCTTTGCAGTAGTCACGATTTAAATGCAAATGCCATTCGCGTGAGAGGCGTGTTAGAGGATAAACCTATTCTTGAACCTTTAACCATCAGCTTAAGAGTTTGGTTGAATTGGTTCTTGAACATCATTCTATGCCGTCATTGAAATGAGCAAATTTCTTTAAAATGCCATCAAGCTAAACAAAGAAAGTTCTCATAAACTGTGTTCAATTGAATTTAATACCGCCTAATCCGTTCAAATAGAAATGAAAAAGTTTGTGCATTTTTTAATTCAATGTACAAACAATTAGCTTATTTATCACAATTCAGAAAAAAATACAGAAGAAAATTCATTCAACTTCCATGCTTCTCAAGACACCCCCAAAAAAAAAAAACCCCAAAAAAGAAGAATATTCATTAGGAAAGAAAGAAGAACAGAGGAGGAGAAAGAAGGAGCAATCATAATAACCATAGTATTGAAACTAAACAAACAATTTTTGGCACAGAATAGGACTAAATAATGCAATTCTGATAATATATACTCAGTAATATTATCTCTCATCAATCCATGATGGGTAAAATTGTAGGCTAAGGACCCTGAAAATGGCTGACAAGATTTCCTCATAATCTAATACAATACTCATAGGCAAAGCAAGCCAATTCGACCCAACATATATATTTTACAAAATTTTTTTGTAGAATATATGTACACCAATCCAACTGTTGGCCCTAATTAATTTTCACCCTATTCCCAAAATCCCATTTGGGTTGTTGAATTCATAATTATTCATTCATTCATTCAGGTATGATGCTCAAATTAGCAGCAAACATCTTCCTCTGTCCATTCCTGATCCTATTCCTATTCCGGCTGACATTCTTAGCGACACTTTCGGCCACCTTGTGCGATCGATCTCCGGCGAAGAACCCGACGGGGGTTCTGCATTTGTGGCTGCGGGCGCGGCTGAGGAGGGCGGCATTGGCCTTGACAGCCAAGGCCGCCATCTCCTCGGCGTGGAGGGGCCGCTGGAGCTTGGAGAGGGGCAAGGCGAAGTACAATTGGCCAGGCTGGAGCTCTTCGTCGTCGCGAACGGCGGAGACAACCACGTTGAACTCCATCTCGTCGGAATTGCATAAGAAGCAGTTCGGATCCTTCGATAATACGTAGGAGACTTTGACGGGGTACGAGAATTCTTGGAGCCTGCCGTCCTGTAATATGACCTTCGCCGTTGCGGCCACGGAGGTGGATTCGCAGGAGGCGCATATACCCATTGATCGTTCCTTAGTCTGATTTGATTTGATTTGATTTAATTATATTCAATAAGTGGACGGACTTGGTGGTGGAGCGAAGATTGATGAATGGTTTTGGATGATGGGGGGGAGAGAGAGTGAGTGGCGTGTGCATATATACAGAACAAATGGGTGGCTGCATCGTGGGGTTTGGGAGAGGTGGGGAAGCATTGGGAAGGGGTGGGGGCCACGCTCAAGGTACCAATTTTATGGTAGCCTCGACTTTATACATAGTACATTCGGGTGCAGAGTATGATCTATCACTATATTTTATCATGCTGTGGAATAATAATTTTTTTTGCATTCTTACTGAGGATAATTTAAAAAGAATTTTTATAAAAATGACTATTTAGATTGTATTATTACTTTCTTACAAAAAAATACATTTGGATTATATGAAAGATAATTGTTTTAATTTATTTTCTATTTTCATGATTCCCTTTTTTTGAAAAAGTAATGAGGCTTGCCATGCAATTGAATATGTTCAAAACTCAAATTAATTTTTAACACATATATGCAAATATTCTTTGAATTTTGAATGATTTAGTTTGTAAAATTCATCGTTACTCTACACACTAATTAATCAAATCTAAGACTCCTCTCTAACAAAACTCACATATTATATTTAAGAATCGTATCAATAATAAATTTAAGTCAATAAATGTTTGAAAGCTTAGGAAAAATACTACTCTAGAGGTATATGTAAACAGTGTAGTGGGACAATCGTATTCGTGTTAGAGACAAGAGAGAGCAGGACACGTCAGAAATGTGTGTGGTTTAAAATCAAGGGATTGAAAAATAAAGTAAGCGAAATGGGTTGCCAACCTGGATGGATGCACTGTACCGCTGCGGCCCACTGTACAATACGTACTCCAGAATTAAATGTCTATAGAGATGAATAATGAAGAGCCACGTTTTCTCTTGAAATTTACGGTGAGTGATTGGGACTACAAGTCTACGAACTTCATTTTTCGTACTGCTACTACTCTCTAGTCTCTATACTTAACACTACACATGGTCTCATCTAATCATCCTGGGGACTGCCGACGTTTTGTCGCTTTCTACCCATTTGGGATACCCAATTATCAATGCCGATGCCAACAATTTTCGTAATAGTACGACATGAAATATTCAAGTATTATCATTATCGACATTCACTGTATGTGCATTTTTTGCGTTTTATTATTCGCACCACTTTGCGATATTCTTTGTAAAATCTAAAATCCCAATTTCCATTCGTTTGCTACTTCCTTCGTTCCTTTCTTATGTTGCTAAACTTTGTGAATTAATGACTTTGGTTGGATCTATATATTTAGAAGCATTTTCAACCTACATTTCAAATTTTAAAACTCTATTTTACCATATCAGCAAAAATTTTATTTTTTAAAAATTACATTTCTTCGCTTATCCAACTCATGAAACTCCAACTTGAATAACTATATAAAATATTTATTATAAAGCCGCTTTATAACACATATATATATTTTCTTGAGTCCCAAAAAAAGAGTAAATTGATTTTGAAAATAAAGAAATAATAAAATAAAGGAAGAAATGAAATGTATGGAGTAAATCTACCACATTCCTCCATGAGTATCATTCCATGAAACAAGTTAGCTGCAACAACAAAAAAACTCGCATGTGGAACTTGGGGGGCCCCACTGAAACTTATTCCGGTGGCTACGAAGAGTCTTAGGTTACATCTAAGTTGACCTTATTTAGATTCTATATTAAAATGGAGTAAATTTACACGAATAGGTCTTGTAGAGTAATAATTGTTATATGTAAATTGTAAATGTCCTTATAAAAATAAATAGTTAATCCTTATAAAAAATATTAGATCATTAAACAAATCATAAATAGCTCTAACTATCTTGATCTGTTAACATCACTAAGGGTATGTCCTCTTTAATTTATCAAAAGTACTTATCATCAGCATTCAGTACTGATCAACACTAATAAACACTCATTAGTACTTAGTCATATTTTCAACTTACAATTTCAACCATGATCAGTACTCTTCAGCACTCATAAGGACTGATCAGCAATAAGTTAAATATAATAAATGAAAAAACAAACCCTTAATTGGTCACCCCATTATTCACCTAACCTGGCCCATAATTACCCTTATTTTAAGTTGACCAACTCATCTAAACCATTGAATACGCAATCCATCAACCACCCTTATAAATATCCCGTTAAATTTCATATGTTTTCTTGTGTTCTTTTACTTTAAAAGTTAATTGTGAGTTCTCTTATTGAAATTTTATATCAAATATATACGTGTCTCAAGTGCACAAAATGTAATCAATAATGCATGAATTAATGGTTTTTAACAAATCTGACTAAATTGATATTTGGTCAAATTGAATCTAAGTTCAGTGACTCAACATATACTATATGTACCTAATTCTTATATACTTGTGTGATTCACTTGAAATTTATTTTGACTTTAAGCATTATACCAAGTCCTTAACATAAAATGGAAGTCGCAAGATTCCAAATGAACCTTCCCAATAATCCTCCAAAATAACTATATTAACTTGCACATTTGTCAAGACTTGGGGCCTTACATTGCGAATCCCAAGTGACCATCAAAGGGATCGCACCACGTAGCCAAAGGGTCCACGCTCATGCAACGCGCAAACCATTCACGGTGCAACGCCGTTCACGTGAGCTAGTCCAATAAGGGGCGTCGCAACACACGCAATGGTGATGCTGCACACCCTATGCAAATACCCCCCCCCCCAACCCCAAACACTTCGCCCATTTTAGAAAAATTGTTCCTTTTAATTTCGTACGCATTTTCAGAATATATACTATAGACTATCATTTTTTAGTATAAAGTGCTACAATATTCACAATGTCTAAATTGAAAAGTATTTTTTAAATATGATTCCATTTATATCTGTGTTTTAAATTCAAAAATAAAAGTATTATGAAAAATTACATAAATTTTGTACTTCTGCTTTAATTTTAGAAGACAAACATAATTTCGAGACATCCCGAAAAATAAATAAGGGATATTTTTTGGGGATGATAGAAATAATTATGTATAAACCTAATTTTAACGGCTAATTATTATTTTAAAAGTGAATTATATAATAGTAGATGATTGTTACTGCAAAAACAAAAAAATTAAAACAGAGGGCGCTGAATACCACTAAAGCCAACTTGGCAAGTACTAACACACACCATTGTGCGTTGGCCCCTACCCTAAGGAAGACAATGAGTTTAACTTATGAAGTCGTTAACATCCAAGTCAACGAAGTTCATAATCCATTTGCATATAAAGCTACCAAACTTTCAACTTTAGGGTTTGAAACACACACCCCTTCTTTGGGTTTTATACATTAAAAAAAGTCCCACTCTTGACCTTCGATCAGACTTTACGTTTTTGTTAATCTACAGGAGAAATAATGTTTAATGTTGGCGGACTTTGAATTAAAATTTTTGGTAAAGACGTTTAAGATGTGTTCTTTTAATTTATTATATGTAACTTATTCTTGATCAGTATTTGTCAATACTAATTATTGTTAAACGGCATTGATGAACATTGATTAATGCTAAAATTATAATAAAAAAATATAACTAAGTGTTGATAACTACTTATTAGTATAGATTGATGCCAATTAGTAATGATTAATATTAAATGCTAATTAATGATATATACTTATGATAAGTTAAAATATATAAACTTTTAAAAGATTTATTAATAATACTAGTTTACACTGTGTACGAAGTAACCTTATAATACAATGAAGTGCATGAACTAATTAGCTTTTAAGCACCCGACAAGTGTCATTTGACTCTGCATTTAATTAATTTGAATCGGCAGTTAGTACAAGAAAAGCTTCCACTGTTTGTGAAAACTATAACGTAAATTGCATTTTTAAACAATTTTTATTTATTTTTTTTTTAAAGAGGGGGAGGACAGATGGAAAAGAAGGAAGAGAGGGGGAAAGAAGACGTGGAGGAAGGCACGAAGTTCTGGGAGCTTGGTTGGCAGGACATGAGACGGGACACGTAGAGACATGGGCCCCATACCACTTGATCAAAAATCTGGGAAACCCTAACAACCAGACAAAGGCACACATCTGATTATCATGGGCGCGTCGCATGGGAGCAACTGAATCTGGGCCGCGCTGGGCTCGGCCCCTCCCAAGTCAGCATGGACCCTGCCGCTCTGTTGTCCATTTCCCCTTGCTCATTTTGCCTTCTTTTTTTAATTACTTTTTTAGTTAAAATTAATCGTGTATTTTATTGGAATAAGATCATAAGTGTATTGAAAAGTTGTTATAATAATGGGTCATCCCAAATTAATAAATTATATCGTCTTAAATGTATATATAAGCTTGTGAGTTACTTCACTTTATTGCTAATTAATTTTGTAGTTAGAACCTCATTCATGATTTGTTTATTTCAGACCAGATTTATATATACAAATTTAACATACTAGAGTTATACTTTTGCAATGCAATGACATAATTCAAACGTTTTTTAAATATATTAAGAACATAATAGATAGTTTCTTTTCGAATAGTAAAAATAAATCGATATGTTAATTTATTTAATTATCAAAAGTTGAGCGTTTTGTTATATTCTTTTTTTGTTATAACAACATCTTCTTCATTCTTAATATGAACTCATTTTTTTATTTCATTTGTTCAATATTTCATTGGTAAACAATTATATTTTTGGAGACTAAATTTTATTACTAAATTATAATGACTATATGACATTAGGTCACTTTAATATATATAATTGATTTTGCATTACAAAATAATTATTTTTTTGAGTTATCATTGTTTCTTTTTCTTTTTTCATTGAATTATTTTAAATTCCTTTTATATATGTACCATAATTATTTATTTACTATTGTTTGAAAATTGTCTAATATAGGAGATGTCTTTTATTTTGTGGGCAATTTTTAGTAGATAAATGGATCAACTTTTTATTTATTTTTATTTAATAAAAATTATATTATATTCTTACAAATGACTACATAAGACATATGAAAAGTGCATGCAAGAAGTTTAGCCAATTGTCATTTTAAGTTCAATTAAATATAAATAAGCAATAAAAATGTATCAATTTTAAAAGTAGTAATAATTTCAGAACAATGTAATTATTATTTTTTTGGGTTATTATTATTTATTTTATTTTTTGCCTTTTAAATCACTTAAAATTCCTTTTGTTTTCATAATATAATTATTTATTTACTATTTTCTTGTCAAAATTCTCTAATATATGTAACATCTACTTTTATGGGCAAACTTTATCGGCCACCTCTTTAATTTATTAATGCAATGAATATTTTATTATAGTATATTAATAAATATATAAGATATACAAAAAGTTATTTTTTAAAATAAATATAGCATTGCATTAGTTAAACCATAAATGGACATTTATGTAGCTAATTAATTCTAGTGGCATTACACGTGGCATCCTAAGTGGCATTACACATGGCACTCATGCGTTGATTCCATCCAAGTTTTAATATATATATATATATATATATATATATATATATATATATATATATATATATATGATTATCAATGCAGATTACTCGATCTTACTTCTAATATCAAATTGAGAATGTATCTGCGCACCAAGTCTTGGAGGGTGGGCAGGTTTCCATATTATCTCCTTGCCCCTTGTAAGATTCAGCAAAAGTGACAATTGCACTATTTATTCAAGAAAATGGTATAGTAGTAGCCAATGGTTTTGCTTTTTGAAACAAATAATGGAGCAGCTTTGTTGTGATATTAATTGGCTAACCCAAATTGCAACTTTCAATCAAACCCAATCATTTAACGTTAGTTTGGGGGTAAGATCTCCATGCAAGTGCAATCTACGATGTATCTCAGAGCCTTAAAAAAAAAATAAAAAAATGTCTTGTGTATCCCATGATTTTCATTAATCCTAAGTCAGCCATTTGCTTGTCTATTAAGCTTTCCTGAAAAAGTGGTCAAGGGTGTACAAATTACTCATTATATGCACTTGTGAATACTATTCTCTAGCTTACCCATTTTGGGGAACATATTGGTAACTACAACCGTTGTTTTTCTTTCTTTTTTCTTTTTTTCTTCTAGGGTGGGGGTACACTAGCTGGCCACCCCCAATGGCGTTATAGAAGGCGAAATGATGAATAGGAAGATGACAGAACAACTAGGTCTCATTGGATCACTTATGTGACTGTTGATCTTTCAAGTATGAAAAATTAGTTTTGCGAGACTTATAATTAGGGGTTGGACGACTCCGTTACATTTGCCACCAAACAAGTTATGCTTCAATTTACAATATCAACTAGGGATGGCACGCAGTAGGGTGGAGATTTCCCGGTCCCATCGGGGCCCCATCCCGTATTAGAGAGAAATCTCCGTCCCCAATGGGGAATGCGATAGAAATAAATTCTCGAGCGGAGAGAGGGACGGAGACGGGGCAAAAATTTACCCTGTCCCAGTCCCCACTTCCCGTTCAGGGAAATATCCCTGTCCCCATCCCCGTTTCCCTGTTCTCGATTGGGGAAAAATCTCCATCCCCGTCATCGGGTATTAATTTAAAATTACATATGAGCTATTTATTTGTGAACATAATACTAATGTTATATTGGTAAATTAAGTTAAGAAAACCCTAGATTGTATGGACTTATTTTGTATAATTTGTGCATTGTTAGACTTATATTGTATAGACTTATTAAACTTTAATTTAGGTTAGATTGTAAACTTTAATGAAATTTATTAGACTTATGTTACATGGAGCCTACAGGAGCTTATTGTACAATTAATTGGACTAAGGCTTAGAAATGACAAATTGAACTTTCATTCAAGACTTGTAATATACCTATCACGAAGGATGAGAAAAAATAACATGTAAAAATCTCCGTCAGAGATTAGATCCCTGCTGAGGACGAGGGCGGAAGAAATT
Source organism: Carnegiea gigantea (assembly GCA_029747015.1). NCBI lineage: Eukaryota > Viridiplantae > Streptophyta > Magnoliopsida > Caryophyllales > Cactaceae > Carnegiea > Carnegiea gigantea. Next base: position 1,278,403 of record JAKOGI010000007.1, read on the forward strand.
TTTTCCCAGCAATGGAAAACGGGGCGGGGATAGGAGGTGGGAATCTTAACAGGGACGGTGATGAGGCATATGCCCCGTCCCCAACCCGCCCCGTTACCATCTCTAATATCAACCTAATTAGTTGAAATTTTATAAGTTATTTGAATTTAATTGTATGCTTAACACAGGTTATATGTCATTAAGTTTGACCATATTTACCTCATTTGGTCTCTCGAAGGCCATATTACTATTTCTTGAAGAAATGAACACAAAAATATATGAAAAGATCAGGAATTTGCATGGGCTCACCTTATGCCATCCTTTTATAGCATCTCTAGTAAAAGCCCAGCCCAAAAGGGTTGCATTTATGAAAGACCAGTCATATCTGAGTCATGCCCAGCCCTATATGCACACGCAAATGTATATGTATATGTGTGTATATATACACACACCCCGAGAGATACAAGGAACAGTCCCAATATTAAGAACCAGTGCAGAAAATAAAGAAAACCATCAATATTATTTCCCTCTTCGTTGCATAAGTACATGAACTTAGGAAATTTAGGAAAAAATTCCTTAAACAATGCAAAAAGAAAAAATCTCCGCTATCTATATGGCTGTACAATTTTAATGTCAGACAACAGCATAGTAGCAACTAGCAAGAGCTAACAATTCCTCATCCTCCTCTTTCTGGAGACATTATTTGGTTATTTGTCAATTTTCATAAACAAATCTGCTATAGAAGATATTTTACAATTTAGGGAGTACCCAAATATTGAAAAGAGAAGAAGCCAAGGAGAGGAACCAAGACAAGAAAGCCATGGCGGCAGAGAGCGAATATCGGGTGCATATCTTACCAGGACACATTGGCACACTGGCATCAATCAAGATCTGTGCAACACTTGCTGTCGCACTCGCACCTCCTAGCGAAAGGAAAGACAATACCTGATACATACAGGACACATTAGGGAACAATACATCCTTTTGATTGAATCACAATCCAAGATTGGACGATTTATCAATGGAGTCCGTTAGGGAGGGTGGGGAAGAGTACCAAGTCTCCAGAAACAATGACGGTCATTATTCTTGGTTGACGTGTGGGGAATTTAATAAATACAGAATAGGCATCAACCAGCCCGAGTGTCACACTCCATGGTATCACCAAACCCATGATTGTCACCAAGAAGCTGCATCACCAGCAAACCACCTTTAGTGCGTGGAGATGCAAGAGAACTGATATTATGGCACTATATATTCTGCATCTTATAAATTTGAAAGGAGATTATTGAACTGCACAAGAACAGATGATAAAAACTACCAGAATAGAACCCTGGGTTGAATGCTCGCTCTATCATATTAAACGAGCAAAGTTCCTTTCCCACTATACATCAGCAGCGTTACAGTGACCATAATTGTTGCTGCTCACTGATGTTAATCCTTGGAAGACAACGAATAGAACTCAAGAAAGTATGAAGCCTGATAAGCTCAAGCCTGTGAAGAAACACTTCCTCAGGCTCGGTTAGACAACTTGTAGTAAAGGTAGACTTTGGAGGTGGAATAAATATGCCACTGAATCATCCTACTTCTCATATTTAGAATCCTAGATCAGTTCTCAAAGACATGTTTTCTTTTGATCCCCAATTATTCTCGTGCAGCTCCAGTATGAGGCAAGGTTGAAAAGACTATGCAGCTATCGTTTTGATAATTTAATCTTCCAACATATTTACACCCACTCAGAGATTATGACAGTCGGCCATTTTGATGCTATTGGCAATATTCTTCCCCATAAAGGCATTTAACGAAAGCCAGTAAAAGTGCCTCCACCTGGTATTCCAAAGAGCACCCCCAAATAAAGCCATAGCTTTCTCATCAGTCATTACATCGCACAAACAACCACTATCCTAGCTATTTGTCCCTTTTGACTGACTATCAATCCAACCAGAACTTTTCAAATTGGTGATTCCGCCATACGTCACGAGAGCACTATATATGGGAACAGGCATATCATGCCTGAACTTAAGTTACAAACAATTAGCTTTAAGTTTTAAGACCTTAATGACAAGACTGATGTAAACAGATGACTAGGCCTTTCCATTCTCCCTTTTTGATCCTCCTCTTTTTTTTTTTTTTTTTTTTTTTGTGGTTTCTAAGAAGTTGCCTCAGTTAATTTGTTTGTCCTTCAGTGTTCTCTACATCTTGCATTTTCAAGAAGATGAAGCTTATGCATAAGCTTTACAACATCTCATAGGAGTATAGGTACTTCGTACACCCTAGTCCAATCACAAGAGTACATGATCTAATCCACCTTCCAATAACAAGAGTATGTGATCTAATCCACCTTCGTCAAGCACCTAACAAATATGATTAGGCAGCTAGCAGACATCTAACGATAATCTATAGGCAGCTTGCAGGCATCCACCAATAATCTACGCTGTTCATTAGATGGTAGATTGAAACTAAGACATCTTTTCAACAAACCCAGATTACAACATTATATGTTCCCACAAAAAGGCCTGTGCCAATGGCATTACATTTTTGGGAGAGTTGGGCAAATGGTAACATCCAAAGACCAAAGTTCATGGCATATGTTTCTCAGTCTCGTAAGGTGAACAGGGTTTATGGCATAACATTTCAGGACTGTTGGGTGGATGGTCACATCCAAGAGTTATGGCATAGGCTTCTCATCCATGCAAGACTATATTTCCTAACCTTTCTCTCCTTCAACCAATTTGACAAAATATGCAGAAAATTCAAATCAATTAACAGGCTTTTCCTATTATACAGGAAAAGTTTGTTCACAGACTGGGGTGCTAAAGGGGAAAGAGGATCATGCAATTCAGCAAATCCAACTCTTACATTTTGATTTTACTCACAAATTCAAAAGTTGCTTTACTAAATTTTCTGGGTAAATATCATGATCATCCCAAATAACACAAAAACACAATTAAAGCAATCATCCTCCAGACAAAAGTGAAGAGATTCCCAAAAAATAACACATGCATACCAATGAATTCTGAATTCAACCACTACAGAATATGAAAATGAACAGCATAAAAGGGGGTTCAGTGAAAGAAAGACAGTACCAGAAAGCAGTGTAGGCGTAGAAATCAACATCAAGACACATGAAGAAGAGAGATGCAGAAGAAAATATCGTCTGACCCAAACGAAGAGCCAAGCTTGCGCTGGTGCCCAATGACCCAGGCACCTCATCCATCATATCCCAGACTAATTTTCCCCCAATTCATGCTAATTTCAAACCCCCTCTTCTTTCTTTCTGCTTGATACTAGTACAAAAGTACACTATCACTGTGCCTACGCACCAAACCCAACAATTCTGATCAACTTCTCACCAACTCAATTGGGCAAAAATTGTATGGAATACCCAGAATTCAACCTGGATTTCCCACAATTAAATTTGATATTATGATGGGCGATCAGAGAATTGAGTTATCATAGGCTTTGGGAAGCCTAAGAATTCAAGAGTTATACAAGGTGAGAGAGAGGACTGGATATTCTTCAATTTCTATTCAACGAGGGTGGTGGGTGACACTGATATTTGGCTGTTAAGGTGATCGCCTGAACATTGGGATTGGCATAAATACCAAGCGCCAAAGCATATTTTGCTTAATACACCAATGGGGAGAAAACATAATTTGCTGTATTTGTTTATTTTTTTATTCTTATTATTGTTGTTCTTATCGTCATTATTATTATTATTACTATTATTATTATGTAAAATTTATGATTCTACCTGTATTTTTCTCTTTTTTGTTGTTTTTTTTGGGGGTAAAGTAAGACCTATAATTCTAGATAGTTATTCTAGCAAAAATTCTTCAAAGATTCTTTTGAAGTTAGCCATAAGCTTTATGGTACAATCTAATCAACCACCTACATAGTTGACCAACCTTTTTCCTCCTTTGCATGGTTATTTATTTTATTTTATGTCTGCAAGTGAAAAATACCTTTTCAGTATATTTTCCTCCCTCAAAAAAGGCTTTTCAAGCATATGTATTATGCAAAGAACAAAAATCTTTTCTTCAATTCCCTTGGTTCCAGATGGTAAAATTTTTAACTTCATCTTATTTGGGTGCAAACAAAATTTTAACTTCATAATACTTGAACAAAATAATCTATTGTGCAGGATCAAGGACTCATATATCCCTCATTATGAATTAATAAAAGAGAAATTATAAAGGAATACATAACATCTTTATTTTTCTTGTTTTAAATAATTGATAAAACAAAGAAGTTGGATTTAAATAGTCAAAAACTTCAATTTATTTTACATAAGATGAAGATGACAACTTTTGAAAATATATAAACACTACTTTTAAACAACCTCCTCCCCTCCCAAAAAAAAACCCAAAAAAAAAAAAGAAAGAAAAATGCTCATCATCAAACTAAACAAAAGGCATAAACAAATTCAACGGGTCAAACTTACATTGCCATAACCCTTGCAGGTAGGAAATCATGTGGACCATACATTAAAGGAGCAAGGACATAAAAGAAGGTGCCATTTTCAACGGTGCTAGTGGCTCTCTTTGTAATTACAGGTCATGACCTAAAATTCATGTAGAGCTTTTGATAAAATCATACACTTTTTTCATGTTCATAAAGACTTTTTCATTTTTTATGATTCTTTTTCTCTTACATTGGTGATGAAAATGGAAAAGGTGAATCAACTTCCATTTAATAGAAAAATGCTATAAAAATCATATGGAGTAGTAATAAAGATTTCAATGTCATTGTCATTTGGGAGAAGAGATATGCTTCGTATGTATCTGATAACCTATATATCCTAATTCTAATCGTTATTTAGGTTAAAATTCTTTGCTGTTGCTAAATATAAAAATTTGGCATTTCTTTTGTAACTCGGCCAAGTAAATTCCCAAGTAAAGGAGGGTGTATAGCTTTCGATAGAGTATGGAGCATAAATGTTAAACGTAGAAGATTATAAGCCTTACATTTAGTGGATTCGAATTTTCGACTTCTCCAATAGTAGAGAGTCTTACCACTTTATTCAATGATATTCGTTGCTTATTGAGATTTAGCATATTATTTTTCAACTTGATTTCTTTTCGTCCCGCTCGTTTTTCCACTTTTTTCCAAAATTTTTGAAGTTTTTAACATCATTTTATCTCCTATAATTTAAATCCTAACTCTTTATATCTTTTACATTTTTTTTTATATACATAAATTTTTTCAACTTCTTCTAATCTCTTTCCCACTTTCAATTTTAATATTCCAGCTAACAAGAAAGGCACCTAGGGCCTGTTCTTTTCATGGGTAAGTTTTAAAATACCAACCTTAATCCACTTTAACCCACTTCAACCCACGTCAACCCACTTCAGCCTACTTCAATCCACTTCCACTATTTTAACCAAGTTCAATTTATCACATAAAAAAAATATAATCCACTTCAACCTACTTTAATCCACCTCAACCTATTTCAATCCGCTTTATTATTTTACCAATCTTAATTTATCCACGAAGAAAACAGGCCCTTAGGTGGCTATAATGCACAACTAATTGGAACATAGGAGTGAGTCTCTTCCTCTGCTAGACTGCTAGTCTGCTGCTATTACAACGTACAGATTAGCAAGCGTATGAACTGTTTAGAGAGGGGACAAATTCAGAGAAAAAAAGGGACGAAGAAAAAGGAAAGGGAAAAAAATCCTACTGGGCTGCTGTCAACGTGAAAACTTGGCAACTGAACCAAATCAAAGCCGTTATTACCGTTGGGGAGTTGGGGTTGTGCAGTGTCTAAAAGTTTCTCCGGCCAAGATCATGTTTTCCAGGTTGCCCACTAACGTTTCTCCCCATTTCAGCCACAAGTTGCTCAAGTCATTGCTGAACTCTGGCGATTTGGCTGGTGCCCGCCATCTGTTCGACAAAATTCCTGCACCAAACCTGCATTCCTGGACCAACCTGATATCCGCTTATACCAAGCAAGGCTTTCCAAATGAAGCAATTAAGCTCTATTACCTGCTTCGGGAGAAGAACATTCAGGTGCCTGATAGGGTAGTGCTTATTTCAGCTGCAAAGGCCTGTGCTGCTTGTGCTGATCTTAGTAAAGCCGAGGACATTCATGAGGATGCTGTTAGATTTGGGCTTCAATCTGATCTTCTTCTGGGTAATGCGTTGATTGATATGTATGGGAAATGCAGATTCTATGAGGGTGCTAGAAGGGTTTTTGATGGGTTGCCTGTGAAGGATGTTATCTCATGGACCACATTGTTGTCCTGCTATGTCAATTGTGGGCTTCATAGGGAAGCTTTGCTAGCTTTTTCTGAGATGGGATTAAATGGGTTGAGGCCAAATGCTGTAACTGTGTCTTCAATTCTTCCTGCTAGTTCTGATTTGAAGTGTTTGGACTCGGGTAGACAGATACATGGGTATGTCGTGAAAAATGGTTTCGGTGATAATGCATTTGTTACTAGCGCTCTTGTTGACATGTATGCGAGCTGCTCATGTCTGAAGCAGGCTCAGTTGGTGTTTGATAGCATGCCTGTACGAGACATCGTGTCCTGGAATGTCATCGTGTCAGCACATTTCATAAATGGAGAATCAGAGATGGCTCTTGCCCTATTTGGCCGAATGAGAACACAGGGGTTACCTCTAAACTATGATTCTTGGAATACTGTGATTGGGGGGTGTATGCAAAGTGGACACAACACCCAAGCGCTTGAATTACTTGTTGAAATGCAAAAAAGTGGGTTCAAACCCAATCACATTACAATCACCAGCGCGTTGCCTGTGTGCTCAAATTTAGAGAGTTTGAGGAAGGGAAAGGAGATTCATGGTTACATTATTAGAAACATGCTCTTTGATGACGTGACAACCACAACAGCCTTGATTTACATGTACGCCAAGTGCGGTGATCTGGAACTCTCCCATTGGATTTTCAATAGGATGCCTAGAAAAGACACTATAGCCTGGAATACAATGATTATTGCATGCTCAATGCATGGTAATGGGGAGGAAGCCTTGTTGCTCTTCAAGAATATGATAAAGTATGGGATCAGACCTAATTCTGTCACTTTTACAGGACTTTTATGTGGATGTAGTCACTCAAGGCTTGTTGACGAGGGTCTTCAAATTTTTCACTCAATGAGTACGGATCACTATGTTGAGCCTGATGCAGACCACTATTCAAACTTGATTGATATGCTAAGTCGTGCTGGTCGCCTTGAAGAGGCTTATGGGTATATTCAAAAAATGCCTATGGAGCCAACGGCTGCTGCCTGGGGGGCTTTACTTGGCGCCTGTAGAGTGTATAAGAATGTAGAATTGGCCCGGATTGCAGCAAAGCATCTTCTTGAAATCGAACCTGACAACGCTGGAAATTATGTTCTGCTGTCAAACATCTTTGTTTCTGCCAAGCTGTGGGGTGAAGCTTCTCAAGCTAGAAAGCTTATGGAGGACAAGGGCATTTCAAAAGCACCTGGTTGTAGTTGGATTCAAGTCAGGAACAGAGTTTACACCTTTGCCGTTGGTGATAAGAGAAATGAGAAGAGTGATATGATCTACAAATTCTTGAGTGAAATAAATGACAAGATCAGATTAGCTGGGTATTTACCCAATACAGATTTTGTTCTGCAAGACCTGGATCAGGAAGAGAAGGAGGAAGTATTATGCAACCACAGCGAGAAGCTTGCAGTGGTTTTTGGGTTGCTGAATTTGACAGGGGAATCATCAATTCGTGTGTTTAAAAATTTGCGAATATGTGGGGATTGTCACAATTTCATTAAGCACACAGCCAAGGTTTTCAATAGACAGATCATAGTGAGAGACTCCATGAGATTTCACCATTTCAAGGAGGGTTTTTGCTCTTGTAGAGATTTTTGGTAATAGTTCTAATGAATATCAAAAAGAGCTGAAGAAACAGAGAATAGTTAATGTTGACATTAAGGTAATAGGCTAATAGCAACATGTTATGGGCTTGTGGCTGAGCAACATCCACTTGAACGTTGGTAGCTGAGATGATATCGTGGTGTTGAACACATGGCTGGTCATACAACTGTTCTGCTTAAACGGGGAAGCTTCCTTCCTATGAAGGACACTAATGAGCATGGCATTCACTTTTGCAAGATTATCTGATACTCCAATTGCAATGACAACTATGGGTGAATTGCCTGGCCCTACAATTAAAGTCGTGGCAAAGGCTACAAGGTACATAGCAGGACTTCACCATCTTTGTTGTTTGATTGCAAAAAGGTTAGATGATCTATGCACACCAAACCGTCTTTTAAGTCATTGTATGAAAAATTTTCCATTGTACGAGTATTTTTTGTGCGTGATTGTTATTTGGATATGGCCCACCCAAGTCGCGTTTCTGATTTGACAATTTCCCCCCCCCCCCCTTTTTCTGGGTGGTAGAGGGAGAATAAGAATAAGTGAAACTCTAGAATCAGCAGTTAGCCAAGCATAATGTACATTTCTAGCATATAATATACATTCACGCTTGATTCGTAAGGAATTTCTCTGACCAGACCCTCCCCCCCCCCTGTTTGGTTGGCAGTCTGCTAGAGGAGATTACCTGTAATTGTAGAATCAATAGCTAGCTAACGAAGCATAATACACGTGTCTAACAGATAAGCATGATGTAAAGAGGTAACTGGTCAGCTTTTCGTTTCTCGGAGCCGCCCCCCCCCCCCGGGGCCCAGAAAGTAATTAAGAATTTATTCTCCTTACTAAGGGAAAAGCAGTCTAGCCATGAAGATTTCAACTGAGTAATGTTTCATGAGCTTCCTCAACGGGTGTTATCACGCAATAAATCATTCACTCATTCATACAACGCCCTTAAACAACTCTATGTCTGATGAAAATCATTAGTCAACGTATTTGATATATTTATTCAAAATTTGACCTTGTCTAAAAAACAATCTTTAAATTCAGCTTGTTTGTTCTTGAAATATATGTTTACTCGGAGATGGTGAAAAGGTCTTGTAACTTGTAAGTAGCTGTGTTTTGGAAGAACTTTAAACATCTAGGTTCTTTTAAATTTGACTGACTGCACGGCCGCACCTGCAGTGGCAGTTTCCCTGGGAAGAATGTTTCAGCTTCAGAAGACATAGGAAAAGGAAGTGAAAGATATATATCCACGGGAGATCCAAAAAAAGTTATGAAAGCCCTGCAGGCTGTAAGATCCTCTTTGTTTTGACTTTTGAGTATTACTAGTTCTAAGGGGAAAAATGAGTAGAGATTGGTTTGTCTACAGTTTTGTGGCTCAAGGGGCGGTGATATTGGCCGAGCACACAGCTCAATCTAGCAACTTATCAGGCGTTGCAGCTCAATGGCTCAAGACTCTCAACCGGCCTGCTCATCGGAAGTTCACTATGAACTACGATCGTCACATTGTCAACTTCCTAGCTGATGATGGCTATTGTATAACACTCAAGGCTTCGGCTTACATGTTTTTAAACCAACTTCCATAAGATTTTAATAGAATATCTGAGATCTATGATCAAATAGCCTGATTGTTTCTGAATGTGCAGTTTATGGTGTTGTTGCCAAAGAATCCGTTGGATCACAGATCCTGTTTGCATTTCTTGAACGTGTCAAAGGTGACTTCAAGAAAAGGTATGGTCATGGTAAAGGAGACACAGCCACTGAGAAAAGTCTTAGCAAGTCCTTTGGGTATGGATCCGTCACATTGGAATATCACTTTGAATATCTACTTTCATTTAAATAATTTGCGATTAAACCATAATCAAGTTTTAAGCCCTCTGTAATTACGAAGTTGGAAAAACTGTTATCTTTATGATGAACAGGCCTGTTATAAAGGAGCACATGCAATATGTTGTTAATCATGCTCAAGAGATCGACCAATTGGCCAATGTGAAGGCTCAGGCTTCTGAAGTTCAAGTCATCATATTGGACAACATAAAGAAGGTACACAATTAAGGTTCTTTTTTCTTTTTTTTTTTTGGGGGGGGGGGGGGAGATACTTAAAACAATCCTATGCATGCTAACTGTTGTTAAAAAGGATGACTTTCTCAACTGAAATTTGTGTGCTAGGTATTGGAGAGAGGTGAGCAACTTAATTCTGTTGAGGACAAGGCTAAAGAGCTACATGAATTGGTATGTGCTTCATCAGTTGATCAATGCTCCTAATTATCTGTCATGTTGACTCTTTCAGTCCTGGCATTTCTGATTAATTGTAGTTAATGGCTTATAAGTAACACGATCTGTTGTCGCAAATTTGTGCAGTCTGTGGAGTACAGGGAAACTGCAAGAGAAGTAAGGCGGAAAATGTGGTACCAGAATATGAAAATAAAACTAGTCATCCTAGGAATATTACTTCTCATCCTGGCCTTGATTCTTTGGACTTCCATCTGCCATGGCTTTAATTGTTCCAATTGATCAACATTTGTTGATTCTCTACAAAACGATTGACAAAAACTCTACTGCTTTAGCAGCATATTCAATGTAGAGACTTGTCAAGTTAAGACAGATACCATGACTTGTCAAGTCTAATATGATTATGGGTGTAATGGTGTAAAGTTCAGAATGATACCGAGTTTGATGCAAAAACAGGCGTATTGGAATGAAATACTTATAAAAAATGGCCCATGCAGGTCTCGAACGTGCAACCTTCTCATTATTAGCACAACGCTCTAACAAACTGAGCTAATAGACCATTAGATGAAACGATTTGTCTCCACTTCTTTGCTGAGAAAAACTTCTCTGTTTCTGTTCCCTCCCTTGACGATTGTAAGCTGTTGTTAGATAGCTTTGGGTGTTTTTGAAATTTACTTGCGAGTTGAAGTAGCATTAACAAGGATCGATGCAACCAGAACCAGTTGGTTCAGAGACTTCCTCATTCAAGTTTTTGTTCAATCTTCCACCTAATTACATGCATAAGCTGATCATAAGCAAGATCTTAATCTATAATCCCAATTCCAAGTTAGCTCTGAAGCATATTGATTTTTAATGAATGATTAATTATAACAGTCGATTTTTAAGCACTTAAAAGAGAGAGTTTATTTATTGAGTAATTTTTTTTAAACGTTGGGTCGTAGTTGTTGAAGGAAATACACAGTCATACCACAATCAGGATGTTCAATATTACATTTATACGAACATACCAATATGATACCACCAACTAATTCATAAGAGTATTTTAGACAGTAATTGCCAATAATATTGCCGGTAATCAATATGGATTTACTAAAGTTTCATTCAATAGAAATGTGTTTACCCTTCAAATAACAAGATATTAGTCTATACGTACAAAAACTTCATATAATAACAATACTATCATATTTCACTCAAATTTACCGTCCACTACTCTACGAGTCTTACTACACTAGCACTAGACGCCTACAATGATAATGAGGTCTGGTCTCCTGGACCCATTATTGCTTTCATTTTACAAATTGTCCTTTAGACTTGATGATTTCATGTACATGCAGCCCAAAGATCAGAATCAAAGCCTGATATTTAGGGCCTGGGCCTATTCACGGGCCTGGGCTTGGGCCTGAGTTGAAATGATATGATGCGTACAGATCATAAAGCCAGGGCCTACCCTAGTGTAGTCCCTAACCCTAAAACCAACCCCCAGAACTCACCGCATCTTTCGGCTTTGTTTCCATAAAGATTGAACCACCACAACTCCCACCATTTTCTTCTGCATTAGCTTACCTTTCCTTGCCGCACTCTCCATTCTTCATTCATTCAGGTTTTTCATCTTTTTCTCTCTCCTCCCCCTCTTTTTTTTTTTTTCTTCCCCCTTCCCCTCCTGTTTCATTTCTTTTGAAATCTGCAATCATATATAATGGTGTTCGTGATTTTCCGCATATGTTTCAATCATTGCTTTACAAAGAATCTGTCTTTTCTTCTTTCTATTCTGGGTTCTGAGAAATATGATTTACAAGGATGAACTTGAATTCGTGTTGTTGTTGTTATTATTTTCATGGTGATTTCTCAGTGACGATCCAAAAATGATGACGAGTCCGATCTTTTTCCATTCTCTCAAAATTTGACGACAAATCGAGGCATTTGTCTGAGAGAAATCACTCCCTTAATTTCTCTCTTTAATCAACTCTTTCTTTATTTTCAGTACTTATAATTTAACCCCCCGCCCCTTGTTTTTAGCCTTGATTGATGTCAAAACCCTTTCTTTTTTTGGGTCTAAATGGTGGGTGGGTAGTAATTAGAAATTAGTACTGGGTGATTTTGAAATGCAGTATGATTGAGTTTTTGCTTCGAGAAGAAGGTAAAAATGCAGCAATGATGAGGAATACATTACTCTCTCATAATCAAATGAGAAGTGTGTTTATGCTAACAATGATTACTCTTCAAGCACTTTTGAGCTGCATTTTATTAAACCCTTGTTCTTCTTCTCTTCTCTCTTTTTTCTCAAAAGATTTGGTGTGGATTTATCATGTTAAATATAACCCTTCAATGATTTACTTATGATGAGATGATTTTTGGAACAATAATGGCTGTCATTTAACTATGGAGGTGGGGATTTCTTTCCGGTCCCTCTTCTTTCATGGGGTCATTCTTCACTTAAAATGAAAGTTTCAATAATCATTTCAGATATTTTCTATTCATGCACAAAATAATTTATAAACGAAAAAAGGTTTTTTTTTATCAGAAATAACAGAAATAAACTGAGAACAGCCATTGATGTCATCTCATCTAAATAGCAAGAACAAATATAAAGAAGACTAGAATGAGGTAAGTGGTGCTAGGATTTCCAGTTGAGATTGTGAAATGAAGGGAGTGTGACTGTATGAGTAGTCAATCTAAGTGAATAGAGGCAGGAAGTCAAGAACCCTTCCTGCAAGTGCAAATATCGTTACTCATTTTTCAAAAACCAGCAAATTGCATGAATTTTTACCTCCATACTCTATTTTGGAACTTACTCTTAAATCTGATAAGTGTTGACAAACATTTTGATTTGCATTAAGAAGCATTTCTTCACAAGCCTATCTTCATGAAGTGTTCATCTCTCCAAGAAGAACAATCCAAACCATTGAACATTTTACAGAGAAACTAGTTAGAAAAGCTCTTCTTTCCCATGCTTCTATTGAGATATTCATATGATCGAAATTGTACAAGTAAAATGGTTGAATGACTGATTACACTAATGATGAACTGTAGAACAGGGGCGAAGCTAGACTTTTATATTGAGGGAGGCCAAATCAAGTCGTGTTTCCATTTGTGTAAGTAATCTAGAATAATATATATTTATATTTGTTAAAAAATCAACAATCATCATAGAAGATATAAAAAAAGAAAAAAGGGGGCCAAATTGGAAGAAGGAAATATGCCCATGAAGGCAGAAACTCAAAACCAATGCTCAAATGAAAGGAAAACAAAGAAGGGGCAAACTAAAGATGGAAATGTGTTACAAAAATAAAAATTGCCACTTGTGGGATTCAAACAAAGGACTCAAGGTTGGGACTGTTACTTGCTCTAACATCCCCAATTCTTAATGCCTAATTAGTCTAACCTAATTATTCTTAAATTATTGATTAGCAGTGAAAGCCCTTTGGTTGGAGGTATTACCGCCGTTCAGTAATGGAACAAAGCTAACTGAAACTACGGGAATCATTATGTTGCCCATTTAATCATCCGACTCACGACAAAATTAAAACAACATACATTCAACCATTTATATAAGTTGTGATGCACCTACAAACTCAATATACGATTACAATATACTAGTAATTGGCGATGTTTAAAAGAATACACAACCCTTGGATACTTAAGGTGCTAGCCTATGAATCACTGTGAGCTCTTGGCTAGCGAAACTCCGGCAAAAAGAATTTAAACTCTACTTCACTTCTTGCTATTCTCTGCCTTGCCAAGAGGACTGTGCACTGATCTCTTACTTAAAACAGAAAACATAAAAACATTCCAAATATGAACCGAAACTCAACACGCACATTCCTCTACAGCAAAATAAGCTTCGAGTTAAATTAGTTGGGCACCCACATTTCAAAACGTTTTGTTTGGCAAACAGAGAAAGAGAATGTATGAGTAAAACTGATTTGCAGATTATTATCTGGAAGTGGACCCCTGTTGACGTTTACAGCGATCTTGAAATATGTGCACACCTCCCAGACCGATCGGAGAGCCTGAGTTACAGCCGTGTAGGTAAATTGAAAGACATAAGCCCTAATGATTTATAATTGATGGGGCCACTTGATTATGTGACAAAACATTGCATAAAATAATTTATTATATGATTATCATATTGAATTTTCATAGTTTGAAAAAAATATGAGTTCTGATTTTTGAAAATCTCTCTCCATTTTATTGAAAATTACTTGCTGGCAACTTGAAGCGACAGCAGTGGCCTTACTTCTATTCCAAAGATGTTATTTCCTTGATTAGTGAAAGGTTTGAAAGTTTTATTAAATTTCTTGGTTCGTTGTATGATTTAAATCCCCTTGAATTCCTTTCCTATTATGAATGTAGCCACTATCATTAATTCAATTGGATTCCATTTTATTTTGTTTTTGTTCCTCTTCCTCCCACGACTAATGTTATTTTAATGCGTATAATATTGACATACTAGTATGATTTATCTTGAGTTCATTATTAATGACGTCATTGATCATTATTATTGTTATCATTGTCATTATCATTGTTACCATTATTATTATTATTATTATTATTACTACTACTACTACTACTACTACTACTACTACTACTACTACGGCCATCTTTACCATAATTACTAGTATTGATATTATTATTGCTATAGTTTCTCTCTTTAACGATTCACTATTTGCGATACGGTTTAAGGTGACTTAAACTTTATGAATTTGGGCTCATGTTCAAGTCGAGTTCTAATCATGCAATTATTATTAGAGAAATAACCAACAAAGACATTATGTTAATCATGTCAACACACAATACTTAGTCCTTTCTCTCCCTCTATCTACACTTGACATTGTCATTTCAACACACACACTACTTATTCCTTTCTCTCCCTCTATCTGCACTTGACAACTAATTCCTAACATATGTCCTCACACCTCATGTACATATATTCCCATCTAATCAGCATGAACTTCTTTTTAACCACTAATGAGACTACACAATTGAAAATAAACATAATTAGGATAAATATTATCCAAGAACATTAACCACCATATCCATGACCACACATACCTTTCTAACACATGCATAACCCATCAACTTCATTCAAATATTAACCTAGCACAATTAAAGCAACATAAATAAGTTTAACTTCTCATCCAAGCCACAATTTTAACCTCACTCGCCAATTTATGATAACATACACATCTAAACTTCAATCACCCAATTCTCATCACTTTTATTCAAACATCCATTATACTTTACTCAAACCACCAAATAACTCAAAATCAACCTTGTATCTTTATTTAAATTATAACCCTTAAATATTTAGTTGTGGTCAAAACATAACATTTATTAACCTCATATATACATACATATATTTTTCATTTTAATTACCAATTAGCTCATTAAACCTTAATGAATCAATAAGATTGTCTTAAACATTATTCATCCCTAACCCTAGTCCTTTCATCCCTTGATCACAACTCACTTACCCAATAAATTTTTGTCTTCTAAGTTCACTTAATTAGGCATTAACATTCCCTTAAACTCCATTAAATAAACATAACAAACTTAACTTCCACACTAATCACAATCCTAATCACCAACCCATGATTAAAACCTAACACACATCTCCCATATATAGTCCATAAATTTCCTTTAATTATTCAAGAACCTAATCCAAATATCATGAAATTAATCACAATTAAATCCAATATTTGCACCAAAGTACCCCTCTTAACACCAAGTTCATTCCACTTCCCTTCATCAACTAAAATTTACCAATATTCAAGAAAACCTCAAATTTGCATCTATCAAGTCCAAATACATCATTTAACACAAGAATTCAAAGTGAAAACATCAAAATTTGAATTGAGGAGGGTTAGATTTTTCACCTCTCAATCCCTCAAATACACCCACAAGGGGCCAAAAGACCAAAGAAGGAGGCGGCACAGGGCGGTGACGGCCGGGGGCGGTGCTGTCGGCATCGGGAAGCCAGCGTCTAGTGGCTGGGGCCGGTCGGCATGCTGATGGCACGATAGGGGAGGCCGAACTGGGCAGAGGAAAATAGGGGAGGCAGAGAGAAGGGGGTCGTCGGGCAGCAGGGGGTGTTTGGGGTTTTTGGGCCTTGTTTCTTTTTTGGTTAATTTGTTTGCTTTATTAAGTTTAGTGGATTTATTAGTTTAGGCCATCCCTAATTATCTCCCTTCCCCCTCCCCCTTCTTTTTTCCCTTTCATTTGATGACACATAACCCTAATTCTAGATTTTTCTTATATTTATCCACTTCCCTTCTATTTTAATATATATATATATATATATATATGGCATTTATATATATATATATATATATATATATATATATATATATATATATATATGGCATTTTTAGATATCATTATATTTATTACATCCTTTAAATATAAATTTTGGGAAAAGACATTTCTCATTTCTTTTTTATTATTAATACTATATTTGTCCATTTATCCTTAGTATCATTACCTCACAAATTAACTCTTCAACACTTAGGCTCTTTTATTTACTTTATTTATATATTTATTTATTTTTATTATTATACGGGCATTCAAATATTTATTAGGGCTTGAAGGAATTATTTAAAAAACATTACAAGGTTCATTTAGAGGCCACGTCATCATTTCAACATGCGATGCATGTTATAAATACATATGCATAAAATGATGAGTTGAAGTGTGGTGTCCAATTTAATTAGTTTGCGATTACAGAAGTTTAAAGTAATTAATAGGAACTTTTAGGTTTGGGCCATTACACTTGCCCACAAAATACGAAGGTCATTAACAAACTCAACACTAGATAATCATGACTCGTTATTTGCAGTAAAAGTATTTAAGAGTTTTTCTAGACTTGGGAGGGTCCTGGCCCCGTGGCCTTATTATAACTTTTCGCCCCTGCCGTGGAAGAAAAATCTTGTATCATTTATGATCTCTTAAAACAATATTCAAGAGGATTTTAATGTGATTGTACATAATGATTGGTCAAATATGGACAAACAAACAAACAGTTAATGATCTTTGTTCTTTACCTGTTAACCACCTACCCTCCAAAAAAACAAAGGGGGCCTTTAAACACCTTGGTCTATTCCCACAGCCCTAATGTCAAGACCTAAGAGGCTATTTGGAATGAACATAATTCTGTAGAAATTTTGATATAAGGACATGTAACAGTTATGATAGTGTTAATTGAAGGTTCTCAAAGGAGCTTTTGTGCCGAATTCTAACTTTGTCCTCTCAATGATGTGATTAACTTAACAACTGATTCCTTTGACAAAATAAAGATGATGATGACTAATAATTGACTAATTTTTCTATAGTAAAGATCTTTGGGAAAATAGTATAGGGCAGTCCTTTTTTCTGTTTGGGTGAAGAAGCTAGAACTAGGCTTGAAGCTCACTGTTTATAAATGCATTTATTATTTTCGTTAATCCGCTTCTTGGGGAATAAAAATTGAATTGTGGGGTTAATGGGTGAAGAAGGAGATGAAAAAAAGAAAGCAAGCTTAGAGTCTGTGCTGACCGATAGTATCTTTTAGTATAAACTGAGGGCAAGTATTGGATTGTTGGCATCTGTTTTGTTTGCAAATGTTATAGTTCAAGGGCAGACTGTAGCCGCTTTCGAAGCTATCTTTATACTTTTATTTCTGTATTTCGGGCTTTGCCCAACTAATGATTAAAAAAAAAAAAAGGTTGCCCCATTTTGTTATTTTTCAAACAAGGAGTAGGATTAATTAACCTTCCTTCCCCTCCTCTAATCACAATCAAAAGATGGTGGACATGTAAATCTTATCCTTATTCTAAGCTCATATCAATGTTGGTTATTGTACATGCTTTTGTTTTGGAGTGTTTTGATCATATATGTTCAAGAATCAACTCAACCAAAAGCTTAAACTGATGGTTGAAGGTCCAGGAATAGGTTTATTCCCCTAACATAGATGCTGCAAAGACTCCCCCTACTTTGCACAATAAATCAATATGGGGGCTGCTGAGATTCGAGTTTGAGACCTCTTACTTAGAAAGGCTCTGATACCTTATTCAAGAACCAACTCAACTAAAAGCTTAAGTTGATGGTTGAAGATCCAGGAATAAGTTTATCCTCTAATAATATATGTGTGAACAAAAGAAATTAGGAGTACTCCATAAATTTGTGATAGATTGGAACTTGGAAGTTACTTGCTTGTTGACTGGTACCGAATATAGCCACTTATTCATAAGCTTATTGACTAGTATGATTTATCAAAGTGAATTTAGATATCATTAAGATCTTATTTGGTAAAATTACTTGTCCATATGGATGATAGTTATTTAAATAGCATGCAAATATTTAAGTAGCATATAGATACTCTAATTTAACTGTTAGTGAATAATTGTTTAGTTGAAAGGTTAAAAAAAATATGTTTATAAATCTAGTTATTGGATAAACTTATTAATATCAAATGACATAACAGAGTATGGATAATTTGTTAAAAAACCTAATCGTATATTTAAGTACAAAATACAAATATATTACTTTTAAAGGCCAAAAACTAAGATTACTAACTTTTTAAAAATGTTACTTAAAATACTAAATATTACCTAAAATACTAGTCTAAATTCTACGTCCACTTACATGTTGACACCCTTAGGAGGTAGATGTCTACAGGGTGAGAGTGTGGAAAAGTATATGATAAAGTAACCAACCACAAGTGAAATTGGTCAACCTTACAAAAGCCTCTTTACTGAAAATTAAACCGACCCCATGGATAATTTGGAGCATTTCAGCTTACCACATGCATGACCCACAATTTGGCCAGTGACAATCGGTTGTCCCCTCCGAGCTGACTAGGGGTCTCCATAAAATCATGACAAATTTGCATCGACATTATTATTATAATAGCTAAATTGATTTAATTGGTTTAACATTATTCGATTAAAAATAAATTATTATAGGATAATGTTTTACCTTATGTGTGGACTAAATAAGGACTGAAAAATAGATGTGTAACGTTTGGTCGAAAATAATATAATTACTACGCAATGGAATCAGCCATATAATATAATTGTTAGTGTAATAGAATGAGATAATAGTCATATTACAATGTTTGGTTACAAAAGTTTTTGCGATGTAATGAGATGAATTCATTGGCAAACAATAGTTCTTTTACACGTGGCGTGAAGTACTTGCAATTCAATTCTTTTTTATTTTGCCTATTTTAATTATTTGTAACTTTGTCGATAATTGTCATCAAATATATTATCATTATGATCATGATGTTTCATAATTAGAGATTTACTTCACTCTATTTTCTCTAAATTACAATAATATAACATTATTCAAGTTTAACAAGGAGCGAGAGAAAGAAGACGATAACGATGATGATGAGAAAAGAATATAATGAAAATTACAAAATTGTATTGCATGAAGTAAAAATTCAAAAGCTTTGAGAGATATTCGATTAAAAATAAATTCTAAGAAATACAAATGCAATCAATAATACATTTATCTTTCAACAAAAGAGAAATTAAATCACTCCCCTTCCTCATCAGCATGGACTGCGACGGGGCCTGGCTTTCCGGTCATCCACCACCGTTGATTCATGGGAACTGCACACCTTCGTCGTGAATTTGCACCCAAATTTGCTCCTCCAACCTTTGCCATTCCCATTACTCACATTACTACTCCCCACCTTATCAATCTTCTCTATCACCTTCTTCATGGTGGAGCACTCTCTCTCCAGCTCCTTCACTCGATTCCTCATACTATCCATGTCCAACCTCAACACCTGATTCTCTCTCATCGCATCCCTCCACTTGCTGCTGCTGCTGTTGCTGCTACTGCTGATGCTTTTCACCACCTTCCTTGTGGCGGCGATGTCCGCGGTTTCTCTCTCTTCGCCGTGGGAGCCGATCAGAGTTCCGGCGATGGCGTGGCGGAGCTGCAGCTGCTCGAAGAAGATCACCTGAACCACCGTCCTCACCGGCAAACGCTCGTTCTGCGCCGCGTGTGTGCACGCTTCGAGTGTTAGCTTTTGACAGTTCATCACTGAGCTTATCTTTTCTCTCTCTCCTTCCGTGATCCACGGATGCGCCTATCGACATCATCATCGTCACGGCCAAAATTCACGCAAGTCAATCAGGTAGTTCAAATGAAATTCGAAATTCATTGAAAAACTCAATTTTTTAGAAAAGAAAAACCGAAATTAATGGAAAATACTTTAAGATAAACATCGATTGCTCTGTAAATGCCGTCGTCGTATGATCTGGCTTGCTCCGGGAGAGAGATCGCCAATTCGTAGAATTTCTCTGGTTTCAAGTTTGCGTCGGAGGCGATCTCTGATAAGTAGCCGTCGATGAGCTTTCGGACGAGCAGAATTGCCGGGGATTTGAAGTTTCCGAGGCTCTGTTCATCATCGTCTTCAATTTCTCTCTCCTCATAGCTTTCCAGAAAATGACGAAGCATTCTCTGAACACAATCGACGTCATACAAAGTCTCGCTCAGATACGAGTAACTCGGAATCAGTAGATCATCTAGCGTCGCATTCTCTAATTGAGCGCTGATTTTTCTCTCGAGTGCAAATTTACATTCATCGGAAGCATTCAGGATGTTCGCCGTCCGGAGCAATCCGAAGAGAAACCTCGTTTCCGCAGACGACCGGGAGCTATTTTCCGGTGAAAGATTCGAAACGATTGTCTCTAGCAGCTTCCTCTGCTCTGCTTCAGAAGCAATCGACAATGGCGATCCCGTAGGGGTGTTCCCTCGGCTTGAGCGAGAGATTCCTGGAAATCGGCGTTTCGCATGGTGCATGAGGCAAGCATCAACAATTTCCTGATCGATCTCTTTCTCTCTCATTGCAGAGATCACTCTGTTGAAGAAATCCGAGCTAAGTTTAGCTAGATCTTCAACCCATGGATCTCTCGACTTGGCCGGAGAATTCCTGGGATCTCCGGCGGATTCGTTCACCGGCCATCCGAAAAGCGTCGGATCATAGTGACCGGCTTTAGCTAAAATGGCGTCAATGCATCTCTGAACGATGCCCATTTTTTCAGCGAATGGACATAATTTCTCGCAAGATTTCAAGGCCTTGATGGAATCCTTGATGTTATTGAAGACGGAATTGTTAAAGAATTTTTCAGTCTTTGAAATGAGATTATCCTGTGCGACGTCCTCTGTCATCTGAAGCACCTCGCCGGCGCACCATAGCGAGGCGGCATTGCCGGTGGTGAGCTCTATTTTGGCGCCATAACAAAATTTCACGACCGTTTCAAACGTCTCGGAGCCTCCAGGGAAATGAGGGAGGGATACGTGGCAGGTCTGGCCGTCTTCTTCTTCTTCTTCTTCTCCGGGCTTGTCGTCATTGTCTTGGGAGTTGTCCATGTAAGTATCTTTATCCTCTCTCTTTTGACCGTTTGCTTCTTGCTTTGTAATAAGGTCATGGAGTGTCTTGCTCTTGGACATCAATGCGGACTGGAACACAATCAATTAAGATATACAGAATCAGCACAAGAAAAACTAAGACTTGAGATGAATTAATGGAAGTTGGGGGGGGGGGGATACCTTATGGAGATGGAAGGTCATGTCTTCCACTTCGACGACGACGTCGCTTGGGAGGTCGGTGGTGCAAAACCATGCCTGGCCTTTGGAGGGAGAAGTACTTGAGCTGTCAGTTGCCATTTTCATTTTTTACCCTTACCTCTTTTTGCCCTCTTGTTTATAATTTTTCTGAGAGAAAAGAAGGAAATTTATGAAGCTAAGGATCAATGGAAAACATCCAATGAGGCTAAGACTGATACAGCTATCAGGCAGAGCAAGAAGTGTTTTTTTTTTTGGTTGGGGGGGGGGGGGGAGAGTGGTCTTGGGATTGAAGGCCTGGGGATTGGCTTTTTGTGGGTTGAGATCATGTAAAGGTGTGTTCTCCTTTTTGAAAGATGGGACAGGGTGGGGGAGGGAGAATTGGTTTTTCTTTATTGAGATTAAGGTATCCGGTAGTTGTGAAAGCGAAAGCTAGGATAATTTTTCAAAAGTTTAACTGTTAAAATGGTGTAAAAGTTGGCATGCAAATAGGGTCCAGACTTCCCATTTCAATGGCTTTGATTTTTCCCATCTGGGTCATTGCCAACCCTACTGAACCGTGTTTCCAAGGTACAGAATTCCAATTTCCACCTACACATTAACTGCTCCCCGAAACAAATTGGTGCATAAGTGGGGCAATGACAATGCTCCAAATTCGCTATTCCTGTCTTTTCATAAGAAAATTATACGTGGTTTCTTTAGCTTCAAAAGTTGTCAGGTGAATTCCACCCCATTGTTGCCGCCATAACCATGCTTAATGACAACTCTATGTTCCATGTTCTTCGATGAAGTTTGGGCACCCTGTGATAATAAAAGTCATAGTTAGCTATGTTTTGTCAATTTGGTTAGCTTCATCCTGTGAATGAACACTGTTTGAGAGTGCATGTTGATGATGATCTTCTTGATACCACTTTTCCGTGCGATAAGCTGGCCACTTGTGTAAATGGTGAAGGAGTCGTTGGGAGTAGTATTAAACGATTAGACGCAAATGGTTAGCTAACACTGTTGAACTTTGAAACCAACAAACTCTTAATCTAGGCCCCTTTGCAGGGGATTATTATTTTCTACGGGGTTCATTATTCAACGTATAAAATTAACACTTATAAACTATTATAGAATAACTTTTAAAATGGCTAAGAAGTTACATGAAAATAATCAAGTTCTGATTGAGAATATTATTTCTTGTTCCTATGATTTAGAGAGTGTTCGGCAATAATATTTTGGATAGCGTTTGACATTTTGACTAAGTCAATACACTCATCAGGCAATTTTTAGTGTTCGGTAACATAGTATTTTGACTAGCATTTCAAGTAGCGTTTAGTGTTTTAAGTAGCATTTTTGAAAAGCTAATAGTATTAACATTTGATATTCAAAAGTAGCGTTTCATATTTTTTGACCCAAAAATATCCTTTGAAAATTTTATCTTTGGAAATTATCTATATTCTTTTATATCAATTTACATTAATCAGCTAATCCAACAGCTAAATTTATCGAACACATTTATTTCAACTGCTCATCTAAACGACCATCCGCTAACAACTAAATTAGAAACGCTATACGCTACCTTAAACAGCTATCCACTATTTGAACCGTTATCCGCTACTTGAACTGCTAATTTTGTCGAACAGGACCTTAGTGGTTACAATTGAGATGAAGCAAATAACAATATCTTAATTCATAACTAACTAATGACATAGGCTCCGAAAAATGGTGACCAATCCTCAACAATACATTTTGTTAATTAATTTCTTACATATGTTGAGTTTGGAAACATGAAGCAAATTATGACTATGATATAAACACGTTGACCACGTATTGCATTTTGTTAATTAATTTCTTAGATATGTCTATCTTTAAGCAAGAAATATGTGTCTGTCTTTGGTTTTTTTTGGTCAAGATGGGGGGATTCTATCATAGTCGATCGTGTGAAAAGTGTAAGTTTGACTTTCTAATTCGCCACTCATTATTTAGTTGTAAGCTTTTAAAAGATATACTACTAAGGATTGTTCTTCTCGTCTATAAATTCTATTTTATTTCATTTCCTTTTTTAAAGAATGGAAGAAACATGTACAGATTCAAATCTAAAAATATGAAGAAATGGTAAACTCATGAAATTTGAGAAATTCTATAGAAGTATGGAAAACCCATATTTTTGGTCCTACTGCAAAACTTGTAGAGGTTAATTTAATTTATAGATAGTTGCTTCTAATCCCATGCAAATTTTTGATAATTTTTGTTTTCTTTCAATTCGCTTCTATTCAATCCAATCCGGTGTAATCAGAATTTGACCAATGAACACAAGACACCCTAGATACAAGTTACAACTACTTCGGCCCTGTTCTTTTCGTAGGTCATTTTACATTTACCAATCTCAACCCACTTCAACCCACTGCAACCAACTTCAACTCACCTGAAAAAAAAAAATACTAACCTCAACCCACTTCAACCAACTTCAACTTAACTCAACCTACTTCAACCAACTTCAACCCACCCCTTCATAAATTTAATAATTTGCAACCCAAATCGTTAAAAATAATTGACAAGTTGTGCCGGCCTCCCACTTCCAGAAAAATAGTTACAACATTGTGAAATTACCATTAAGTGAAAAAATGCACTAAAAATTACAATAACTTAATAAATTATTACACATTCTCATTATTTTAACCCACTTCAACCCACCACAAAAAAATATATCAACTTCAACCAACTTCAACCCACTTCAACCCACGTCAACCCATCTCAAAAAAAAATACCAACTTCAACTCACCTCAACCCACTTCAACCTTTTACCTATCTCATTTACCTACGAAAAGAACAGGCCCTTCTTTGCATGAAATTCACACATTAATTATACAAAGCACTAGAAAACCATAGACTTCGACCTGCATTATTCAAGCGGCTGTCAGAATTTTTTTTCCCTTCTCCCCCATTGTTGACCTTTCGGCTGTTTAACGAGTAGACATCACAATTGTTCTTGCTTTTATTCTGGTCAAAAGATGAACGAACATGTTGGTCTCACTGGCGTCATTCATATAAATGCACCACTCTTCCCCGTCCACGAATTTTTTATCACATACGTCCTCCATACATATATTAATGCTAATGATCGCAGTAAGGAGGGAGGTGAGAAATTTGCAGATTGAATGACAGAAATCACTCGACAAAGTACAATGCATACCCTCCAGTATAGTGACTCTAAATTTGCTTAATGCTGGCTTTACTTTCCAACTTTACATATGTATCACCATCTTGTGTTAAGGATGAGAGGGGGAATAGAAAATGCTGAGTGCCAATAAGCATGCAAGCAGTGACATTGCCGCTGTGTATGCACATAAGACACAAAAATCGTGCACCCAAAAAGATCAGAGAAGTGGGTTCAGTGAATTACATTACCCAACAAGCTACTAGGGGAGCTGTGTTCACTGAACCAAGGATCATGAACTGAGACAGGCGAACTATCTTTGGCTTCCTGCAAAGAAGCTAGATGATCAACTGTCTTCTGTGGAACCATTATTCTTCGATTTCCACCTTTCTTCACTGAGATGCCAGTCAGTGACCTCTCACTCCTGTTGAATGGGGAGGAACAAGAAGATGCTATTGATGATTCCATGCATATGTTCTCCTCCAGAGGGGCCCAGCCAGTCATTCGTATTTGCTCTAGTTCATAGGCGACTTCCATCATTGATGGCCTCATGTCCTTGTGGTAGGCTAGGCATCTAAATGCAAGTTCAGCCACCTTGTGTACGGATGAAAGAGTCCAAGCATCCCGGTGCAGCTCTATGAATGGATCAACTATCTCATCTACACACCCTCTTCCTATCCTATCGACAGCCAGGGCTGCCAAATTCACCTCTGTATGAGGTCGATTGAAATCTACCACTTTCATTGCAGTTATGATCTCTACAAGGACTACCCCAAAACTGTAAACATCACTCTTGTCAGAAAGATGGAAGTTCTGATGGTACTGTGGATCCACATATCCCGGAGTCCCTTGAGGTGCTGTCGAGATATGGGATGATTCCATCATGCCAAGCCTAGAAAGACCAAAATCAGCCACCTTGGATCTGTAATCAAAATCCAAGAGTATATTGCTGGATTTAATGTCCCTGTGGTAAATTGGGGGATTCATGGCAGAGTGGAGATAGGCAATGGCTTGAGCAGTTTCAGTGGCAATGTTAAGGCGTACTGTCCAAGGGAGCCCCGTGCCCTTCTCTCTCTGTAGATGCTGCGAAAGAGTACCATTGGGCATATATTCATACACGAGGATCTGCTCACCATTCTCAATGCAGCACCCAAGGAGACGGACAAGGTTTGGATGACTGACAGAGGAAATGAGCTTGATCTCATTCATAACTTGCTCAATACTATCGGTGTCTCTGTGTTTGATCTTTTTTATTGCAACATACTCACTACTGTGAAGTCTACCAGCATAAACAGTGCCATACGCCCCTGTTCCTATCCTTTGCTTTTCACAGAAGCCGCTAGTGGCTTTCTCAATCTCTTTGTAAGGATACAGAGGGACAGTAGCATTGCCAGCAGCTTCACTAAGAAGACGCCTGGCCCTCGTCTGGCTCTGCGAACACGTGGAACGGCGGCGACAAAAGTAGCAAAGAAGAGCCAGGAATAGTATCGTTGCAGCACAACCAATGATCCCTACAAGTTTGTAGTAGCAAATCTTGTCAATTTCTCTCTCTTTTTTACAAAAAACTTCAAGGGAAGGCAGTGGGGAGTCAGGATATCAAATTGGTCCAGAAGTTCTCAATTACACGTGGTATTTTAGTGCCTTAACAAATATAATGCACTAGCTAATCAAGAGTCTATATCAGACAAAAATAAGATTCGCACTCTTTCAACATGAATATACTGGTTCTATTTGCTAAGACCACAGCTGATTCAGAGGATACAACCACATGATAGTTCCCTAAATTTTTGCCTTGACCAAAAATATGATATTGAGAAAGGCAAAAACCAATCTTTGGAAAGGGATGTGGTAGATACTCAGTGAGGCAACTGGCAAGGGCAATGACAGTTAACTGATCTTAACCCTGTTCTTTTTCTTTTTCTTTTTTTTGGGGGGGGGGGGTTATAACTTGATCGATTTCCTACAAGCCAGCATACTGCATTAGAACTGAAGAAATCGTTCCAAGGAAAGATAGCAAAGAGTCACGTGGAAAGGACATGCATAAACTGGTGGGGAAGGGGAACCGGACAAATGGGTTCTCAGTCGAGAATATATCAGCCAAGCAAATTTTTGTCTCCGAGTAATGTGTCGTTAACCAAAAGATAAGGCTATTGCAGCAAGTTCAACAGCAGAAGCATATTCAAACTTCAAAGTGCAGGGGGAGAGACAAAGTACCTCCAATGACAGCAATTTTTCTTCCTCTATAACGGCGAAGACCTTGAACTGTTCAAAGGCCAATTGACAAGAACAATAAGAGAACTTAGTTGATAAAAAAAAAAAAAAAAAAAAAAACAAAGATATTTAGGCAATGCAGGCATTTCAGAAAAATCACAGATGTAGATCCACACATAAGCAAAATATGAAAGGCAAGCCCAGCAACAAACAAAGCTCGCGAGAAACAGCAAAGCAATCTTAAAGTTCGCCTGCCTAACAGTTTGTTTTACCTCAAACAAGACAACAGACATAAGTTTGGCACCAACCTCACCAAATTTGAAATTACGACAGGTTACATATGTCATGTAAAAACATAACATGAATACAACGAGGTGGATATTTACGATATAATTTTTCTTGTTCTTTGCTATTTCCACAAAAGAAGAATGCAGCAGTCAATCAACAAAGGTGTTGCTGCCTCGTCAATTCAGCTAGCGCAATGAACTACCTTTTGCTTAATGCTTAGTGCCCTCTCCTACATGAGTTTGCTGTCCCCCATTAGCATTCTCATTAAAGTGGCATTTTGGTTTACCATGTTACTTTGCATGAAGCAATCCTTGTTTCACAGAAACAAAAATGAATGCAATTCTCGAAGTGCTGCTACTTTGGTCGTAAAAATGACATTCTTTCTTGGCAAACGGTCAAAGCTAATTAACATGATATGTGTTACGACTTACAAGAAAATAGCTATTGCAAGTAATTTTGAAGTTTTTTTTTTTTCGGTTGAATATGTTTAAAGCAAATATTCTCAAGTCAGGTTTGTGAGAGCTCTACTGTTGATCTTCATCACCTGATTCCCTCCCCCTTCTCAACACAGATAACAGAAAACAGTGCAAAACAGGAATAAAAAGCAAAGGACCACAACTAAAAAGATAAAAATTTAGTTTCAATAAAAACTCATCAGCAGCAATTCCGACAATTACAATCACAAATACGTTTTTAAATATCATATACACTCCCACATTCGTCCCACCACCAGCTCTCGATCCCAAACTAATAAATGATCGATGCCAAGGAGATAAGCTAAAAATCAATTTTCAGCAGCCACCAGACTATACTCTATTCAGCTTAAGCTAAGCAGACACAGTCCAATGCACTGAAATTTATCCCAACACTATTTTGCATTTTTGCTGACATTTCCGTACTCAACCCACCTTGTTTGAAAGCATCAATTCTAACCCATCACGAGACAGATTCTTTGACCATGAACAGCATCCTCAACAAAGAAGCCCAGGCAAGAAAATTTTAAAAAGGCAACGGCCAACTCCATCAATGTCTCCCACAAGTCAATCACATTGACAATCCACCAAATCAAGCATAAAAATTTATCCCTTTTTTTATTTATTTCCTCATTATTTCCCTTTCTACTCGGCCCGCGTGGCCGGATTACATCGTTCTATTACAACCCACGGCAAAGAAAAGATTACCGGAATGCTTCCAACTGTAAATGAGCATCTCCTTTAGAATCCAGAGTCAAAGAAAATGCACATGAAATCCCCCCACATTGTTGAATTCTCAGGCCTCTTTTTGACCATTCCACAAAATCATTTGGCAACAATGTCAATGCCAACCTGATGTTGATGTCTTAATCAAACAATCCAGAACGCAGCCCATGTGTTTAGTGACCCGTCAACTTCGCAGAAGTCTCCAACATTTTAGTAGTTGCAGTTTTTAGAACTAAACTATAATTCTTAAACAATCTCATGCATCCACCTTCATAATCCCGCGTATTAGTTAGGTACACAAAATCCAATCATTTAAATACAATTTTCCCTATTCTAATCTTACTAATATTAAAACCCAAGGATTAACAACTTATCTTATTTAAATTAAATTCTAAGCTAAATTATTCACTGGGATTAATGAGGCTAATCTTACATCTACCATAAAGTCATTAAATTCAATTGTTATATACATTTTCCATGTACATTTAATCAGCACGTAAATTTTTGGATGAGACCGTGTCACATAAGAGTTATAATGAGACAGATTACTCTGCACTAGTCTTTTGAATGTTTTGGTATGACTAATGGTAATTTGTACTAGAGAGACTTAATATAGAGGAAAACTGAGAACTAACCAATATGACAACCGTGACCGGCGGCGAACCCATCGCCGGAGAAGCCGGCATTGCAGCGGCACCGATAACCGGCGGGTGGAACTTTGACACAGCTAGCGTTGCCATCGCAGCCGCCGCAGCTGCCGCTGAGCCACCAGCTAACTTGAACCGTCTGGATAGCCAGCATAACATCCGAACCATCATGCGCTGTAGAATCGGAAGAATCATCAACGCCCATGGACGAATACAACACCTTACATCCAGTATCCCTAACATCCTTGAAGCTCAAAACTCTACCTTGAACCTCCGAAGCATAGCAGCTCATATTCTCTCCCCTCCCTACTACCCCGCCGCCGCCGCCGCACCCGGCCTGTGGCCCGAACCGGTTCTCCAGAAGACTCCACGGCACGGCGCACCCGTTCAACGGCGAGCTGCAGTTCCGTAATAGGAGTACGTTTTGCGAAGCTAGGGCGTAGGTTTCACCGAACAGTTGATGAATATCCCCGATCGGACGGCTACAATTGGCGGACATGTTGAGCAGCAAAGATTCAGATGTGATGTTTCGGATTCCAAAACCCTTGAATTCCATCTTCCCCTCGGGAGTACAAATCAGTCGGAATTGACACCCCTCGGAGAATCCAAAAGGGTAGTTCACTCTCTCTCCTCCGCATGTCAGATTGCAGGGAGTCGAAGTCGCAAAATTCGCAATTGACAGAAGAAAGATTCCAATTTTGGCGATCATCATCTGAAAAATTTCCCAAAAAATCCCAAATTTTGTTCGTTTTCAAAGATGTAGAAACTGAATCAAAATTGAATGTTTTGGGAAGAAGAAGGAGAAGAAGCAGTAGGAAGAGTAAAAGCACCTGTAGAAAGCCGTTGAGAATATCAACCATCACATTTAATACTCATGCAAGAAGAAGAAGAAGAAGAAGAAGAAGAAGAAGAGTAGGAGGAGGAGGAGGAGGAGGAGGAGGGTTGAAAATGAAAATGAGGAATTGCAAGACTGGTGTGAAGCATTTAATCTCTTGATTAATGGCTGCTGCTGCTATAAGCAAGAAGCGTACAACTGCCCGTTCAACCAGGGAAATAATCAGAGCTTGAGAATCTACGTATATAAAGCACCTTACAATTTTTTATTTCTTTTTTTTCCAATTCTTTTATTTCTTGTATTTTTGGCTTCTTGCATGGTTGTTTTTGTTTAGGTTGAGCCAACTTCACCATATAAAAATAAAATTTTAAAAAAATCACCATAACTCTTAACCCTGGCGTTTTAACTGAGAGTCTTACCTATTCGACAAAATTAGCTATTTAGATAGCAGATAGCAGTTTATATAGCGGATAGCGGTTCATATAGCGGATAGCGTTTCTAATTTAGCTGTTAGCGGATAGCTGTTTAGATGAACGGTTTAAACTAATGTGTTCGGAAAATTTAGCTGTTACGCTAGCTGATTAATGTAAATTGACATAAAATGATACATATAATTTTCAAAGATAAAATTTTTAAATGATATTTTTTTGCTAAAAAATATGAAACGTTACTTTTAAATGTCAAACGTTAATACTATTAGCTTTTCAAAAACGCCGTTTAAAACGCTAAACGATACTTGAAATGCTAGTCAAGACACTAGTTTACTTAACACTAAAAATTAACTAATTAGTGTATTCACTTGGTCAAAACACTAAATGCTACCCAAAACACTGTTGCTGAATACAGCCTTAATTTGAATTGAGAAATTATTAGCTAAAACCTTGTGTTTTAGAACAGCTAGTTGGATGTTTGACTTTTGAGTGAATTGATTGTTCATCAAGCTAAATGCGCACATGTCATTTATACAAAATGCAAGTGCATACCTTATTGGTTTTAGCTTATGATACAAAAGAATACGTAAAAAAGTTTTTATAAACAAAATTTAAATCTAAGGCCCTGTTCGACAAAACTAGCGGTTCAAGTAGCGAATAGCGGTTCAAATAGCGGATAGCTGTTTAGACAGCGGATAGCGTTTCTAATTTAGCTGTTAGCGGATAGCTGTTTAGATGAGCAGTTGAAATAAACATGTTCGGTAAATTTATTTGTTGGGTTAGCTAATTAATATAAATTGACATAAAAAGATATAGATAATTTCCAAATACAAAATTTCGTAAGCATATTTTTTGGCAAAAAAATATGAAACGCTATTTTTAAATGCCAAACTTTAATACTATTAGCTTTTCAGAAACGCTGCTTAAAAAGGTAAACGCTACTTGAAACGCTAGTCAAAACACTATGTTACCGAACACTAAAAATTACTTGATGAGTGTATTGATTTAGTCAAAATGCTAAACGCTACTCAAAACGTTGTTGCCGAGCACGCCCTAAATCTTTAATAATAATCCTCAAAAACTTTATAAATCAACCCAAATGGCACCACAAAGTATATAAGGTTCATGTATATAGGAATTACTAGAAACCGTCTCTAAAATTTAGACATAAAGTATTTGCTTTGTGTTTATATTACTAGCCAAACATCAAGGTCATTAAAAAAAATATAATAAATGAATGTAGTTTAATTAGTGATGCCATTCTACGAGCTAGATAAGCGTATTAGAGTATGTATAGCAGTGAGCCAAAACTTTGACTCACAAGTGGAAGCCTACTCATTTCATATCACCCTATGAGTCAATTTTTTAGCTCACAAGCCCCCCTTCTTCAATGCAAGACTCACAATGTTGGCTCACCACATAAAATAATACCTATAAACCTTACAATTGAACATATTTAAATAATTTTACTTGTTTATTTGTATTATTGTTATTATATATTTATTCCTTTATTATTATTTATTTGACTAAAAAATAATTTCTATTTTTTTTAAGAATTAAATACTTAGTCTACAATAGCAAAATTAATAAAAAAAGAATATCAGTCAATGAGAATGACCGACACTTTCTATCTCCTCCCAGCAGCTTTTATTTTTTTAATAAGCCTCCATCTTCATCTTCTACTTTTCTCCATCTCCAGCTTCGTCTTCTTCTTGTTTCCACCAGTTTCTCTCTCCCTCCAGCTCAGATCTTCCCCCCAAAAATCAATCTGAAAATGAGGCCGTTTTACTGAGTTGGAGGAGAAAAGCAAGGCCGCGAGCAGCTTGACTCTCGAGCCAGCTCACGAGACGCTCGCGAGCCCGGTCTATTGCAGCTTTTTCGAGCCGGTCACCGTTCGCTCGCTGACTTTTTTGGCCCACGAGCCTGCCACTGAAATTGTTCTTAGTCCGCCCATAGTGATTTTAAATCGATAATCACCATTGATTAATTCACCGTTTCGACACGGTTGTAAAGACTTCAAATCTTAATTACGAAAATATAAAATAATTCTCAGAATTTGATTTTTTTTTTTTTTTGGTTGTTATCTTTAGTGGCTCCAACCCCAAAAAATAAAATAAAATAAATATGGGCACACATACATAAGACTTTTCCACCTTTGCTTTTTCCTACTTTTTCTCTCCTTTTGTTTGTTAAATTTGCAATCATTTTCACTAAAAATGAATCAGCAGATTCTGACCGGTTTGAATTCCAATACTCAAAGCCAAAACAATGACTTGCGTTTACTGGTCCAAGCAAACAAATTGCGAAAACACGACAATAATTAGTACTTGCCGGCGTGATTGTGCTGGCTTATCTCATCAAATCCCACAACTCCAATTAGGATAATCACTCATTAATATGACATACTACTGGTGTAGATAAGTATAAGTTGATATTGATTAAATTGATTGACAATCCTTTTAAGAGATATTAGTCCATTTAATCGATGCACTTTTTGAAGCCTATAATTTAAAAGTCTTAAGTTTGGATGGTTTTTTTTGGATTGATCTTTATACTTTGTTTTTGATTAAATATCTTTACACTTTTCACACGAACATTGTAATAATATTGTTAGATGTAATATGTATATGTTTACTCATGTTTTTTATCTAAAAATATTATCAGTAAATATTATATGACCACGTAACATTAATAATTTTATAGTAATATTTGAAGTAGAAATCAAGCATTCTCCCTCAACAAAGAAATTATGATTACCGTCGTTCACTTTTTGGATTGCGTAATAAAAATGTCTATCATTTGACTATATAATAAAATACACTAACAAATGAATTTATGCTACCCCTCAAAGTAAGCGTATGACATAAATGACACAACATGTGAGTTCTCGATATATTCCAGATCCTTAAAATTCTCAAGCGCATAAACTCTACAAAACATATGGATAAAAGACACCTTCATCACAATAGTTGTAAATAGTTATATCCCCCAAAAAAAAAAATTATTGTTGGAACTATGAATAGCACAAGAAGATGGGCGGAAAGTATAAATATTAGTTAGAGGTGTTTAAAAATTAATTCCTTTAGAATAATAAACCTTGTCGAAATCGAGAGTATGATCAACATAGAAAAGGGGGGAAAATTACAAATTTCAAACATTGTTTTTTATTGATACCAAAAAATGTTAAGTTGTCTTAATAACACGTAAAATGTAATTATATGTTTTTAGTATTTTTCTTCCCTGAGAATCGCCCCAAAACCACAAAGTCATACTACTTGGGTCCAGATTTTCAAACCACTTTTTCATATTCTGGGCCGATCTGGATCATAAGCAAGATCAGCCCAATGTTTACTTTAGCCTGTGAGTATTCATGCCGACCCATGATCGGTGTTAGCCCAACCTTTTGGATTCCTTGGTCCGTCCAAATTGCAAGAAATTCACTGCCTGTTGGCCCCCCTGTCCATCTCTCCCAATTATAAAGGGTTTTTTCCCCCCCCTTTTTTGGAGCCGGGGGAATATGTAAAGCATACAGCCATGCATATAATATACGTAAAGCAGAGATAAGACTGTCTATATGTAAATCTTTTTAGATTCTGCAAAAGTAGAACCAACACTAAAAATTGTTATTGGGGTTGTATATAAAGCATGCATAATGGAATTCAAGTGTAGATATCTAATAATGACTTTCAAAATCTTACTAATAGCATATGTCCATGTTAATTCATGTATCATACTCTCCCAAAGCGGCACACAGTATTAAAACTTCCAACTTTTTTGGCAAATACATGTAGGCAAAACTTATCACATGATTTATGGGATTATGCATTATTAATTAAGCACACAATGTAGGTCGCCTATTTCAATGGATCAAACAACTCTCATTCTATAATTCCCGCTTTCGCAAAGCATGGAAAAATCCAGTCAGCCCATCTCAATGGGTCACTCCCAACAATGCCAACCTATCGCCCCCTCTGCGGCATTGACAGCCCATTGGGTTCATATGCCTTAGCCAGGGGCCTAGTGAGAGCTCGGCTTCCCCGCGCCCCCCACCCCCCAAACAAAAAACCCAAAAAAAAAACAAGGAAAATTGTCCTCCTCTCGCCTCCTAAGCGAATAGAACTGGCCAATAAGCATCTTTATAAGTTGACGGCTTCATAGTTGTTATAGGGAGAATACAAGCTTCCCTCATGTAGGGTTTTCTCCTCTTTTGAGATAGAAAATGCAATTAATCGACAATACAAATTGTGTATGAGGAAAAACAATCCAAAAAAAAAAAAGTACTTGAAGAGAAGGGAGGGCGTTAAGTGGTTATGACTATTTTAGGATCGACCCCAACTACACAACTTTGATGCAATGCGGAAAACCACCAGAATAATATATATGGTAACTGATTTATAGATTACGTTACTATTCCTGTCTTCATCTCACGCCATTAGAGTCTCAAAATATTTAGCACCAAATCCCCCAAACCATTTATCCTTCTTTGTCGGACGTCTCTAATACTTGCCCTTACAACCCCATGCAACTACGTAAACTTTTCTCACCCATCCATCATTCCCCAAACTTAATTACTAAAAAACTTAATTATCAATACTTTCTCACCGCCGTCCTTTTCAAACCTTTGACGATATGATTAATTCCTCCATATTATTTTATGATTGTTTCATCCCTATCTGCCATTTGCTTCCCTTCAAGCCTCATCTTCCTCTTTAATCTCATAATTTACAAACACCTACCGATGAACGAGTTGCTATAAAAATTATATATAAGAAAGAAAGATCAGAAAAATATAATGTTTTCAAAGACCACCTCCAAACAAAAACACAGCAACGATGGCAACAATGACCATCATCACCATAAGCAGCACCATAATTCGACTTCGAGTGACCATAGCCAGGGCTCTGGAGCTACCAACGTCGATTCGGAGAGTGATAGCAACAACACTGATGAACCATTATCTCCGTACTCGAAATCCCCATGGTCCGCTCACATGGTCACCTCGACCAATAATGATGATGGGTCCAATGGGGCCACGGGCTCGTACAACCGACTAATGGGCTCCCTGGTCCGAGAAGAAGGCCACATTTATTCCCTAGCCGCCTCCGGTGACTTGCTATACACCGGATCCGATAGCAAGAACATCCGCGTCTGGAAGAACCAGAGGGAATTTTCCGGGTTCAAGTCCAACAGTGGCCTAGTCAAATCCATTGTCATAGCGGGTGAGAACATATTTACGGGCCATCAAGACGGGAAAATACGGGTATGGAAAATTTCCCTGAAAAACCCGACAGTACACAAACGGGTTGGAACCCTACCCACATTCAAGGCATGCATAAAATCCTCAATTAAGCCGAGTAACTATGTAGATGTGGGACGACATCGTAACGTGTTATGGATAAAGCATTTTGACGCCATCTCATCCCTTAGTCTAAGTGAGGACCATAATTATCTGTACTCCGCGTCGTGGGATAAAACGGTCAAAGTATGGAGGACCTCCAACTTCAAGTGCTTGGAGTCAATCTCCGCCCACGACGACGCCGTGAACGCCGTGGTGGCCGGGTTCCACGGCCTCGTCTTCACCGGCTCCGCCGACGGCACCGTCAAGGTGTGGCGGCGCGAGGTGCAGGGCAAAGGGACTAAGCATTTCTTCTCCCAATCTTTACTCAAACAAGAATGTGCAGTGACGGCATTGGCGGTGGATCCGGCGGCCACGATGGTTTACTGCGGATCATCGGACGGCCAGGTGAATTTTTGGGGAAAAGAGGAGTTCGCCACCCCCGGTGGGTCCCTCCAGGGGCACAAGCTAGCAGTGCTGTGCTTGGCTACGGCAGGGAGTTTGGTGTTCAGTGGGTCCGCGGACATGAACATATGTGTGTGGAAGCGGATCAGTGATCATAGGAGCAAAATGGACGGTCGAGATCACATCTGTTTGTCCGTGTTGACGGGGCATAATGGTCCGGTGAAGTGTTTGGCCGTCGTCGAGGGGGCTTGGGATAATACGACGTCGTGTTCTGATGGGGCCAAGTGGATATTGTACAGTGGGAGCTTGGATAAGTCGGTGAAGATATGGAGGATATGCGAGCAAGCACCCCCGGAGGGGAACCTACCGCCCAACGTTTCAGAACACAGGCGCAGTCCTACTAATACTCGACTTTAATTAACTATTTTGTGACAATACATATATCATTATCATTTTATGCATGGAGTCTCTCTCTATCAATTTTGTGAGAATACGTTATGTATTCCTTTTTCTTTTTTTGGGGAGTCATTTGCCTTTAATTAGGTTAGATGAATTTTACGCTGAGTGCATGGTACATAATGACATGCGTGATTAATGTTTCCTATTTTGTTATGTATTGGGAAATTCTCTCATAGTAACATGTCACTTGACAGTTGAAATAGATCTCTTATTAAAAATTACTATTTTGTATTGTAGATATACATCGATTTTTGGAGATCGAATTCATGAATAATAAGTCCGTCAAGAATGGTGATTGCATTATTGTCTATACATTATACTATAAAGTTATACAAATTGAAAGCAGGATTGTAACACTCTTACTTTCCAATGCTACCATATATCTCAACCTAATTAGTAAATAATATTAGTTTTTATGTCACTGCAAAATATTTTTTGTGCCATGTAGCAAGACTTTTTATCGTTTTTGCAAAGGAAAAAAGAAGAAGAAGAAGAATCATCTGAGATCTGACTATTTACTATTCTTCAATTTCTTCTTAGGAATTATTTTGGGGATGTAGGGTAGAAAAACCAAGTTTGAGACTTGTCCAGACTCGAAACTGAATGAATCAAAACAAATACAGAATCAAAGATCCTAAAATTCTTGTATGTAATTTGGATCGAAAATTAAAAATCAATCTAATTCGAATTTTTCCTCCAAAACTATTTTTCTTGTTGGAGGGGATAAGAATACATATATCTCAAGGATACTAATTGGCTATGAACTAACCCAAATTCCTAATCCTTAGTCCTTCCAAAAAATCCCATTAATTCAAATATAACTCATTCAAAATTAATCAAATTTGATTTAAACCCGAACAAAAATTGACATCAATATGACATTGACTATTTGAGGGACCTTGGCTACACGAGTGATGGGCCTGGACCCAAGTGATTCAAATGGTCCAAGAACACAACCCAATGTCAATGGCCCAACAACAACGAAAGAGACAAAAAAAGGACCCACCTTCAGGTCACATGCATAACACGTCATCTTGCTGCTCCATTGTCACCTTCAACGGGCTTCAATTCAGCAAACCTCCAAAAATTTTTAAACATGGACAACCAACCATACAAAAAAGTGAAAACGAAAGATTCCATCTTTAGCTGTGAGATAAGAAGAAAAGATATTAAAAAAACAAAGAGAGAATAAAAATATATACCCACCTCTATAATCTCTTCTATCTTCCCTAATTCCCCCAACATGCTGTCTTTTCTACTGTTAAAAAAACACTGAAAATTGGTGTCTTTTTCACCTTTTTTGGTTTCCCACATTTTCAGAACACACAATTCCCTCCTCCCTCACTGCTGCCAACTCCACAGTAGAGGGTTAAGGTTAGGCATCCCATCCAACTTGACCCTCTTTATGCTTGTCTCTCTCTCTCTCTCTCTCTTCCCCCCCCCCCTCACTTCTCAACAGGTACCCATTCTCTAATTTCCACTGATTTCTGCAAGTTTTTGTGAATATTTCAAGGGTTTTTGCTCTGCCCTTTGTTAGTTTGTGGTAAGGGTTTATGTGTATTTGCCTTATTTTTAGGGCTAGGTTGCTATGTGCTGATTAGTGGTAGAGAAATCATGGGCTTGTGATGGCTTTCAATTTTGGGGTAACTAAGTTGTGGGTCTGTTTCTGAAGTGGTTTACTTGGGTGTTATGAGATGGGTGTGGAAGCTAGTTAGGGTTAGGTAATGCGTTGAATAGTGAACTGACTGTTGAAACTGAAAATTTGTTGATTTGGGGTGGTTTGTTTATGGGTTGTCTAATTGGGTACTATGAGATGTGTTTGGAAGCTAGTCGGGGTTAGGTAATGTGTTGAATAGTGAACTAATAATTGGAATTGAAGGTTTGTTGATTTGGGGTCAATGTCACCCATGAGGGGTTCCAGTCCTGCTATGCAGGAGGATGGAGTGGAATATGCATTTGCCATGGAGTACCATGGCCCACCTGTTGGCTTTGACATTCCTAGGGCTGTTCCAATTAACGTTGAGAATATACCTGTTGCTTCCATTGTTACTCAAATCCCTGTTTCCAAGATCTCGTTGCCCGTCATACAGCCTGTCCTGGCTCCTGATACTCCGAGCAAGAAGTTCTCAAAAGAGCTAACCAAAGTAGGGTCTGATACCAATGTGTCCCCCACCTCTGTGCTTGATTTTGAGAAGATTACTAGTGGCTGTGAGCATGAGAAAGAAGTAGAATTAGCCTCAGAAGTTAGCCTTTCATCGAGCTCGGTTTTTGTGTGTGAGGAGAGAGCTACTACAAGTGGTCAGGATTGTGCAGCCTTGGGTGATTTATGTAGTTCAGGTGCTTTAGAGGATTTGAGTGGCCGCTGTGAATCTGGGGATTGGTCGGGTTTGATAAGTAGTTCGGCTGAGCTAGGTTCTTCTTCCATCAGCCATGAGCATTCTCGTGATTTGGTGGGTAGAGCTGGGAGTTCATGCCCATCAGAATATCGTGAAAGCTTTGAAAAATCACCAGACCTGTCAGAAGTTTCTGAGGCATCCATGGCTTCGGGGCCGTGTGAGGATAATCTAGATCCGAATGATTTGAATTGTCCAGAATGGAGTTCCACAAAGTCAGTGTTGAGCATGGATTACCCGTCTTCTACGGTTTCTTCAGTTAGGACAGGAGAGTGCAATAGCATGCCTCATGGCACAGTTAAAAGACCCGTTGTGACATTTCGTGATGTTGACTCATATGATGATGTTGATGAGAATTTGACTTATGGCGTGGCTGAAAGAGTTAAACCGAAGAAGGAGCCTCTGACTCGACCCCGGAAGGGTGCCTGCTACCGCTGCCTTAAAGGAAATCGTTTCACAGAAAAGGAGGCCTGCATTGTTTGCAA
Organism: Carnegiea gigantea; assembly: GCA_029747015.1. Taxonomy (NCBI): domain Eukaryota; kingdom Viridiplantae; phylum Streptophyta; class Magnoliopsida; order Caryophyllales; family Cactaceae; genus Carnegiea; species Carnegiea gigantea. The sequence continues at coordinate 1,317,854 of JAKOGI010000007.1, forward strand.
TGCAAAGTACTGTAGTGATTGTGTGCTCAAGGCTATGGGATCCATGCCACAGGGAAGAAAATGTGTTACATGCATAGGATATCCTATTGATGAGTCCAAGAGAGGGAACTTAGGAAAATGCTCTAGGATGCTCAAGAGATTGCTAAATGATTTGGAGATTCGACAAGTAATGAAGGCTGAGAAGCTGTGTGATGTGAATCAGCTGCCACCAGAGTACATATGCATAAATGGAAAGCCATTGTGCCATGAAGAACTACTGTTGTTGCAGACTTGTTCAAACCCGCCGAAGAATCTCAAACCAGGGAGTTATTGGTATGACAAAGTATCTGGTCTTTGGGGAAAGGTGAGTATTTTCTGTTTTTTGGTTGTTTATTTTCCTTAGACTTCCTTGTAGTATGCCTAACCTAGGATGTTTTGTTTTGTGTTAATTGACAGGAAGGTGAAAGGCCTTCACAGATTATTAGCCCACATTTGAATATTGGAGATCCCATGAAACCAGACGCTAGTTGTGGAAACACTCAGGTTTTTATAAATGGCAGGGAGATTACAAAGGCGGAGCTGCGGATGTTGCAGGTCTGTGATTTTCCAAGTTTGAAGGTTGTTTACAATCCCAAATAAGTTGTTTTAGTAAGTGAATTTTGCTGCACATTTCAGTTGGCAGGGGTCCAATGTGCTGGTAATCCCCACTTTTGGGTGAATGAAGATGGCTCATACCAGGAAGAGGGACAGAAAAATACAAAAGGATATATTTGGGGCAAGGTATGTAACTATCTTGTGTGTGACTTGTTGTTTTTCTGTTTCTGTGACCATCAAATGTATTAATCTTTTTTGACGTTGTTAATAAAATTTTCTCTCTAGGCGGGTATGAAACTGGTTTGTGCCCTGTTGTCACTGCCCGTGCCTTCAAAATCTAAACAGCCGTGCATGGAAGAAAGCAGTTATACTCTGAACAGATCAATTCCTGATTACTTAGAGGAGAGAACATTGCAGAAGCTTCTTTTAGTAGGGCACAATGGTGCAGGAACAAGTACGATATTTAAGCAGGTACTTACTGATAACAAGCTTAGGTTCAATCTGCCTATATTCCTATGCTTAAAAAGCAAAACTTTGTAAAGTAATAAATTGCAGTAAGTAGTCAACAAGAATAAGTACCTTGGTAGCTGAAATTCTTATGCTTTGTCTTTTTTGTTTGGTTATTTACTGAGCACACAAAGTATGTATAGCGTTGTCTTAAACACAGATGACTGAAAGTTTGCGTAATAGTGACGTCTGTTTATTTAAGCGCTTTTTTTGTCTAGAACCAATAATGTGAAATGTTAAAGCAGAGGTGCATCCTAGTATTGAGGTTTACAACTAATAGAAAAACAAAACCTACGCACCTGTGGAAGCTAATGAAGCTGAGTTTAATTTCTAGAGGATCAGGATGTTATCCTCTTGTATATGACTCCCTCTTGGCCTTTTCTCAAGATAATTGTCATCCTTTCTATTTTTTGATGTAGAAATAATTGCCTTGTTTCCTTAACTTGCTCATTCTACAAAGAGATGTTTTCTGCGATTTGTTCCTAAACAGAATGAAGGTAATCCTTTAGTGATGGAAGGAGTGATACAGTACGTAACTAGCATCTCTTGCTGTCTTTATAAAATTTTTCTACTTTGTGGTTTTTTTCGTCCTTTTTTTGGGGTCGGTGGTAAAGTATCAAAAACTTTTCTATGACAAGTTTGCCTTCTGATGTATGCATGCATTAGATGTTATGCATTGACATGATTGTTGAAGAGAAAAGGTCTCTTAGATTATAGATATATACCTCTAATTAGGCAGAAAAATGCATTTTCCATTCATAGGATAAGTTGGAAGTTTTCTTTGGCTGGGTTTTGATTGTCAGCATTGACGATGTTGTTTCAGTGACTGAGTTTCTTATAGCTGTGTTTGCTTTTGACTAAGTCAACTGTAGTAAAGTTGGCTACATGAGGAGCCTTATAGTAAAAAAGTTTATGCTAGTTTGTAGTCGGAGCTTGGAGTAAGGTGGTTACAACAGAAGTTTGATGCCAAACTGATGCGTATGTATAAAGCTTGAGCAGAATGGAATGGGATTTCGCTACTAACTGACCATGAGCTGCTATTAAAACGGGGGCTTTATTTTCGGTCATTTGCTTACTGTTGGAGTGGTTTTTGGATAGCATATGTGACTTAAGGTCTTGATGAGTGTGCTGATTGCATACCACCCTGCACTTTTGATGCATGTAGGGTAGTTTCTGATATATGATGTTCTTGTGTGAGCCTTGCTTTTATTATCTTGATTTTGGAGTACAGTTTTGGTCGTCAACTGTTACCCCTTTCATATTTCAGGCCAAGATTCTATATAAAGAGTTCCCTTTCTCTGAGGATGAGAGGGAGAAAATCAAACTTATGATTCAGGGCAATGTGTATGGGTACCTTGGGATGCTCCTGGAAGGTCGGGAGCGCTTTGAAGAAGAAAGTTCTACCAGCCAGCTGGCAGATCAGCCTTCTGGTCCAGCCGACCAGCAAGGTACAGTTTCCTTGTCAGTGGGAGCATATCTCCCCCCCCCCCCCCCAAAAAAAAGAAAAACGTTTTTGGTCTTATGGATGAGCTAAGGGGAGGTCTAAACATTTGTTGGCATTGGCATAGACATCTATTTCTGGCCAGACAATTCTTACTATAGGAAGACTTCTGATTTTCAGAGGGGAGTAACTGTCAAAATAATGGCACTGCTATCTACTCCATTTGCCCAAGGCTGAAAGAATTCTCTGACTGGCTTTTGAAGATAATGGTGTGTGGCAATTTAGAAGCAATTTTTCCTGCTGCAACTCGTGAATATGCACCTTTGGTTGAGGAACTGTGGAACACTGCAGCCATTCAAGCCACATACAATCGGAGAAGCGAGCTGGAAATGCTGCCTGGCATTGCCAGTTACTTTTTGGAGCGGGTAAGCCAATGCAGTGCTTTTGGCCTTATTCACTGTGACTTAAACAATGTATAAAGTATGATTATGTTAGCTTCACGTTTACTCGGTTGTCCCAATGCACAGACTAGTGTTCCCCCATACTAAGTTTGCCTAGCCTAGCTGGCAAACCATGTTGCCATTTCTATTACATGTTCTGGTCTTAGTGTATGATATTGTGGAATCTTTGGCTTCAGGCTGTGGACATACTTCAACCTGATTATGAGCCATCAGATTTGGATATCCTTTATGCTGAAGGGCTGACTTCGTCAAATGGCATAGCTTGCGTGGAGTTCTCATTTCCACAATCAGCTGATGATGGCCCTGATGCTTCTGATCAACAGGTTTCTTTACCTAGGTACACATTTTCCCATCTCTGCATTCTGGTTCTGTGGTTTGATTTTGTTCTTTTTCTTTTGTGGGGTCGGTCTTAGAACGGGGTGCAAAGAATAACTGTAACTGTAATTAATGCTACATATGCGCGATAAATTTATGACATTATCCTCTGTCTTTTCATGTGGAAAATAATGACAAGTCATTAGTGGCTAATAAAGTAGAATTTTTCAAGCTAAGAAGCCCAGTAGTGACCTAAAAACATAGCATGCCAAATTTGGGCTATATGGCTGACTTCATCTTTCAGCATTTTAAGAGAAGTCTTATGCTAGTTTTTGTCTGCTGCTCTGCTTCCATCAAGTATCCTAGGGTGGGTGCGTGCTGTGCTTACTGTGAAAGATGGTTAGAATATAGGCTTTACAGTAACCTGTATGAACTACTGGTGCATTAGATATTCAGATATCATTGATATGATAGGCATGCTATTGTAATGAACAAACACAGCTTTGAAGAATTTTTCTAAGAGAATCAGGAAAACATTTATTCAGATTATGTATCAGAAGAGATCTCAAAGTCTCCTTGTGATTTTGAGGAATTCATTGCTTGATAAGTCTTTACAGAAATCAGCCATCTTCACTCATTATGTGATGGTGTTCCTAATTTTGATTGTCAGGTACCAGCTCATCCGAGTACAAGCAAGGGGCTTTGCTGAAAACTGCAAGTGGCTAGAGATGTTGGAAGACATTAGGCTTGTCCTATTCTGTGTCGCGCTGAGTGACTATGATCAGTTCTCATTTGATGTTGATGGGTCCCCAGTGAACAAGATGTTGCTGAGCAAAAAACTATTTGAAAGCATTGTTACCCATCCAACTTTTGAGGATATGGATTTCCTCTTGATTCTGAACAAATTCGATGTCTTTGAAGAAAAGATCGAACAAGTCCCACTCACCAAGTGTGAATGGTTTGAGGATTTTCAACCTGTGATTAGCCGACAGAGCAATGCCAATACCAACAATAGAAGCAGAAGCATCAGCATCAACCATAATCCCACGCTTGGTCAAGTGGGTTTTCATTATGTTGCTGTAAAATTCAAGAGACTGTACTTTGACCTCACTGGAAGAAAGTTGTTTGTCTCTTCGGTGAATGGCCTGGAATCAGACACTGTTGATGCTGCTTTGAAGTATGCGAGAGAGATATTGAAGTGGGATGAGGAAAGAATCCATTTTAGCTTGAGCGAGTACTCAATTTACAGTACTGAGGCCAGTTTCTCGTCTCACTGAACTCGGGCTAGCACTTCTCTGTAAAGAATTTTACACCTGATATCTATCACTGATGTACATACGGTCGTATGGGACTTACACAGTAGACCGATAGGGTAACCGAGACATTTGTTGTTCATATATTTTGATCTGTCTGTGTAAATTAAAACTAAAAAGGAATCAGCAATTCTGCTTCTGCATGTTGTTCTGATGCAGCAGTGTCCTGATAATGACACTGATTCTGGGTTTGTCAATGATGATTGCATATAAGAAATGAAAGGCAAAAAAACTACTAGCTTTCTTGCTTGGGGTTTAGAGATAAACAGCATCCTTGAAATGGCATTTGTTGCATGATATATGCAATTCTAGCACTGATAATAGCAAAGGCTAACTGCTATTACTTTCCCTAGGATCAGGCAAAAAATTTTGGAGAGCAGAACATCTATTTCCAGATAGAATTTGTTCAACAGTTTGCATTGCAGATTCTCCAGACAAAAATTTCAAATCTTTCCCTATAAACACAATGACTTCATAACTTGACTTCTGCATCAATTCTGGGGGTTTCTGCTGCAGCAGGAAGTATACCGACCTTAAACTTGGTTTTGGTGACCTTCATCAGCTCGAAAATACAGATATCCCCTACTTGCAATTTGTTATCGCGCGCAAAATTCCTCCACCCTTTGGTGAGTTTCACATGGGAGTCCCCTATCATACACTTCACTGACCATGTTTCGTGGCTTGCGCTCTGAAGGATGAACATACGAGTTTCTCGATGTAAGTAACTTCTGACAAATTCTAGTGGTATGTTGAGCTGCATGACCAAAATAAACTTAAGTTATTATGCGTTTTATTGACGTAATAAAAGAAAAAGAATCCCTAAATGGTTAGTTTGCCGTGGAATGCAAATAGTGTGTAGAAATAAATGCTCCCTAACTGAGGCTAATGCAGGACTTTTTGCTTGTTTTTCTGCTCCTCAACCTTCTATGTTTTTAGCAATGGTGACTTTAAGAAACTCTAAAAGACATACATTTTGCTTGATCCTATGGTTAGACTCAGTAATTTGTTGTAAGCAGTACCTGTTAGTCTGCTAAAGAGTAATGTATAATATCAAATCTCTTGAAGAATAAAACTAACACCAAAAGTAATCACTCACCCCATTAAACTTGGGTTCAAGGTGACAGGGTGTTATTGTAACCACAAATGCGGGTCGCTTACATGGATACTCATCAACCCTCTTTAGTTCATTTGGACTCAAGAGAGCGTCCACTCCCAACAACCCTTTTTCGGTTCGTGTCCATAACAGTTGCTGTGACTTTAGCTGACAAAGGAAAATAATTCGATGACTATATTAGACAGTAATGTTTAGATTTCGTTCGATGTTGTTTATACAGATCTCAAAATACGTTATTACAGAACTAAAGAACAAAAACATGACATAGGAGTAGTAGATAAGGCACCTCTCCTTGAAGAATTAGGAGAAATGGTTTTGATGGCTATCTTCTTTCTTTTCTGAGTTGTGCTGGATGTTCTGACATCAACAGGGTATTCAATCTCACAAGCATTGTTGCTCATTATGATGACATGAAAACCAGAATTGCCTTCAAGTGTGAACTTTAGAACATGGGTATGCAATATTGAGTAGAAATTGACAAATTCTGGCCAACCATTTTGCAACCAAGCCCTTCCCTTCTTTCTGACTAGCTTCACTTCCCACACTGCTCCACTTGGGATGCTTAGATTAACAACATCCAAGAGGTTCCCTCCATATCTCTTCATAAACTCCGGTGGAATTTCCTGGTGTATGGTGTAAGGAGATTCAGATATAGACAACTTTGTCAGTATAAATACAGATATCGGTTCTTCAAGACCCAACACAAATTTAACTATATACTTGGTATAGAAAGGAAAAGAGCAATACTAAAATAAATAATATGCCATTAAAAAGTAATTTGAATAATACCAATTTTTGGAGATCCAGTCTAGGGGCAAGTATGATCTTCAAGAAGCTGGGCGAGCCAGAAATGTCATCATCAACTGCCATTGAAGAGTGAAGAGTGACGAAGATGAACATTATGGTTCTTATCTGAAATTTACAGTGCAGGAACAATTCTTTACTTGTAAAGAGGGTAGTCAATTTCTACAACATAAATGCATAGTTAATTAATGGGCACACTGGCTTTTACCCATCTAGAATTTAATTATGTAACTTGTCACATTAACACCTTATCTATGACACTGCTCACAAGGATCCTTTGATATTATATTGATATTCTTTTTGAAATTAATTTTTGGTGCGTTATTTAAATATGACACTCAAATATATATAGATTTTGTTATGAATGGAAGTGTAACACAAAATTCGGCATACATACATACAAATGTATGTACACCACAAAAGAAAGAACATTGCACAAATTTTCACCGAAGATCCTTCCATATTGAGAGGAAAAAGCACAATCAGAAACAGCTAATAACATCCACTGTAATAAGAACATGTAGAGTACAATAAGGAACACTCACAACACTACGCATTATTAGTTGTCTCTTACTAGTGTTTGAGTCACCCTTTACAATCACAAGTCTATCTCCCCTCAGAACACACTCTCCTCCTACATGAGACTTAAGGTGCTCAGAATACATCACACAAATACACTACCTCACACAATCACTCAAGACCCTACATTGGTTAAGAAATGCCACCACGCTCAATACCCTGCAATGAATCAAGAGGATCTCTCTCTCACTTTCTAGAATAATCTTTCAAAATCAACAATATCTATTTATAATTTAACTTTCCAAAATATGCACCGAAATAATACTTGCAACCATGCATTAACCACCTATGCATGCCTATAGCAAATCAATCCAAAACTTGATCACCATACTTGTGAAAACCTCACCATATATTTACCACCCATGTAGTATTTTCAAACAGCCTTTTCCATCTAAATTCTAATATATTTGTGCATCACTACAACCAAGCTCATTAATCTTGGACATATCCGAACTGAATGACTCATTTACCAGGTCTGATGCTATTGTACAAATCATAACAGTATATTTAAATTCTCACCTAAATTAACATTAATCATTTTATATTTCTTGATTCGTCCCCTAAAAAAACTACTAGCTGATATTTTCAGTTTTCACAAATGTCAAAACAATTTAAAAGCTGGGGGGAAAAACGGGATATGCAAATTACAAGAGGACAAGACAAAATGCAAGAGGGGGGGGGGGGAGGAAGAGAAGGGTACTCAGTCCAACATATAAGAGCAATTCCAACAGCCCTCTCACGGGCCAAAATAATGATGTGACATGCGCGCGGGCCACCCAAAGACTCACAGCAAATGGCCCGCGTGCCGAGGTCGTGCTGGAGGCTCGTCCATGTGAGCGGCCCGTTCCCTTTTTTTATTATTTCTTTTTTTTTGACAATTGCTGAACTTAAAAAAAAAAAAAAAAGCAAAAATGACTACTTTTTAAAATATTGAACCAAATGCTCTTATTTAAAAAAAATTTTGAATTGTATTTTTTTAAATATTAAACTATTGTATTTTTTTAGCAGAATGTTAATTAATGTATCTTTTTTATTTATTATCAAACTCTTGTAATTTTTATATTCAAACATATGTGAATTTTTTAAATTCAAACTGTTGTATTGTTTTTTTTTTAAAAAAAATGAGTCTTTAATTAATTGTATTGTCAAATTATTATGTATAAATTATTTTCTACAAAAATAATAAAACTAAATAACGAAACCAAAATATAAAAATGAAACTAATTAAATGTGGTTAGAAGTGGAGTTTATAGGTATTATTTTATTTGATAAATTAAAATGATGAGACTTGCATTGAAAGGAGTAAGAATTGTGAGCTAAAAAATTAAAAAAAATTAATATAATAATAATAGGCTTTTACTGATGAGCCAAAAAATTAACACACCGTTAGTTATGCTCTAAAAAACTTTTACATCGCTGTCCCCCACATTTTCATGAAAATTGAAAAACTTTGTATTCTTTGTACTTTTACCCAGTGTCGCTTTCATCCCCCTTGTTTAATCTCAATCTCCCTCCCCCCCCCCCCCGGCCCCCCCCCCCCCCCCCCCAAAAAAACTTCAACGAGAAAAGCATTCATTCCCATTTCTGAACATATTTTAATACTACTGTCTCCTCTTCAAGATCTACCCTTTTGTTTCTCTCTCCTTGCCCATCATCCACAAAGGCACCAGAACTAAGCTGAGAGAGAGAGAGAGAGAGATGGATCCGAACCAGAAGGCCGATTATGTGTTCAAGGTGGTGTTGATAGGGGACTCTGCGGTGGGCAAGTCTCAGATTCTGGCTCGATTTGCTCGAGATGAATTCAGCTTGGACTCCAAAGCCACCATTGGTGTTGAGTTCCAGACTCGAACTCTGGTGCTTGAGCGCAAGAGTGTCAAAGCCCAGATCTGGGATACTGCTGGCCAAGAGCGGTATTTTTCTGCTTGCCCTTTTTTTTGGTTTTTTTTTTTTGGGGGGGGGGGTTCTCCAAAGTTTTGAACTTTTCATCTTTTTTTGTTTTGATTTGGTGTTTGTATGTGGTTGATCAATGCTTGCTGCAATGGCGAAAATGTTGTTTTAGTTGACTTGGTCCTAACGCTATCTTGCTGCTTCTAATTTGGTTATTTAGCTTAATGCATTCAATTTTGTCAAGAGTTTGCTAATATGTGTACATTGTATAACTAACTAATTGGTGTTCAAGAGTCTTGGGTGTTCACTTTTGGGATAGCCAAAAGACTACTTGTGGGTAAGTCTGTTCAACTTGTAATTCAGGAATAGGCCTTCTTCATGAATGAAACCTGGGTTTTGTATTTGTTGGGAAAATTTTGGTTAGATGAATACAAACTCAGTGTCAGATTATTCAATAGTCAAGACTTGAAATAACATCCACGATGCTCACAACCTGGTCTGCGTGGTGCCTTTGTGCTGGAACTTTATGAGCTCGGGTGAAATACACTTCCATCAAGGTGGAGTAAGAGAGATTCAATAGTTGAAGTGCATGGCTTGAGCTCAGAGACATGGCATGGCATTTCACTTGAAACCAATTGCTTCTGTTGTTCTTCATAGCCCCACATAGCCCCTTGTATGACCAATTTTGACTCAAGTCCATGCCTGCAACTAACTGTTGCAGAATGAGTTATGTATAAGTCCAATTGAAGCTAGGAAGCTTGAGCTCTTGGTGTCGGACGATTTATGAAATAAGAGTGATTTCTGTAGGTGTTCTGGTCATTCAAGTCCTCCGTGTCATAGACCTTAATTCTGGATGACCTTTCCTCCAATTGAAGCTAGGAAGCTTGAGCTCTTGGTGTCGGACGATTTATGAAATAAGAGTGATTTCTGTAGGTGCTCTGGTCATTCAAGTCCTCCATGTCATAGAGCTTAATACTGGATGACCTTTCCTGTTAAGAGTATGCGAATCAAAGTTGGAAATAACCTTTGAGTACCGGCGATAATACTGTTGCAGTCTACCTTCTATTTCACGTATTCTGTTGCCATGAAATGGTCTTGCCTTACTATGTGAACTCTAGTAGCGATGGATTTCCACATTAATCTAGTAATCTACATATACCTATGGGTCCTATATCAAATTTCCTAACTTGGGTTTTTCGTGGTCAAACAGCATGTCCTTATGAGTAATGTGGTGTATTTGTAATGTACTTGTATGTGCTTCCCTTTGTGATCTTTTCTTATGGGTTGCATGTTTTTTGGTCCCTCTTTATAAACTTGTTTCGTGAACTAGGAATTGGATTTTATTCTGTGGCATTTTTTTTTCTTTTTTTCTTGGGGGGGGGGGTATGACAGGCAATTACATAGCTGAAACATGGGCACCCGTGCATTGTGAGGGCCATTGCTTGAGTACATAGAACCACAAGGTTTCGATTGAATGGGCTTCAATGACTCCTTTCTTACACCACCTGAAAATTGAAATAGGTATAGAGCTGTTACCAGTGCATACTATAGGGGCGCTGTTGGTGCCCTGCTGGTCTATGACATTACAAAACGGCAAACGTTTGAGCACATACCACGGTGGCTAGAAGAGTTGCGTGGCCATGCTGACAAGAACATTGTCATCATGCTTGTCGGGAACAAGTGTGATCTTGAGGATGAACGTGCAGTAGCAACAGAGGACGCCAAAGAGTTTGCAGAGAAGGAAGGGCTTTTCTTTCTAGAGACCTCAGCACTCAATGCAACCAATGTGGAGACGGCTTTTATCACTGTCTTGACGGAGATCTTCAACATTGTAAACAAGAAGACTTTAGCAGCTGCGGAAGATCAAAGCAATGGCAATTCAGCATCACTTGCTGGGAAGAAGATTGTAGTTCCTGGTCCTGCTCAGGAAATTCCTTCTAAGAGTGGGTGCTGTGGATCATCATAATCATCTTAATTTTGGTTTCGAGACATGAAATATCGGTCTCACATTGTTATCATACCTTTGGATTGGATTTTTTTCCCTTTGGGGGGGGGGGTGTTATGAATGTATGATTGTTGAATTTCGGGGGTAAAAAAAACAATCAATTTGTTGGCATGGTTGGCAGGTAGGAATAGGAGGGTGATTCTATGCATGACATAGTTAAAGATTTTACACGCTGCATTTTTTCCAAGTGGAGTTTGTCATTGACAGCTTCTGTTATTGCTTATCTAGATCTCGTCTTTGCATTTGCAGATTATAATTGGTCAATGTTTCTTACCCACCTTAACTTAATAGACATCCATAACAAAACCCTTCCCTGCCCCCCCCCCCCCAAAAAAAACCAAAAAAAACCCAAAGAAACGCCAGACAGCCATGAAGAATGATGGCAAATATTTCTTTACGTACCAAAAAAGTTTCCTGTGCAAACCAGTAGTGAAGTTTCCAGAATATCTACATGGACATTTTTTGCCCTTCTTGCCAAAGAAGGATCTAACTAGGGCACACTCTGGACTTCTGAACCTCTGAATAATACCAATGTGCCAGGGAAATTTCACCACAGGAACAGCCAAGGTTGCAGTTGTTGAATCATTATACATTATTTCAAGCTAACAATGCATTTGAAGGCAGAACAAATTAATTGTGGACTTCTGTTGCATGAACTCATGCATAGTCTACAACCTGTTTCTCATAATACTGTTGTATGAAATAGGTTAGTACACGAAGACAGATTACAACACAAACAAAATTGCACTTCCCCTCCAATCCTCCAAAGAAAAAGCTGCAAGAGGAATGAGAATGATAGGAGAAGCCTTGCTATAGACTATACCCCTACCATGTCAAACAACTTCTGCGCCTTCCTTCACGCCTTCTTCCTTCATGTCAGCATCACTGGCTCCTGTGGCTTTACTTGCCCCAAGGGGTTTGATTCCGTGAACAGTTGCGGCTTGGGAGTGCACCTCCAGTCTCTCCAGCAGATCTTTGCAGTCCAGTGCACACACCATCACATTTACATTGGACCTCCCCCTCCAGCATCCAATTGCTATTGTGGATGAATCCGCTTGAAGAGGGACTGTCGACGGCTGACCAGCTGCAAGTAACGGCATTAACAAAAATTAAAGGCTATATAAGCAAAAGTTTTCAGTCATTATTCATAATATAGGCATTGAAGCGACAAACCTTTGCCTAAAACTACTACACAGCAACCCAGTTCTAGGTTTGATGCCCTCTTGTTCAGTTCAGCATCAATAAAATCGCCAAATTTGATGGACTTCTTTTCCAAGAGGCGCTTGAAATCAACAAGTGATGCAAGAAGGATTTGCTTGGTTATGTAAGGGAGAAGCAGAGCCAATCCTTCAGATGATATACGATATCTACATTGCGAGGAGTTGCCATCTTTTGATGTCTGCCTTTCCTGGAATGAACCACAATGAACAAGTTAGAACCCTGATATTACCAAATGACTTCAGACAGCAGAAGACAAATAATCTCGAAGGAGAAATAAAGCTACAACCCCCCCCCCCCAAAAAAAAAAAAAAAAAAAAGCTCCTGACCTAGGCACTTAAGTCCTTTAATTTCCATCAACATTTATCTAGAGCAATAGGAGATCATGTATGCAGCCTTATCCTAGACTAGTAAAAAGGCAAAGAAACGCATCCCATCCATCACTCCTCGCCAAAGTTCACCAGAACCACTCTAAGGAAAGAAGAAAACGAAAGAAGGAAAGTAGCATGTACTGAAACAAATAGCAAGCAACTCCATAAGATATTAATGTCATCAGGTTGGTAATCCCTGGATACATTAAGACTGACCAACTCACATACGACTTGATTTCATCAGCAAAAGAACACCACCATCAAGTAAACCTAAGGCAACCAAAAGAAACATCAAATACAATATACAACACCCCCTTGCTCCACGTGTATCCCTAGTAAGCAAGGTACATAGAGATCCAAATGTAGGCAATCTTACCCCTACAAACAAGAGGATTGATTCCAAAGAGACCCATAGATAAGTTAGGAAGGCAAACATGTTTTTAGATTGAAACTCTTTTTTGTAGGAAAGAATATAAAATAGCAAGACTGCCAAGGAAAAGATAGTAAGAGAACATAGCAATAAGCACAACTAAACTAGAAGGCATCCAAATCAAACAAGATCAAGGTTTGCACAATCCAGCCCGGAAATCATCATAGAACAATGCTAAAAGGGTCTGACCATGCAAATCCGGTTGTAAATGCAAGGCCATGCTAGGTAATAAGGAGCGATTCCTAATTGCCCTAGGTGCCTTAACTAGGGTCGCATTATCTTTCTGCAAATTCAAACACAAACCATCGGAAACTTTTTAAATTGGTTAATGAGGGCCTGCTAAGTATCCAAATGCAACAGTAAAACTCAACATGGATCACAATCCAATCTGTTACAATAATAAATTACAGAAACACATTTCTCAAGTTCAAGCAAAAATGATAAGTGAACTTGCATAATATAATACTTACAAACATCTTCAGGCCAACAGAAGCTATCTTAAGCTGCTGTCCCGCTGCAATGTTCAGCTCCAGAACATCCTTCACTGATTTAGATATGTAGTAAATCCTCTTCACACTGTCAGTATCACTATTTCTTGAGACAAGATTACCATACAGGGGAAACGAGTCATCTATTCCATAGAATGTTTTTATACTGTTAATCACAGTTTCATCGTTGAATAGTATCACAGGGTCAATGCCTTTCCATTTTCCTTGGATCTGTAGTTTTCTCTTCATTCCGGCTTTTTCTGTACCAGCATCCTCATCCCCAACTGCTTCTTGATCTTTAGGTACTTCATCCTCCAACGTTTGAACAGGCTCATTGTCCAAAGAAGTTTCATTAGTTTCTGTGTCAACTGGACCTGCACCAGAAATCATTTCAGATGACCTTGCCTTTGACACCTCATCCAAAGTGCTTGCACTGTCATCAAGTTTATCCCTGCTAGTCACAGAGAGTTCCCTTGTAGTCTCAGAGAGTTCCCTGTCTTGGACAACTGCATTATTTTCAGTTTGTTAACAATCACACAGTCTATTAATTTATAATAACCTTGTTTACAGCTTGAACAAAGCAATACTGACCGCTTAACTAACCAATCATATTTTAAGGGTCACTGTAGAAAGTAATAGAAGATTACAGTATCCAAGATGACGGGAATTGATGTTCAAAAAATCACCTGGCAAAGGAGAATGCTTGTGAAAGACAGCAATAAAAAAGGCTCCACTATTCTGGTCATGAGGCAAAATTCTCATGCAACGTTCCAGAGGCAGACTCAAAAGGCCATCATCACCAATTTCAGAAGGTGATACAGCATCATCTTTACTTGATTTTGCAACACATTCAGAATCCATGTTCTCGCCATTGTCATGTACTTCACCACTATTCTCAGATGACTCTCCACTGTTTCTCCCAGAAGGAAACATACTGGGAAGGACACTGGGTCTACGATGTTCTGGGACATCCTTGTAGGAAGAAAGCCAAAGGCCTTTGTCCCTAACCTGCATTAGATGATAGCACATCCATATACTTTTGGAAAATGCACTACACAAGGATAAAAACAGCATCCATTTTCTGACATACCTTCCATTTCTTAAGACCAGGACGCCGGACAAGCTGAGGAAGCTCATCAGAGACATCAAGAAGTTCAACTGAATCCCCACATCGTCGCAGGATCTAGAAAGAGTTGTTCAGACATAGTACATAAAATGCCAAAAAGCAAGCAGCCATCAGGATAATGAGTACTCAAAGAAAATATGCAATAAACCTATCGCCTAGATCCACTTCATTTGCCCACCAGCCGAAGTGGCCAACTCTTCGCAATTATCTCAAAAACCAACTTCACAATCCTTACCACATATTCAACCAAATTTAATCAACCATTAATGAAGATGCTACCATCTACTACATGAGACAGAAACTGCTCCAAAATAACAAGTTCTACGTTGAATTGAGAAAAACCGGAAAGAAGTCCAACCCAAACAATTATTCACAGAAAAGACATTCTCATGTTTGCTGATATTTTATGGTATTTAAGGAAATGGATTTCACGTTTGGAAATGGTCGCTAGGCTTTTCCCAGATGATGATGGTGATGCCACAAACTAAGGGCTCAATTTTACTCTATCCCTTTCTTTAAAAGAATAAATAATTATTGGACAGGGAAATTTGTTGGCAATTTCCACTCATAGCTACCCAAATTTGTTGGCATTTCACAAGTCAACTTCCTCATGCAGCCAAGAATGCTCATACTTCCCCAAATGAAAACAGCGGAACAACAGATTTGGAAGTTCTACAAAATAAATATATATATATGTGTGTGTGTGTGTGTGTCTCTCTCTCTCTCTCTCTCTCTCTCTCTCTCTCTCTCTCTCTCTTCTCTATATATATATATATATAATGTGTATGTGTGTGTGTGTGTGTGTGTGTGTGTGTGTACACACACACACACACACACACACACACACACACACACACACATATATATATATATATATATATATATATATATATATATCTATACACACACACACACACACACACACACACACACACACACACATATATATATCTATATATATACACACACACGCACATATCTATGTGTGTGTGTGTGTGTGTACACATGTGTGTGTATATATACATGTATATGTATATATACATGTATATGTATACATATATACACACACACACACACACCAAGGAACAAAGCCCAGAGCTTCACTTATCAGTGGACAGAAGATAGAGAACTCTCTGGTGATAGACTTAATATGAGACGAAATACCTCAGCCACAACCGCCTCATTTTCCACTGGATTCATGGAACAAGTTGAGTAAACCATTCTTCCCCCAACCTTAAGTAGAGATATACCTGCCCAGAACTTAACACCATCACTCAACAAAAATAATGACCAAAGACACTAAAACAAAAACCAGGAAATATGTTTCAGATTGCTCACTTGGACAAAGTATGCTGAAGTTCAATCAAAATTAGTAAGGGCAACACCTGTGTTGAAGTATTTGAATGTATCTACACTGAATGGAAAAGAAACATATGCATCCATGATCTACATGGAGGACTCAAGATTTAGTTGCCTATAAGGCATTTGATTACTATGTCAAGTACATCTCACTCGAATTCTACCTCACTCTTGACAATTGTTCCTTGGCTATCTGAGCAAATGTGTATAATAGCTCCTACATATTATTCCAGCAAAATGAAAGAGCAGATATGTAAGTTGAAAGAGAGGATTCATAACATGTATATGCAAGGATTAACCAGCAACTCAAGGGAAGTGGGTGGATCAAGATGGCATAATACACAGGAAAGGGCATTGGCACACCCACAAAACAATTTGGAGGGGCTGCAAGCATTCTAGATGGAAACAGCGAGGCATTTGTTAGTCTTAGTCACAGCTGTGGGCCTTGCAGCGGCATACCTGCAATTCTTCATTTAGATCTTTCTTCTTATTTTGTTTTCTACTGCCTATGTTTGATTTCCATGCCTATCGCCTCTGCCACAAATCCTTTTGGACTTATACAACATAAAATTAAAGACAAACTAGATTTTTTCTTTTTTTTTTTGGGTCAGCAAGACAAACTAGATTTCTGAACCAAGATTCTCATCAGAAGTTACCTCGCATTGCTATCTTAAGTTGCAGGCCATGAAGTCCATTTCCCATTCCAGAATTCCTGCAAAAAGTAAGTAAAAGATGGGGCAGGGGAGAAAAAAAACGAACAGAAAGTGATGCACAAGCCATCAATCAAGAAAAAAAAAATTGGGAATCACAATTACCATCTTCTCCAGATGTCTGGAGCCTTCCGGAGAGTACCATCTCCACTACAAGGAACATCGCATAACATTCTATCAAAAAGAAGCTGATTCATACTCAACCCATTTGTAGATTCGACTTCAGAAGAGTTACAATGAGATTTGCTGAGTCGACAACCAGGAAAATGTTGTGCTTCATGGTTGGTGACTATCAAATTGGCAGTGCACATCCTCTTTGTTTGATGAATAAGAAGATTGCTTCTTTGCACATCAACATCATTTGCGACCACCTAACCAAGGAATAAGATCACAATTACATATAATGGATCAACCAAGACTCTCCCCTCGCCCCTCCCACCAAAAATGAGTCCCTAGGCCTACGACTGTTCTTAAAAAGACACCAAATGCATGTATATCAATATAAAATTTGATAGCAACAGACAAAGTAAGAGAACAGAGCAGACGAAGAACCATTCCACTAGGTAGGGATCCAGATTCATTAGAACGATGAATTATCTCAAGTAGCTGGAATGTTTTTGACCCCGGGGCTGCACACACTGCATATAAGGAAGGTTAGATCAGTAAAAATCAGACAAGTTGAGCGAAATCACTGACGAGTACCAACACAAAACACAAGGAACAACACAGGTCTTCTACATGATGGGTAAGATTAAACAAAATGCAACCTAAAACAAGAACTAGACAAGCTTCTTTCCGCATAACAAAAAAAGATGCTTAATGGGATCAACAAGTAAGGAAAATATCCAAAACAACATAAATCTGGCCATGCTTACTGTCAAGTACAGAGTGATCCGAATGTACATCCAGGAACAATGGAGGTACCTGTTCACAAGCAACCAGGACATGGGCATAAATCTTTTGAAGATGAAAATCAAGGCAAATCAGGGAATTGTTAAACACATTAAAGTTTCTTTATTAGCAGTATGATGATTTCATTTTAACAAAATGACAAGAAACAGACAACCCACCATGCTGACAGCCTCCTGCCGTGTGATGTTTCCTATCTCATGCGCTAGCTTAAGAAACTCATGGAACCTGGAAATAGAACACATAAGGACCAACAAGTTAATCACCATTTAGCTGCATTAGAACTATCAGTTGTACATTATTCCGGAAAGTATATTTAGGAATCATGGTGGACATCAACCTGATACAAAATTCTAAGAATCCTCGCAGAATCCCACAAACAAAAGCCTATGTCATTTTGACTATTGGTTTCAATGAAATCACCTTGTGACCTTATTGGGCAATCAAATTGAATATTGAACCTAGCAAATTGGATTAAAGAACATCTGGGTTAGAACCCTTACATTCACCTCGGCAATCTCACCCCTGAGCTCAAGTAATATAAATCACAGCAAGCCTTGTATCACAAGAATAGCGACTCACCTCTCGAGGGTCTGAGTTTTCCTCAGCTGTTTACGTGAAAAATTAGAATGCCACGCAAAATTTTCAGGGTACCAAGGCAATGGCCTGAGAGCTTCTGCTTCATCTTCATCAATGAACTGAATCAATAACAAGGATTAGAGTACAATAAGTTAATGGCAGTTGAACTATAAGCCAAACAAAATAATTTTTTTTTTAAAAAAAAACATAGCAATGTATGGCTAAAAACCTCAGACTGAAGGGATTTGACGAAATCATCCTCTAATTGTGAACGGATATCCATGCAGAACTGGCTACTGCAGATATTACAGGAATGGAAATGTCAATCATCAAGAAAAGAGGCCACTATAGAATGGGAAGATAACAAGCACCAAGTGAAGAGTATCTTTTATACTTGATGGCCATGTTACTTTCATTTTACAATCCTTATTCTTGGTCTGGGAAGTGAAACCCCCCCCCCCCACCCCCCCCCCCCCCCCCCCAAAAAAAGAGAGAAGAATAATGACGACGGAAAAGCAAGATCCGCCACTAGTTTCATGTGCAATAAAACTCAGTGTAGATCCCACCAAAACAAGTTTTGCAATATATCCAGCTGCATGCACTTATTTAATGTGCACATCTTTTCAAAAACAACAAACCAGCCAGACCAATACCTGTAGCCCCTGCCCCCGGGTGTATATTGGCAGGGAAGGATTCTAGGGTATAAACCTGCTGCCCTCACCCCTACAAGCTACTTACAGAAGTGTGGTTCCATTTGGAAACTAATTTGAACAACATCTACTGTAGTATAGGCGTATAGCACCACTCCACGCCAACAGAATTAGAGGGCAATTCAGTGAGATATATATTCTCCGGTTATCCAAAATTAACAAAACCCAAAGTTTAATGCAGCCCTTCCCAAAGCACACCTTAAAACCCAAAGAAAGCTAGAACCCAAAAATCAATTGGCTTCCTTAAGCATTCCATCTATCAGTTGGACAACCTCGAATGCATAGTAGGGTCTTTCCCTCTAACACGCCAATACACAAAAAATCTGGTTCCATCAGTAAAGCTGCCTAAAAACATTCAACATAGTTCCAAGCCCTAAGAGTCGTATGTGCTGTAAGCCTAATGGCGAAATAACATCTTTATTTTTTAAAAAGAAAAACACATAATTCTTATACATATGTTACCAGATAACTGTAAAACCTCTAATAAACCCTAATAAACCGTATCTTGAATTTGAAAAAGCAACCTGGAATTGATCCGAAAAGCAGCTGGCAGCGGCTTCCGAAGAGATTCAATGAAAGCATCCCACTCTTCTGGGGCCACGATCCCTTGCTCCTGCCAAATTTATTCATAAAATTTTTGAAAGTTTAAAAATAATGATTGTTCATAATCAATGTTCAGGAAAACTGACCTTATAGTAATCCTCAAAAGCAGCATTCTGAGTCTTCAATGGCTCCCATCCACCGTTGTTACTCCCTTCATTGTTGCCGGAGTTCTCGACATCAGCGGCAGGAGCGTCAGATTTAGAACTACGAAACTTCCAGACGTCATCTCTGCTTTGCTTGAAGTGCTTCCTCTGAGTACGACTCCGGCCTCTTCCTCCCATCGCCGGTGGTTGCACCACCGTAAACTCCGCCGAGGAGAATGTAGGAGACAGAAAGAGAGTGGAGGAGGAGGAGGAGAGTTGAGGTCGGGGCTTTGCTCCAACTGCTGAAATGGAAGTGGAGATGGACGTGGAATAGGTGGTTAGCCTCAGAGAATGGGCTGGGCTCAAAATTAGGGTTGTCGGCTTTAAAGATGATGGCCCACTGAACCAGGTTCGATGATGTCTAACTCCACTCCCAGCATGAGCAGCGTCTTTCGAGCCACCGTGCATGACTTTTGTTGCGGTTGCGTCAGTTTCGCGGCTTCAATTGCACCGGCGATAGTGCTCCCACCAGTTTTGGTGCGGCCCATCATTCTTATCATGGACCATTATCGATTAGCCATATACCATGTTGCACAAGGGGTGGATGCATGAGCAAGGAATTCTTTTTTTTTTTTTTTGGGGGGGGGGGGGGGAGAGCTGATTTGTTAATTGCAACACATTAGTACAAAGCCAACATTAAAATAAAATCCTCACACAAAATTATGGAGATAAATTAAATAATAGGATCAGTAAATCGTTAATTGGGGTAGCTAATATCACATTAGATATGTAATTGGTTTGATCGATAAAGATATAAAAAAGGTCAAAATTTCTTTGTGTTATCACGTCTCAAATTGATAAGTTAAAGTGTTTACAACTCATTAGTGATGTAGATAAAATAAATACCTCTAAAGTTTATGAAGTCATAAGTTGGTAATTCGTTTATCACGTATGTAAGCTAGTGTTAGAAAAATATATTATTGACACTTGATAAGCAAGCTATAATGCATGTTATTAAATCATTAAATTGAAGTGTAACTGGTTCAGTGAAAATATATTACAAATAGATTCTTCTAAAGGTCGATATATTGAATGCTAAATCTAAAAATGAAATTATTTTCTATGCATTTTCAGAAAAAGAAATTATTGGCAAAAATTCATTATTTTCCATTTGAATCTTTCCTTTTTTTCCCCCCTTCATCTTAGTCTTGGGGGCGGGCAGAGGATGCAGATAAAATATGGGAGGCAATGACAGATTGTATTCGAAGGTGGGTTAAAGAAGTCCTCGGTACTTCTAGAGGAGGTGGTAACAAAATGAAGGATACCTGGTGGTGGAATGAGGAAGTAAAGGAGAAAGTCAAGGAGAGAAAAAAGGCATATGCTGATTTCATGAACAGTGAAGCGGTTGAAGAGAGAGAGATTAGTAGAGTTAGATACAAGGCAGCTAAGAAGGTAGCCAAGAAAGCTATTGTGGTAGCTAAGAGCATGGCTTTTGATAGGTTATACCAAAGACTGGAGACCAAGGAAGGGCAGAAGAAAGTCTTTAAATTGGCGAGGGCTAAGAATAAAAGATCAAGGGATTTAGGTGTTGTGAGGTGCATCAAGGATGAAAATGGTAGGGTGTTGTCTGAGGATGCAAAAATCAAGGAGAGATGGCAAAGATACTTTTCCAAACTCCTCAATGGTGAAGGAATGGAAGACCTCCGTAATAGGGTAAGAGAGTTTAGTGAGAGGTGACTGGATCCGCGAGAGTGTGGTCATATCAGCAAGGACGAGATTAAAGAGGTCTTAAAGAAGATGACTATGGAAAGGCAGAGGGTCCAGATCAGTTACCGATGGAAGTGTGGAAGTGTTTGGGTGAAGAAGGATTAGAGTGGATGACGGAACTTTTCAATGTCAGTTTTAGGACTGCTAAGATGCCCAAAGAATGGAGGTCTAGTACAATCATCTTCTTGTATAAGAACAAAGGGGATATTCAAGATTGTAATAATTTTAGGGGTATAAAATTGCTCAATCACTCTATGAAATTATGGGAGAGGGTGATTCAGAGAAGGTTGCAGAAGGATGTTTCGATCTTAGAGAACCAATTTGGTTTTATACCAGGCAGGTCGACTACAGAGGCGATTTACCTCCTTAGAAGGCTCATGGGTTTGTACAGAGATAAAAAGGTGGATCTCCATATGATATTCATTGACTTGAAAAAAAGTATATGATAGAGTTTCGCGTGAAGTAGTTTGGACATGCTTGGAAAAGAAAGGAATGTTACCCTTGTATATTCAGGTTATTAAGGATATGTATGAGGGAGATAAGATGAGTGTTAGGATGCTAGGATGGGTCATCAATGACTTCTTCGTTGGTATGGGCCTACATTAGGGTTCCGCCTTAAACCATTTTCTTTTCACTCTAGTTATAGATGTGTTGATAAGAGGTATTCAAGATGAGTTACCATGGTGTATGTTTTTTACAGATGATATTGTCCTTATTGACAAGACTAGACAGGGAGTTAATGACAAGTTGGAGCGTGGGAGATATACTCTGAAATCTAGAGGTTTTAGAGTAAGCTGATCGAAAACTGAATATCTTCATTACTGTTTCAGTGGAAGGGTAGATGTGGGGGGAGAAGTCACTCTGGATGGGAGGTCGATAACTAAGGTCATTAGATTTAAGTATATAGACTCGATCATTCAGCAGAATGGGGATATTAACGAAGATATTAACGAGCGAATAAAAGTGGACTGGCAAAAATGAAAGTATACCTCAGGTGTGCTGTGTGATAAGAGGGTACCCCTAAGATTGAAAGGCAAAGTCTATCGTATGATAGTTAGACCGGCTGTTCTTTATGGTTCGGAATGCTAACCTCTAAAGAAGACGCATGTTCAAAGGTTGTTGGTAGCAGAGATGAGGATGATTAGGTAGATGTGTGGGTATTCAAGGATAGACAGAATTAGGAATAGAGTTATCCGGAATTTAGTTAGAGTAGCTCCCATAGAAGATAAGTTAAGAGAAACAGGACTCCAATGGTTTGGCAATGTGAAAAGGAGGAGTGAGAGCGCTCCAGTAAGGAGATGTGAGATGATTAACATTCCCGGAGGTAAAAGAAAGAGGGGACGACCAAAGAAGAGTTTGGACAAGGTGATTAGAGAGGACTTGAAAGTTGTCGGTTTGACGGATGACCTGACTCAGGATAGAAGGCTGTGACGGGATAGGATTAGGATCTTGGATCGCATAGAGTCCGTCCCGTAGTTGTCTTTTGGTACAGTGGCATAGTGCTTTTTCGCATGTTGTGTTTATATGCAGGTAGTACTCTCTTCTGTGAGGAGCCATCGTTTACCTACCCCGGGCTGTTAAGGTATATCTTCTGCCTCTAATAGTTTATTCTTCCTCTGATAGTTTGTTCTTGTTACTTAGCTCCAGCAATTAATCCTTTTAATTTATCTTGGGCATCCCTTGTTACGAGTTCTTAATTTTCCCATTAAATGTTTTCACAAAATCGTTCCTCTTTAAAATATCTTCATAAAATCCTTTTTTGTGAGTCTCTTGGAATCAACTTCTCTACGGATAGGAATACCGGTAGAGGTAAGGTTGCCTACAGTTGGATCTTCCCAAACCCCGCCGAAGCGGGACCCACACTGGGAGGTAGTGTTATTGTTGTTGTTGTTGTTAGTCTTAAGTTTTATCACTAATATTTATTAGTATTAAGTTCAGTCACCAAAATTTTTGGGGTTGGATTAGAGAGGCTGACAGAAAAAGGAGAGAAAATTAGGAGGAATCACTTGCATTGTTTTATTTCAACATAATCTCAATGCAATTTTGACACGCAGAAATATCTGTATGTATCTCCATTACTTAGGACACTCGCAGCCAGAAAGGAAAAATTGGAATGTGGGCCTATCATGCTACTTGTCTCATGCCCATTGCTTTGTCAGAGTAATGCCACGCATGGTGGAACTGGGCAGAGTTCCACCACGCGGGGTAACAAATTTTTATTTTTTATTATATTTGTTCTTTTTTCTTTTTTTTTTAAGGATTAGTATATAACACTTATATGATTAAAAAATAGTTGTGTGTTATAAGATGGGTCCATGATAAATAATTTTATTGGGTTACTCAAAGTGGAGTTCCATGGGTTGGAGAAGTGATGAAATGCAAGTTTCAAAATTTTAAAACTTTTGATGATGTGATAAACTTGAGTTTCAAAAAATAAAACTGTGGTTGGAAATGCTATCAGATGCATCAACATAACATCACTACTTACTCCACACTCAAATGCATTTCAACAATGGATCAACTCCCCAAAAATAGAGGAAGATTTTCATAAGGAATGGCAAAACCCCCCCCCCCAAAAAAAAAGGAAAGAAGGGAACATGAAAAAGGTTGAACTGTTGCCTGTTGGTAGTGATTCAAAAAACAAAAACAAAAAACGAAAAGAAAAGAAAAGGTAGGTAATATTAATTTATTCCCTTTCTTCTGTTTTTTGTTTTTTTAAAATATACATAGATTTGTTATGTTTGGAATTAATATCTCGTCAACACATTAAGTTTCAAGTTGTCTACTATAGATTACCTAAAGTTGTTTGAATGCATATATCAATTCATTTTTAACTTGGACTCCAGATAAAAATAAGAAAAGAACTTTAAACATATGTTTTTTTAGTCATATTTGGGTAAAATGCGCCGCAACATATATTAGGCTATATGCATTATGTACATACTTTTTTTCCAAGTATATCTGTTATTTAAGAAATTTTTAAGTAATGTCTACTTATGTAACACTTGAAAGTGCTTACTTCTAAGAGTATTATACAGATTTTAGACCTTTACAACAATATTAGCTTTTCTTGACGTTTCGCATACTGATGGTCTATAGATTTAGACTTACAAAACTGGAAATAGATAAAGCACGAAGACAGTCGTCGGTTTAGAAAATTTTCCAGGGGCACGAAGGGAGACAGAGAATCTCTAAAGATTTTCAATGGTAATGAAAGAAAACATTGAGCCGACTTTCAAGGGATAGGGAGGGCAGTATGAAAAGCATACAAGTTGCCAGTAGTAGATTTGAATCTATAACGTTCCACAATAAATATGAATACTCTACCACCTATATAGAGTCAAATTTATATCATACGGTTCATTGAGCAGAATTGTTGAAATATCTTAAAATTCTAATATATTGTTTTTAATATAGAAACACCTAAAAGGTTAAAATCTTACACTTATGAAAGCCTAAAAAGCTTCAAAATTAAATACATTTTAATCAATTTTTTCCAAATAGCAATGTTAGCATCACTTGGTCTAAAAGGGAAAAGAAAATGGCAATTATTTCTTCCTAAGGCAAAGCATAGTGGTAAGGTGAATTGAGCTTGTTGGCTGAAAACAAGGAATTAATTCCCACCGTGGGAACTGTGGGAAACAAATACAAAAAGGGAACTCAGTCCGACACAGCCCAGGTACGGACCACAGTTCCTCCAAATTCCAACATCAAAATTCCCAAAGCCCCCTTCTCCCCCCTCTATATACCCCCCTCCTTCTTCCCTCTGTCTCGCATCACATTCATACCTCAATCACCTCAAGTGGTACTCTCTCTCTCTCTCTCTCTCTCTCTCATCCTCTGTTTCTTTGATTTCCTCTGGATTATTATTTCCATTTCATGAGAACTGAAATTTTTTGTTCTTGGATTTGTTTCCTTTGATTACTTGCCCTTGATCACATCAGTATTCGTGTGATTAGCTCTGATGTAGTGCAGCTCTCGTTTTAGATGTAGACAGTCTTAACTTTGCAAGTAGAAATCGACTCTGATCTACAAATGAAGTTTAATTGCAGTTCGTTTTGCCATGATTTATCCGAAATTTCAGCACATTTGCTTTTAAATTTATATTGATTGTGCCTTAATTTAAGTCTTCGACTAGCACGAGCACAATTTGCATTTTGCTCTGTTGATTTTATTTTGATAACCGCTGAAAATTTTTTTTGGGAGATTTTTGCAGCGTCTAAACATGAAAGCGACTCTTCCTTTTCTCATTGTCGCCCTCTTCGTCCACTCCATCAATGGTGGGTCCGGGTCGGAGCTCCGACCCGGCTTCTACTCATCGACTTGCCCGCAAGCCGAATTGATAGTGAGAGAAGTTATGAAGAAGGCCATGGAGAGAGAAGCTCGGAGTGGCGCGTCTGTTATGAGATTGCAGTTCCATGACTGCTTTGTCAATGTTGGTCGTCTTACCGCTACCTGAATGGTTTTCAATTTTCTACTTTATTTTTAGTTTTTGTTTAATTTTATTCTTTGGGTTTGAAATGAACGTAGGGATGTGACGGGTCGCTTTTGTTGGACGACACACCCACTATGCTTGGAGAAAAAGAAGCGCTGTCGAATATAAACTCGTTGAGATCATATGAAGTCATTGATGAAATTAAGGAAGCGCTTGAGGAAGCGTGTCCTGGAGTTGTTTCTTGTGCCGACATTATCATCATGGCTGCTAGGGATGCTGTTGCTTTGGTAAGAACTCCTCGCTTTTTGTTTTGTTGGTGGACAAGAGCACCCATGAATCAACACTTATGATATGACGCATTTTGAAAGAAGAAAGATGTATCTTAAAAGGGATCTTGTCAATAGAGGCTAAAGTTTTCGATTGTGGGGTTTTTGTTAAGTGTTTCGGCTCACCGAATGTGAGAGTAAACATTAACTTAAATTATCAGACTATCATTCTTAATCAAAGTTGGCCGTGGTTACAGTACTTAAATTATCATTCTTAATTTTTTTCACAAGTTGCATTTATTTTTTTAAAAAAGTGATCAAAAAGCACAAGATTCTGGATAAAGTTGTTAGGTGACTTTGTACACTTTCTGATCTGTTCTCATTCGTGGCTACTGCTTTCACCGCCTTCCTTCTGAAGTGTCGTCTGTGCCGTGCAGGACCCAGTCTTCGAAAAGAACGTTCAGATATTTTTATTCGCGTAATTAATTCCTAAAGTACCTAAATACTAAACATTGTAGCGTCAGGCTTAAGCGTAAACTAAACATGACGTAAATCCTCAATGCAAAGAGAGGTGGTGATAATAATAACATTAGTAGGGATGATAGTGGATTTTAGATCCAATTCAGATCTATTAGACTTGATCTAAATTAAAGAGTTTGGGTTCAATCAAATGAGACTCAATGGATTTTAAGCGGATCTGGATTCAAGGGATGTAGGTCGGGTTTGAGTTTGAGTGTGAAAAATTCATACCTAGACCCGACCTGAGATCCATTTAAGACTCATTAATTTTTTTATACAAAAAAGTACCAAATGCAATTGGCTAAAGTAATTCTAAATTATTAAACTTTAAAGTTACTTTGCTTAGTGAAGATCGTAGAAGAAAAACTATTATGCTATGTTTGTAGACTTTGTCTTTGTGGTTTGTACTAAAATATTATTGTTGGTGTGCAATATATAAGTAAGAACACTTAGTTATGATATATGTTATTATAATTTTTTAAATTAAATATTATGTGTTCTAAATTCAATAATTTGTATTTAGAATGTGGTAATTCATGTTAGTATGTGGAAAAAATAATCTTTAATATGAAAAATAGTCAGGACCCGTAGATCCGTCAGACCTACGGATCTAGGTTTGGGTCTCATCTTTACAGACCTAACAGGTATGGGGCGGGTCTGAAACTAGGTTCCAAAAGAATAAATGAGTCTGGGTCCATCTAAACTCGACCCAGATTCGACCCATTATCATCCCTAAATACAAGACACTCATAGTTACCAGAATGTTTTCCGCATTGGCTAATCCACAATACCCAGTTACTAGGAACGCAAACCCAGTACGAAGCGTTCCTGGTAACTGGGTAAAGTTGAATTAAGTAAATTTGTACTGGGTTTTGCAGAGTGGAGGGCCAGATTGGGAGGTGAAACTAGGGAGGCTAGACAGCTTAACAGCAAGCCAAGAGGATTCAAACAACATAATGCCGAGCCCAAGGTCCAATGCAACCTACTTAATCGACCTATTTGCGAGGTTCAACCTCTCTGTGGAAGATATGGTGGCTCTATCAGGGTCCCACTCCATTGGCCAGGCTCGGTGTTTCTCGATCATATTTCGCCTCTACAACCAGTCCGGCACAGGCCGGCCTGACCCAGCCATAGAGCCCGGGTTCAGGAAGGAGCTCAACAAGCTCTGCCCTTTTGGTGGGGATGAGAATGTCACTGGCAATTTGGATGCAACTCCTACTGTGTTCGACAATCAGTACTTCAAGGACTTGGTCGCTGGGAGAGGGTTTTTGAACTCTGATGAAACCCTCTTCACTACTAGGGAAACCAAGGGCTGGGTTGTCAGATACAGTGAAGATCAGAATGCTTTCTTTGATGCTTTTGTTAAGAGCATGATTAAGATGGGTGATTTGCAATCGGGTCGGCCCGGAGAGATTAGGAAGAACTGTAGGGTGGTCAATATCCCGCATAGTAGAACTGGGATGACATGGATGGCATACTGAATTTGTAGGGTGAACATTATTATATTTGCATATGTAATGAAAGTCCTCCTTAAACCCATAAAATATATACTCTGAACCTTTCATTTCTTTTTAATTTTTGGGTTAATGTTTGATTAGCATAATATGATTGTGTTTTAATTTTTTTTGTTAAGTTCTTTTTAATAAGAAGAATAGATTTGAAGAAGTAGTTGTGGAGCTTGAGTTTGTCTTGTCTGAATTCAGGCACAACTCACCTCGTATATTCAGGCTCAAGATCATGAAACCCTTTTCTATTTAACTAATTTGAACAAGGTCCAACATTCCACTCTTCCTTTTCAGAGATCTCTTTATTCTCTTCCTAGATTTTTTTCCCAATACTTTCAAGATATTGATTTCTCTAAAATCACGTCAATTAAATTAATACATTATTGAGTACTATCTAAAAAAATGCCAATTTCATTTGAATCCTTTTCACCAACGAAATAATGAAAGACAATTCAACACGGTTAATTGTATGGAGAGGCTACAATAACTAGGGCTTGAAGATGTCCGTGTTTCACAAAGCGTTATGAGTGTCCATTGTCCTTATCTCTAGTGCATGTCACCCATAAGGCAGACAAAAGTTGCTTCGATTCTTATGAAATCAGAAACATATTTCAACAACTCACAAATCTGTTTTATTTATTAATATCTATTATGAGGGTAATACTGCAGTACTGCACTAAGGGCCTATTCTTTTCGTTAGTCTTTTCGAATTTATTCACTTCAACCCATTTCAACCTACTTCAATTAACTTCAATCAATTTTAACTCACTTTAATAAAAAATACTAACTTCAATCCACTTCAACCTACATCAACTCACCTTCTTGAAAATTTTATTCTCACTATTTGAACCAACTTAAAAAAATATACCTATTTCAACCAACTTCAATCTATTTCAACCAACTTCAACCTATTTCAACCTACTTCAATAAAACATACCAACTTCAACCCATTTCAACCCAATTCAACCTATTTCAATTAATTGCACCCTTTAACCAACCCCAATTTATCAACGAAAAGAACAGGCCATAAGTTAGATGGTCAACCTTAGCTTATCTCAAATTCATTTTTACTGTTATCAATGATAATTTAAATAAAACCCTTAAAAAAGGAATTATATGACATTAAAACCATGGCAATTTCAATGAGATGGAGATGGTTCCATAATTCTCCATTGTCCTTTTATCTCTAGTGCAGTGCTGCAGTGCATGTCACATTGTCACCCCTCAGGGAAGACAACTTTGCTTCAATTATATGCAACTAGTGTGATGATGTTGATCTGTGATAACATTAGCACAAAGTGCAGCACCCTTTTGTTGGGCCATTCACTTTCTTTACATGTTTGTCATTGTATTTCTTCAAGAAAGGCTCGAGAGCCAAGTATCATTTTGTATAATAAGGAGATGAGATCGCCAAAGTGGAAATTAAACTTCCAAGTATTTAACTACTTAAAAAAAATATAGTTACTTGATTCATAAGTATTGCGTGATTAGTTTCATTTTACATCTCAAATTTTTGAAGATATTTTTCTTAACAAAGTTAAGATATTTATTCAAGTTGATTGAAATGGATCTTCTCAAACTCTGTAAAAGCAAGATTCATACAAATGTAATCAACTTTTCTATGAACATATAAGTCATCAAAGGTGACAAATCTAGGAACAAAAATTCCTCATCAAAATGGAAATTATAATTTACAGCGCATCAAAGAAAGGGGATGAGAGAGAGAGAGAGAGTACCACAGAGAGGTGATTGAGATATGAACAAAAATTTTCTTACTCCAATTGTTGTCAAGACAACCAACCACATACAATATAGATTTGATATGCTAATTAGTTAATTTTAATGTTCGATAAACTAGTGTTTTGACTAACATTTCAAGTAGCATTTAGCGTTTTAAGCAGCATTTTTGAAAAGCTAATAATATTAACGTTTGACATTTAAAAGTAGCATTTTATATTTTTTAGCCAAAAATATCCTTTAAAAATTTTATGTTTGAAAATTATCTATATCCTTTTATGCCAATTTACATTATTCAGCTAACTTAACAGCTAAATTTATCGAACATATTAGTTTCAATTGCTCATCTAAACGGCTATCCGCTAACAGCTAATTTAAAAACACTATTCGCTGTCTAAACTGCTATTTACTATCTAAACAGCTAATTTTGTCAAACATGGCCTAAGTAGTGAGTATTCCTATTTAATGCAGAAAGCTAGAAAATCAAATCTCAAATTTTGTAAGGATTTTCTTACTACTTCCTCTCTTTTCTGGGAGATGTGCTTCACTTTTCCTTGTTACCATTGAAAATATGTACAAATCTCACATATTCACTATTCTCTAGTTTTTCTAAACTGGCCACTTTCTCCCTGCTTTCTCTTTTCTATTTCTGTATGCATGAATACATAAACTACCAGTAGGAAAAATGTAAAAAAAAAAAAAGAAACCCATTTATATAAAGCCAATTACTAACAGTTCATTAGGGAAAACTGAAAAATCATCTCAGTCCAGGTTTGAATATTTCACTACACCGTATGCTAAAATCTGCGAGCACGATCTTCATTGGTTATTTCTAAAATGTGTACTGCCTCAGGACTCCGTTGTAGTCTAGATGGTCAGGATACACGGAATTTTTCAAAATTTTTTCCTCTTTCAAAGTGAAACTTATGCTTCTCCTTTTTTTCACCTCAGGAAGAATACAAAGCAGGACTGCATTAGAACCAAGCAAGGCTTGGCATCTGAAGCAACAGAAGAAAACATCCTATGCATGCTTTAATCAATCCCAAAAAAAATGCATAACCCTCAGTGGCCAAGCGTTGGGAAGAAGGTATTTCGAAATAGCCAACCTTAGACGAGTGTATGTTCAATTGGTAGCTAAGAGAGGTAACATTGCCTACATCTAGATCTCCCTAAACCTGACAAAAGCCTAATTTTCAATTGGTAGCTAAGAGAGGTAACATTACATGGGAAGGTTTTGCTGGTACCTAGTTGCAATGGCGGTGGTGTTCTATGAAAGTAAGCATTCATACTGTGAACCATGAGAATAAAATAGGTAACATCATGCTTGTGAAGTGCTCTGTTTAATTTCTGAAAATGTAAATTACAGACTTGTCAGAGCTGATCACCTTCGTATAATTGCATAACTCGAGAGGACTTTATTAAACTTCTCCACCGAAAACTCCATGGCATGACAAGAGAGGTCTCAACAGTATCGATTTATAATTAACATGTACAAATCAGAGTCTTGTATGTTTATGCGCCAGAGCAAACTCACAAGTCACAAGCAGCCAGGGAAGTAGTAGTATACATTTGCATGGTAGATGTACACTAGCCCACTGGGTAAGTAGTATCATACAGCACAGACAAAATCACCATTCATTTCAACATCATCGATGTCTGCATCGAGTTCAATATCATCAAGATAATTGCTGCTGGTCACCAGCATGTCATCTATCACCCCCAATGGCGCGGCCCCCTCCGTTGCAGGCTTCCTTGCCTCCTGTATAATACCCAGTATTTCCTCCTCACCTTGCGATGAATCGTTTGTATCCTCAGCTTTCAGGCTCTCCTCTTGGCCTTTTGGCAAATTCTTTACGATCCAGGGATGTTTCTTTATTTCTTCTATGGTAATCCTCTGCTTCATGACACACACAACTCGTAATCCCACTATACTTAATAGCCTCTTCTATGATGAGATATTGAGGGTTAAGTGAAATTAACCTTTTCGGGGTTAGCTACAAATGTTCGAGAGAGAAGGTGCTTGCATTCCTGGGAGATTCGAACATAATCTGGGATCGAGTAGTTTGCACTTAAGATCCTCTGCCATATGCCAATCGACATGTAACATCTGTTAAATTTTCATATTAATTGGACAATTAACAAACGAGTCATGCATCTAAGCTCAAATGAGGTTCCATCCTAAAACCAATTGACAATGGGTGAAGTAACTCACAAGCTTATATACATGCTCAAGCCCTTTAATTTCATCAATGTGGGACAACACCCACTATCATATTCTCTAAATTTTCAATGCAGAACAATACCCACTTTCATACTCCAACACGCCCCTCACGTGTGAGCTAATAACAAAGCCCAACACGTGAACATAATTTTAATCAAACGGGGACGGTGGCAAATCAAGATCGAGCAACCCGCTCTGATACCATGTTCAAGAACCATCTCAACCAAAAGCCTAAGCTGATGGTTGAAGGCCCAAGAATAGGTTTATCCTCTAATACGCCCCCCTCATGCAAATGTCCTTTGAACTTGAAGCGTGGATGCTGCAAAAGCCCCCCCTACCTTGTGTAATAAATTAATATGGGGGCGGCTAAAATTCGAACTTGAGACCTCTCGCTCAAAAAGACTCTTGTAATCACTTTGCTATATATATGTCCTTTGTAATCACTTTGCTATATACCAAAAAGAATTCTTTGCTCACATATTATTTTTATCAATATCAGCCAAAAATAAGAATCATACACATTAAAGTGGCTAAAAATCTGTACATTACCCCAATAGTTTTGGTGAAATTTTTGGGATCTGTTGGGTCTTCAAAAGGATAGGCCCCAACCAGCATTACATAGAGAGTGACCCCACATGACCAAACATCTGCAATCTGTAATTCTTAGTTATAATAACATACAGACAACTGATAACAGAATTTTGGGTAAAGTAGGTCCATGTTCATCTCAGATCATTGCTACCTTTCCATCATATGCTTTTCTCGACAGTACTTCTGGGGCAACATATGCTGGTGTTCCCACTGTCGATTTGGGTTGCGAGTGTAGCACTGATGACTGATAGCAATTTATATGGTTCAGCACTCAAAGAAATGCTAAGAATCAAGGAAGAGGATAAGTGTTGGAGATTCAGATGAGATCAGTACTTTGGAATAGCCAAAATCACAGATTTTGAGATGCGGGGCTGAGCTCCCATCTAAGAGTGTGTTTTCTAGCTTAAGGTCTCTATGACAAATTTGCTGCATATCCAGAGACAATGTCGAGCTAAACCAACATATAAATTTCGATAAAGAAAAAGGCAAAGCGAAAACAGATGGTTAATAGTACATTAGAATACCATGGAATGACAGTAACTGACACCTGATATCAGTTGCTGGAAGTAGTACCTAGCCTGAAAGAAATCAACCGAAATTTGATTAAGCGGATCAAGATGCAAGGCAAAGAAAATCATGGATATGTTCATAATCCTCGATAAAATTAATAACCTCATCTTCTGTAAATCTACCAGCAGTGCAAATTCTGTGGAAGAGCTCCCCTCCGGATGCATACTCCATGACTATTGCCAAATGAATAGGGGTTAGGAACACCTGCACAGCCAAAAAACCTCCTTTCAGACTCTTACTCAATATTACATTTAATTGATCGTGCATCAAAACCAAGTATTATTTTACAACTTGGAGCATATCTTCCTAGACTTAGTTGAATTCAGACTAGTGAACATCCAAACTGGACTATGATTTCATCAGTTGCAGCGAAAGAGGCTGGCTCAATGTGGACTGTTCATTGATTTCCAAATTAGTTCAGCAATAACTCCTATCTTTGATGTTGCATACAATCGCGTAGATCGCAAACTCGCTAGAGTTTCATATGGTTTATGAGTTTACTCTTAACTTTCAGCACAAATTAACAGCTTTCATCTATTAACATGATTGGAAAACTGAGCAAAAGATACATAGAACTGATAAAAGCTACATATAAGCTAGATACGGGTATGTTTACCTCTTTGAATCTAATTATATTGGGATGCTTCAATGATCTGTGATTCATAATCTCCCTTTGAACATGCTCATCAATCTGGGTAAACCACCAAAACATGAAAACCATTTGTTAGCTGACAACAATCTAAAGAAAATCAGGGAATACTAATTGAAATAACACACAAGAATCAATGGATATTCCGCACTTAATAAATCCATTGTTACCCACACCAAAAGAAGGAAGAAACAACAAATATAAACACAAAGAGTTGAGTAGAAGACCTTTGGACCTCTCTCAATATACTTGCAAGCAAAAAGCTGGCCAGTAGATTTATCCTTAACAAGCTTGGCAACCCCGAAATTTCCAGACCCTATATCCTTAATAACCTCATAACGATCCATTAATGTCTTTTCCCAAGCTTCCTTAAACCCTGTTTTAAACAAAAACCTAGCAAAGTATGAAATTTAAGAGAGAGAATGAAAATTTTTAAGTTTTCCACACCATATGCTAGTGCTAGTGTACGCGTTCCAGCACTCTGATGCTGATTTTTTATTCGGTCCAGCATGACAAGTGGTGAAATGATATTGATTGAAAAGACTTCTCCTATTAACAGCCAGCAGAAACATTGTTGTGTGAGCTCCATAGAATGTTGACTACAGCATGTACTCCTGAGTTGATTCTTATCCAATGTATAAGATTTTCCAAATAATTAAAGTTATCGGTGGTTTGCCAATTATGAGCTAGACTTAAACCAGGTCTAATAGAGTATACTGCCATCATCCAATGTGACCCCGTTTACTGAAGAATTTAGGAAGATCTAGATATAAATAATCATATTATTGTAAGTATTACTGTTAATAAAATTAAAAGGTTATGCATAAACATCACCACAATTTTAAAGAATCTATCACCCCTTAAATTTAGGACTATGCTTTCAAGATCTCAATTATGAAACTTCATATATACACACACACACACACACACACACACACATATATATATATATATATATATATATTTGGATTAACCAAAGGTATCCACAGCCCCTTTAAGGGTAAAGGATTGGCTAAGAATTGCTCTCCATACCTAAAAGTCAAGGATTGAGCCCCTGACCAATTGATTAAGGGACGAAATAAGCTACAACGCCACAACCGCTTGGTTATGAAACT
This sequence comes from Carnegiea gigantea, assembly GCA_029747015.1. Taxonomy (NCBI): domain Eukaryota; kingdom Viridiplantae; phylum Streptophyta; class Magnoliopsida; order Caryophyllales; family Cactaceae; genus Carnegiea; species Carnegiea gigantea. The sequence continues at coordinate 1,352,814 of JAKOGI010000007.1, forward strand.
CCATATATGTAAAACATGAAAGTATTTACCAGCTTTAAACATCTCAACCTCATCAATCCCAACAAGACAAATATGGACAAAAATATAATATTTGAATTAGGAGCCCTTTTTTTTTTTTTTTTTGGGTGTTAATGAATCAACTTCAAAGAAGATTGTAGAATTATCGTAATGATAATCTTCAAGGCTTTAAATAATGATTTCTCTAGTGATTATTTCCGCCCTAGGCTTGAGGGTATTGCCGTACGTTCATGCTTATTGCACATTGGACACATGTACAGTTCACCTATGATTACAAGACAATACTGATGCAATTGTTTACAGATAGTTATTTCGACGTATCAGTCTTGTACGTAGAAGTTTTGTAATAAATTTCCAATAACTCGACCCTATAATAATCAATGATAAAGATGATAGAAGAAAAAAACTTATGGATTATTTCAAGTTGACGTTCAATTTACAAGTAAATTTGCATTCTGTGCGGAGAACAATTACACATATGGTATATTTTGAAAACCTAACTTCTCAAATTTGTTCAACTGTGTCATACATTAATGTCTTCTACATACTTCCACTTTAACAATGTTGTTTAAAGCAAGTTCTTCACTAGGGATAAAAGCACATACATTATGACTAATCTCCACTGATTAAGGTAGAAAAGAAGAAAAAGATTGAATGTAACAACATTTCATACTCATTAGTACAAACAAATTTCAGTACTACAAATTTCATACTCATTTTTTATAACTCATTCTTGCTTAAGTATGAATCATATTGAATATAGTTCAATGTCTATAAACCTAAGAATGTGATGTCCGTTCTTCCATTTTTTACCCCTCTTTTGAGTTTATATATCTGAGGCCGTATTCTAAGGATGACGTGTTAATCATAAGGCGTTGAGTATTTTAAAGTAGCAGTTTTCTCATGTTAGGATAGGCGATTGTTTTTGTATTTTGTTTTTTAGAGGTCTTCATTTTGTGTTTTGAATATTTAAGTTAATTGTATATGTTAACGATCCAATGTGCCTTCAGAGGCATGCCTAGCCCTCTCATGAAGGTTCAGAGATATTGCTATTGATGTAGCCGCTGCTACTTCAAAGACAAAAGTGCAATACTCTATTTAAACAATGATGATGGAAGTTTAATTGCAATGATCTAACGCACATAAACTAGCAATTACATCATAATATCGGAATACATTAAGATGTGTTATTTTTCAAGAATGAAACTGGCGACAATTGGACATGGTGTTTTCTAAACGCTAAACGCCTGTCCCCAACGCTCTCAACTGCTGCCAAACGCTACTAGCCGCTCTCAAAAACTAAAACGATCAAGCCCCTGAATCTCTTTGTGTGCGGTGTACCTTAGTCAGATATGAGCGAGTCCAGCAACTTTAGCACCCAAACCATGAACTGGCTACAGACTGAAAGACCTCGCTCTCGCACTTTCATCTCGAACCTTGGGCTTCATAGCTTCTCTGCGTTGCATGCACGAAAAAGTGGAACCACAACACTGAACCCTGGCCCAATTTGTAGGCCCTTTAATTTATAATTTGGACCGTAACTGCACAAGAAAACCAACTCTAGGCCCACTTGCCACTATGTGAAGGTCGTTGCGCATCATCAATTTCCTCATGAATAAATAAAAATTCACAGATGGCATCCATTAGCTACACTTGCTCATTTGATTCCCCCCAAAAAAAAGAAGAATAATTAGGGGCATGAACAGATAAAATGGTCATGAGTTTAAACTTTAGAATTTGGACTTATTTTAGATGAAACTGCATAAAACAAAGTAATTTAATCAACGAATGAAAACGAATTTATTTCCATTAGTGGGCTAATAATGTCACTACTTTATTACAGATACAGGTTGATTAATAATCTATCTTATTAGCTCCTTAATGATTCTTTTTCAAATTTTAAATCAAAGATTGAAGTTAATGATGACCACTCTTTAGAGAAAGAGCCATTGGAAAAGGATGGCTTGCATCTTCAAAAGTCAAAACCCCAACGGGCAAAAACAATTTACATGTCTTGCTGTATGAGGGAGCTGTCTCTGAGTCTGTCACCATGATGTTCGCTAACCCTTCAGATTATGGTCCTGTTTGGCAAACAGTTGTTAGCTGTTAACTGTTTCTATTAGCTGTTTGAGTTAGCTGTTTGTATTAGTTGTTTGAATTAGCTGTTTGGTAAAATTAGCTGTTTCTGATAAAGTTATCAGATAAAAACTAATTCTTCAAAAAGTTCTTCAAAAAAACTCATGGAATTAGCCTTTTCAAATTAGCTTTTTGGACCCAAAAAACTCTTTTAAAAAGTTCTTTCACCAAACACCTAAATTAGCTTTTTTACTTGGTCAAAAAGCTAATTTTGGTCAAATAAGCTCTTTTTGATCAAAAATCTCTTCAAAAAGATCTTTGCCAAACAAGGCCTATATGTCAAATGCACCCATCCTCCCCCCCAAAAATGGACCTTCCTTCCTCGCATATTTTGATTTTTCCAATTCAAATATTTCAAATTATTTAACACATTATTTTACGATCGGTATGTTTTGAGTTAATATCTTTTGTGGTTGAGATATAATTTTGACACCCAAGTGTATATTTATTTTAATCGAACATACATTGTAAGTGTTGTATAGCAGATTTTGAATGATTAATGAAGTGTTTCTTTGTCAATAAAGTTTTGGTATAACGGTTAAAACTAACCCTATTATATTATGATTATATTATACTTTTTTTGTAGCTTGTTTAGAACAAAAATATTTTTTTACAAATATAGTTAAATCAGTTTAATTTGTTCCATTTAAATAAGGTGTAAGATTGAAAAAGTTGAAACCGAGCTCCAAAGATTGAAAACGAAAAAAAAAGTTATTTTTGTATTTGTAAAAAAAAGGGCAGGGAATTTCAAGCCAAAATTCCCGTCTTTATATACCTGGCAGCGAACCACCTTCATTCTCTTCCCCCTCGTGTCCTAACAAACGAAAAAAGAAATCAGATCTCTGAGAATTCGAAGGAACAACAATGGCGGCAACATCTGCAAGAGAAGAGAATGTGTACATGGCGAAACTAGCGGAGCAGGCGGAGCGGTACGAAGAGATGGTGGAGTTCATGGAGAAGGTGGTGGCGGCCGCGGCCGAGGGGGAGGAGCTCTCGGTGGAGGAACGCAATCTCCTCTCGGTGGCCTACAAAAATGTTATTGGAGCACGGCGGGCCTCGTGGCGGATCGTATCGTCGATCGAGCAGAAAGAGGAGAGCAGAGGCAACGAAGATCATGTCTCCACCATCAAATCTTACAGATCGAAAATCGAATCGGAACTCTCCAACATTTGCGACGGCATTCTCAAGCTTCTTGACACCAAACTCATCCCCTCCGCGTCATCCGCTGATTCGAAGGTGTTCTACCTCAAGATGAAGGGTGATTATCACCGATATTTGGCTGAATTCAAGACCGGATCTGATCGCAAGGACGCCGCTGAAAACACTCTCTCTGCTTACAAATCCGCTCAGGTAACCAAATTGAGGCTTTTCGATTCGTTTTTGCACAATGTATTTCTTTTGCATTATTTTGTCTTTTGTCTGTTGGAATCAGATGCGATTTTGATTTGAATCGGCTTAAGTTACTGTCGCCATTGCCGTGGATTGTTGATTTTGTTCATATTATGTATATTAGACATTTTACATTTTTTGCGCCCTCGGATTGGTGATCGTCATAGGCTGCCATTGTTTATCTGGCTTCAAAATGTTCGCGATCTTGTTCATTTCTTCTGTTTGTGAAACGTGGTTTTGCTAGTAACGAAATTGAAATTCAAAATCTTGTTAGAAATGTAGATTATTTTCTCGATAAATATCAGTCCTTTTACTCCTTTCTCGCTTGGATTGATTATCATTATACGCTGCCATTGTTTACCTGGCTTAAGAATGTTTGCAATCTTGTTCATTTATTGTGTTTGTAAAATGAGGTTTTGCTGCATATGAAATGATGCTTCTAGAATCTAGATGGTGCTTTGTTTCTCGAAGAATGTTTAACTGAAATGCAGTGTTGTAGGAGAGTTTAGGGAAACAATCAAGAAGATGATACGAGGACAAAGAAAATAACAAGGATAAAATAAAACACATTAAAGACTGATATTGATGAAGTCACGAGAGGAGGCTGACAAGAAACTTCGGAGATTAACTTAATTTCTGTTTCTAAGTTTATGTTTTTTCCTCTTTTAATTTAACTATTGATTATTGATTATGTTGTTGATCATGGGGATGGATTCGTTGTAAGATGCCAACTGACAATTTATCCTTGTTGCTTTTTGTGATAGGATATTGCCAATGCTGAGCTGCCTCCTACACACCCAATCCGACTTGGCCTTGCACTCAACTTCTCAGTTTTCTACTATGAGATTCTCAACTCTCCTGATCGTGCCTGCAATCTTGCAAAACAGGTGAGAAGCGCAGCCTACAAAAGAAAATCTCTTTATTTGTACTTCTCTTGTTTTTGATGTTGGCCTTTTTTTTTCCCTCCGACATTTTCATTGTGATCTCATTTGCTCGTTGAGTATTCAGATATGCGAGCACTGACAAATTATCTATGCATTACTGAATGAATAACCAAAAATTCTATTATAATTGAAAATTTTTTCAATTATTATAGTTGATAAAATTTAAACCCTTGATCTAAGAGAAGAAATCTGAGCCATTGAAACGAATAACCTACTACCTGATACATAGGTTGATCCTTCTTTCTCTCTCTTCTGAACTTGCCCACTATCTGCCACGGTTTGTTGTTGTCTGCCTGACTGTCTCATGGTAACAAATTGGAGACATCCCTATACTCCTCTGTTTCTGAGGCTACATGGCCAATAAACCAAAGCCGCCAATCATGATAATAGCTACCGCAACTCCATTGTTATTCTCTGCCACTGACACCGATTGTGGAACCACCATTACTGCTGGCTTCCTCTCTCTCTCTGGGGCCAAATTCATACTTTGTTAAAACAGGGCATCTTTTCAAGCTAGATTGCATGAATTAAGTGACTGGAGCTTGTCTTCCCATCATAGTATAGAAGATCCTGCCAGATTGTTTTCACTAGTACTGGTGAATTATCGTAGCACTAAATGATGACTAATATGTGTGGATTACAACCAGAAAGGGAGGGGGGTTCTACTCCATTTTAGCCGAACTGTTAAACAAATGGATTTTGTTCTAGTAAAGCATGTTCTTTAGCCCCAAAAGAAAATATAGGAATAGAAATGTTGGTCACATGATTTATTTCAGCCTTGAGAATATGTAGATTAAATAGCTTGTCAAGATGTAATCTCGTTTGTCACCGATCCACCTACATCTTAGCATTTTCTTCATTCTCGAAACAACAATTTGCCTTACAAATTCAGTTTGATTACAATACCCACTTGCCTGCACAAATTGGATTTGTGAATATCTACTGCTCATAATGCTCTGCCCCTCTCTCTGCCCCTTCTTCGGCTCTAGTAGCTCATGTGCCTACTCTGTTCTAATTTCGCTACCCATTAATCCCCACATTAGAGAATTTCATCCCTACGAGGATAAACTAAATGTTGGCGCTGGAATTAAAATGGTAGGGGGTATGTGAGAGAGAGTGGAGTCATAGCCCCTACGACATGAATTACTGGGCTGTTGAGGGGAGGGGGGGACAAAAATATGCTTGTGGTAACCTGTAGTTGAAGATAAGCTTGCACTAAAGCAAAGGTCCAGATTTTCTCATCTAAGATCAATGGCTCAGCCCAAATTTAATTATAATAGTTGAAAAAAAAAATTAATTATGATAGAATCTTCGATGAATAACTACATCTTTGTGATGAAACAATATGTATAGTTCTGTGCTGGTACAACTACAAATTGTATGCTGTGTGGCTCCATCTGATGATACAAGTTCCTGTCTTTGCAAGGCCTTTGATGAAGCAATTGCAGAGTTGGACACCCTCGGGGAAGACTCCTACAAAGACAGCACTCTGATTATGCAGCTACTCCGGGATAACCTGACATTGTGGACTTCTGACATGCAGGTACATTCTCGTCTCTCTTGATGCCTGTTTGATCCATTCTGTGTCAAATAAAGATTTCTGTTCATTTCTGATGTCTGGTTTTCAATTTACGTAGGAGGATGGAGCTGACGAGGTCAAAGATGCACCCAAGCAAGATGAAGAGAAGTGAAAGCGGGTATCTTAGAATTAGGGTTAGCATTTCGCTTGTGACGATTACTTATGATGAATTGGGATTGCTGTTGAGCATTGACAGCTCCTAGCTGTTATTTTGATTTTATGTAACTTGCTATTTCGAACGTTTTGAATTGGTTGGCTGCATAAGAAAACTTTATCAGTTTATTTGCGATTATATCCTCCTGGAAGGTTTACTAATTAGTTATCACAGGAAGGTTTATCCAATCATTCATTCATTTGTTTGTCTAAAATACAAAGACGGAATGTAATTCATAATTTACATTATGAAGATAGAAGCTTTAAGTTGAAGTTTTAAATTTGACTGACTTGAGACATCAATCTGAAGTGCTTGTTTATTATTTAATACCAAGATCTTATTGCATGCCATAAGTGACAAGTTAAGACGAAAAGTTGGGTTGGTGGTCTGCAATTTGATGATATTTTTAAGAATAAGATACATAGAAAGTGCCATAAGTGGGAAAAATAAAGTATTAGTATTCATAAATAGGAAAGTGACGCATTCACAAAATTAACAAAATTAAGATTTTGCAAATAAATACAGCCTTTGGATCGTGTGCTTTCGCGAATGTGTACATGCCTGTTCTTTTCGTAGGTAAAATTTTAAAATACTAACTTCAACCTACTTCAACCCACTTCAACTAACTTTAACCTACTTTTGCTATTTTAACCAAGTTCAATTTATCACATAAAAAAATTCAACCCACTTTAACCCACTTCAACCCACCTCAACTTACTTCAACCCAGCTCAACCCTTTTACCCACCCCAATTTACCCACGAAAAGAAAAAGCCCGTACTCTTGAAAACTCGAGAATATGTACTCTTGAAAACTGTTCATGTCTTTTTAATTTATTTCTATCCACTTGTATTCATCTCCAAACTTTTTATCCATATGTATTTACATTATTCTCAAAGTACATGACTATGAAACTGCACGTGCATTTACGTAATTCTGAAAAATTCATCCACCCTAGGGAATGCAAGTTCTTATTCAAGATGCTTGTATCCACAATACAGTAGATCCTGGAAACATGGTCAACTTATTTCTTCATGTAGATCTTGCAAATATGTTCTTCACCATAAGTATGAAAATAAGATAGGTAAAACTCTTCCACGAATAGGCTGCCTAATGAGTAATGTGTTTTTCTTACCTTTCATTAATGATTTGGAAGTACATACTCCTTTCAATATTGTAAATTGTGAACCAGACCGATCTGAAAATTGAGTTCATGTGATCACAGGACAAGTTTTTTCATAACAGAAACTCTCATGATTCTTGTGAGCCGTTCATTGTACAAAAGATCACCCTGGTGAGCTGTTGAGACTTGAGATTGCCACTCTTTTTTGAAAAAGGGAAAAACAAAATAATCTGATTTATTCCAACGGCAAGTCATAAATATAAAAGCAACCACAAATTTTGAGCCTATCGGTTGAGGTTGCCCATTCTTGAAAACCAGGCCAATCCCTTCTCGTTTGGCCCCTATCCAAGGCAATTGCATTCATTCAGCTCAACTCTTTGGCAAATACGCTTCGCATTCAGCAGTATCACTTATAAGATGAGGAACGTACAATTTGCAAAGTTTCGCTTGCAAATATGAACAAATAGAGAAGAATTTTGGGTTCTAATTATCATTAAGCATCAACTGTTGAATGCTTGGGGTCTTATCACTAATGATCGTCATCCTTGCGTACACTTGGAAACTGTTTTCAGAAGAGAGAGTGACTTTGCCTCTGATATTGTAACTACCCGACCCTGAATATAAGCAAATTTTGGTACTAGCCAAGTCAATGCAGTTCATCTTTATGTTATTAGAATACTGAGTAAACATATAGAATTGCACAAAATATAAGATCCAAACACAAGCTTCCCAGCAGTAGCTCAAACACTGTACAAAAAATTGCTGTTTACACTCCCTTCGCCCCATGCTTCTGTGCCATAACATTTTCACACAAGGGTGATCATGTGAGATATGGGACCCTTAATGGACTATCCTTCCCCAAACTTTCTTAAAAAAAAAAAAAGAAAAAAAAGAGATGCCAATATAACATTGAGATTCCAGAAGCAGATCAGTACTGACAGAGCAATGGGGCTACACAGAGGCTGTATACCAGTATCATTGTAAGTATAGACATGTTCTAAGGTTGACAAATTATACCCTACTGAAATCTAAAGTATTCATGTCTCCTTCACTTCCCCAAGGGAAAAAAGGTAATCACGAAATGAATAAATAGATAAATAAATGATCAGAAACTATCTCCCGATAAAGGATTCTTCTAAACAACTTGTATATCCCAGTCCGGTGGGTGTGGTAGCTCCTTTGGTATGTCTTTTGGTGGGTGTGGCAGATCCTTTGGCACATCTTTAGAAGGGTGTGGTGGTGGGTGAGTATTTTTCCTTCCCAAGAGGTCACCAAACCTCCTTAGCAGCGCTTTCTTCTTCCCATGGGAGTTTCTATCAATGTCCATATCATCAAAATGTTGAGCCTCATCAAAATTCTCAAAATTGAAACTGTTCCCTTCATCAGTGCAAGCTGATGCTGTTCTTCTATGACTGCTTGGGACAGGAGCTGGGGCAGTGGCAGTGGCAGTGGCAGTGGCAGAGGCCGGGTCTGGGGGCTCCTTCACTGGGGATTCTACAAGGTCAAATATCGAATCCACAAGGACATCATCCGCCTCGGGGTCCTCATCAGCGTCTTTGTTTGCCTTAGTTGCCACAGTGGCAGGCCAAATGTTGTTGAGGGCAAAACTGAATGAACTAGACATTCTCCTTTCTTTTTCAATGCAATCACTAACTACTGGCTCTTTCTCTTTCTTTGCAGCAGCCTTTTTCTGTTCTTTGATCTCCTTCTCCACTTTGGCAGCCTCCTTCTTAGATCCCGCTGCAATAATTCTTTTCAACTCCATGATGGCCTCATTGGCCTCATTTTCATGGATTCTAAGGCGCTCAGTTTCCTGTGCAAGGGTAACTAGGGCTCTATCTTTCTCGGCAAGTGAATCCTTAAGATAAGCATTCTCCTCTCTAGCAAGACTAGCAGCTTCTTGCGCCACATTAGCTTCATTCAAAGCCTGCTTGAGTATATCCCTCAACTTCTTAAGCTCGTCCCTGCTTGCATTGCATGAATCCTGAGCATCCCTTTTCTGTTCCTTCAGTTGATCGTTTTCTTCCTGGACCGCAGCTTTCGCATCGTCAGCCTCCTTTATGCACTTGACAAACTCCATTTCTTTTTGGTTCCAGGCCAGAAGAGAGTCCTCTGCCTCTAATCTCAATCTGTCAATAGTATTCTTGAGCGTATCATTCTCTTTTTTAGTTTCACTCACCATCTTCTTTAAATTCTCGACTTCCTCTTTTGCTGCTTTGAGCTGCTGCTCTGTGGATACGAGCTTTTCTTTAGCCTGCTTGGACTCTGTGGCTACTTCTGAGAGAGCCAATGCAAGGTCATCCATGGCCTTCTTACCAGTTTCTTCAGCCTCAAGGGCTGACCTCAGCTCTTTCTTCAGAATACCTATTTCATCAAACAAAAGTCTTGTCTCTCTAAACCCGGATTTATCCCCCTTCTCAAAACGAGTGATAAACTCTCTCTCTACCTGGAGCTCATATTTAAGCCTCTCTATCTCTTCTCGCACAGCTCTATCTTTCCTTTGATTTTCCTCCTCTAACAATCGCATTTTCTTACGAATCGAATCAACATCAAGCTTGGATTTCTCAAGCAATGTAGATGATTCAAGCAGCTTTGCTTCTGATTCCTTCCTTCTTTCCAGCTCTGCCTCCAACTCCTCGATCCTCCTTTTCCCATCGGATAACAAGCCTTCTTTCTTGGACAAGGTGGCCTTAAGACTCTGCAATTCGTCTCTTGTTTTGAGCACATAGGCATCCTTCTCTGCCAACTTGGATTCTACTTGTTTCAACTTGGCTTTCAGAGAGTCAATAGTCTCATCCTTTATCTTTAACCCTCTGTTTGCATCCTGGAGGAACTCCTGCAGGCTGTTTATCTCATGATCTTTCAGATCATTTTTGCTAATCCTTCTCTTGATTTCTCTAAGCTCATCAAAAGCATGGTCTCTCTCCCTCTCCACTGCAGCCAATTGGGTTTTCACCTCATAGAACTCTTCTTCATCATCGTCGTGCCTCATCATTTGCTGCTGCGTTTGCAATACCCCAATGAATTTTCCCGTCAGAAGGATTGCATGAAAATCAGCATCCTCCTAAAACTCGAGATTCCAACACGACAGCCCAAAAAGAAGGAAAATTGACACTCCTTGTAATTGCCAATTGTTGGCTACCTTTTCAAATTTTGGAAAAAAGATCATCAAAATAAGGGGTTCTTGTATATAATTTGACTCTTTTCTTTTGTGAAGAGAAACCATTGGATGGAAAATCAATTTCTTTGGTTGCTTGATAGAATCAAGACAATAGAAGGAAAAATAAATACTGGTAATGAGGACACAAAAATATAACAGGAGATGGTGTAAAATGAGTAGAGCCTGAGAAAATTGAAGAAGCCTCCCCCAGAAAGAAAAATCCTAGTTTTCTAAGATAGTCCTTGTTGAGAGGAGAATCATAAAGGTCAAAAGAGGATAGGAGAAAAGAAAGCCCGTATATTACAAGGTAACATCTTGAATTAGGCAAAATGCATGGTAATAAGAATCTTCCAAATTTAGACTCAGCTGCAGGAGAGAGAAGAAACCTGGAAAGTTTGAATTCGGAACGTTCTATAGACAGAAAAGATCATCTTGCACTTCTAGCCATTGAAATATATCTTTCCAAAGTTGGCGGGCTTCCTTGTTTTTCAACAGGATTTTTCCTCAATGCAACTGCCAAATCAGAGCGAGAGCTAACATTGGATAAACCCATGCAACCTGAGCAAATTGAAACTGAAGATTTTTCTACAACAACAAACTCGTAGTATGAGTCCCGCTTGCGCGGGGTCTGGGGAAGCTGACACGTCTGACCTAAGGGCTATTTTTAAGATATTTTTGCTGAGTAGCATGGCGGCTGCTCATCGTTGACCTCTGATGTCATGAGCTGCCTGTCCTTTACTTTGATTTCACAACCCTCTAGTCTCCGAGCTTGTTGTCCTTAATTTGTGATCTTCTTTTAATATAGACAAGAAAGATCATGAATGACATCATCCAGTTTATAATAATGACAGAAGAAGAATTTCTGGTCAAAGGTTAACTATAATGTTTAAGAATTAAGACTTCCAAAAAAAAAAAAATCATATTAAGAGAAATTCAGTCATCCTCCACTGTTCTAGAGGATTGGAAATGGGTCATTCATACAATTCTAGATAATCGAACGATTGGAATTTGGAATGTTTCGGGTAATCAACTTAGAAATCTCTGGTAAAAGATCGCAAGCTAAAGAACATAAGGCAATAGACCAGGACGAACACAAAAACAACTGAAGAATTGGAAGCTCTACTTACAAGCAGAACTTCCAGGATGTCCAAAGTAGTAGCCTTGCAGAAAAAGAACTGTATCGCTTTGATTGACACCTTCCATTCTCTTCCAATGAGCTAAAACAAGAACCAACGATGGCGTGATATCCTTCTCCCATATTTCTAGTCTTGAACCTTAGGATGCCAAAGCTGAGTGGAGTTGGGAGAGGGTGGCTGACAAATAAAATCACAGCCATACAGGAGCTGTACGCGGACCTAAAGAAAGAGAAGGATCCACTCGAAAAGAGTTTTTAATCTTGGGTTTATCTATCATGACCTTCAATGTGAATTTAGAGACTCAGAAAGTGGCTAAGGACAACCTTCCTCTGCATCCACCAGGAAACTTGGCCGGCATTTTTGAGTTGATCACAAGCTCTCGGAATGGAATGATTCCAATCCTCAGATAAGCAACCCACGCATGCAAAATCATGCTTTACAAGGCAATATAAATACCCACAAGTTCCCTTATGCCAGCGCAAAAAAGCCATTGGAGTTACTGATTGGTAAAATCGAACAGTTCCCTTGGTCCCTACCCCTCAATCACGAGAGGGATATGCACTTTATCCATAAAGTGTGCATAAACAGCTCAGTTAGCTACCCATTAGTCATTTCAGGTCAGCTCAAATTCAAACATTTTGCAAGTGACGAACTAACTAACAAGATTGCAACCCCATAAGAAAATGTCTCAGTACATACCTGTTATCCTAATATTCCAAGTAATCTGATCCCTTTGCTGAAGTTTATCAAACAAAGTCTTAGCATCCTCTGTGTTCCCTCTTTACAGTAGCCAATATAGCAGTAAGGTTCAAGAGGCTTTTCTTTGACAACCGCTGAAACAAATCTCTAGTATCCCCAAACAATGCACTCTCAGGATACCTATTTGTCACCGCTATCCAACCAACATTTCTCCTGTGGAGCATGCAGAAAACCTCATACGCCTGATAGGTCATCTCATTCTCAATCGACCCTGTTATCGTAGAACTTGGGACAACATTCCTTTCTGACATGGAGTTGAACAGTCTCTTGGCTTGAAACCCGTTTTGCCAGATAGCCAGTATGAGAGCATTAATGGTAAGTTAAGAGCATCGCTCGTAGGCATTTCATCAAGCAGTTGATAGGCAGCCTCAATGTTTCCAGCCCGTGTCAAAGAACTGATTTTGACATCTAAATCATTGACGAACGGAGTTTGGACAATATGATCATCGAAATGGAGATCAATCGTATTGAGCGGAGGATCGCCAGTGAAGTTGACTATTTGGGCAAAGACAGAGAGAAGCAACCACAGTCGCACCGAATGACCAGATTAGTCATTCCCAAGTCGCAACTAAATACTCCTAATTCCTACCGGACAGAGCAGGCTTCTTGCTTTTTCTTTGTTTTTGTGGGTGGTGGTGTTTAGAAACTCGCATCTGCATACTCCATTATCCTGACATAATTCTGTTTGGAAAGTTGAACTAACAATTCTGCTCCAAAATCTAAACTCAAGAGGTCTAAGAATTTCTTGTCTAATCATCCATAATTATAAGATATCACCCTTAGAGCATTCCCAGTTGTAAAACATTTTTTGGACTCACCAATGTCCAGTGAAGACCTACCATAGCTACATCAGCTTGTAATCCAAATTTTTAGCTCACAATCCTCCCTTTCTCTAATGAAAAACTCACCACTTTACCTTACCAAATAAAATAATACTCATTGGCCAACTTTATAACACATAATTTTATTTTTAGAATTTAAAAAAACTAATAAAAAAATATTTAAAAAATCAAAAAGCAAACCCATCCTCCCCGTGAGTCAGCTCTCACCTGCGAGCTTCCTCGCAAGTTGCTTGCCGTTACTGCTCACAAGCTGCTTGCCGCGAGCCAGTCATTGGAGATCTTCCCCCCACCTCACTCCCCTTCTCTCTTCTCCTGTGTGCCTCGCGAGTAGACCACTGGAAATGGCCTCATAGCTATATGCATTGCGATTCATTTGCCATCAACCTTAGGAGTGAAAATAAACAAAACTTCAAATAAGTAACCAAGTACGACACAAAATTAGCATTCAGGATTCTGCTGAGTGCTCCAAATGAGGACTTGCAGCGTATACAACTTCGAAGAATTGATGTTTTTATGCCAAGTGGTTTGGCTGATGGCTGATCTAATTCAGGGTTTGAGCAAGAGGACATTTCCGAAAGGCATAGGCCAATTACGCAGATACTTTGTTGAGCTCTGTCGCAAAGTGCATACATACTTTCCACCACACTTGAGCCCGAAGTAATGCTTAGCATATCACAAAGGCACAAAGTTGTCCTCAACATAAAGCAAAAGAAAGTCATACCCTGCAAGGTATTGCGATTCTTAGGCGCCAGAAGCATACTGCTGGCACGCACCAGAAGAATGACATCTCGAAGGTTTGATGAACACAAACTCAAACTTCAGTACATCAACTCATGAACCTCAAATCAAAACCCATCAAAAACTTTGATCACAAACAACAATGTACAGCAGCTGGATTCAATGAACATGAATTCATTGACACACAAACACAACTAAATATGTCAAACTACATCAGATTGAGACGACTGTTTCACACAGATTAGTGTGGGCATTCACAAAACCAGCGACTTCAAACCAACAAATACCAAACAACATTCATGAGTATCGGTATAATCTCACAACACCACCAGCACCATTTAACTACACAACCCATACTCCACCAACAATGATGGGTTTCGGGTAACAAAAAACACCCCACTAGTATTCCTGCTATCCAACCCAACGCAGAAATAACACCCAACACATTACTATATCAATACGAAAGAAACCCTAGACACCATTCTTCATTCTTCAGTCAACAATCACCGGCTTAAGCACGTTCGCCCCTGATCCTCCTTGCAAGCTGAATGTCCTTAGGCATAATGGTTACACGCTTAGCGTGAATAGCGCAGAGGTTGGTGTCCTCAAAGAGACCAACAAGGTAAGCCTCAGCAGCTTCCTGGAGAGCCAAGACAGCATGGCTCTGGAAACGAAGGTCAGTTTTGAAGTCCTGGGCAATCTCACGAACCAGCCTCTGGAACGGCAGCTTCCTGATCAGCAGCTCTGTACTCTTCTGGTACTTTCGGATTTCACTGCATCAAAATCACCCATGTTTTAACATCAACAATGCCCATAAAACTTAGATTGCCGATATTTGAAAGCAAGAGTAGGGTGGATAGGATGCGAACCGAAGAGCAACGGTACCGGGACGGTATCTGTGAGGCTTCTTGACACCACCAGTGGTTGGGGCAGACTTACGTGCTGCCTACAATACACATACACAAAATCACAACTGAAAACCAAATCCACATTCACAGGATAGAACTGATCAAATCAACATAAACTAACCAAATACATTGCATTTTTAAAGAAAGATCAAACCTTCGTGGCAAGTTGCTTCCTAGGAGCCTTTCCTCCAGTACTCTTACGGGCAGTTTGCTTGGTACGGGCCATCTACAACGCAAAATCACAGCAAAAAATAATCAAACGCATTGCATTTTCAAAGAAAGAGCCAACGACAAACAAAATTCAACACCGAAGACTTGAACCAAAAGAAACGGCTAAACTTCATATTTTGAACTGAATCACGCGTAAGTGTTCAAAATTTCCTGAAACCCCTAATTTTCCACAATATAATCTTAACTAATTAGCAATAAATCAACGACGCGCTAATTTAACACTAATCACGAACAACAAACCCTAGATATCGACTTCCTCAATCAAATCAAAATTGATAAACAACATTTGAAATTGAATTGAAACGACAAACAAACAGCTAAAGAAGAGAAAATTTTGAACAACTGTAGAACACACCTTAGGAAATCTTCAGAACCTGAATCGCAGGGAATAGAACTATCACCTCTCTCTCTCTCTCTCTCTCTCTATCTCTGTATGAAACGAGCAGAAATTTGAAATTGCCAGGGGGGAGTTCGAATATATAGAGTCAAGGTGTCGGCCGTGCTGGAGGAATCGGACGGCTGATATCTGTCATCCGCGTGCTATTTTCAGTTTTGAATCCGACGGTGAATAGTAAGGATAATTGTGTTTTCTCATTGAAACCGACGGCTGCGATGCATCGTACTGACCTGGCACGGACCAAGGGGGGTTTAGTCCGGTTTTCTATTGGTTAGATAAGAAGTACAGCTGGCACTCTTTTCTTTCTTTCTTTTTAATCTAGACCAGTCCAGAAGTAAAGTTGGAAAAAGTTGACCCAACTCGATTATCGGTTCGAAATCGACAAGAAGTTAAGTGGCTTTGGATATAAATTTTCAACCCGTTTAACTAAATAGATCGATACGTTCAACCCGTTTAATGAAATGGGTTAGGTTCAGGACAAGATTTCAGATACGAAAAAGTACAAATTTAACCCGTTTAATTAAATGAATTAAATAAGTCAGCTCATTTTTTCATTTGTTATTTATCCATTTACTTTTTATTAGATAATTACGAACATAAAATTTTTTAAAAATTGTGAATTATGATGAATTAGAGAAATTTTAAAGAGTAATTATTTAATGCGATATGTAAACTTAATTTTTAACACTGTAATTATGTATTAGTTGAAAATGTTAAATGTGTAAATTATTAATTAGGTAATTTAACTTAACTTGTTTATCTTAAATGAGTTAAGCGGGTCAACACACTTAAAAATTAAATAAGTATAGGTCAAGCAATCCATTTAAGTTTGATACGAATACGAATTCGACTCGACACGACCTATAACCCAGCTCTAACTAGAAGTCGAGTGGATTTCGGTGTGGGTAAGTAGGAATTAAGTAACCTGTTCAAATTACGGATGATCTGCTCCAGAGGAGAAGCCCAATTGGGTTGCGCCTCCTAGGATTTTGATAATGCGTGTTCCCTGTGGCGCAGCACTTACACCATAAACCCAAGTGTAGACTCGATTATGGAGTCGAATTGGAGGAAATTTAGTTTTTCTGGAATCACGAACTATAAAAATAAGGTGTGTGTTTTAGAATGTAAAAACAAATTATCATATATTACCGTTCAAATTTGTAGATTCGAGACTATCATATAATTATATCTGTGGCCTGTGAGAGAGTCCATTAATTCATGTATTTTTGGATAACGTGGTTTCATTAATCAATGTAATAAAATATGATATCGTCTCTTTAGCAAAGAGAGTAACAAAGACCGAATTCAAACATACTTCACCTATTGTAGTAGTTCTCTCATTGCTTTCATTCATTTTCATCTGGGCTTAGCAATTTTTCACATGTCCTTTTCTCGACGCCGTAAAAAATAAAAAAAATAAAAAAATAATTGAAATTAAAGATCACTTAGTCTTTTTAACATTGGAAAACCTTTTGTTGATTCTTTGGAAGCCAACAGTATTCTTTTGAATAACAATCTAGTACTGAAGCTCTGCAATCTACTTGCACCAATAACAATACAACATTGTCACTGCCCTCTGAACTCTTAAGGGCATTACCTTTGCATACAAGGGATTTAGCCAAATCATCTATCCATTGCCTAAAAATAACACCTTATCTACCATTTTACCTAGCAACAATGTATGGAGTACATTACACTGAAACACAAGCCAAGCAGCAAACTGCAACGCGAGGTTTGCTTTCTTCTTGTTCTTCAACCTTCACTCCTGCAGCATACATGACAGTCTACATGAAACCGCTTCAACAATTGACATCCAAATTTCTCCAAAACATGAGAAATTATTGGTTTGTAATACTAGCCCACAAAAGGTGTGGCAGGTTACCTAGCTCAACCATCAAGGCCAAACTGCTCTAAGTCCTCTTCTTAGGAATAGTCCTCTAGGCAAAATTTGGGAAATTATGGCTAGGTCCTCAAGACTCGGGTCTTGAGGATCCAGGAGGCAAAAAGGGCTCCCACCAGCCGTACTCATACTTGGCATAAGGCGCAGTCCACTTCTCTGGCTTCTCAAACTCGAGTTTGGCAAGATTTGAAGCCAATGCTTCTTCTAAGCCATCGGCTTCATAGCTTTCGCATAAAACACGATCCAATCTTAGTTTCATGAACCTGCCAAGGATGGAATATTTGCTGTCAAACATAAGTTGGTGATCAATGCACACAAGCAAGAGGGAAGTGAAAGAGACAAATGAGGGTTTACTTACGTGATCCATGGCCCATTGGTTGAAACTAAAGCTACAGCAGGCCTCTTCAATCTCTTGGTTATATTGGGGAATTTGTCAAGAAATTTAGGTTCAATGACAAGCCAAAAGTCCTGCTCTTGGTTGCGTTCCCCATAGTTGCGTAGCCGCTCATACATGAGCTCTTTAAAATGCTCCTCTTCATCAAGCATGAATTTCGCATTCGCAACAACAAAATAATACTTTTTACTTGTTTGCTCCTGCATATTCGAATGAATAAACAGCAATAAAAAAAACAGGCAACTTAACCTTCACGATAACTGAGATTTATCGTATTTAATCATGTAAGAAGTCGTAGACATCATATAGATCCATGTAGTAAGTTGCAGACCACCTCGATCTCCCCCATCTACCAGACAGACACAAAATTACAGAAAACAAAAGGCTCAAGGGATAAGCAAACAAGGAACAGACACTGTTGGATCTCTTTAAGTGGTGCATGAGCTCTCTCTAAGTGTTGGGAGAGAACCTACGAGGCCATTACTTTTCGCTCTCTTGCTAAGCAGCAGAAAACTGGCCTTAGAATCCAGAACCATCTTCAAGATGCATAACTCAATAAAAGGAAAAGTCATAACGCAAAACAATACAACAGTCATATAGATAAACTTGCGGAGTGTATGTGGTGTGTTCCAATTTTGCATAACAGTAGGGCAATAGTGGAAATACCTAAGTCTGCAAAAACAAAGGTGTTCTGGACCCTTAAAATAGAAACCAAATCTAATAGACAGTATACATTCCCATACGCTTATTGGGTTAATTTCCTAGGGGATTGCGAACAAACTGTCCACAGAACTTTATCCCAAAAACTGAAGCGTTTTTGATCAATGTAACTCGGACTCTGCCTCCAAATAACAATCCAAATGACCTAAATAAAAACCTCATACACCACCCCTCCAGCTCAAATGGGATTCGTGAACAGTCAATAGCTAAGAACTAAAATTAGAACAAAGCCAATGAAACTCTCAAAAAAAAAACCCAGCCCACTGCTTCACGTCAAACACTATCCATTAACCCCCCCCCCCCCAAAAAAAAAAAGAACAACAAAAAACCCCAGTTGAACAACACAACAGCCATGTTAGTCAAAATTCTCAATCACAATTTTGCTAATATAGAACCAATCTTCAGAATATAAGGTCAAGGAAAGCTAACCTTGCTGGGAGAAGAACTAGGCTGGTTGGTGTCTGCGGCAACTGCGGATGTTCTGAGGGAAGAAGATGAGGGGCTGATGCTGATGCCACCATCCATTGGCAGCGAGGAGAGAGAAAGTGAATGGTGGGTCATTCTGCTACTGCTGGTTGGGAAGAGAAAGACGGGTTTGTGATTGTGAGATTGTTGGAAATGAAGGGAATTAGCCATGATTCCTGCAGACCCCATTGTTGCACTGCTTGCCAACACCACCATTTTTGATGAATTGCTGAGCCTTACTCGCACAACCAGGCTTGCATAAATTCTAAGAAAGGAAACCCAATTGGCAGAACGGTATCTGTATGAATTAGATTAGAGTAAAGTGTTAAGAATTCAATTGAGAATTTTGAAGGAAATTGGGTTGATTGAAAAAGAAAGGCATTACCTGTTGTTGCTCAGCTGACCTTGTCTAATCCCCCAATGTAGGAAATCCAAATCTTATCCCCGCCTTCTTATCATTTATCCCTGCGGATAGTCAACAGCTAGGGAAACCCAGGGGCGCTTTTTTTTTTTCCCCCACAAAAATAAAAATAAAAATTAAATTAAATTAAAAAAAAATTTGTAAAAATGGAAGATAACCGCTTTCTGATCCGATTTCTAAAATTTTGGCTCCAAAAATAAGGGCAATATTCTGTATCGATAAAATATTTAAATTGACGAGAATTTATTCAAGATCATCCACATTTAACTGAACTAATTTTTAAAAAAAGAAGTTAAAACTACTTAAATGCCTGTAGTTACTAATGAATCATTCACAATCTTATGATGATTAAAAAAAATTCAAAAATCTTAACATAACTTGGAAGAAATACAAACTTAGGAAAAATGAACTTTATTCAATTCAACGTTTGGTTCACAAGAAAACATTCTAATTCATTTTCAAAAATAATTCATTTTTGAAAAATAGTTCATTCTCATACTGATTAGGTGTACACACCATTTAGAATTTAGAAATGCATTTTAATTTATTTTCAAAAATAATTTTTCCCGGAATAAAATTGATTCTTGTCCAACCAAATTTTAAGCCTCCAACCAATTTTCTTCTTTTTTTTTTTTTAAAAAATGAAGCTGGCCTAATCTAATGTTACAGCGACAACTCCACAAGAAAACATGAAACCCCGAACTTCCATCATTGCCAGAATACATACCTCAAGGGTCACCAATATTGAACAGTTCGCATGCCGTACTTATACAAAAGGTATCAAGAAAATTAGCACTATCCTGTAAAATACAATTTAAGCTAACAAAACAGCAATGTGCTAGTATAATAACCCACCTCCACGACTAACGCCGCCTACACTATTTTCACATTATGTAAACCACAACAAAGTTCACCATAATAATTTTACAGAGCTTGCAATTAGTTGAACCAGCACCCAGCACTTCCATGTGATCTTCCCCAGCAACCAAAGAATTGTTTACATAGCGCATCTTTCACTGGAAATCTTCAGCGCCATGTCTAGGAAATGCTAGACCTCGTGTTTTCAAGGCTGTGACCACTTGAGTCATATGATAGTAGATAGAATGAAACTTCGAACTTCC
Organism: Carnegiea gigantea; assembly: GCA_029747015.1. Classification (NCBI taxonomy): domain Eukaryota; kingdom Viridiplantae; phylum Streptophyta; class Magnoliopsida; order Caryophyllales; family Cactaceae; genus Carnegiea; species Carnegiea gigantea. Next base: position 1,373,347 of record JAKOGI010000007.1, read on the forward strand.
AGTCTTTATTGTATGTCAACAAAGATCCTTTGTCCAGTCATGTATTATCGAAGAAGTCGGAAACTTTGAGGCGGCCAGCTAGCTGGCGAATACATGATTCCACAGCTTCCGAATCAGGTGACACAAAACCAGGAAGACATGGCAAGCAATCAGGCACATATGAATCCCTTGCCTCAGCTGGGTGGTAAAGAGAGAGCACAGCTCGGCAGAATATGAATCTGAACAGCATTAAACACATGGGTTAACTAACTTTTCTACAATCAATATATATACATACATATATAGTTCGGTAAAGTTCAAATGTGGGGAAAACCCGGGGGGGTTCGAAACGAAATCTACGACGTCATCAATCATTCACTTTCTCTCCGGCAGTCATCATTTAAATTCCAAAACATTGTCCATAGATTATTCTTTCTTAAAATTGGGGGGGGGGGGGGCTCATACAATACTGTCCCCCAGAACACAAGATGAAAACGCAATGTTTATTTTTGTCATAAACTCAACCATGAACAAGAAGGTAAACGAAATACTAAACTGCCCCTTTTTCATGTACTACCAGCCAAAAAAAGTAAAGGGCTGGGCGTTCAAGCGCTCGAGATCCACACTGACTAGTTCTCAATAACTACTTATTAGTGATCCTCAGTAAAAATGCAATAATATCATATGAAGTTCTCAATAACTATACGCTGAAAAATAGGTATTCCAGATGCACGATGATATACCTAAGAATAAGGCGTCGAAGAATGGGATCTGGAAGCACTTGAGCCCAAACGAGATCAATTCTTGTTGATGAGCATAACATCACTTCCCATTTAGCAAAGGCACTTTTAATTACTTTTTCAGCCTCGTCATAAACATCCTGGACAACACCAGCTATGAATAATAAATTCCAAGAACAGTTACAGATGCTTGTATTTTTTCTCAGACACTCACCTTATCTCTATCAGATGCAGAGAGGCCAACCAATTGGCAAAATGCTTGCAGCGGAGCTGTCAAGAACAAGGTGAACTGACTCCCATATTGAGTTGCATTCACAATAGATGGGCTCTTAAATGACGGCCTTGAAGGAGAAAGCAACAGCGCAGCTGGCTCTCCCCTCTCTGCACCATGAATAACCTGTAGGTACAATATTGAAAAAGCAGGATCTCCTCAGAAAAATAAATAACACAGTTTATGAGACATAGGTAAACATGATATAACATTTAACGCTAAACTATGTCACAAAAGGCCTTTCAATTATTAGCTATAATCCCATAAGACAATTATTTCAGTTGTTTATAATATCAACAGAGTCCAATAATTAAAATTGTCATTTGAAGTTAACATATTGCAATACTTATGACATCAGATCAGCTCTTTCTTCCAAATTAACAGTTATACCTGAAATTAGGTAGGTAAATGTGACTCCTAAATCGACATTTGAAGTTAACATCACTTAAATTGCATGGCTTAGAGCTAGATTGGGAGTTAACTAAGGTTAGGCGTTAGCTTACAGTATTGGTCACACCTCTTTAATCGCAACATGTGGCATAAGCTTTACCTTATTCGTGTTTTGTATCATGTGGTTACTAGCTCACTGATACTCTATATCTAATGGTTTTCAACTTCCAGATTGCACAGAACCCATTTGTATCAAAGTAAAGCAACCCCCAGATAGAAGACAGAAATTCTGCTGGAGATATCAGTAAAGACAGCCTAGCTGGTCAGAACAAGTTTTGACAAACCTGCCTTGAATGCATGGCTGCTATCACTATCGATAACCAAGAAGAGAGGTCTTCTGGTGAAAGGTAACAAATCGCCAGGATAAATGTTATTTGATCCTGAAATTCCAAGAGAAGACATTCATAAGTGATGATAGAGTAAGAAGCAATTTGAAATTGCCCGAGAATAAACCTTACTACAGAGCACAATGGTACAAACCTCCAATTCTATGGGAGCCTAAGCACAGGGAACTGTCATAAAAACCACTTATATATCCCCTTTTATTATCATGGACTTCGGGTGATGAGTTCGGATCGTGGGTGGCAGAAAACTTGCTCTTTGAAAATCTTCTAGAGCCACCAGAGCTATCAGAACTACTGGAGGCAGCAGGTCCTGTGAAAAATACAGCCACAAACCAGCACAACATTAAGAAGCTGAATAAGCTAATCATCTTAGATATGATGTCTAAACAAAGGGAACTAACCTGAAGATGATGACACATATATTAGGATAATGCTCTCTGGGGGAAGCTCTTCACACATCGTCGCAATTACCTGCCCAGGAAAGCACAACCATCAACAGAGTTCCTTATTCAAGATCTTGGGGGATATAAAACAATATGTCACAGCCAAACAACGAGAGATGTTTTCCGAAGACAAACCACAAAATTTTAAAAACAGACATCACAAGTAGGACAATGCGGACAATGCAGTTCCTCGCAGTTGCAGCAGGAACAGCTCCATCAAATCAGGAGCTGCATACCTCCTTTGGATAAAATTTCTGAATTACTTAGCATCAGTTACTCACTTAGAACCAATTCAATAGATAGCTATTGCAAGGAATTCATAAAACAAAGAGCTAAGAATGAGTTCTACTATAAATACTCACTGCAACCAAGTGTGTTGCTGTAGGACGATAGAGAACAGCCTTCTTTGGATTTGGTGGCAAGCTTGGATCAGTCAGATCAGCAGCCAAACTTATATCAATTAATCCGGAAGTACCGGAGTACTCCTTCATAATACCATTCCCAGCTGGTTCCTTTTGATGCTTTTGGTAGAATGATCCACTTGGCTCCCATTCTAGACACTGCAGCATCCTGAATGTGTCCAATGTCAATTCTGCAAACTTAACCTGAAATATTTATATCTACAATCAAGTCACGCTAAGTTTAGACCTCTACATAAGAGTACAAACAAGCCCAATGATGGTTGTCAAAGCGTGCACCTCATTACGGTGGTAGCTAGTCAACACTGCATCTTGCAACTTCAGAACTTTTTTCGCATGAAAACGAGCGACGTATGGCAATGAGTCTGGATGGGTATCAAAAATGGGACAATACCGCAATGGCCTAGTATTTAGGAATGCCTTATCAGCATTCACAAAGCGAGTAATTTCTTGAACCACTTGCCTCCATTCTTTGAAGTTGGTTTCCTGAGAAGAGGAATGTCAACAACTTCAACGGAAATGAATTTACGCAGAACAAACAACATGTGATTCCATTTCACAACAAACAAAGGGCATAACAGTATGGCAATGATTCCAAAAACATTAGTCCTGGCTAAAGCATGAATGGAAAGTTCAAATTTTCCAACAAGAATGCCAGAGAAATCAAGGTAAAAAAAATAATCTAGGCATTTGATATCATCAACAGATGGTTGTTTTCTAGAAACAATCTTCCTCTCACCATTAAAAGGTGAAGTCCAACCATGGCGGAAACATCCATCAAAGATAACACAGTCTATCGGGTTTCTCATTCTCAGTGTTTCTACTTAATGAATGATACTAGCACCTTTGCTGCTTAAAACTTAAAACCTCAAGGCACAAACCAAATCAAGCCCCTATCACATACAATGTGAAAATCAACGTTCAAAAAGGGCCTAGTATAAATAAGATGCGAACATATAGCATTGAAGAAATTGTGGCATGATGATCAGTTAAGAAGCAAGAGCTTCATATTCCAAGTGAATACCGAGCCCCCCATTATACATTGTCAACCTTGACCTGAGCTGTAACCCGAATTCACAGCCCATCAGATTCAATTAAAAAATTACACAGCAAAAATTTCTGACTTCAGCTCCAGAAGAGAAGAATCTGAGATCCCATCATCCACCAGTCACTCGAATACAATTACCATATCCGAATTAGTAACCATATTTTCAGGTATAATTTCAACTAATTAGGAAATAAAATCAATCATAATCAACATAACAGCCAAATTACCCGAAAAGTAGCCCTGCTATCATCAACAAGCTCCTTGAATCGATCAACAAGAACACCAACGGTCTCACGCCGATTCAATATCAACGCAACGAGCAAAAACCTAGCGTAAAACCTCAATTCCTTAAACCTAACACTCGGATCCTTCAATGGAGACGTATTGGAAACCTCAAAATATCGCCGATGAAAAATGGCCTCATAGAACACATACGCTTCTAGAAGAAACCTCGCCTCGCTAGTTCGCTGGTACTGTCCAAAGTAGAGCTGACCGATCCGAGAAGCGATTTCGCCGATCTCCCACCGCTGCAGACCCGACCCGACCAGCTCGGCCCGGTGCTGCTGCTGGTACTTCCAGACCTCCGTGTACGCCTTGAACACCTTGTGAAGCCACCGGCCGGTGGCCGGACTTCCGCCGTGCGCCGGCAAGTCCCGAACCCTAGCGAACTTCCGGTCAGCTTTCTCCACCAATTCTCGAAACTTCCGAGCAACGTCTCCGCCGCCGACGGTACTCGCCATCGATTATCGTCTCACCTTGCATCAGCTGGCATTGGTAGTGGTGGAATTGAAGAGAGATGGTAGAGAGAGAAAATGGTGGCGGTGGTTGTTCTTGGTGTTCTACCAATTCGTCACTTTGAGCTGGTTCTCTGGATTTTTTAATGCTCTATTTCTTTCTCTGGTGTGCTGCTTTTTTTAGATTTGTTTTTTACGTTGTTTTTTAATTATTTTAATCGAGTTTGGGATTTTCAGTTGAGCTGCTGAGCTGAGCTGTTTGAGCAACTTTTTGCTCGCGGTTGTCATGGAGGTGGGCAAAATTTTATTACACACTTTCAAACCCCTCACCCCACCCTCAAAAACACAATAGAAAGTTGGTGTAAAGCATGGAATTGAATTAATATATGACATTATTAGTCCTTATTTTGTTGTCTTTCATCTCACTTTTATATATATTAAATGAATGTGAGTAATTTAATGACAAATTATTAATATATAGTTTTTTACATTATCCGTATTCATTACTGATCACTAATCACTAGCACTGATCAACAGTTAGTCCTATTTCATATGTATAATTAATTTTAGCATACATCAGCACTCATTAGCATAAATTACTTATGATAAGTTGTAAAGAACATATATTTGTTTTATACAATGATGACGAAGAATACCTTTACCCCCAAAAACGAAAAGGAAAAAGGAAATAAATAAGTGAAACTACTAAACTAAGTTTTATTTATCACATTTTTAGACAAGGGAATTACGGAACTGATTGGTTGCAAAATTTGGACTTTCCTTACATTCATGGTCATGTGAAATGTGGTCCCGCAATGAGTTGATGTGCTTGTGAGATGGTGGAGTAGATGGAGGGTGTAAGGAAGGAATATGAGAACCAGAACTACGAAACTTCCATTCAGCCGAATGGCATTTTGCTCTGACTAGAGAATCCATACGTTTTGGTACCTCATAATTAAAAATCATACCATTACTATACTTCCAGATACCCCATAGCATTTCGACTGCTTAACATAGTGTGAATTCAACATGTATTTTAAAGCAAATGTAAATAGCGATAAATTTTGATAGTTTTTTTTTTCCCTGGTGCTGTCAAATTTTGACCGGTAATTCACTCATTGCACTACGGATAAACCTGATGTCTCATGCATAGTGAATCTTTTTGGTGGTGTTTCTCAAGTCTTACAAAGTTCAACATGATTAATTTCGTGGGTGCATGATTTATTGTGGGTAGGTGAAAGTGGGCTCACCTTAAGTTTGATTGATTGAGGGGCTTGACCTTAGGATGGCTTTGGATCCTCGCCCTCGGCATGATGAGTGCAATCAACCACACCATATATGTGGCCTTTAGCGAATGAATGGTGACCAACTTAACTTTGGGCTAGCTAGCTAGCTATCTAGCCATTGCCCATTCAATTGTTGCCTACAAAAAGCAAAGGAGCTCATTGGCATGCATGGTCTTGGATGTTTAATAACTTTTATGCATTCCATTAACTTAGACTAAATAGCCTAATAACTTATACATATATGTTTTTGCTTTGTGAGTTTAAGTGTCTATGTAAAAAATGTATAGAAGATTATTAAATTGGTCATGTATTTCTCATGTGTAACTTGCAGAATACTTAGAATTCAATCAAAGAGTGTGAAACTTAGATAAAGCTTCTTCAAATTTATATCTGAATATCGTAATGGAGAACGCTACATACATTTGTACCTCAAAATAAACCACATATGTTACAATGTTATTGATCCTTAATGTTGATGAGTTACCACTATTTTTACTTTCTACAAATTATATGTCTTAATGTTTCAAGATTTTCCTAACTAGGCCGTAGCCCCATCAAAGGAAAAACTTCCATCGTTCGTAGGGTTTGCTTAAGTCTCTCATTGTATTCTACAAGCCCTTCAAATCTATTTGGGGGAAGTTCTAATGTCTATGAAAAATAAAGGGTGTGTATAATAAGGTTAGTTAAGTTTTATTATAAAAATCGGCGGGTGGCTGAGTGCTGGTTGTGGGTCAACATTCTTGCACATGCGACAAACCTCCAACAAGTAATATGCACACTCTCTCTCTCTCAGTTCCTTCCAACTTGTATCCTTTTACTTGTATATGTAATCCTTCTTGACTTGACCGATGGAGTTAATTTTAATCTCTATCGAAAACAACTTGGTAAGCTCAAGTTCTTGTACAAAATGTGACGTCACTATACGATTTTCATTTTAGGCTTCACAGTTCAAACGCACAACCTTTCTTGAAATGTGTCAACATAAATCATGCATATATATCTCAATTTGCATAATTACGTTAGATTAAATCATAATTAATATGCAGATAATATCTGTGCATCACATGCATTTAGCTGTATACTACTAGTAGGTTGAATTGTCAGAAGTCAGAATTCAGAGCTTACAATTCACGATTGCCCGAACGTTCAAAAATCATGGCAACAATTCTAAACCCATGAATGATTAAAACTTAAGAGAACTACAATAATAGCAGCAAATATTAATAAAATAATAAACAAGTCACAATTTTCTACTCCAACATCTGCAAGAGAATTATGAACATAGGTGGCGGGAATAAAGGAAACAACTTAACTAACCAAATATATATATATATATATATATATATATATATATAGTGACTAATTAAGTACTTGCGTTTGGGTGGTTGTGTTTTTAATTATCTAATTAATTACCCTGGTCCCAGATTGATTTGATATTAATGGGAGGGTAGTTGGGTGTTTGTCACAGAAGCGATAGAGCAGGTGAGATGAGGCCAAATGAAAAGAGAGCCATGAAAGAGCGTGCTTGCGACTCCTAACCCAAATCTCTATACCAACTCACCCAGTTACTCACCATACCCCTGCTATGATGGATGTGCATGATTTGAGCAAACCAAATAATAGCATTGTATTAAGGGGTATTTGGTAAACAGCTTTTTGCAGAGTTTTTTGATTAAAAGGAGCTTTTTTGACCAAAATTAGCTGTTTGATTTCGTCAAAAAGCTAATTTAGATGTTTAGTTGAATAGTTTTTTGGGTCCAAAAAGCTAATTTGAAAAAGCTAATTTGATTAGTTTTTTCAGCTTTTTGGGGAATTAGTTTTTTTGTCTCATAACTTTGTTAGAAATAGCTAATTTCACCAAACAGTTTTTCTACAAACAGTTAATTCAAACAGCTAATACAAACAGTTAATTTAAACAACTAACCGCTGATAGCTAATACAAATAACTAACAGCTATTTGTCAAACAGAACCTAAGTGTCTCACTCTCCTTGTTGTCTTCATGTGCATGCACAACGTGTATTTCATATTATCAATTGGTTTGTTTGGTACATGGTAGCTATAGTTGTTCACTAATCCGATTAAAAAAAAAAGACAATTTTATCAGTGCGATAGTTACATATATTAATTATGTTGTAGGTGTGTTTGATGAAATTAAGAGCATGCATATTGTGTTTAACTCACCATATGTAACTTATTACTCATATAATGAGTGTTGATTAATTTAATGAGTACTGATGAGTATTAATAAGTATTGACGAGTACTAATCAGTACTAATAAATACTTAAGTTATAACTAGCTAGGAAATATGAATGGATATTGATCATGAGTGTTGATGAGTCATGATCAATGTTGATGTGAATGTTGGTGATAAATACTTGGGATAAGTTAAATGCAGCACACCCTAAATTCTTAGCGATCCTTCAATATTTTTCAAGATGTTGGTTATTAACCAAAACATGAGTGAATTCAGATGTGTAATTGCATATTTTAATGAATTATACAATATTTTTAGTGAGCTTAACATGGGTGTAGAAGATGAGTTTGTCTAAGCTTATTAGCTCGCTAAAGTATCAATTATGTTGCTCATTAAAAATGCATTACAACTCACTTAAAATATTTAATAAATTATACAGTATTTTTAGTGAGCGAAATTAAACATATAATAGCATATTTTAGTGAGCCTGACAAGGACTCCTGTACAATAAGTTGTATAACAATGGCCTCAATCATTACAAATAAAGAAAGTTGTGATAACTATATAATATATATCGAGTTGACCTCGTTACATAAACCATTCTCACTGCACATACTTTGTTTGTAAATTAATCATTTTATTAAATTTATTTTTTTAATGGCTGATCTAATTTTTTCCTTTAATACCTAATACCTTTTTCTGATAATTTAGTTTGACCCCGAATAAAATCATGTGAAAATTATTGGACAAGATTGTAGAAATGAATTTGCTAACATTTCTGATAATGTCCTAGATTTTGCCAATAATGCCCGAAGTTTATGATATTCGAGAATTAAAATCAATGTTAATTCCCTAACAACAAAAAAAAAATATATGTAAATAGGGAAAGTGAAAAAAAGAAAGAGAATGTGATCATGCGAATTTAACCATCTAATCTCTCCTATTGCATATATGTACGACCTTTTGCTTCTCATTAAGTTAATGTAAATTGTTATTAAAATTTGTGATGACATTGTGATTACTTGTACAAGAAATCGAGTGTAGGAATAACATCGTTTTAAAATTCAATTAAAATATCTTTGCGAGTTAATGTAGTACATTAATGGTCAAGAGTAAACTTAACCATCAGAATGTTTTCAATCTATAAATCGATATAAATTAACTGATTTAAAGTCTAAACGATTTACTGATTCATAGGAAGGACAGAAACTAACTATTACTCATACTCGATTAGTTAGATGCTGACAAACTATTTCAATACGAGTTAGCACAAAAGTAATTTCAAAATTGAAACCCTCATTCGGGTCTCATGTATCCATCCATGAAAAAAGTCATGGTACAAACATATAGGATGACCTAACATAGTGAATGTTGGGTTGGCTCTCAATAATGGCTTTAGGAGTCAATTTCAGAACAAGGAAATGCAACATCGCATTCCACTCATTTTTGTCACTTGCGGTAACACAAGCTTGTCCTATATATGCTAACATTTCACGTTCGTTGTTGTGTGCCCATCAATGGGGTCCTTGGTTGTCAACCCATTACTATATATACAAACATATAATAGATAAAAAATTTTAAGGTTCTTTTTTTCTCTCATGACCCCTCTACGTGACCTAACCATATATAACTTTATAATTACATGTTAAATATCAAAAAGCATAAAGCTTGATTATGACTTCACAATAATTAGGATTAGGTATTGTACCATGGACTGAAGTGCCTCTAATATGACTTCGCATAGATTCTTATTTTTTGTGGAATGCAAATACACTCTCTAGAGGATTGGTTAATTTGCGTATTAGGCCTTTGTTGGGCTAAGTTTGATCAATTCTCTCCCCTCGCATGAAGGTTTACTGAATTGACACATAAGACCGTACCCAATGTGTTGGTGACTTAGAATTTACTTGAAAAAAAAAAAAAATAACATACCAAGTTAATTGGTAACTTGACATATAGAGATACACCACTAAACATCACACAGTACAACCTGAACCCAGATTATTTGCACTGACTGTTGCAGATTTTCTCTTGAATTAAGTACCGACACATTTGTTATGGTTTCTAATTCATGTCATATCTGTTAATTGAGTTTGCTAATCTGGTAAATGTCAAACATCAAATGTCAATGCATTGATCAACATGAAGAAATTCCACCAATTTCCTGTTCTTACTTTTGGACTTTTGACATACGCACAGCTTCACGTAGACAAATTAAAGCTTAAAGGTATCCAGTAGCTTTGCCTTTAATTAAGCTTTTTAACCTTCAGTGAGACTTTGGCACCTTTTTTTAGTTCTAAATCTGATCAAATTTGATTTATATGCATGCCCTTTATCATAAACAGTAAAGCAGATTATAATATACTAACGTGGAAAGTATCTTCTACAATTATCTAAATGACTCGTTTAACGTTCCCACGAAGTCAAATTGTGGGTCACAAACCCTGATTCAAGCTCCAGTGATCCTCCCGTTTTATATGATTTTTTTACAATAGTAAATATGGGTGACCTATTGATCCTCCTCTCTTAGGAAAGATCGGACGGGACAATCAGTCCAGGAGAAGGGAGACAAAACTATTAGGGCCCAAGGCCAACCTGCACGCCTCCTTCATCATCCAATTAATTGGCAAAGGAAGGTATCTACCTAAATCCGAACCTAAGTGGAGAGAATGAAGCAAATGCAAGCATGTCAATCTGCCACAAGCAGATCAGCCTCCAGTTTTATATGATCAGACTTACTTCTATAGGGTAGTATGCAGAGATGCAATTGAGCCAAAAAATTTATAAGTGATTTTTTTATTTCATAATTTAAATCTTTATGCAACTTAACTTGAAAATTATAGAAGTATTTTTTAACTTTAAAATACTGCATCTCCTATTCAAATGAAAATTATCAAGCATTGGTTTTAATATTTAACTATATGAACATCTAAATTAATACAAAGTTTATGTATACTCATGGAACATAGGCTATCTCCCCCTCGAAATATTTAAACGAGCTCGACCAAGCCAACTTAAACTATGATCAAACTAGGTTCAAGCGGAGCTTCAACTGAGTCGAACCTGAAGGCTTGCCTATCTGGCTCGGTTTTTTATAGCTCTAAGTATGGGGTTTAAGTTCAATTCAAGCATTCATTAGGAATAATGCAGATACTGACATAATAGAAACCTAACTAATAAATAATTAACATTTGTAGTAATGTCAATCAAAAGAGGACAATACCATTTGCAGACAAGAGATGCGATGTTCTTTTATGACAACAACATAACAAGAATATATAATTAGATGATTGTTATTAAAGAGAAAAGTATCCAACAAAGTTGAAATAACTTGATGATATGTCAAGATCATATTCAGAAAGCATCACTAATTAAGAAGATAATTAACACATATCTAAGAATTCCCATTTTGACTAACAAATAGTTGTTCTCACTACCAAGCGTAGCCTTCCGAAGCAACATGGCGTCTGTATGAGCAATTAATACTCCATATATATGTTTCTAAAGAGCGCCCGGCATGACATAATTGACACGATGAGGATCAATCATCTCCAACTCTCCTTCAACGATCATGAACTTAATGTCACTAATTGCCCTTTTGAAAAGATTTGATGGGATCCCAAACAAGACATGCAGGCACTTATTCACAAGAGCAAGCAAAACCTTCCCCATGTGCCATGTTCATTAGAGTTAGAATCAGAATGATCTTGCTATGTAATCAACAGACATTGGCTTAGAGAAGAGAGAGAGAGAATGAGATGCATATGTTTTGGATGTTCACTTGTGTTATGGCTTTTCTCAAGTTAGTTTAAGTAAATGCAGGTTGCCTTCCCTAAACACACGCACATAACTAACTATTTGGCTTCATGCAAAATGAATGAATGCCAAGCCTCCCCCATAGAGTGACCTTTGCCGGCTAGCTCTTTGATTCATTATCTTTGTACCGGGCTCGTGTGTGTTAGATTTCCCCCCCCCCCCTTCTTCAGGCAAGGGTCTCTTTTTAGAGACCAAGCTGTTCACCTATACATTAATAAATAGTATGTACCACTTATATTGTAGTCTTTAAAATATCGTCCTAGTGCGTATGATAATTTTTTTGGGGGGCGGGCTGGGGGATGGGGATCGGTAAACATTGAGAAACAATAAACAGATCACGTATTCTTTTGAAATAAGATCCATATATTTGAGAGTATAACATAATTTGTACGTGTACCTACTAAATTTTATATAGAGCTATCTAGTAATAGTTGGTTATAAAAACGAGAGACGATGGAAGGAGATTTGGGCCAGCATAGCAACCAAATTTCTTGTTTAGACCTTGTATACTAATCTTTTTTTTTTCCCCCCATCACCCTCATCTGTCTGCTCCATTTAGGCTAAGGAAGAGTCGGATAATCTATTATGACACTTCATATTTTTGTTTTGCAACATTGATTCATTATGTGCATTTTTTTTTTCCTTCGTTTTTGTGTTGCAAAGAAAGACTCACAATTTCAAATCTAATTATCCACCATGTCCAAGCTCCCAGATCAAATTGGGAGTCCGGCCCAAACCACGGTTGACCTAAATTAGATTTGGTCCAGCTGAAGGAACCCGGAGTTGGACTTCGTATTTATCCGCCTGCGAAGTGGGGCCCATCTGACAACGTGGCAAGGCCTACTGGGCCCCGTATTGGGTCCCTCACTCGAATTCGCAGCGCGCTGGAAAGAGGAAAAAGAAAAAAGAAAAAGAAACTGAAATTTGGAGGGATCAGCGAGAGAGAGAGGGAGAGAGAAGGAAGAAGGGAAGAGAAGGAGGAGGCGGCGGAGGCGGAGGCGGAGGCGGAGGAGAAAGAACGAAAGCGTATGTGACAATTTCTGGAGTTCCAAGTTTACAATTTGATTTTTTTTTTGGTTCCAGATAATTAAACTTTTCATAGGAAAATTAAAAGGAGAGAGAGATTCGAAATTCACGATGGGGGTTTTCTATTTGATATCGTTGCCGATGACATTGGGGATGGTGGTGATCACCCTGAAATACTTCGCAGGTCCACACGTTCGTCTTTATGTCTTCTTCACCGTCGGATACGCCTGCTTTTGTTCTCTCTCTATAATCTTCATCGTCCCTGCGGATATTTGGACGGTATTCTATTCAATATTCAATATTCATTCATTCACTCATTTCCCCACTTTTTTTTTTTTTAAAATTTATCCCTGTGGATGTGGAGTTAGGGTTTTTGCAATCTTATTAGGCATATTTTCCATCGCATAAGAGTTATTATGAGATAAACACATTTTTTGAAGGTTTAAATTTAGCGTGACTAATAATTTTACTCGTTTGATCTCCTAATTCAGGGGTGATTAGTAACTCATGCGATCCTAAATCGATTATTGGCCATTTTCACTTTTATTATTAAAAAAATATAGGTGACCGTAAAGGTGTCTATTTTGGAATAAATGTTAGGTGAAACAGTATCATATAAGACCTGTTTAGAGGATTACGGAGTTCAGGGTGCCAATAGTGTGCCAATTGCCAAGCTAGGGGCTAAGCCCTTTTGTTGGTGAGACCTAAGAGGATATACAACAGAACAATTGGTTTGCTGCTGGAAATACACACCAGCTCATTGGTTATTTCTGCTCCATAAGTGTGAAACACTTTGTTATCATGGGTTTGGATATGTAAGTCATGGATTTGGATTCAAATTTGGATTTGGATTTGGACTGCAATCAATGCAGTGAAAGTGTGAAACACTTTGTTATCTAAGGAAAATATGTTGAGAACATAAAGGGTAAGGGGCATAAAAAGGAAAGAAAAATCGAATTACGACAAACGATGAATTGTTTCAATAATCATTTCCGTGCATGTCAATACCCTTTGTTTCTTAGCATGGACTCTTGAGAAGTTGTCCCATATAGCAGGTTGACTGCTTCTTCTGCATTATGTTTGAGAAACAGGAAGCGCACTTTTTGCATTGCCTAGCGATTAAGGCTTCTTGTAGGCTAACTCAGAGTGTTAAGAGTTCTTGATAATATTGGTCTTGCAGACAATAGTGAATCGCCAGAACTGGGTAATTTCTTTCTTTTGGAGCTGGTCATATTGGAGCACATTTCTGTTAACTTGGTATGTCTTCTCTGGTCCTAGACCTGCCTGTCTGAACTGGGCTTCTGTCAAACATGATATATTGTTTGTCCAATTTTATGAACGTATGATGTGTCCATGGGTTGACTTGCTGATGAGTGAGGGGCAAGCGATTGCTCCAGATATGTGTTTCAACAATTTCAGAGCTCAGTGATGACCGATGAGACAGCCTTATATCCTTGGATTATGTGATTTTTCTAAGCAGGGCTGTGGTCCCCCTTCTTCAGGGTTATGAAGATGCTGGAGACTTCACAGTGACACAGAGACTGAAGACTAGTGTACATCGAAACCTGGTCTTTTATCTAATTGTTGGATCCATTGGCCTTATTGGACTTATACTCCTTGTCACCATGCGCAGGAACCTGTAAATTCCCTATTCATCTTGTCAATACGATGCTTTCTTCTTGCTTCCCATCTTACTTGATGTTATTAGCCAACGTGATTGCATGATATGTCCTTCTTCTCGATATCTGATCAATACCCGATCCTTCTTTTTGGGTAAACCAGGCGTGGAGGTGCCCTTGGTTTTGCGATGGCCTGCTCAAATACTTTTGGACTTGTTACAGGAGCTTTCCTACTTGGTTTTGGTTTGAGTGAAATTCCACGGAGCCTCTGGAAGAAGGCAGATTGGACCTTTAGGCAGAAAGCATTGTCTCATAAGATCGCTGACATGGCTATGAAGCTGGATGATGCTCACCACAACTTCTCAAATGCAATTGTGGTAAGTACCAGAGCATTGGTTAGTACACAAAACTTAACATGGTGTGAACTACCATGCTAATTGAAGAGATTTTTCTTCTGTTGTGTGCTATGGCACCTATGATTTCAATTTCCTTAATCACGAGTAGGGTGTATCATATTGGTTGTGCATCTATTAATATCCATTTTAGTGTATTTTCTTGCCGTGATCTTTCGGCTTTGGCTTTGGGGTACTCCTGTGAACTGTGGGAGTTGATTTTTGTTTCCATTTTGGCCACCTGGGTACTCCTTTAACATCGGGCTATGGTTCTACCCAAACCCTGGAGCTCTGGGTTTCTGGGAAGAAGAGACTTGGAAACTGTTCTGTTATTAGTATTTCCTTTTGTCAAAACTTGCCATAAATCTGGTATGGTTCTCCTAGAAATTTGAGGACCGCTTTGGATGGCTTATGTGACTGTATACCAGCCATCCACTGAGCGAATCTGCTCTAGAGGAGTTAAGTGATGATTTGTTCTTTTCTTTTTCTTTTATTTGGGGGAGGGGGTTGATAAAATGTAGATGAACCTTCAAGTTTTGGTCTAGATTAGACTGACTAATGCTGAATGAAACTGAGAAATCAGGTATTTGTTATGTATTTGTCCAATCATAAGTTTGGGTATTGGTTATGTGTTTTTACTTTGCTCTGCTTTCTTTTCATCTGAAGGATATGGGAAACCGGTGCTTGTAACTGAGAATGCCTAATATTTGGATGTTTTCATAGTGTTTGTTATCTATATGTAAAGTGAAAAAATGACATGGTTATCCGTTGCAATTACAACCCTCAAGTTATCATTTTGCTTCGTAATTTTCACTGGTCCAGTGCCCTTGCATTACTTCTGTGTGATATCATTCATGATTATGAATTCTGATGGACTTGTTGTCCCCTCAATTAGTTGTTTCACTGATGATGGTTTCTATTAGGTTGCTCAAGCGACATCCAACCAAATGTCCAAGCGTGATCCCTTAAGGCCTTGCATGGATGTCATTGATAAGATGGTAGCTCAAATGGTATGGCAAACCTTTCTTTTAATGCTTCTAATAGTATAAATTTGATATTCTCTTTTATGTGTTTTTATTTTCCCTCCTTTCGTGTGGAAGTTCAAAGAAGATCCTTCCTTCAAGCCACAAGGTGGTAAATTGGGTGAAAAGGATATGGACTATGATGCAGATGAGAAATCAATGGCTGAACTTAGACGTCAGCTTAGAGTAGCACAGGAACAGTACTATCGGTACAAGAGGTATGCTGGACGAAGAAATGTCTGTAATTCTTGCTGGCATAATTCCCATTGGTTCCATGATGGTAATTCCTGTTCTTGATGACATGTGAACTCTGTGGTTTACTAACACAACCATGGCCAACGTGGATGTAGTGATGGAAGAGGTAGAGAGGAATTACTATTGGGGGTGGGGGATGGGGCTTATAAATAAGGACTACCCACGGTTGGTTTAGATTTATGTGGGTTGGGGGGGGGGGGGTGCTAGAGGGTGGACAACATGGACGTTGTGGAGGTGTTATGATCTCAGCCTTCCATTCTATGGGCTAAGATAACATACATGTATGCGCACATTCGCTCGGGCATTCACTCACACACACACACACAATGGATCTTACTGAAGTAAGCTTTGGGAGATCTAGGCGTGGGTAACTTGATGCTTGCAACCAGAAAGGCTACCCAGAATTTTAGGCCTGGGTTTGTTTATTTGTCACCTAGGAAAAGTGGTCCCGTTACACATGCAACAGTTATTGTGTCAACCATTTGACCTTGAATATTCAAACAGTTTCTCAATCTTATGGAGCAACACGGGCCAGTTTTACATGAGAGAACATGTTCAATATTCTGTTATGGATGTCCCAACGAATGTGGGGTAGAAATTGTTAATAGTTTTTTTACTGTTTTCTTGTTTATGGTCGTCAAACTTTCTGATGAAGAATTACAAGATTACACTAGCAGTTGGGACACCTGCCTTGATTCTTAGTTGGACTTGAGGTTTGAAGTGGTCGCTAATTTGTTGTGTGGTGTAACATTGCCAAAACCTTTAATCTGGTTGCAAGCATTTAGACAAAGCTTTTTACTATTTCTAATTATTTCTGTTATTTTGCAGTGAATATATGACATGTGTTTGGGAAGCCCTTGAACTGGAAGATACCACTAAAAACTATGATCAGCGTCATGCAACCGGATGGTTTGTTGTCCTATTCAGCAAGGCGTTTATTATCTTTCCGTTGTCACTACCTTATCTGCCGCAAACACATCTTATCTTCAGACAATGTAATTAACAGTAGGTTTCATGGTGAGCTGGCATACGTGAGTGCAAGGAGCAATTTTCCCTAAACCAGATACAAGCATTGCAGAATGTGCAAGATTAAGTAGTGTCATAGTGACTCTGGGCTGAACTTATTGATGATGGATTCACCAGGGGATGGGTTGAACTTAATATAACTAGTGAAAGAGAACAGTGTTTGAACTTAATCAAATCCGAATTGCCCTGTTCTCTCGAATCAACTCTATCATTTGGGTATTTGACCTCAATGCCCAATTCTTCAAGGATGTGGGTAGCTCACTAGTATACCAGATTTCCTCCTTTCTCTGGAACTCAAAATTTCTAGCCAAGGGCAGCCGCAAGACGGATGAAACCTAGAAGCAAGGGTGAGTGATGTAGGATGCTCTAAGAGCGATTCCTACAAAGGGGAATAATTGATGTAGGATGCTCTAAGAGCAATTCCCACATGGAGACAATTCACACAAGAATTCTCAAATACTCAATATTTCAATTCATTCCAGTTTACCTCACCAATACATAACAAAAGAGTTTAAATAGAGAAGAAACCTAAAACATTAAGGAAACAAATAGATACCTAATCTAAGAGATATTATTCACTACCTAAAAGGATAAACAAAAAGATAATATTCCTAAAAGATAACCTACGATGATAATAAATTATAAAAATATTTCACATATGTCAATATTAAGATATACCCATATCATCTTAATTCTCCTTTATCTTTATCCTGCGTCAGTGAGACAGTGGAAAAGTGTAAGCACAATGGAGTGGGAGTGAGATAGCTGACCTGACTGGATAAATTGCCGCCATCATAGTTCCTCGGTTGGAGAAAGACTTGGAAATCAACAGTGGGAAGCCACCCCGTATGATTCTTGAAATCTAGAGACGGGGGATTGGAGCTAGTTATTTTGCTGATGTCATGGTCCCATCTCCAGTGTCTGTAGATTTTTTGTTTTTTGGGGGGGGGGGGGTTGTGCTGTGTGCAGCTGCAATGGACATGTTGTTTGGATTGGACTAATGAGAAGCCTTAAGATATATCTTCATTTACTAGACCTGTTTGTTCAGACCTCTGAATACAACCTTGTGTTTCATAATTGCTCTAGAAAGCGAAAAGGGAGAGAAACGCCCATGTGCCATTCTTGTAGCATGTGCGCGTAACAATAGTTGGGTTACGATCTCTTCATGTAAACTAAGTGATTATCTAATTTCTGCATGTCATCAATTTTTCAATTTTTATGTGATCTAGCATTGCCAACTAGCTCAGGTGCCCCCGCCCCCCAAAAAAATAGCTTCTTCTTTTTGATTGTCCGTTATGTTGGAGTGGACAATTGGATCCAATTATCAAATGAGAAGGTCAGCAATATATGTCACTGGCATTCATCGTACAAAATTAATTGAAGGGCATTGAATGTGCCTGGTCTCCTTAAAGAAGTACTGCAGACGTGTTTAACTAAGGATTTGTTCTATTGTTCGTTGCTGGTATGGGTGCATGTGCTGAGAACTATTTAGGGTCATGTAATGAAATACTTCACTAAAAATTCACATAAGCATGTGATGATTGTCCATATGATTTATTAGATCTATTTTTGGAACTTAGATCGCAGTTGGAAGCTTCTAAGTGTGTTTTTCTAATATCATATGGTAGGAGTAGGTTAGTATGACAGGAACTTTAATTTTTTGCTTGCAGGAAATATATCTCAAGCCTAAGAGGCAGTCGTCCTGGGACTCTGGGCTCCGTCTTAGATACCGCTGGTAATAACAACTTCCAAAGCAACCTCTCTAGTCATTGGTGCATTTGATGACTTAAACCAAAGGGCGATTTACCGCAGGGTTTCAGGGGAGGGAGTGTGAGAAGCTTCAGCAGGATTCTATTTATTCTACTAATCCCTCAAACATCTGTTAATGAGCGGTTACTCTCCCGTGTCTTCTTTTTAGGATGTCTTTGTGATACTCATCTGTATTCTGTCGGGCTTTGGAAGCATTTTTACTGGTGTTTTACTATGTTGATACCTTTTGTTTTCTTTTTTTTCTTTGATCTTGTTGCTAATATCCTTGTAAAGTGGAGACAGAGAGATTGTTGCTTTATTGCAGAGTTGTTATGGCGATGTATCCTGAGGAAGCGACTTCAAAGACTTTTGTCTATCATACTTGGTTATATGTCAGTTGCAATTCTTTTGGCAGAAGCAACACTACTTCCCAGTGTTGATCTGTCTCTTTTCTCCATACTTATCAAGTCTGCGAGGGGGCATGAGTTGCCCGTGCAGGTATTTGAGAATACTTTCACAGCATATTTCTTTTTTGTAGACTTCATTGCCACGTAGGCAAATCCCATGCCCTTCTTGCACTTGAACCTTTATTCCAGAAACAGAATTTTGCTTCACGAATTTAGTTCCATCAATGACATTTAAGTTCAAAAAAAAATTCAATAAATTTTACATGTCATATTGACAATTAGAATATCGCTTGGTGTTACAAAGAGACACTTCTTCAAATTCAACCCTCATTCTTGTCATGAGGATTTTGCTTTAGGCAAGAACGGTGTTGGTTAACTTGACATTTGTCTAGGCAAGAACGGTGCTCAATCAGCAGTGATGTTTCTGAATATAAATCTATCCCTTAAATTGTATTCCCGGTAGATTCTACTCCCACGCTACACACAAATTCCTTCAAAGCACGGTTTAGAAATTGGAGATATCTTATATTTTATTCTCCATCTTTTTTTTAGAAAAAATATAATATATTGTTTTAATTATTATAAGGAAATTGATACAGTGAGATATTAGAAAACCTTAAACTAGTGGGAAAAAGGGACAGAGTCAATTGGCAATTAAGTACCATTTTTAAATAGATAAACAAAATTAAAAAGACCAATCAAATAAAATGACATATCATTTAAAGTAGTAAAATTCAGAAGCCATAACATAATGCCATGACATTAACGCAATTATGGCTTTGAACCAAAGATATATCTCTATCTGTATCTATATAATCTATAAGTTTGAGTGCTTATCGTTCCAAATTGATGCGATCATTGTATTGTCAAAGTGATCATTTTATACTGTTGTGAATTCCTATTGTTTTGTCCATCAATTAGGCTTTTAGGTTGGCAAAATGAATTGATATTCACGTGACCGTCTTCACCTCTTTGATTCCTGACAGGTTTTTGCATTCGTTCCTCTGATGTACATGTGTTTATGTACATACTATTCATTGTTCAAGGTTGGAATGATGGCGTTCTACTCACTGACGCCAAGACAAACAAGCTCTGTCAGCCTTCTTATGATTGTCTCGTTAGTCATTTAACATTTCTTAGCACGCATTCTAGATTTTGAGTATGTAGTCATTGGCGTAGATTACATCTTTCAAGCAGAAGGCTGAAGTTTTATATTTTCTATTGACAGAATGGTTGCTCGTTATGCGCCGCCAATTTCTTACAACTTTCTAAATCTTATTCGCCTTGATGGGAATGCTAAGACTATCTTTGAAAAGGTATGTCATTTAATTAGGTTTTGAGTTGATGATTCCAACTAAGAACTGATAAAATTGAATGGCTCGGTCACATCCACGGAGATGGATGCATTTGAATGATGAAACAGGAGAGCAAGGACTAATTTAATGGTTAAAGGTTACTGTTACTTGCTAATCATATCTGGATGGCCATTGTTTGCAATGCCATGTGTGTATGAGTGATTAATGGATGTGAAAAGATAAACTTATACTCAGGTGAACAGTCAAGCTTGTACCGAGAGTAATGCTTCTACATTGTCATAATCTGATTTTTTGTTTTAAAAAAAGTCATCAGATTAGCTTTCTCCCATATAACCAACGATAGAAGAGCTGTGTTGCTTGTCCTGAGATGATAGTACTCTATAGTGGAAAAGTGAGAATGCAATCACTGTGCATCCTGTTTATGTGTGGAATTGCTAAGGCTACAGAACCTGGGCCAGTTAGTTGGGTAAAACAGTCCTGTTTGTGGTGGTAGAAAACTTTGCAGCAACTATATTTAACATGTAAAGCTGGAAAAATTCAAGAGAAACATCGATTTCTTTTGCACACAACCCCCCCGTATGATTGTGCTGCAATGGTTTCTGGCTAGGCAAGATGGCATTACCCATCATTACCTTCGATATGAACCACCTCCCAATGTGGGTCTCGCTTTCGTGGGATCTAGGGAGATCCAGCTGTAGGCAACCTTACCTCAACTGGCATTCCTGCCTGTAGAGAGGTTGATTCCAAGAGACTCACAAAACAAGATTTTGTGATAAAAGTAAACAAATAGTAGTAGGAAAAAAAGTGATTTCTGGTGTATATGAAATATTTTCAGTCATATGCCAGTCTTGCTCTACTCTTCTTAAGCCTGAGCTGCTACATGTTGCTTTTTATTCTGTCTCGAAACTGAACCGGAGGGAGAACTTATCAAGGCAGCGTGTCAATAGGTTAATGGATTGGACTACCTAGATTAGCTTGCTTCAGTTGATCTGGAACTTTCTTAATAGCTATTTTATGGCATTTCTGTATCCAGTTGCACTTTCATTCATATTAATTTTAACACGTAATTATATAATCGCTGTTGTATTTCCTGGGAAAGTTTGAGCTAAATTAACTGAGTTAAAAATTAATTATATTAAAGATACATGTATTTGTGGGATGCAGAGAATCAGTGTATGGTGTTGTGTTAGAATTGGGTCCTTCATCAATTAGTGAAATTTAATGAATGCATCCAGTTGACTAACCCCGCTACTATTTCAAAATTTTGATTTCAGCGAATGGGAACTATCGACGAAGCTGTGCCCTTTTTTGGGACAGGATTCAACAGACTGTACCCTCTTATTATGGTTATCTACACAATTCTGGTTGCAAGTAACTTCTTTGATCGAGTAATTGGTTTTTTCGGAAGCTGGAAAGTTTTGAAGTTTCAAAGTGAGGCAGATGATATGGATGGTTTTGAACCATCAGGAATGATAATCTTACAGAGAGGTAAAACGTAGCAGAACTCCGTATCTTTGAATTCTGTAACTGATGCTTGTTGAAAGTGAACTACAATCGTGGCTGACGGAATGTTGTGAGATCCAGCATTTTTGTGTGCATGCAGCATTGCTGTACTAAATACTTTTTGCTAATGCAGAACGTTCATGGCTTGAACAAGGACACAAAATTGGGGAGCAAGTGATACCTTTGGCAAGGAATTTCAGCAACTTTAGCATGGTAAAACATGATCCACTTTCCATGATTTAAATGAGCTATTATTGGACTATCCTTATTTGACTTGGGTTGCAGTGGTACACAAAACAAAATGTGTCATTGAACCGTGGTTGCCTTTGTTGCAAAATACCTTAGAGCCAATGCTGGTGTTCAACGACACAATCTGTCCACAATGTGGTTTTAAGAGTTTGGACACCTACATTTGACCCCCCCTCTTTTTCTTCAACACAACACAATACACCTTAGGTGGGACTGTAGTGTAAAGGTTTGTTTTGATTCTCACTCACATGGCAAGATCTGCTTGTTCACCAGCCTCTTTCAATTTAATATGTCTTCAGGATGACATCGAGGCTGAGCCAAGGAGGTCCCTATCAAAAGATGGTGGGGAAAGAAGTTCAAGACTTGAGATTCATCAATATAGTGGGAGCAGGATGTTGATCAGCAAAAAATATGCTGCCATTAGAGAACAAAACAGACAAACATCCAGCTCAAGGTCAGCAGAGAACACGAAATCCTCTGTAAAGGTCTCGTTGTTGAACTCAGGGAGCTCGAACTGTACCACCAACGAGACGGAAGCTCAGTCATCTAGCTTGTCTTCAACATGGCAAACGACGAAAACAGGTTTCCAGAGTTTCAGGGCAGAAATAGGGTCAAAGAAATTCCTTCCTTTGAAACAAGCCCAAGAAATGACAAATGTCATGCGTGACTCTTCATCCTCTGAGTCTCTGGATGAAATATTCCAGAGATTGAAGCACCCTCCTCTAGAACACATCACATTTAGTGATGACGAGGATGATTCGGAATCAAGGATTGAGTTCAAGAAGACAAAACTTGCGGCCTGATGGGGAGAACTGTACAGAAGCAGCAACATTGCGGTTGCAAATGCAGTTGATATCATTGTATACATGTGGCGGAAAGGGTTCATTGCGAGTGCATGAGCAGTTAAGCACAGCTTTTTGATGTTGTTGTGACATTGCGGACATTTGACAAGAACTGACTGGCTACGGTAGACCCATATACAGGTTGAAAGATGATTCATACGGTTGAGAAGCTCAACACACTAGGAAATTGGTGTCCAAGTATTTCTTCATGGGTAAATTATCTGATCGGCCTTGTACCTGATACCCACTTTGGATATGTATATGGATACATTTGACATCTGTTATTCATGTACACAATGGCCTTACCTACCATCGGTAAGCTTGCATGTTACAAAGTCTCTTTGATGCTGACCAGATATCTTTTTGTTTCTTCTGGAGAGAAGCACGGTGCAGAAAAGTCTAATATAACTGAGGGTTGAATCCAAGTTTTTCACTTCCTCTAGGGCTCTAACCCCATTAATCAATCACACATTTTTAGAAGTTCAAACATTAACCAATGTTCACCTTATAGCTCTTTAGTGCCTTTATAGTTTTTAGGAGTACCTTTTAAAATAAACAAATTCTTGTTAATGAAGAAAATGCAATGCAATTGGTTAATGTCGCAATAAACAAACGTTTTGAAAGTCAATATGGGACAAAAAAAATTCAATTTGCGACTCCGGGGTACCAACATTCTTTGGAAATTAATTTTAGGGGTCAACAATTTTATAATGTGTTTCGAAATACTCTAGATTTTAGGTAAACTATTTTCAGGGGACAATTTTTTACGAAATAGTTACTTTTAGGACTTTTTAAATTTGCAACTTGATTCCTGAACTTTCTGAAATTTATATTCTAGTCCAGAATGATGATTGCACTCAATTTTTTGGGTCTTTTTAGCAAAACTCAGCTTATATTTTTGTTTTTTCTTCTTATAAAGACTTCACTAGTACTAGTTATCACAATCTACTACTTATATCATAAATATTATAATTTCTATGATTAACGGCCCACCACACTTTGCAAAATAATTAAAACTTAATTAGAGAGTTTTGACCGTTACCTGAACTTAGTCGGCTTGGACTCCGGTGCTCTTCTAGCTTCCGGTTTATAGAGATTACTAATCTCAACCACTCCTTCCTTAGATCAGGCACAGCACAGATCCATTTCGTTTTGTACCTCGGACCGTAGTCCCTAATCAAATTTTTAGTCTTTTTCAAGGATAGGGAGACTTTAATCAAGAAATTTTAATATTTAAAACATAAGGTTCGATTGAATAATATTCTCTACTAGGAAACTTCTTTTTATTAAAAGCTTAAAAGTGAAAATATTACAATGCAAAGCTTGAAGAGGGACTTAAACTAAGATCATTAGAGAAGCTTGCTCATAGAGAAATTGAGAAACCCAACTTCTCGTTTTCTCAAAAATGCTCAAATGACCGTGTCCCTTCTCAGCATTCGACCTCTCTATTTATAGAGGGGATGACAGTACGTAGGATGCACTGCTGGCTACAGTACACATTTATTTTATACATGGCTACAGTGACGTTCACATGACTACAGTACAGACTTATTTTACAGACCAGACACTTGTCAAAATAGTACAATAATTGAGCAACCACTTTTTAGAGTTTTTAATACTGATAAGACTAGTCATCATTATTGAGATTCTGCATGCTTTCTTCTCCAATTATATCTTTCAGACCATTATTATCTAGACAATCACCAAAATCTTCATTAATTTACTTAAGATGCTCTGGATCTCATCCTTCAAATAATTCAAGGAGATATTTTTTTTCCTTTTCAGATAAGAATTTTTCAACTCCAACATCAAAGAGATAATCATAGATATCTTCTGAAACTGCTTCCTCCACTTTCATGTATTTATCAAACTCCTTGTCATAGGCGAAAGTAGTGTTTCCACAATGCATTAATATTTTTCCTCGTTCAATTAACGCCCAACATTGATGATAAATGTTAAAAAATCCAACGGCTCTTGATAAAGTAGGATCAATAACTAGATGTACCGAGTCTTCTTGAACCCAATTTTGTCGTTGATCATTAAGATCGTTGCAATCAACAATTTGGACAAGATAATGGGCTGGTTTGGCTTTTCTATTTTCATATTCAATTAGAGCGCTATAGACCTCTAAAGTTAAACTTCTGCGAATTGGAATTTTTGTTGGTCCCTCAGAAGATGTAAAAATCCAATAGATCCTTTTGAACATGTATTGCTGAAATTTAGTTAAGGTTGAGAAAAATAGGAAGTTTGGATCAGGGATTTCTGTGAAGAAAAGTATCATCCCGTATTTTCAGGCTTTAAAAACAGAATCATTTGGAGATAATGAATTTGCTGGTAAACCAATACCACCAACTTCAGATTTATCGAAAAAATAGATCGTTGTACTCCAAGACTCCCAAATATCATAGGAACAATGATGATAAAAATCGATGCAGGCTGCATACCACTCATTGAACCATTTTTCTTGAATATGAGAACTAATTTTTTTCTTAGATATCATAAGGACACTGAAAGTAACTCATTTGCAACTCTAGAAGGGAAAATCTTTGGGCTATTAGGTAGGCAGTAGATAGTAGACCAAAGCGTGATCTACTTTTTGTATGAAATTCTAGGTTATTGATAAGGACTTTACTAGAAGGCGTAACCCGTTCTAGTAGAAGTGACATTTCATTAAGGATTTCCTCCTTTTCTGGTAGGAGGTCGGCTTTGATGATCATCATTGGTGAGTTCTTGCGCTAGACTGTCTGCAAGAGAGTTCTCCGATCCCTGTATATGTTCAATAGAGAAGGAAAACTAGTTAAGCCATAATTGTCAACGCAGGAGTCGCCCTTGCGCTTGCATATTTGATAAATTCTTTTTCACAAAACCAAGTATTCTTTTATAATCAGTTCGAATAAGAAAAAGTTTTGGGGCTAAAAAGATTATGAACTTTTCAATCCCCCTTATGACTGCAAAAATTTCTTTTAGGATAGTTGCATTTTGCCTTATTAAAACTTCCACTGTAATACTTGCAGAGTTTTTCTCCTTCTTTGATTTTGAGTACAGCACTCTAGTGCTCATTGCTGGCATCTGTCTCAAGAATTAAATCATCTCCTTCATTAGGTAAATTAAGGACAGGAAGATTTTTACATATCTTTTTGAAATTTTGAACAATTTTTGAATCATTAGGGGTACATGTCCAATTTACTTCTTTCTTAAGCTTCTGCTCGATTGCTTTCTCAATTTAGCTAAATCTTTAATGAAGTCTAAAGTATAGGTAAAGTATCTAAGAAACCTTTCTAACTGTTTCCTATCTTCAATCTTTTTAGGAAAATTTTCTATCTTTTCCAGAATATGCTTTTGTAGGATGATTTGTCCAACTTTTATTTCTACACCTAAAAATTCAATTTCTTGTTCAGCATAGTTGCACTTGTTCTTGCCAAGTATGATACATGATCAATGCATCTTTGAGTGACAGCTAAGACATCATTTTTGTGCTGTTCTATAGTTTTGGAAAAGACAAGGATATCATCAATGTAAACTAAGCAACAGTGATTAAGATCTTTAAAGATGTTATTCATTCTTCTTTGAAATATTTGGGGTGCATTTTTAAGACCAAACGGCATTACTATCCATTCGTAATGTCCTTGAGGGGCATTGAAAGCAGTTAAGGGAATGCTTTCTTCATCCATTTTTATTTGTCAATATAGTACGTGAGATGATGTATGTTGATACTGACGTAAGAGACACTACAAAATCGTACATCGGATATCATTACTTTATTGTTTTCAAAAAATATGAGAACAAAAATGGTTAGTAGTCTTTTTCGCATGAGTCCTGCCTAAATTGAAATGAAATTCCATGACAAAAGTAGTGGATATCATTAGTGCTCTAAATCATAGAGTCGGACGTTTTAGTTGAACTGAAAGTAACATTGCATGGCACTCTCGATCATCGATAACATTACTAGAAAGGAGTGATACATGTTGTAGAAGACAAGAAGAAGAGGGAGGGAAACAAACAAGGGCACCATATATGTGTTATAGTAAAGGGCATTGAGCTGTTTGAAAACTACCCTTGTGTAGTCTTTAGTCTTCTTCACCTCGTCTCTGTTTAATGCACTAGAAGATGGGAAAGCAATGTCTTTTTCTGGGTCAATTTGCTCAGTTGTCCTGCTGCTCCTATAATACTAGCTCATTTATCCACAATATTCTTAGGTTTGGATTGTTTATTCGAGTCTTTATCACTAATAACATACAGTTGGCTGGCGCTTATTAGTAACATCCAAGATATATGTAGCTTTCCTTCTCAAAAGAACCAATCAATGTTTAGAAAATTTTACTTTGATGGAATCAGAGACTCAAATCCACACAAATCCAGAATTTTAACTCCTTGATTTGAGAATGTTTTGGGATATATACCTAGTGGGTTTGAGCATAATTGTGCCAATGTCTGTCTCTGGATTTGATGGAAGTCTCATTGCGTAACAAAAGAACCAACATAACTGTCATTAAGAATAGGGAAACAATCAATGAAGATTAATAGTAACTAATAAAATCAATCACATTTGCCCCCCTCGACCTTTTTCAAAATGATTTTTTCAACCCTCACCTTTTGATAATAATTTTTACCCCTCTTCACCTTTCCCTTCATAACAAAAACTATTAGAAATTGCAAGAGAAGTCCTTGGATTGGGTAAACTTATGCAAATAGGTTCTTTTTAAGGAATTTGTTAGATTAAGCTTCTTATAAAGACTTTACTGGTACTAGTTATCACAATCTACTACTTATATCTTATATATTATACTTTCTGTGGTTATAGGCCCACCATACTTAGCAAAAATAATTAAAACTTAATTAAAGAGTTTTGACCGTTACCTGGACTTAGTCGGCGCTGGATCCTGGCGTTCTTCTAGCTTCCAGTTTATAGAGATTGCTAATCTCAACCCCACTTAGATCAGGCATAGCACAGATCTGTTTCATTTCCTACCTCAGACCATAGTCACTAATCAAGTTTTATATTTTGAAGGATAGTGAGACTTTAATCAAGAAATTATAATATTTAATACATAAGGCTCGATTGAATAACGTTCCCTACTTGAAAACTTCTTTTATTAAAAGCTTGAAAATGGTTATATTATAGTGGAATGCTTTGAAGAGAAACTCAAGGTAAGATTATTAGAGATGCTTGTTCATAGAGAAATGGAGAATCCCAACTCCTCTTTTGCTCAAGAATACTCAAATGACCGTATCCTTCTCAACTCTCGACCTCTCTATTTATAGAGGGGATGTGGTACATAGGATGCCCTAAAGGCTACAGTACATAAAGATTTTTCACATGGCTACAATAGTCTACAGTACACTGTCGGCTACAGTACACACTTTATTTTACAGACAAGACACTTGTCAAGATAGTACAGTAATAGGACAGCTTTTTCAGAAAATTTAATGATAACAAGATTAGTCATCATTATTGAGATTCTGCATGCCTTCATCTCCAATTATATCTTCCAGACCATCATTATCTGGATATTCATCAAAATCTTCATTAATTTGGTTAAGATGCTCTGGATCATATTTTTCAAACAACTCAAGGAGATATTTCTTTTGATTCTGCTCCATTCACTTTCATGTAATCATTGAATTCGTTACTATAGGCAAAAGTAGTGTTTCCGCAATGCATTAGTGTTTTTCCTTTTTCAATCAATGCCCAACATTTATGGTAAATGTTGAAAAACCCAATAGCCCTTGCTAATGCAGGATCAGTAACTATATGTACCGAGTCTCCATGAATCCAATTTTGTCGTTGATCATTGGGATCATCGCAATCAACAATTTTGGACAAGATAATGGGCTGGTTTGGCTTTTCATGTTCATATTCAATTAAGGCGCTGTAAATCTCCATAGTTAGGTATCTGCGAACTGAAATTTTTGTTGGTCCCTCAGGAGATTTAAGAATCCACTAGAACCTGTTGAACATATATTGTTGTAACTTAGTTAAGGTTGAGAAAAATAGGAAATTAGGATCTGGGACTTCTGAGAAGTAAAGAACCATTCCATATTTCCAGGCTTTGAAGACAGGATCTCGTGGAGATAATGAATTGGCTGGGAAACAAATACCACCGACTCCAGATTTGTCGGGAAAATAGATCGTCGTACTCGAAGACTCCCAGATATCATAGGAATAGTGATGATAAAAGTCAACGCAGGCTGCGTACCATTCTTTGAACCATTTCTCTTGGATATGAGAACTTATTTTTTCTTGGATATGAGACCAGGTACATTCAATGCCCTTCAAATAATTTTGTACGATGAATGCCAGTGACATATATTGCTGACCTTCTCATTTGATAATGGGATCCAATTGTCCACTCCAACATAATGGACAATCAAAAAGAAGAAGCTATTTTTTTGGGGGGCGGGGGCACCTGAGCTAGTTGGCAATGCTAGATCACATAAAAATTGAAAAATTGATGACATGCAGAAATTAGATAATCACTTAGTTTACATGAAGAGATCATAACCCAACTATTGTTACGCATGTTATCAATGACATCCATGCAAGGCCTTAAGGGATCACGCTTGGACATTTGGTTGGATGTCGCTTGTGCAACCTAATAGAAACTATCATCAGTGAAACAACTGATTGAGGAGACAACAAGTCCATCAGCAATTCAGAATTCATAATCATGAATGATATCACATAAAAGTAAGGCAAGGGCACTGGACCAGTGAAAATTACAAAGCAAAATGATAACTTGAGGGTTGTAATTGTAACGGATAACCATGTCATTTTTTCACTTAACATATAGATAACAAACACCATGAAAACATCCAAATATTAGGCATTCTCAGTTACAAGCACCGGTTTCTGATTTCCTTCAGATGAAAAGAAAGCAGAGCAAAGTAAAAACACATGACAAATACCCAAACTTATGATTGGACAAATACATTGCACATACCCAATTTCTCAGTTTCATTCAGCATTAGTCAGTCTAATCTATACCAAAACTGAAGGTTCATCTGCATTTTGTCATCCCCCCCCCCCCCCCCCCAAAAAAAAAAGGAAAAAGAAAAGAACAAATCATCACTTTAACTCCTCTAGAGCACATTCGCTCAGTGGATGACTCGTGTACAGTCACATAAGCCATCTAAAGCTGTCCTCAAAGCTCTAGGAGAACCATACCAGATTTATGGCAAGTTTTGATAAAGGGAAATACTAATACCAGAACAGTTTCAAAGTCTCTTCTTCCCAGAAACCCAGAGCTCCGGGGTTTGGGCAGAACCATAGCCCAATGTCAAAGGAGTACCTAGGTGGCCAAAATGGAAACAAAAATCAACTCCCACAGTTCACAGGAGTACCCCAAAGCCAAAAGATCACAGCAAAAAAAAAGCACTAAAATGGATATTAATAGATGCACAACCAATATGATATACCCCACTCGTGATAAAAGAAATTGAAATCATAGGTTACATAGCACACAACAGAAGAAAAATCTCTTCAATTAGCATGGTAGTTCACACGACGTTAAGTTTTGCGTACTAACCAATGCTCTGGTACTTACCACAATTGCATTTGAGAAGTTTTGGTGAGCATCATCCAGCTTCATAACCATGCCAGCGATCTTATGAGACAATGCTTTCTGCCTAAAGGTCCAATCTGCCTTCTTCCAGAGGCTCCGTGGAATTTCACTCAAACCAAAACCAAGTAAGAAAGCTCCTGTAACAAGTCCAAAAGTATTTGAGCAGGCCATCGCAAAACCAAGGGCACCTCCACGCCTGGATTACCCAAAAAGAAGGATTGGGTATTGATCAGATGTCAAGAAGAAGGGCACATCATGTAATCACGTTGGCTAATAACATCAAGTAAGATGAGAAGCAAGAAGAAAGCAACGTATTGACAAGATGAATAGGGAATTTACAGGAGCGCATGGTGACAGGGAGTGCAAGTCCAATAAGGCCAATGGTTCCAGCAATTAGATAAAAGACCAGGTTTCGATGTACACTAGTCTTCACTCTCTCTGTCACTGTGAAGTCTCCAGCATCTTCATAACCCTGAAGAAGGGGGACCACAGCCCTGCGTAGAAAAATCACATAATCCAAAGATATAAGGCTATCTCATCAGTCATCACTGAGCTCTGAAATTCTTGAAACACATATCTGGAGCAATCGCTTGCCCCTCACTTATCAGCAAGTCAACCCATGGACACATCATAAGTTTATAAAATTGGACAAACAATATATCATGTTTGACAGAAACCCAGTTCAGACAGGCAAGTCTAGGACCAGAGAAGACATACCAAGTTAACAGAAATGTGCTCCCATATGACCAGCTCCAAAAGAAAGAAATCACCCAGTTCTGGCGATTCACTATTGTCTGCAAGACCAATATCAAGACCTCTTAACACTCTGAGTTGACATGCAAGGAACCGAAGTTGAGAATCAGAATTTGCATTCTTGGCTCTAAATACATTTCCACTCTAAACATGGATTGATTATTGAAACAACTCATCTTTTGTTGTAATTTGATTTTTCTTTCCTTTTTATGCCCCTTACCCTTTATGTTCCCAACATATTTTCCTTAGATAACAAAGTGTTTCACACTTTCACTGCATTGATCGCAGTCCAAATCCAAATCCAAATTTGAATCCAAATCCATGACTTATATATGCAAATCATGATAACAAATCCAAATTTGAATCCAAATCCATGACTTATTTTCCAGCCAAGACATGGCATTGCATTCATCAAGGTACTAAATGAACTTTAAGCTATTCATGTCAGCAGAAATAACGAATAAACAGGTGTGCATTTCCGAAAAGCAGTGCAATTGTTCTGTTATATATATATCCTATCAAGTCTTACCAAAAGGGCTTAACCCCTAGCCTGGCAAGTGGCACATTAGTGGCATCCTTAACTCCGTAATCCCCTAGTAGGTCTTATATAAGACAGTCTCACCTAACATTTATTCCAAAACGGACAACTTTATGACAACCTTTATTTGATAATAAAAGTGAAAATAGCCAATAATTGATTTAGGACCCCATGCATTACCAGTCACCTTTGAATTAGGAGGTCACACGAGTAAAGTTATTAGTCACATTAAATTAAAACCTTCAAAAAATTTGTTTATCTCATGGTACCTCTTATGTGATAGAAAAATATGCCCAATAAGATTGCAAAAACCCTAACTCACCGATGCAGGGATAAATTTTTTTTTAAAAAAAAAGTGGGGAAATGAATGAATGAATATTGAATAGAATACCGTCCAAATATCCGCAGGGACGATGAAGATTATAGAGAGAGAACAAAAGCAGGCGTATCCGACGGTGAAGAAGACATAAAGACGAACGTGTGGACCTGCGAAGTATTTCAGGGTGGTCACCACCATCCCCAATGTCATCGGCAACGATATCAGATAGAAAACCCCCATCCTGAATTTCGAATCTCTCTCTCTCTCCCCTTTTAATTTTTCGATCAGAACTTTAATTATCTGGTGGAAAAAAAAACAAATTGTAAACTTGAAACTCCAGAAATTGTCACATACGCTTCCGTTCTTTCTTCTTCTCCTCCTACTACCTTCTTCCTTCTCTCTCTCTCTCTCTCTCTCTCTGTAATCCCTCCAAATTTCAGTTTCTTTTTCTTTTTTTCTTTTTTCTTTTTCCTGTTTTTAGCGCGCTGCGAATTCGAGTAAGGGGCCCATTACACGGGCCCCGTAGGCCTTGCCACGTTGTCAGATGGGTCTCCACTTCGTGGGCATTTTTGTCGGGATAAATACGAAGTCCAATGCCGGGTTACTTCAGCTGGACCAACTCCAATTTAGGTCAAGCGTAGTTTGGGCCGGACTCCCAATTTGATCTGGGAGATTGGAGTCATTTTTTAATCATAGTTTTGTAAATCTTTGTATTGGACTGTGATATTCTATGGAAGACTGGCTTTTTCATTGGGTAAGTAATTAGTGTACAGCAGTGGCTAACCATTGTGCAGTGGGTCACTTAGTCCAATGGGTGAAAATTTTTAAAAGTTGTTGTCATATGTTTGGATCAATCGATTTGAAAAACTGTGAGCCTTTCTTTGCAACCCAAATAACACTAAAATCCATACAATAATTAGTATCCAAGGCATAAATATCTAGCTCTTCCTCAGCCTAAATGGAGCAAACGCCAAACAGATGAGGGCAAAGAGGAAAAAAACAGGGTTAGTACCCAAGGCCTAAACAAAAGATTTGGTTGCCAACTTGCCATTACTGTGACAAATCTCCTTTCATTGTTTCTTTTTGATAACCAACTATTACTAGGTAGCTTTATATAGAATTTAGTAGGTATACCGTGCAAATTATGTTATACTCTCAAATATATGGGTCTTATTTCAAAAGAATACGTGATCTGTTTATTGTTTCTCAATTTTTACAGCTCCTCATCCCTCACCCCCCCCCAAAAAAAAATATCGTATGCGCTAGGGGGCAAAAAAATCTAATACACACGCCTAGTACAAAGATAATGAATCAAAGAGCTAGCGGCAGACGGTCACTCAATAGGAGGGGCTTGGCATTCATTCATTTTGCATGAAACCAAACAGTTAGTTATGTGCGTGTGTTTAGGGGAGGCGACCTGCATTTACTCAAACCTGGAAAAAGCCATAACACAAGTGAACATCCAAAACATATGCATCTCATTCTCTCTCTCTTCTCTAAGCCAATGTCTGTTGATTACATAGCAAGATCATTCTAATTCTAATTCTAATTCTAATGAACATGGCACATGGGGAAGGTTTTGCTTGCTCTTGTGAATAAGTGCCTGCATGTCTTGTTTGGGATCCCATCAAATCTTTTCAAAAGAGCAATTAGTGACATTAAGTTCATGATCATTGAAGGTGAGTTGGAGACGATTGATCCTAGCTGGCTGTGTTTTAATTATCTTCTTAGTGATACTTTTTAACCATGATCTTGACATATAATCATCAAGTTATTTGAACTTTGTTGGATACTTTTCTCCATAATAACAATCATCTAATTATTCTTGTTATGTTGTTGTCATAAATTAAAGAACATCGCATCTCTTGTCTGTAAATGGTATTGTCATCTTTTCAGTGATATTATTACAAATGTTGATTATTTAGCACTTTGGATTCTGTTATGTCATTATCTGCGTTCTTCCACCTGAATGATTGAATTGAACTTAAACCCCATACTTAGAGCTATAAAAAAAAAAAACCGAGTGAGCTAAGCAAGCTCTCAGGTTTGATCGACTCAGTCAAAGCTCAGTTCGACCCTAGTTTGATCATAATTTAACTTGGCTTGGTCGAGCTCGTTTAAATATTTCGGGTGGAATATAACCTGTGTTCCATGGTTATACATAAACTTTGTATTAATTTAGATGTCCACATAGTTCAATATATGTTAAAACATATGCTTGATAATTTTCATTTGAATAGGATATGCATTATTTTAAAGTCAAAAATATTTCTATAATTTTCAAGTTGAATTACATAAAGATTTAAATTATAAAATAAAAAATATCAATTCAAAAATTTAGGGCTCAATTGCATCCCTACATACTACCCTATAGAAGTCGATCTAACGATAAAAAACTGGAGGGTCACTGGAGCTTGAATCAGGGTTTATGACCCACAATTTGACTTTGTGGGAACATTAAATTAGCCATTTAGATAATTACAGAAGATACTTTCCACGTTAGTATATTATAATCTGCTTTACGTTTTATGATAAAGGCATGTATATAAATCAAATTAGATCAAATTTTCAAACTGAAAAAAGGTGCCAAAGTCTTGCTGAAGGTTAAAAAGCTTAAAGGCAAAGCTACTGTAGATTTGTAGGATACCTTTAAGCTTTGTCTATATGAAGCTGTGCGTAATTCAAAAGTCCAAAGTAAGAACAGGAAATTGGTGGAATTTCTTCATGTTGATGAATACATTGACATTTGATATTTGACATTTACCAAATTAGCAAACTCATTTAGCAGATGACATGAATTAGAAACCATAACAAATGTGTCAGTAATTAATTTAATCGAAAATTTGCAAGAGATACTGCAAATAATCTGGGCCGTTACACATATTTATCATCCCCCAAGGAGTGCTGAGGGAGGTTGAGGCATTATGCAGGAATCACTTATTGGGGGAGGGGGGGATGAAACTTACAAAAAAGTTCCATATGTGGCCTGGGAGGATTTCTGCAAACCAAAAAAATATGGAGGCATAGGGCTTAAGCACATGGAGGCTTGGAATAAAGCAAGTATAGCAAAGCTAGTATGGGCAGTGGCCCTAAAGAAGGACACCCTCTGGGTCAAATGGGTGCATGAAAGGCACCTCAAAGCTAAACCATGGTGGGATTACATACCATATCATGACACTAGCTGGTATTGGAAGAAAGTTTGCAAGACCAAGGAAGAGTTAAAATGGGGTTGCACGCCAAATCAGCAATGGCCAATGGGCCTGGGGGCAAACTGAGGAGGGGGGGTATACCATACAGAGTGGGTACCAATGGTATCTTAACAGTGGGAACAAATGCAAATGGGCTAAAATAGTGTGGTCAAAGCTAAATGTGCCTAGACACATTCATCTTCTGGCTGATGCTACAGAACAAACTCCCTGTTGCCAGTAGACTCGCAGCATATCTGAATATATCTGCGGTTTGTCCACAATGCCTACGAGAGATAGAGACCCAGGGGCATATCTTCTTTGAATGCAGCAAAGCCAAGGTAGCATGTGCAGAGTTAGCACATTGGATTGGGATTAAACTCGAAACTACCGAGGCTGAATGGCTGACTTGGCTAATTTGTGCATGTGTTTAATTGATAGTTTACATGTTTAATTTGAAAAATTGAGTTAGTTGAAATTTAATTGCCCAGTTTTAATATGTGAATTTGTTAGTGTGAAAAATTGTGACTTACATGTTCATAAATAATAGATAATCTAATTTGTTTACATATTTTAGTGAGTAGTTGAAATTAAAAAGACATTAGTAGTTGATATTATAATTTGTTTACATGTGTAAATTAAAATTTGAAAATTATGTTTATAATTCATACAAATTACAAAAGTTTAATGCAAACACAAATTTAAAAAATAAGTAATAAATTATGTTTAATGGCGGGCTCTAAGGTAATATTTAATTTAATTGTCCCGCAATGAGTTCCATTGACTAGAAGAATGAATTGAATGTCAATGAAACTCCTGCTAACGTGGCAGACTTGTGTTCCAAAAACTGGAACTCAGGTTGAGAATACCCTAAATGTGCAGGCTTAGCATAGAGGTTGGGCGAACAAAGCAAGCATTCATCTTCTGTGCTATGTTACGGCTTGCTAGTTCTTCTTGTTTTGTTCCCTTTTGTATCAAAAGATTTTCGACTGTAAATGTTTTCTCAAATCCTTTTGTGGATCTATTAGAATCAACCTCTCTATGGGTAGTGATACCTACAAAAGTAAGATCGCTTACATTTGAATCTCTCCAGATCATACGCAAGCGGGACCTACACTGGGAGTTGTTACTGTAACCAATTGCGCAACTAGTTAATCAGCAAAGGTTAATGTTTTGGTAAATAACCAACATCTTGAAAAATATTGAAGGATCAATACAAATTTAGAATGTGCTACATTTAACTTATCACAAGTATTTATCATCAATACTCACATCACCAATGATCAGCACTCATCAACGCTTATGATCAATATTCATTCATATTTCCTAGCTATAACTTAATCACTTATCAATGCCGATCAGCACTCGTCGATACCCATCAATATTCATCAGTACTCATTAAAATTAATTAGAACTCATTAGCAATGACGAGTAATTAATAATTTAAGTATGGTAAGTTAAAAAAGAACATGCATGTGCATAATTTTATCAACACTACAGGAATCCGGTCCGTTTCAGACCGAAAAATTTGGTCTCAAAATTAAAACAATTCGATCTCAGTTTAAGTTTAGAGACTGAACAGAGACCAAAATGGGCTGGTCTCCAAAAGCTTAGGTCGCAATTCAAATTTAGAGACCAAAATTTATTCCTCGATTGGTCTCTAGTTGAGACCGAAATTTGAGACCAAACTTCTTTGGTCTCTACCAGAGTCTGGCCAAGTCTGGTCTTTGTTTGAGACCAAAATTTTTGGTCTCCAATGGAGACCAAAGTTTAGCAGTCTCTGTTAGAGACCAAAGTGTTGTGGTCTCTAATAGAGACCAAATATTTCGATCTCAACCAAAGACCGTAGAGTTATTTTGGTCTCTGATTGAGACTGGGGCCTGGCCATGGCAATTTTTGCGACTACACTTTATTTTCGTCTCAAACAGAGACCGAGATATAATTTCAGTCTCTAATTTAAGTTTTTGTTAAATAATTTTGTTGTTGTTTGGCACTCGAACCTACTATTTTGTTTGACTCATTTTTGGACCACAATTGCCACAAATTGTAGAATCTCATACTCGCCATTACGCCAAAACGTAATTACCATTTCGAATTTCATAAATACATTGTACTAATTCAGTTCAACAGTTCTAAATATATACAAAAATTCCGTCGAACTGCTGAAGCACATGAAGTTATAGCAAAATGAGACCTGCTGAAGAATCCTTGGACTACGAAGTCTGACAGTAGAATTTCAACAAAGAGGTGCATATTTCTAGTTTTTACTTCTCTTTTCCAAACTCACATTTCATGTAACTACCTGAACCTAATATTCATTCTAATTACCCCAAATCATCTTAAATTACAAATCAATCAAGTTGAGTATTGCATTTCAATTCAGCATTTTCTATATGTGTGTATATGTATTTGTACATTACAGGTTGAAACGACGACATGACCTCAGCATGGATTTTGGTTCACTCCTGACTAATTCATTAACATGCTAATGAATATTTAAATGGCCGCTAAATAGAAAATTAGCCCAACAATTTTAATTTGAAAAATGACAATAATAATAGTATATGAATAAGTATAGTAACAATGCATATTTTTACATGCACTGGCAACTTGAAGCGACAGAGGTGGCTTCACTCCTGCCTCAAATATGTTATTTTTACGATTAATGCAAGATTAAGAGGTTTTATTAAATTTTCTGACTTATTAAGGGCCTGTTCTTTTCGTGGGTAAATTGCGTGGGTAAAAGGGTGAAGTAGGTTGAAGTAGGTTGAGGTGGATTGAAGTTGGTATTTTTTTTTTGAGGTGGGTTGAAATAGGTTGAAGTAGGTTAAAGTGGGTTAAAGTTGGTATATTTTTTTATGTAGTGGGTTGAAGTTGGTTAAAATAATGAGAATGTAATTAATGTGTGATAATTTATGAAGTTATCAAAATTTTGTGGAATTTTTGTTTATTCTTTTTTATATTTTATATTTTATATATTTTATATTTTATTTTATATTTTTTTATTTCTTATTCCTTATTTCTTATTTCTTATTTTATTTTTTATTTTTTATTTTTTATTTCTTGTTTCTTATTTTTTATTTTTTATTTCTTATTTCTTATTTATTTTTTTCTTTTTTCTTTTTTTCTTTTTTCATTTTTTATTTTTTGTTTTTTTATTTTTTTGGAATTTTCTGTAGCTTTTGTTTGGAATAAGACTAAAAAGATAAAAAATTAAAAAATAAATACAAAATTATCAATCATCAGCAAATCAATTTTACTTATACATTCTCTCTCTCCTGTTTGCAAAACAAAATGTTTTGAAATGCGGTCGGCCCAACTATTTTAACATAAAACTCATTTTACTGTATAGGAATGTACGTGCTGAGCTTCGGCTCATCATTCACATGTTTTCATGTTTTCAGTTTTAGGTATGAGGAGCAATGAACAGCCGTCTTCCTGCTAAGCTAGAAGGTAGCAAGCAATGGACGTTTACTGAACGTTAGCTAGTCAACGTTCATAGTGATGATAGGTTAGCATCCTAGAGACTGTTTATTGTTAATCTTTTGAAACTTTGAGGTTGATAATGCTTAGTATTGGTACACTAAGATATCACGTATATTATGA
This sequence comes from Carnegiea gigantea, assembly GCA_029747015.1. Lineage (NCBI taxonomy): Eukaryota > Viridiplantae > Streptophyta > Magnoliopsida > Caryophyllales > Cactaceae > Carnegiea > Carnegiea gigantea. Next base: position 1,412,442 of record JAKOGI010000007.1, read on the forward strand.
ATTGTATGAGTAGACAAGCGTTTATTTTGGGTAACTCCAAGGTTTAGTAAATCAGGTAGGCTTGTTCCATCACGGAATGGTGGTAATACCTCCGATTAAAAACTTCCACTACAAATTAACAGTATACTGGTAGTTAAGGTAGAGTAATCATGTATTCACAGTTGGGGGCGTTACATTTCAAGAGAAGGCTTTGGATTTCTCACGTATTTACTTCATAACTTAAAGAGAAAATCTTACTACATGAAGCACAAAAATACACACAACAACAACAACAAAAGAAAATGTAATGAACAGAGCACGGGAACAAGATGTAAACCAAGGAATTAGGCTGAGAAGTATGTGACATTTTCACCAGTACAAACATCATTATAGGGAGGAGAATTGGCAGTGGTCAATGCAAATAAGCAGAAGAAATTTGCCGGCGACTGCAAATTGATCGAAGGGGAAGCGTCATTCTTCTTGGGTCTGAGTTGAAGGAACCCTAATTCCTTCGTCGATGGGCAAATTGGCACACTCTAGTTTCCTTCATCGATGGGCAAATGCATACAGCAGAGCAAAGAACATATGAAATAGATAAATGAAGCTTACAATCTTCTCCCCTGAAGAACATGCATGTTCTTCAGACCCATATGGTACATTCTTTGAGATTTAAATAAGTCCTGTATCCAGGTTGCAACAATGAACCAAAAAAAAATTCGCAAATTAAAAAGCAGTCAAATATGACCTACCCTCTTTTAGTAATTTCCAATATATGCCTTTTTTTCTTATTAATCAAAAAGTACAAGGATGATTAAGAATACTCAGTGATTCTATATGCACCATTATTGCTCAGTAATGGTTGATATTAGTCCACGCTATTATCTCTTATATATGGGTAAAAGCAAGTAAAAAGACTTACTGATGTTGATTTATACATTAAAGGATCCTACTGTCTTCATATGTGTGCATGAAATCTGAAAGGGTTTATCCCTCAAGGGGAATGGAAACCCTCACATTTTCTTATATTTTGATGATAACAATTTTCATTTTGTTTCCTTGACAATAAAGTCATACATTAATAACCTCTATTGATCTCCTCCTTTTGTTGTTTTTTTAAAAAAATATTAAAAAGGGAGTCCAAAATGAGGAACTACCCTATCAGAGATAAGAAAAAGATTAATTTCATATCTATTAGCAACATATGGATCTACTTGAAACTAAAAAGTAAGCTTACTACCTTGACATTATGCTAGAAACTGACATTATGCTAGAAACAGTTAGCAGAATGCTCGCTTCACTATTAAGTTCTCCCAATGGTAGAAAAACAGCTTCCAGCCTATAGGACAATGGAATGCACTTAAGAGATGAGTACCCAATCATAAAATCAAATACTACAAGAAACTTGAATTCTCAAGAACAACATCCAAGGCCTCACCTCATTTGCATGAGCTAGAAGTTCTTCCCTATCCTTGGCCATGAACCATCCCATCTTGCAAGCATCCCAGGACAAAGGGTAAGAAACTTTCATAAATTGTTCCACATCCACATCCCTATGATGATGACATTCTCAAACTCATGAAGATGGCTAGAAGTAAACTAGTGAACCCCCATCGTTCCTCATTCAGCCCATATGATAAGTACATAATATATTTCCACAACTATTTTCCTCTCAAATATCATTCCACATCCACATCGCTATGATGAAGATGGTAAAGCAATATAATTTATTTCCACAACTCTTTTCCTCTCAAATATTTATGCCAAAAACTCACCACATTCACATAAATATATAAGGAGTTAGAGCGTGTGCGCTTCAGATTTAGCTGTCCTAAATTGCTCATTGCTAGTTCGAATTGCTCGTGACTGCTACTTGTATATATATAATTTAAGTGTCAAATTGCTCCATACTGTTGCTAACTGCACCATCTTTCCAAGAACATGCTTACACATTTAAACGAACACATGGTGTGCAAAATCAACAGAATGCAAAACAGGTAGAAAATCCCTCACTAACCAAACACATACCAACTTGCATTTAGGTATGAAACGGAATCAGGGAAAAAATAACCAGCAAGGGCAACAAATTGACATAAACCATCAACGTAATCTACCGAATTTCAGTATATGGAATTTTGTGATTCCTGAGTCGGAACCCTAACTCACCGAGTTCAATTGAATGTAATTGACAAAGCATGATTAGAATACTTCCCTCACACTGGCAGATGTTGAAACAGCTCGCCGGAAAACTCCCAACCATAGCTACTCTAAATGTTCTGAACCCTAATTAACTTGCAATGATAGAACACGAGCCCGTGAGTAAGAATTCTTGGGACATAGAGAAGACCAGAAGGAGGAGAGGAGACGAAAACTCCCAACCTGGTCGCCGGAACCTGGCCAGCTGTCGGCGAGATTGCCAAGGTGAGTTGCACGAAGTGAACGCTGGAGAAGATAAGAGGCCAGCGAGTCGAGAAGTTTTGCGAGAAGAATGTTTAAGAACAAATAAATTTTGATACCTGAAGAGTTTGAGAACGAGTTTAGAAACCGCTTTTGAATTCGGTCTCTGCGTGAAACCGGTCTACTAATCGGTTTCTAATATTTGTTTCTGTTTGAGTCCAAAAGTTCATGGCCTCAGTGTGATAAGCATGCCTCCTTACCTGATGTAGCTGCACTAATCGCCAAACAAATAACTAACTATTTCAATTAGTTACAACAACCTATCCTAGCAGGCAATCTGATTAGAAAGCTAACCAAGAATCTTTCATTTCTTGCAACCAGCTAACAAGGCAGCACATGTATATATATCAAAGATCATGTAAAGACACAAATAATAATAACATGAAAATCCTCCTTTGCACTTAAATCTTCTTCAGAGTATTTTTCTTTGTTTTCTTCCTGCGTGCAGTTTCATAGTATCAAAGCCTATGGCTTGATCAAATCTTCTTTCTTTCTTGCTCTCTTTTCTTCTAATGGATCCCAATACAGTTCAGAATGCTGCACTGCAGAATGATTCTGCTATGAACAATGTCAATAATCTTCAATTCGATGTTCTCAATCCTTCTCATGATTTGTTTCTTCATCCCTCAGACAATCCCAATAATATTCCCGTTAATGATTTACTGAATGGGAAGAATTATGGTACTTAGAAGAAATCCATGGAGATTGCTCTTATTGCCAAGAACAAACTAGGTTTTGTCCTCGGTACAAGCTCCAAACCAGATGCAACTTCACCTCTGATGAATCAATGGAACAGGTGCGACAAAATGGTAATTTCTTGGTTACTTCATGCCGTAGAGAAAAGAATTTCAGACAACATTTTATTCTCGAGCATGTCGAGGCAAGTCTGGGTTGATCTTGAACAGAGATTTGGCCAATCTGATGTACGAAGTTTTTCTAGGTGAAAAAGGATTTGTATTTGATTTCTCAAGGTAACTAAGATATTGTTGCATATTTTACTGAAATTAAGAAGCTATGCGATGAACATGATTCTATGCTTTTTGCTCCTACTTGTTCTTGTGGAACTAGTTGTAGCACTTACATATACTATCAAAAAATAAGAGAAAAGGAACAATTGATCCAATTACTAGTGGGTTTGAATGATGTTTACAAAGGGTTCAGAGGAAGTGTTCTGATGTCTAGGCCTCTTCCCAATGTAAGTGAAGCTTATTACATTTTTACAAGAGGAACATCAAAGAGAGATGACCTCTGAAGTCTGCATTATGCCTCAGTCTGCTGTATTGAACTCATCGTTTAATACTTAAGAATCTTTAGGACTGATGGGAAAAAACATGAGGTATAACAATCATGGAGGAAAGAATGTTTACAGTTGTAACCAATTTAATAACTACACTGGGAACAACAATGGCAATAACAACAACAACTTTGTTGTCAATAGAAACACTGCTTCCAGAAAGCAGCAATTCTTTTGTGACCACTATAAAATCTCTGGTCACACAACCCAAAGATGCTACAAATTGCACGGGTATCCAACTGGACACAGATTATACAAAGGAAAAAGGGTAATTGCAGCTTCTATCACCCAAGAACAAGAAGGAGCTTCTTGGTTAGAAGGCATTAATGCATCATCAGAACCACAACATGCTCCTACAGTCTCTTTACCTCACTAAATGCAGAGCAATATTAGCAGTTATTAACTTTGCTTAACAAGCAAGAATCTGAGGCAAACACTTCAGTTGGGGCTAGTCTTCTTGCAGGTAAACCTTTATGCTTTCTTACAAATTTTAACAATCAGGGTTGGATTACAGATAGTGGTGCAAGTTACCACATCACAGCACATCTTGGAATGTTCATTTCAGTCCAACCACTAAGAACTCCTGGGTTCATCACTATGCCGAATAGGAAACAATCATAAATTGCTCATATTGGTTCAGTACGACTTACTCCTGCATTGACATTATCCAATGTCCTGCATGTTCCAGATTTCCAGTTTAACCTCCTATCAGTTAGCAAATTATGTAGACAAATAGCTGAAAAAGTGACATTTACATCTACTGAATGCACTTTTCAGGGTCTCAGGTCACAAGAAGTGGTCCTTGGTAAGATAAGAGGAGGTTTATACCATGCCTAGTATTCAAGTACAAGCAGCATAGAAGCAATCCAAAAATCTTTGTCAATGCAGAGTGGGTTTCCACATGGAATGTTTCAGCAAGACAACAACCTCTTTTTTGAGATGGACTCATGGGATTTTAGGTTAGGACATTTATCTTTTGAAAGAATGAAGCACATTAGCTTACTTTGTAATAGGAAAAGAACTACCACAATTTGCTCTATTTGTCCAAAGGCAAAGCTTCATAGACAATCATTTTCACTAAGAAACATAAGGGCCAAATATTTCTTTGAACTCATACATGTAGATATATGGGATGCTTACAAGTGTACTACATATGATGGCTACAAATACTTTCTTACAATTGTAGATGACTACTCAAGAACTACTTGGGTGCACTTAATGTCCTCTAAGAGCAATGCATTTCCTCTCCTCCAGAGTTTCATTATTTTCATTGAAAAATAGTTTGGTGCTTCAGTCAAAGTGATTAGATCAGACAATGGGTCAGAGTTTCAAGACAAATCTGCCATTCAGTTTTACACAAGCAAGGGTATTATGCATCAAAATCATGTGTGGATACACCTCAATAAAATAAAATTGTTGAGAGAAAGCACAAACATCTCTTAGAAGTAGCTAGAGCATTAATGATACGAGCCAATCTTCCTCAAAAGTTTTGGGGAGAAAGCATCTTGACTACAGCATATTTGATAAACAGGTTTCCAACACCTATACTGGATAGCAAAACACCATTTGAACTCCTTTACAAAGAAAAGCCTACATACTCTCACCTAAGGGCATTTGGATGTCTTTGTTATGCATCAACTTTGAAAAGGGACAGAAGCAAATTCCAAGCACGGGCAACCACATGCATATTTCTAGGTTACCCCTATGGTCAGAAAGGATACAAAGTTTATGATCTAGAATCCAAGAAAATACTTGTCTCCAGAAATGTAATTTTCTATGAAAGTTGCTTCCCTTATTCAAGACAAGAACCTGAGTCTCATTCAACTCTCCCTTTGCCTGTATATGAAGACTACGATTACATCATGCCAAGTCGCACAACAGTAAATCACAACACAATCCACACAAATAATAACATAATACAGCAAAACTCTCAACATCAATCTATACTCCTACATCATCACCACACTGAGGATGACAACATTCCAGAACCTCAGCAATCACCACCAGAAAACATAATTTCAAACTCTATTCAACCTTCTATCCAACCCAGAAGATCTACCAAAAGTCATAAAACTTCATATCATCTTCAAGATTATGTCTGCTCTAACATACAGACCAACTGGTGCAACCTAGTGATTGTTCATCCATCACACCTGGCTTGCTTATCTGTTATAGTTGAATTCCCAAAACCCACTGAGCAAGCTGCCAAACACCCATTATGGGTAGAAGCCATGAACAAAGAAATCAGTGCTTTACAAATAAACAACACATGGGATGTTGTCAGCCTTCCCCCCCAAGAAAAAGGCCATCAGCTGTAAATGGGTCTACAAAACAAAATTCAAATCAGATGGTTCACTTGAAAGACTGAAGGCAAGGTTAGTCATCAGAGGATTTACTCAACAATATGGGGTAGACTATCAAGAAGTATTTTCCCCTGTAGTGAAAATGGCCACCATAAGAACAGTTATAGCACTAGCAACAGCACAAAACTGGACCATGTATCAATTGGATGTCAACAATGTCTTTTTACATGGAGAGTTGGATGAAGAAGTGTACATGCAAATGCCAAAAGGAATTCCCAATCCAGAAAACAAAGTGTGTAGATGGAAAAAGTCATTGTATGGCCTCAAACAGGCCTGTAGGCAATGGTTCAGCAAACTGAAAAATACTCTCATCTCATTAGGCTGCACCCAGTCTAAGAATGACTATTCCTTGTTCCTTAACAAGACATCTAGCAAGCTCACCATCATAATAGTCTATGTGGATGACATTCTCATCATAGGTTCAGACTTTGAGGAAATCCAACATGTCAAGCAATGCCTAAATGCAAAATTTGGAATTAAAGACCTTGGACAACTTCATTACTTTCTTGGATTGGAAGTTACTCAAACACCACAAGGTGTACTCTTATCTCAACAAAAGTTCACCAGAGAGTTATTAAGAGATTGTGGTCTTGCTGTCAAAAGACATGCCACTACACCTCTGCCAATTAATTGCAAACTCCTACCTGATGAAGGAGATCCATTGGAAGATCCCACGGTTTATAGAGCTCTAGTTGGTAAACTAAACTTTTTCACAAATACAAAACCAGACCTGAGCTTCACTGTCCAAACACTTAGCCAATTGTTACAGAATCCATGAACCAGTCATATGCACTCAGTTACATTCAAAATACAGCAACTCAAGGAATATTATTACAATGATCAAATCAACTCAAACTAAAAGTTTTTTCTGACTCTGACTGGGCAGCATGCCCCACTTCCAGAAGATCTGTCACTGGTTATTTGATACTACTTGGAAGTCCTCCCATCAGCTGGAAATCGAAAAAACAAGGAACTGTATCTAGAAGCTCCTCAGAAGCCAAGCACAGAGCCATGGCTCAAGCAGCTTCTGAAGTTACTTGGCTAGTGATGCTACTTGAAGAACTTGGTGTCAAAAATCTCACCCCTATAACCCTCAACTGTTATAAGCAATCTGCATTACATATTGCCTACAACCCTGTGTTCCATGAACGCACTAAACACATAGAAATTGACTGCTACTTCACCAGAGACAAAGTTCTCAAAGGCCTACTGCAACTACACTACTTGCCAACTTCATCTCAAATTGCTGATGTACTAACAAAGGTTCTGCCCGGACCCCACTTCCAGCAGCTACTCTCCAAGCTTGGCATGGTCAATGTCTTGAACCATTCCAGCTTGAGGGGGGTGATAAGCATACCTCCTTACCTGATGTAGTTGCACTGATAGCCAAACAAATAACTAACTATTTCAGTTAGTTACAACAACCCATCCTAGCTGGCAATCTGATTAGAAAGCTAACAAAGAATCTTTCATTTCTTGCAATCGGCTAACAAGGCAGCACATGTATATATATCAAAGATCATGTAAAGACACAAATGATAACAACACGAAAATCCTCCTTTGCACTTAAATCTTCTTCAGAGTATTTTTCTTTGTTTTCTTCCTGCATACAGTTTCACAGTATGCGGTCTCTATTAGAGTCTGTATTTGTTGTTGGTCTCAAAGTTTAGTTTCAATTAGAGACCGTTTGGGCCGGTCTCTGAATTCGGCCTCCAAAATAAAATCGGAGACCGCCTTCAGCTTCGGTCTCCAATGGGCCGAAATCTTGTAGTGCAAACATACCTACAAATATAATATATGTTACTATCGCACTAATTAAGTTACCTTCTTGTTTAATCTGATTAGGGAACAACTATAGCTGCCACTTAAATAAACCAATTGATAATATGAAATACACGTTGTCTGTGCACACTAATACAGCGAGGAGAATGAGAAACTTAGTTGTTAATGTATTGCTATTATTTGGTTTGCCCAAATCATGCACATCCATCATAGAAGCCAGACGGGGTGAGTAACTGGGTGAGTTGGTCTAGAGATTTGGGTTAGGAGTCCCAAGCACGCTCTTTCATGGCTCTCTTTTCATTTGGCCTCATCTCACCTGCTCTATCGCTTCTCTGACAAACACCCAACTATCCTCCCATTAATATCAAATCAATTTGGGACCAGGATAATTAATTATTTTTCATGGACGAGAAGTTACCCTAAATAGAATTTGAAGGGCTTGTAGAATTCATAGAGAGACTTAACCAAACCCTACGAACGAGGGAAGTTTTTTCTTAGATGAGGCTAACACCTAATTAGAAAATCTTGAACCATTAAGGCAAATAATTTTGTAGAAAGTAAAAATAGCGGTAACTTAAAATTAAGGATAAGTAATATCGTAACAAATGTGATTTATTTTAAGGTACAAATGTAGCATTCTCTGTTAAGATATTAAGATATAACTTTGGAGAATTTTTATCTAAGTTTCACACTCCTTAATTGAATCCAATTATTTTGAAGGCTCACCACATAAGAGATATACGATAAATTTAATAATCTTCTATAAATTTTTTAGAGAGACACTCAAAGTCACCAATCAAACACATCATATATACATATCAGCTACTAGGCAATTTGGGCTAAGTCATGGCATGCATGAAAGTCATTAAACATCCAAGACCATGCAGACCAATCAACTCCTTTGCTTTTTGTAGCCTTGTAGGCAACAATTGAATTGGCAATAGCTAGCTAGCCCAAAGTTATGTCGGTCATCATTCATTCGCCAAAGGCCACATATATGATGTGGTTGATTGCACCCATCATGCCGAGGGTGAGGATCCAAACCCATCCCAAGGTCAAGCCCCTCAATCAATCAAACTTAAGGTGAGCCCACTCTCACCTATCCACAACAAATCATGCACCCAGAAATTAATCATGTTGAATTTTATAAGACTTCAGGAACACCACCCAAAAGATTCACCATGCATGAAACGTCAGGTTCATCCGTAGTGCAATGGGTGAATTACCTGTCAAAATTTAACAGCAACAAGATGGAAAAAAAACTATCAAAATTTATCGCTATTTATATTTGCTTTAATCCTTGTTCAATTTGAACTTTGTTAAGCAGTCCAATAAAACTCTTTTTTGTGTGTTTGTATGCATAAGAAAGATAAGCAATGCAATTTAAGCCGTCATTCTCCCAAGGGTACTCCTTAGACTATTATCGTAGATAATAAAAAGAAGGTCCGTATACGGGACCACATTCCACGTAGCCATGAGTGTAAGGAAAATTCAAATTTTACCAATCAATTAATTGTACAATTCTCCTGTCTAAAAATGTGATGAATAAAACTTGGCTTAGTGGTTTGACTTATTTATTTCCTTTTTTCTTTTTTGTTTTTGGCGGTAAAAGTGTTCTTTGATCATAATCAATCATCATTGTATAAAATAAATATATGTTATTTACAACTTATATATCATAAGTAATTTATACTAACGAGCCTTGATGGATGCTAAAATTAGCCATAAATATGAAATATGACTGGCTATTAATCAATATATCTGATGAGTAAGGATCAGTAATAAATGCAAATAACTTAAAAATTATATGTTAATGATTTGTCATTAAATTACTCATATTAATATTTTTATATATATATATATATATAAGTGAGATGAAGGACAACAACATAAGGACTAATAATGTTATATATTATTAATTCAATTCCATGCTTTACACCAACTTTCTTTTGTGTGTTTTCAGGTTGGGGTGAGCGGCTTTGAAAGTGTGTAATAAAATCAACGGCGAGTACCGTCGGTGGAGGAGACGTTGCTCGGAAGTTTCGAGAATTGGTGGAGAAAGCTGACCGGAAGTTCGCTAGGGTTCGGGACTTGCCGGCGCACGGTGGAAGTCCGGCGACCGTCCGGTGGCTTCACAAGGTGTTCAAGGCGTACACGGAGGTCTGAAGCACCAGCAGCAGCACCGGGCGGAGCTGGTCGGGTCGGGTCTGCAGCGGTGGGAGATCGGCGAAATCGCTTCTCGGATCGGTCATTTCTACTTTGGACAGTACCAGCGAACTAGCGAGGCGAGGTTTCTTCTACAAGCGTATGTGTTCTATGAGGCCATTTTTCATCGGCGATAATTTGAGGTTTCCAATACGTCTCCATTGAAGGATCCCAGTGTTAGGTTTAAGGAATTGAGGTTTTACGCTAGGTTTTTGCTCGTTGCGTTGGTCTTGCATCGGCGTGAGACCGTTGGTGTTCTTGTTGATCGATTCAAGGAGCTTGTTGATGATAGCAGGGCTACTTTTCGGGTAATTTGGCTGTTATGTTGATTATGATCGATTTTATTTCCTAACTAGACGAACTTTTACCTCACTATTGAAAATATGGTTCCTAATTCGGATATGGTAATTGTATTCGAGTAACTGTTGGATGATGGGATCTCAGATTCTTCTTTTCTGGACCTGAAGTTAGAAATTTTAGCTGTGCGATTTGTTAATTGAATCTGATGGGTTGGGAATCCGGGCTACAGCTCGGGTCAAGGTTGACAATGTATAACGGTGGGCTAGGTATTCATGTGGAATATGAATCTCTTGCTTCTTAGCTCATCATCATGCCACAATTTCTTCAATGCTATATGTTCGCATCTTATTTATGCTGGGCCCTTTTTGAACGTTGATTTTCAAATTGAATGTGATAGCCTGATAGGGGCTTGATTTGGTTTTGCCTTGAGGTTTTAAGTTTTAAGCGGCACAGGTGCTAGTATCATCCATTAAGTAGAAACACTGAGAATGAGAAAGAGGATAGACTGTATTATCCTCGATGGATGTTTCACCCATGGTTGGACTTCACCTTTTAATGGTGAGAGGAAGATTGTTTCTAGAAAACAAGCATCTGTTGATGGTATCAAGTGGGTAGTCTTTTTTATCCTTGAGCTCTCTGGCACTCTTGTTGGAAAATTTGAGCTTTCCATTCATGCTTTAGCCAGGACTAATGTTTTTGGAATCATTGGTTTACTGTTAATATGCCCTTTATTGGTTGTGAAGTGGAATCCCATGTTTCTTGTTCAGCGTAAATTCATTTCCGTTGAAGTTGTTGACATTCCTCTTCTCAGGAAACCAACTTCAAAGAATGGAGGCAAGTGGTTCAGGAAATTACTCGCTTTGTGTATGCTGATAAGGCATTCCCAAATACTAGGCCATTGCGGTATTGTCCCAGTTTTGATACCCATCCAGACTCATTGCCATATGTGACTCGTTTTCATGCAAAAAAAGTTCTGAAGTTGCAAGATGCAGTGTTGACTAGCTACCACCGTAATGAGGTGCACGCTTTGACAACCATCATTGGGCTTGTTTGTACTCTTATGTAGAGGTCTAAACTTAGCGTGACTTGATCATAGATATAAATATTTCAGGTTAAGTTTGCAGAATTGACGTTGGACACATTCAGGATGCTGCAGTGCTAAGGATGCTGCAGTGCCTAGAATGGGAGCCAAGTGGATCATTCCACCAAAAGCATCAAAGTGAACCAGCTGGGAATGGCATTATGAAGGAGTACTCTGGTACTTCTGGTTTAATTGATATAAGTTTGGCTGCTGATCTGACTTATCCAAGCTTGCTACCAAATCCAAAGAAGGCTGTTCTCTATCGCCCTACAGCAACACACTTGGTTACCGTGACTATTTATAGTATAACTCATTCTTAGTTCTTTGTCTTATGAATTCCTTGGTTTACAATAGCTATCTATTGAATTGCTTGTTCTAAGTGAGTAACTGATGCTAAGTAATTCAGAAATTTTATACAAAGGAGGTATGCAGCACCTTACTTGATGGAGCTGTTCCTGCTGCAACTGCGAGGAACTGCATTGTCTTACTTGTGATGTCTGTTTTTAAAATTTTGTGGTTTGTCTTCGGAAAACATCTTTCGTTGTTTGGCTGTGACATATTGTTTTATATCCCCCAAGATCTTGAATAGGGAACTCTGTTGATGATTGTGCTTCCTGGGCAGGTAATTGCGACGATGTGTGAAGAGCTTTCCCCAGAGAGCATCATCCTAATATACGTGTCATCATCTTCAGGTTAGTTCCCTTTGTTTAGACATCATATCTAAGATGATTGGCTTACTCAGCTTCTTAATGTGCTGGTTTGTGGCTGTATTTTTCACAGGATCAGCTGCCTCCAGTAGTTCTGATAGCTCTGGTGGCTCTAGAAGATTTTCGAAGAGCAAAGCTCTGTTTTCTGCCTCCCACGATCCGAACTCATCACCCGAAGTCCATGATAATAAAAAGGGATATATAAGTGGTTTTTATGATAGTTACCTGTGCTTAGGCTCCCATAGAATTGGAGGTCTGTACCATTGTGCTCTGTAGTAAGGTTTATTCTCTGGCAATTTCAAATTGCCACTTACTCTATCATCACTTATGAATGTCTTCTCTTGGAATTTCAGGCTCAAATAAACTTTATCCTGGCGATTTGTTGCCTTTCACCAGAAGACCTCTCTTCTTGGTTATCGATAGTGATAGCAGCCATGCATTCCAGACAGGTTTGTCAAAACTTGTTCTGACCAGCTAGGCTGTCTTTACTGATATGTCCGGTAGAATTTCTGTCTTCTATCTTGGGGTTGCTTTACTTTGATACAAATGGGTCTGTGGAATCTGGAAGTTGAAAACCATTAAATATAGAGTATCAGTGAGCTAGTAACCACATGATACAAAACACGAATAAGGTAAAGCTTATGCCACATGTTGCGATTAAAGCGGTGTCACCATACAAAACACATTTATTTTTATGCTGCGTGTGAAATGAATTTTTTTTGAAATATAGAGATATCAAATGCAATATATCTTGAAAATTTGTCGACAATAGTAAGAATCATAGTATAAAATTTATTCTCTTTCATCAAATACTGAATTGTATATGCCTTTAAAATTAATTATTTTAGTTTTTTCACAATAATATTTTAAAAGAGATAGTAATTTACGCTAAGATGAAGACATCATTGTCCAAAAATGGAACGTATTCCTTTATTTGTCTTTTTTTCTTCTTCCCAGTTGATCGAAATATTCATCCAAGTCCTTGAAGGATACTTATTTGTACATGAGGTTCCTATTAGATAATAATACAATGCTTCAAGTCCTTCCATAAGTATTAACTCCCAAAATCCCTAATCCAATACTCATCAGGTTAAAGATGCTCTACAATTAGTTCCTCCAAAAAGAAAAGACAAAATGGAGCTCAAAGTTGGAATGAATCCATCAATATCCTCTCAGGGTCGAAATACCCTCTAGCTAAAATTAAAGTTTTTGAAATCGATTGTCCCCTTCTAAATTAATACTCTGTATTATCATCCATTCTCTCAAAATCTGTGGTTTCACAAATGAACCACCCTCCTCCAAAATTCCATTATCATGATTATCATATTTGTCATTTTTATATCTTAAAAAATAAAACGAAGTTTAAAAAATCCAAAACTTTGATGACATACAACCATAAAAGAATTGCTAATAGTAACAAAAATTCAGCAGGTACAAAATTGAAATTAATAAACGAAATGAAGTAGAAGCAATCACACCATCACATAATGCTGGTAGATTCAATCCTAGGAACTAAAAGCAAAGAAAAAGAAGGAGATTTTCATATGTTCTTGTAGTCTTTGCACACCTCCATTATTGCATAAGTATTGCTTGTGTTTTCCTGTTTTCCTTGCACTTATGTATCACACAAATCCCCAAACAAATTAGTTATAAGATTTTGAAAAATTCATCTAGTAAATAATTAAATGGTGACTATCAAAGAAAATTAGGGAAGAAGGAATATTAGAGAAGCGATTTCTAAATAAATTGAAGAAATCAATTTTTTGGAGCGAGAGCGAGAGAGTGTGTGTGTGTGCGCGCGCGCGCGCGCGTGCTTTGATGAGAGAAAAAGATGTGCGCAAAATCAACAGTCAAAAGTATTTAAAGCTCCGACATTCACGTATCACCTATAATCGAAAATATGGGGAATAGGTAGCTAACTCCCGTAAGTTTTGTTTTAAAAATAAATAAAAATAAAGCAGTATTTTGCTTGCAAAATAGACGGCAGTTGCAAACTATTTTTTTGAAACTTTAATATCAAAAGTTTAAATTTAATGAGTTGATAATGTTTGCAATATACCAAGTCCTGCAAATCACTCTCGTATTAGTATTTTACGATTTTTCATATATTGCTATTAATATAGTGTAGATAGATAGACATATTAGATACAAAATTGAATGCTTAGTTTTAATAGATGACTAATTTTTATAGTTGAGATTAGATTAAATCCTGTCAGTCACTCCCGTTGTGGCTAGCATTTTTGGTTTATTCAAAGATTATCATTTTTTTAACTGCTTGGATTTTTTTAGATAATAGAATTATCATGTATCCTTTATCAAATCTAACCGAAATTATGAGTAATTTTTTTTTAAAAAATAAAAATTATAAATGGGTAGTTTACTTTTGATAAGGTTGTTTTTTAGACTAAAATCCATGGTTTAGATTTAATGAATAAATATACTTGCCGAATTTTTATAATTGAGATTACATCAAAGCCTGCAATCATTCCTGTTCTAGGTAGCATTTTATGTTTTTCCAAAGATTATCATTTTTTTTAACTGCATGGATTTTTTTTTTAAAATAATAGAATTATCATGTATCCTTCATCAATTATAACCGAAATTATGAATGGCTTTTTAAAAAATTTTACTTAGATAAGATGGTTTTTTAAAACTAAAATTACTCTTGTGCTAGTGTTTTAGCATTTTTCAAATATTTTTATTGATGTAGTGTAGATAGATAGACATATTAGATACAAAATCGAAGGCTTAGATTTAATAGATTACTATTTTTTACGATTTAGATTACATTAAATCATGCAAATCACTCCCATTGTTGCTAGCATTTTCTGTTTTTCCAATGATTATCATTTTTTAAATACTTGATTTTTTTCGATAACTGAATTATCAAGTATACTTTATCAAATATAACTGAAGTTATGAGTGATTTTTTTTTTAAATAAAAATTGTAAATAAGGGTTTTTTTTAGATTAAAATATACGATTTAGATTTAATGAATAAATACAATTGCCTAATTTTTATAGTTGAGATTACATCAAATCCTGAAAATCACTCCCATTGTAGCTAGCATTTTAGGTTTTTCTAAAGATTATCATTTTTTTAACTGTTTGAATTTTTTTAGATAATAGAATTATCATGTATCTTTTATCAAATATCACCAAAATTATGAGTGACTTTTAAAAAAAATAAAAATTATAAATGGATATTTTACTTAGATAAGGTGATTTTTTTGGAACCAAAATCACTCTCGTGTTAGTATCTAGGGCTTTCAAAATATTGTTATTGATATAGTGTTGATAGATAGACATATTAGATACAAAATCGAAGGCTTAGATTTAATAGATGACTAATTTTTATGACTCAGATTACATAAAAATCCTGCAAATTACTTATGTTGTAGCTAGCATTTTCAGTTTTTTCAAAGATTATCACTTTTTTAACTCCTTGGATTTTCTTAGATAATAGAATTATCATGTATCCTTTATCAATATAACCGAAATTATGAGTGATGTTTTTAAAAAATAAAAATTGTAAATGGATAGTTTACTTAGATAAGATGGTTTTTTAAACTAAAATCTACGGTTTAGATTTAATGAATAAATATAATTGCCTAATTTTTATAGCTGATATTATATCAAATCCTGCAAATCACTCTCGTTGTAGCTAGTGTTTAAGGTTTTCCCAAAGACTATCATTTTTTTTTAACTGCTTGGATTTTTTTTAGATAATAGAATTGTCATGTGTACTTTATCAAATATAACCGAAATTATGAGTGATTTTTTAAAACAATAAAAATTGTAAATGGGTATTCTATTTAGATAAGGTGTTTTTTTAAACTAAATTCTACCGTTTAAATTTAATGAATAAATATAATTGCCTAATTTTTTTTTCCGTGCTACTTGGATTATCATCTATGTTTTATCATGTATATCCGAAAATCATGGAGGGTTTTTAAACAAAATAAAGAGACATCTTAACTTTAAAATCAGTGGCTTAGATTTAATGCATAAATAATTTTTATGGTTAGGATTGCACCAAATTTCGCAAATCACTCTCGTCGCACCATTCTAGAGTTTTGTAAAAATTACTATTATAATAATGTAGATAGATAAGAGGAGAATCACATTTATATTAGCTTTTTTCAACTATGCACTATTCTTGTCTCAAAATAAATTTAACAGACAACAATGACAACTTTTAATTTGGATCCCGCTTTTGTGGATAAGATCATCATAACAAACGCGACAATAAAAGTTCAAAATGTGTACATTAGAATCATGGTGGCGCCAAAACTTCAAATATTTAGTTTACTATATATTTTGCCCCCAAAATTTTGACTCAGTAGTTAATGTGGAAAGGCTTATTATTAATTTTCATGCAAAAGCAAATTCTGAATCCCACCGACAGTCAGTGGAGGATCTCAGCCTTAAAATCTCCATCAACAATTCACTAATTTTTTTTTTCCCCAAAAGCAAGCTACAATATTACAAATCTTCCAATCCCACTCAAGATCTCATTTGACATGCCATATCTTAATTTTCATAATCTTACATGCAAAATATCACGGCTTTCCTTTTTTTTATTATTTTTTTATAACACATGTCGAGATTTTGATTTCAACTTAGGTATATGTTACTTCCCTAAGTTATTATTTCCACACAATTTACCAAACTATAACCACTTAAATCAACGGTTTAGATTTAGTGTATAAATAATTTTGATAGTTAAGATTATATTAACTTCTTCAAATTACTCTCGTTAGATCATTCTAAAATTTTGTAAATATTGCTATTCTAATAGTATGGATAGTTGGTGATTTCAGAAAAATTAGATTTCCTCATTCATTTGACCACATCATTGAGTCTATATATGGGTTCATGGTATAAGTGCTGGGCTACAGGGAGCACTCATATCAAAATCCTGGGCAAAACGGCCCAACTCAATTGGGCTTTTCCTGTGAAGCGGATCACCTGTAAGTTGCAGGGGTTTCTTAACTCTTACTTATCCACCCCCTATTCCACTCGACTTCTAGATTATAAAGGAAAAAAAAAAAAAAGAAAAAGTAAAGAATGCCAGCTGCACAGCCTGCACTTCCTATCGAACCAATAGCAAACCGGATTAAACCCCCTCGATCCGGGCCGGGCCAGGCCAGTACGGTACATCCCAGCGCGTCGGTTTCATTGAGAAAACACAACTATCCTTACTATTCACCGTCGGATTGACACCTTGACTCTGCTCTGCATATACGAACTCCCCCCACTTGTTTCAAGTTTCTGCTCGCTTCACACACATAGACAGAGAGAGGGAAATAGGCGATTGTTTCTAATCTGTGTGATTCAAATTCTCAAGATTTGTTAATAACGAGGTTAGGGTTTCCTGTCTTCTCTTTCTTCGCGCAGTCTTCATTCTGTCTTCTCTTTCTTGGATTGTCTCGTTCTCTCTCTTCAATTCCCTCTCTTGCTTGTCATTCTCTTCGATGGATCGTGGAAAAATTGTTCGCCGCCGTATTAAACGGCCAGATCCCTCTGTATGGCTGGCCAAAAATCTGTCTAGAGCCTGCGCCTCGCACAATGTGGTGGAGCCACTGCCGATGGGCGAGAAGAGGCTTCATCTGCGTGATCGTTGGATGAAGCGTCGGCGTCGTTTTCACCAGACCCAGGAGGAACTGTCTTCACCTGTGGCGGATCTGGATCTGCCGCCGCCGTCTTCCACGACGGATAAATTGCCGCCGCCGTATTCCACGGCGGACAATCTGTTGCCGCCGCCTCATACGGTGGCCATTCAGCGGCCGTTGTCTCAGACGGTGGTGGATCTTGACAAGGTGGCTGAATTGCCCCTGGTCACTGTGGAGGATTTGACTCCGCCAGCTTCCACATCGCCAACGGAGGTGGGTATGTTCTTTGAATATATTTAGTTCACTTTTTCATCGTCTTATTTTACTGGATTTTAGTTCATCTCATTTTTTTTCTTTACCACCACAGTTTTTGAGAAGTATTATGTAAAATTACTGGGAATTAATGGAAACTAGTGACAGTTCTGTTTCCAAATTACGTGATCTGGATGAGAGGGAAAAACTTCTGTGGGAAGCAATTGTGTCTAAGGGGAATGTAGCTGCGACTTAAGGCAAATGTTCTGCTGTAGTTGATTCTGTAGAGCAGATTTTTGAATTAGCTTAAGGACCTTCTTCATTCAAAAGAGTTCTATTGTAATTCTCAGAAGCATTTCCTTTTGGACATATTAAGAAAAGAAGCAGTTATTCCTATTTCATCTGAGGTAGGTGTGACAATAGGACTCTTTTGAATGAAGAAGGTTCTTATCCCTTATCAGTCGAGCTAATTCAAAAATCTGTGCCGCAGAATTAACTACAGTAGAGCCTTTGCCTTGAGTCACAGGCTCATAGCTACTTTCCCCTTAGACTGCTATTAGATGTTGCATTGGATGTTCACTGGTCATTGGATGTTCCAGGAAATATTTGAATATATCCATTCAAATTGTCCTCCGGCTATGCGTTCACTTCCTTATATTCTATTCCAAGTATGCATACATATATGTGCTCTTTGACGAGTAATGAAACTCACTGCAAATGTTTGTATCTCAAATGCTACTGTGGAGTTTAGGTGGAACTTTTTTTGTTGTTGTTGTTGTTAAGGATCTTCAGATGGAGTTGTGCCTGTGTCCATCCTCCTTCTTGGGAGATGAGGCTGAGGTGACACAGCCTGTATCAGCACCGGATTAGTTGTAATTAGCACTTGAGACCGGTCCATAGTTGGTCCGGTCCCGGTCCGGTCTGGGTGCCACTAGTCTGGTCCCGGTCTGGACCGACTATAGACCGGTCTGATAAGTGTTGTTACATGTAATTTCCTAATGTGCTAAAATTTTGCTGCTATTTCCTGTGTGGTTACAACTGTTGGTTTTGGAACATCAATCGTCATTACTCATGAGTAATATTTTGTAAAGATGATGGGTAAGCAGTTTGCAGAAACTTAACATCATATGTGGTTGGCTGTCTTGACCTATCTTTAGTGTCCTGCAATGTATAAAGTGATGACGAGAGCTTATTACCCATGGCAAAACTCTGTTGCTCAGTGAGTTTTTTTCTTGTAGGGCAGGCGTTAAATGAGAACCATCTCTAATGTGGGTCTCGTTTTCATGGGCTTTGGGAAGACCCAAATATAGAGTTGGCGTTGTATTATTTTAATTTATTAACTTTATTATAACCATAGTTGTTTTAAGGTTTCAAGTTTTTTTTGTTCTTTGTCATGGAAGTTGTGTTGGAGGTGGACTTCATCAGGGCTATTTTCTGGCTCCTTTATTGGGTGTAGATTGGATGTCAAAAAATGTGTGGAAGAAAATGATTCACATGATTATATACAGACCAAGTTCTTATAGGCCTAGTATCCCCCCATTGCAAGAGGAAACAGGCACAAGCCAATGATGAGATATGCAAACTTCACTCCTCTCCACATTGGTATTCTTGATGGTTGCTTTGTGCTTGTTGGCATAGTTCCCTGCACATAGTCAAATTACATTCATTTCAAACGTAAGTTGTGATTAAATCTGGTTGAACTACAGGATGTATAATTTTACAACCTGAGATACAATATATGATGTTTAGATTGGTAAATAATACCTGAATTTTAAAAGCTAAGTATATTTTAGTGATTTTTCTGGTGCTAATTTTTGTCATTATGGTGCTGATTTTTGTGTTGCTAGGTGTTATGTTGTTTTTCTTTGGTTGTTGTTTCATGTTTCCGCCTTCCTGCCTTGTTGCCGCCTTGCTGCATTGCTGCTGTGGTATTGTTGTGTCGCTGGATGAAGTTGTTAAGAATTGTTGTTTTAAGCGAGCACATTGTTGTAGTTAGTAAATTCAAACATTGGAATTGTTGTAATAATCATGGACTCATAGTAAATGTTGGAACATCATCATGTTGCTGCGGCCTTGTTCGTGAAGGTTATTGATATTGAACTTTGTGTGAGAAAAAAAAAAACACTTCGAAAAAAATAATCTAATTTTTTATATATAGGGCTTGAGGGTCGGGTGCGACCCGCTGACTCGCGGGTACCCGGAGGGTCAGGGTCAGGGCTGGAGGTCTATTGATCCGCGTGAGGGTCGGGTAGGGTTAGGGTCAAGAAAACCCTAACTGCCAACCCTCACGACCCGACCCTCAACCCACCCCGACCCGCATTTTGATAAGGTCTAATGCCAACTAATTGGCTAATCCAAGCTGCCATTGTTTACCTACTTGTGTGCACGGATATGAGCCACAAACTTTATATGATTTACAATAGCCCAAGTTCTACGCCCCCCCCCCCCGGGTTCTTTCAATTGAGCCAATTCTATGTAATTGATGTTCGGGTGCCAAGTTTCAAACTTTAATTTGAAGGTTATATTTTTTTTCCATATTTAACTTACTTTCTTGTTGATGGTCTTTCTATGGTGTTTGGACATAGATGCCAGCTAATTAGCTAATCCAAGCTTCCATTGTTAACCAACTTGTAATGCACGAATAAAAACCACAAACTCTATATGATTTACAATAGCCTAAGTCCTAATGACCATCATGTGTCAGTTTCAGAACATGACTCAATCATATGTTCTATCAGTTTTCTTTTACGGGGCTTGTATATGGTGATGGTACTAGTATGCGCAACTGCGTAAAGTAGAAACTTTATTTGATTCACAATAGCTTCATGTTTTTAAATGATTGTTTAGTTTCTTACATAAAGAAATATTTCTTTCAACGCGTGATATCATCTGAAACTTCAAAGGCTGGAAAATCATGGAAAACAGGTACAATGGTGAAAACATGGTAGTATTTAATTAATATGTTCTATTAGTTCTCTTTCAGTGTATGCATATTACATAGTGATGGTACTCATAGAGGGACAACCTGTTCAAAATGTCTACATCTGCCAAACACTTAAAAACTTGTTTTTCTGTCGGAGCATACTTGTCTTCTTTCCTCCATTGTATTGTTGCTGTGTCTAAATTTCTTTGATTCTAATTTTGTCCTCAGATGGTAAGTTCCATACACAATGTCCCCGGTCAAAAAATGTATTTTACCTGGCAAAGGAAGAGAAAGGTAACATACATCCCTGATTCCTGTAACGGACTTCCTCCTAATCAAAGAAATGTGTATGTTTTTATATTCAGTTAACTCGAATTGATGCTTAAGGGTATGTCTAGGCGAGTAAATTATGTGCTATTAGTGACCCTTTGGCTCATTCTTGGTTAATAGCAAAGCAAGAACTGCAAGGACATCATCAGCTCGTTGCCAGATGATATTCTTATCCACATCCTCACTTTACTGGATCTAAGAGAAGCTGCCACAACAAGTGTCCTCTCGAAGAGATGGAGATATGTGTGGGCTAATTTATCCAATCTAGATTTTGATGGTTTGTCAACACTGCATGGACGGGGCTATTCTACTCGGTATGAGTCCGACGCATGTAAGTATGTTCACCGTGTAAACCAGGTAGTGAGTTCTAGTCTGGCTCCAAGGATCCATAAATTCCGTATTCGTTTTCTACTGGGTGCAAGCTATGGATATAATATTCGTACCTGGGTGAACTTTGCAATGC
The DNA here is from genome assembly GCA_029747015.1 of Carnegiea gigantea. Taxonomy (NCBI): domain Eukaryota; kingdom Viridiplantae; phylum Streptophyta; class Magnoliopsida; order Caryophyllales; family Cactaceae; genus Carnegiea; species Carnegiea gigantea. The sequence continues at coordinate 1,434,189 of JAKOGI010000007.1, forward strand.
GAAAGAATGTCAAAGAACTGGAATTGAACTTTTCAAGTTGTTTGGGTGTAGGTCCTGAAGATCCTTTCTACATAGAGTCTTTTAGGTGCTATGCTAGGTTTCCATCTGCGCATTCGTTGGTCTCCCTAAGTTTGTCAGGACTCAGCATTAGCGGTTATTTTTTCGAATCTTTCTTGTTTAATTTTCCGAATCTGGAGCGCCTTACGATGAAGCATTTGTACTGTGGCCAAAGTAAACTTAACGTTGTCGGTGACTTGCTCAAGCTGAGACACTTGGAGATATCATATTGCTATGATTACAAAGAACTTGAGATTTCTGCTGGGAACCTCATTTCTTTTGTATACTTTGGATGCAAGCAGAATGTCAAATTTAGTTATGTTCCACTGCTTAATGAGGTTTCAGTTAGTGGATCTCATTCACTTCACACGATTCGTAGTCTTCAGAATTCTGGTTTTCTTTCTCAACTAACGAAACTCAAGCTTCGCATGGTAGAGGTTAGGTTTTTTCCTATCCCTTTCTATCTATGAAGTTAGGTAATCTTTAACTCTTTAAAGTGCTTATTTTCTGTTTTCTCAGATTCAAGATTTCATCCAGAGTCCGATTCGATTTCCACAGTGTGGAAACCTGAAGCAACTTGACTTCACATTTTGTGATGGTGCTTATCATAGTCTTCTCATCTTCACCAACTTGATTGATTCATGCCCAGTGTTGCATAAATTCAAGCTGCAGGTGATTGATTGATTGTCTTTTATTTTCATCATGTGTTATATTGCTATTACAGATATGTGATTGAACTTTTTGAAATGACACAGATACATTAAGTTTTTTTTTTTATGGTTAACTAAGATGATTTCCAAATCTTCCCTCGTCATATTTAAGAATTATATTGTGTCGATTTAATATTCTATTACGAATGTTTGTTCTGTGCTGATATTCAGGTATCGTTCATGATACGATTTCTTAGCCAAGAATGGCATTTTATTTTTAGAATTTATTTCCTTTGCCACCTGTCACTGTTTTTTGGATTTTTATCCTGATGGCGACTAGGCAGCTGGTATACATGTGTTCACTAGAAAACTCTGATTTTTGATTTCTGAATTTATGTTTTTCCAGAAAATGTATACCCCTACTCCCTCATTCTCCTACCCCTAAGGGCCTGTTCCTTTCGTTGGGAAACTAGCATTTTCCATCCCTTCCCATTCCCTCACATTCCTTCCTATTCTTTCACAGTCCTCCGGAAAAAGGGAAAAAAAATCTCATTCTTTTCCAATCCTTTCCATTCTTTCACATTCTAAATGATTTCTTCGCATCTCTCAAAAAAGGATTTCCCAACTCTTTTCATTCTTTCCCAATCCTTCTTATCCCCTTCCCACTCCTTTAGGAAATATATCATTCCAAATGATATTCATAAGCAATCAAATGATTCTATTTATGGTTTCCGTCTAATTTCAGCTTATTAAAACATGGTTCATGGTTTCTGTCTAATTTGAGCTTTATGAACTCATGGTCCTATTTCAAATATATTGAATCCTATTTACAGTTCTAACTTCTGATGAACTGTTTTATGAGGTGAAAAGCCTTCTTTCTCAGACAACACATTTGAAACAAGGGTGTTAGCTTTTGTTCATGACTCCAACAGATAATTATGTCGACAAAAAAAAAATTCTACAAAAATATTTCGTGCGCCACTTGTAATCTGTCTCTTTGTTTGCGGGAGTAAGTTTGCTTATACCTGGATCTCTTACAAAGCTTATTAAGATGGAGCCTACAAGGGTGTTATTGTTGTACTACGGGATAATTATATCCTCATTTTTTGGCAGCGCAACTTCAACGAGCCCTATGGGTGGTATTATAGGATGATCTCGAGAGGAAATATAATCAAAGTTGCCGAAAAGCATCACCATTGTCTTAAAATATTTGAGATGGTTGGATTTCGTGGAAATCCAGTTGACATAGAACTGGTTTTGTATCTAGCACAGTTTGCTATTGTGTTCGAGAAGGTTATCCTTGATCTTCACTTGCCCATTGATGGGAGGAAGCCGTCAGAAAGAAACACTTGTGAGCAGATAGAAGCAAGTAGGAAACAAGCCAAGCTACTTCAGAATCAGTTGCCGGCAAGAGTTCTAATGGAGGTTCTTTGATATGGTCTTCAAACCTTGCTAGTTGCTGATGATAACTTATGATTATTGTGTATTGTGAAAGATGGTTAATATTCTTAGTCCATTGTATGGGTTTAAGCATTTATCATTATCGACTATGATTAACGTTTGATGAGAATCCTATTTGCAAAATATTTAGAATTTACTACATATGAACGGTGAGTTATGATTTTCTGCCTTTTCTCCGTTTGTTCTAATTCTAACAAAGCATCAACCAAGCCTAGAATCATCTTGTCCGACCAAGTCAAGTTCTTTTTTCTCAGTTGCGATGCTTCCGTCCTCCATGAGATCACACTCATCCTACAACAGAAAAGCGTATAAGGGACTTTTTCATCCTCTAAATAGAAAGTTAGGTTCGAATCCCTCTTATATCAAACACGGTACTCTTTCATGTCCAAGAAAAGGAAACGTATTTTTTTAAAGGAAGCGTAAAAGCTGCAAAAAAAATTTTGTAGAAAATTTGAAATCAAACTCACAAAAAAGAATAGCGTCGGCTCACAGGCGCTTTTGGGCTGCTTGTAGCATCTTGTTGTAACCCCTAAACTCATGCCAAAGTTCACGAGTCTAAGGAACAGGAAGGGGGGAGAGAGAATCTGAAAGTCGAGGTCTTTAACGATGGGTTCCTCCGACAATAACCTCCCGCGCTTCTTTAGACCCTTTCCAGGTGACCATTGTTCTCTAAATCTGGTATGTACCGGCAAAAAAAAATATTGAAAGCAAAAAACAAAGGTTTTGCGCGTAGATACTAGATTTAGAGAACAATGGTCAGCCAATGTTCGCCTTATAGCTCTTTAGCATCTTTACTGTTTTTAGGAGTACCTTTTAAAATAAACAAGTCCTTAGTGGAGAAAATGTAAAATGCAATTGGTTCACGTTGCAATGAATGAATGTTCTGAAAGTCAATATGCAACTATATATTTCTATACACATTTAGTTCATTGGTAGAAATATTCACCAGATCAAGCTACTGGGCATTTTCCAAAGGATGTTGAAAGGAGGTATCCAGAATTGGCATTTTGAACCAATATAACCCTTGTTATATTGCAATTAAATCTTCAAATTATGTCTCAAAGAGCTTGGATACCGGGAATTATATGTATCAAAGAGCTGGCTTATATAAGGGGAAATCATCAAATTATCAATACAAAGCCAATCCAGAGCTAGAAGCATAAAATGAACCAAGAGACGGTGAGGGAAGAGAGACAAAATCTGTGATCACTGACCCACGGCAGAAGGGTAAACAAGCAGCTGGGCCTGGATGTTTTTTATTATTATTTATTTATTTCTTATGTATATCAAGGCCCAGCCCAAAAACATGTACATTAATACCCCAAGTCGCACGAGCCTAGAAAAAACCGAAGCAAACAAACTGTTTGGTTCGGTAGGTTCTGGCCATATAAAAAGGCTAGGAATACGCTTCTCACCCTAAGCTCACGTTGACAAATCGCAGGTTCTGTATGCCTCGGATCTGGGGCCCTGTTTCGACGAGCACATCTCCGGCTAAAATCGGCTTTTTCCGGCGACTTTTGTTCGGAAATTAGCGGTTCTCGTCCTCCTTCACTGGCAATCTGATCGTGCTAAGTGTCGACACCACCCCGGTTCTGTCAACTGAGCCAATTTCATTTATAATTCAGTTGAGGATTTCAAGTTCCAAAGTTTAATCTCAAGATTTTATGTTTTTTTCTTATTTAACTTAATCTCTTCTTGATGGATTTGTTGATGATGTTTCTATGGTACTTGGACATGGATGCCAGCTTGTATGCACCAATACAAACCACAAACTGTATATGATTTACAGTAGCCTATGTGCTACGCCCTGGTTCTTTTAATTGAGCCAATTCTATTTGTAAATTGTAATTGATGCTCGGGTGTCAAGTTCAAACTTTAATTTCAAGATTATTTATGTTTTCTTATTTAACTTAATTTGTTGTTGATGGAGTTCTTGATAATGTTTCAATGGTATTTGGACATGGATGCCAACTAATTAGCTAATCCAAGCTGCCATTGTTAACCAACTTGTATGTCCGAATACAAACGACAAATATTATATGATTCACAATAGCCTAAGTTCTACCCTTGGTTCTTTCAATTGAGCCAATTCTATTCATAGTAGATGTTGGGGTTTCAAAGTTTCAAACTTTAATTTCAAGATTATATGTTTATCCTTATTTAACTTAATTTCTTGTGGATGGAGTTGCTGATGGTCTTTCTAAGGTGTATACGTAAAGAAATATGTGTTTGACCCTGTAGGCTGAATTAGGACTAACTTAGATGCGGAAGTATACTATCGGTAATCAATAGCGGAGTCAGGATTCTAAGTAAGGGAGCGAGATTGGGAAAATTAAAGTAAAGGGCACTTTCAAAAAAAAATAGAAAAGGCGGAATGAAGAGTCGAACCAGAGACCTCCCACCCAAAGCAAGGGGCAACCACCACCCTGCTATGCACTCCTATGATGTGTACTTATGAACTAACTAATATATATTTATTTTTCTTATCCACAAAAATATCCCACATTTAATTTTTTTTTCCAAAAAGTTGGGGGGTCAATTGACACCCTTGCCCCAACATGGTTTCGCCTGTGTCGGTAGTAGTCCATGCGTATGAAGAATACCAATCATGCCAATAATAATACCAAGCAGCTACTAGAGTCGCTTTAGGGTTTCCCGTCCTAAACCCGAGAATCTAATAGATGGTGATTCAGCCGTGGGAGAAAATAGAAGAGTGTGAGATTTTATGTCAGCCTTTTAGCCTCATTGAGGCTAACCCCCTTAAACCCCTTTATATAACTTAAGGGGTAGCTAGGGTTGTCGCCTTAGGCGACTTAAGTAACCGTTGGGCCTAATAGGCCAGACCAACAAACCCTAATCCTAATGACTATCATGTGTCAGTTTCAGAACATGACTCAATCATGTGTTCTATCAGTTTCCTTTTACGGGGCTTGTATATGGTGATGGTACTAGTTTGCGCACTGCGCAAAGCAGAAACTTTATTTGATTCACAATAGCATCATGTTTTTAAATGATTGTTTAGTTTGTTACATAAAGAAATATTTCTTTCAACACGTGATATGATCTGAAACTTCAAAGCCTGAAAAATCATGGAAAACAGGTGAAATGGTGAAAACTGAAAACATGGCAGTATTTAATTAATATGTTCTATTAGTTCTCTTTCAGTGTATGGAACGCGGGAAGCTTGTGTGCCGGGCTGCCTTTTTTTTTTTTTAATTAGTTCTCTTTCAGTGTATGCATATTACATAGTGATGGTACTCGTAGAGGGACAACCAGTTTAAAATGTCTACATCTGCCAAACACTTAAAACTTGTTCTTCTGTCGGAGCATACTTGTTTTCTTTCCTCCACGGTATTGTTGCTGTGTCTAAATTTCTTTGATTCTAATTTTGTCTTCGGATGGCAAGTTCCATACATGATGTCCCCGGTCAAAAAAAGTATTTTACGTGGCAAAGGAAGAGAAAGGTAACATACATCCATGATTCCTGTAACGAACTTCTCCTAATCCAAGAAATGTGTATGCTTTTATATTCAGTTAACTCGAATTGATGCTTAAGGGTATGTCTAGGCGAGTAAATTATGTGCTATTAGTGACCCTTTGGCTCATTCTTGGTTAATAGCAAAGCAAGAACTGCAAGGACATCATCAGCTCGTTGACAGATGATATTCTTATCCACATCCTCTCTTTACTGGATCTAAGAGAAGCAGCCACAACGAGTGTCCTCTCCAAGAGATGGAGATATGTGTGGGCTAATTTATCCAATCTAGATTTTCATGGTACGTCAACACTGCATGGACGGGGCTATTCTACTCGGTATGAGTCCGAGGCATGTAAGTATGCTCACCGTGTAAACCAGGCGGTGAGTTCTAGTCTGGCTCCAAGGATCCATAAATTCCGTGTTCGTTTTCTACTGGGTGCAAGCTATGGATATGATATTCATACCTGGGTGAACTTCGCAATGCGAAAGTATGTCAAAGAACTGGAATTGAACTTTTCAAGTTGTTTGGGTGTGGTTCCTGAAGATCCTTTCTACATAGATTCTTTCAGGTGCTATGCTAGGTATCCATTTGCGCATTCGTTGGTCTCCCTAAGTTTGTCAGGACTCAGCATTAGTGGTTATTTTCTCGAATCTGTCTTGTTTAATTTTCCCAATCTGGAGCGCCTTACGATGAAGCATTTGTGCTGTGGCCAAAGTAAACTTAACGTCGTCGGTGACTTGCTCAAGCTGAGACACTTGGAGATATCATATTGCTATCATTACAAAGAACTTGAGATTTCTGCTGGGAACCTCATTTCTTTTGTATACATTGGACTTTACCAGAATGTCAAATTTAGTTATGTTCCACTGCTTAATGAGGTTTCAATTAGTGGACCTCATTCACTTCACACGATTCGTAGTCTTCACAATTCTGGTTTTCTTCCTCAACTAACGGAACTCGAGCTTCGCGTGATAGAGGTTAGGTTTTTGCCTATCCCTTTCGATCTATGAAGTTAGGTAATCTTTAACCCTTTAAAGTGCTTATTTTCTGTTTTCTCAGATTCAAGATTTCGTCCAGAGTCCGATTCGATTTCCACAGTGTGGAAACCTGAAGCAACTTGACTTCACATTTTGTGATGGTGCTTACCATAGTCTTCTCATCTTTACCAACTTGATTGATGCATGCCCGGTGTTGCATAAATTCAAGCTGCAGGTGATTGATTGATTGATTGTCGTTTGCTTTCATCATGTGTTATGTTGCTATTACAGATATGTGATTGAATTTTTTGAAATGACACGGATGCTTTTAGTATTCTTTTTGTGGTTAACTGAGATGATTTCCAAATCTTCCCTTGTCATATTAAGAGTTATATTGTGTCGATTTAATATTCTATTAGGAATGTTTGTTCTGTGCTGATATGCAGGCATCGTTCATGATACGATTTCTTGGCCAACAATGGAATTTTATTTTTAGAATTTATTTCCTTTGCCACCAGTCACTGTTTTATGGATTTTTATCCTGATGGCCGCTACGCAGCTGGTATACATTTGTTCACTGGAAACTCTGATTTTTGATTTCTGAATTTATTTTTTTTTCCCCCAGAAAATGTATACCCCCTACTCCCTCATCCTCCTACCCCTAAGGGCCTGTTCCTTTCGTTTGGAAACTAGCATTTTCCATCCCTTCCCATTCCCTCACATTCCTTCGTATTCCTTCACAGTCCTCCGGAAAAAAAGAAAATCTCATTCTTTTCCAATCCTTCTCATTCTTTCACACTCTAATTCATTTCTTCGCATCTCTCAAAAAAGGATTTCCCCACTCTTTTCATTCTTTCCCAATCCTTCTCATCCCCTTCCCACTTCTTTAAGAAATATATCATTCCAAATGATATTCATAGGCAGTCGAATGATTCTATTTATGGTTTCTGTCTAATTTCAGCTTTATTAACACATGGTTCATGGTTTCCGTCTAATTTGAGCTTTACTAACTCATGGTCCTACTTCAAATGTAATGAATCCTATTTGCAGTTCTAATTTCTGCTGAAGTGAACTGTTTTATGAGGTGAAAAGTCTTCTTTCTCAGACAACACATTTGAAACAAGGGTGTTAGCTTTTGTCCATGACACCAACAGATAATTATGTCGACCAAAAAAAACTTCTACAGAAATATTTCGTGTGTCATTTGTAATCTGTCTCTTTGTTTGCGGGGGTAAGTTTGCTTATACCAGGATCTCTTGCAAAGCTTGTTTTATTGTTGTCCTAAGCGATAATTATGGCCTCATTTTTTGGCAGCGCAACTTCAACGAGCCCTATAGGTGGTATTATAAGATGATCTCGAGAGGAAATGTAATCAAAGTTGCCAAAAAGCATCACCATAGTCTTAAAATATTTGAGATGGTTGGATTTCGTGGAAATCTAGTTGACATTGAGCTGGTTTTGTGTCTAGCACAGTTTGCTATCGTGTTTGAGAAGGTTATCCTTGACCCTCACTTGCCCATTGATAGGAGGAAGCCATCAGAAAGAAACACTTGTGAGCAGATAGAAGCAAGTAGGAAACAAGCCAAGCTACTTCAGAATCAGTTGCCCCCAAGAGTTCTGATGGAGGTTGTTTGATATGGTCTTCAAACCTTGCTACTTCCTCATGATAACTTATGATTATTGTGTATTGTGAAAGATGGTTAATATTCTTAGTCCACTATTGTTTTGTATGGGTTTAAGCATTTATCATTATCGACTATGATTAACCTTTGATGAGAATCCTATTTGCAAAATATTTAGAATCTACTACATATGAACGGTGAGATGCTATAAATCAGGTCACCTACACAGTGTATTCGAGAATATGAAGATGACCAGTGTAAAGCCTTGTTCAGCTGAGTAACAAGGCTTTAGATTTCGTCCCCTATGTAAGAGTCTATGGCCGGTGAGTGCGTCTTTTGTTGACGATCTTATGATGTTTTACAAAGGTGATGAACATGGGGTTGAGCTCCTTATGCATGGTTTTGAACTCCTCTCATGTCATTGGCTGGTAGCTAACAAGGGCAAGTCCAAAGACTAATTGATGGGGTTGTTGATGCTGTAGGGAGACAATCTAGTGGCTAAAGCTGGGTTCGAGCAGTGCAGTTTCCTTATGAAGTACTTAGGAATGGCCTCATCACCTACCAAGTGGAGTGCAGCTGCATCAAAGATTGGTAGTTAAAATGAAAGCTAGGCTTCATACCATTTCTACAAGGCATTATTCATGTGTTGCTGAGGTACATTATCAAGTCAGTTTTGTTATCCATGATCATTTAATGGTCATCCATATTTGGATCCTTATGAGAGAGAGGTTGCTTAACGGAGATAGACTACATCACACGGAGATACATTTGCAGATTTGAAATGTTTACCGTGCTCGACAGCGGATGAAATAGCTCTCACATCTTCCACAGGTTTGTGTATGGTCACCAATTGTTGTTTGAGATTTGCTCGTGGCTGGGAATGGCAGTACCTGGAGCTAGTTGGGAACACATACTGAAAAGACTGAAGACATCCCAATTCCCAACTGAAGAGAAAATCATAAATGCAGCATCCTCAGCATACAAAAAGATTGAAGACATCCCAAAGGAAGAGGAAATCACATTGCTCGACAGTTTTTGCAGGGAAAAGTAAGCAAATTTCTGGTGTTGCGAAAAAGATCACCGCTGAGTTATTGGTCAAGGTCATTTGTTTTTTCTTTTGACAAAGAAATTAGCCTTAACTGACAAATCTTGGATTAAGGCTCTTAAGGTAATGTTTGATTGGATGTGAACAACCTTGTTGTAATTGTGATTCTGTTATCTCATCTGGTCATAAAAGAGTATTGAAAATAACAACTATTTTGTTATCATAATTACGACAAGCTATGTAATTATGATTATACTATAGGGTTGATTACATTACATCATAGTCAACAACACATAAGAGTTAGACCTGTATCCAAGCCTTGGCAGCCCTGTAAATTTCTGATGTTTATAGTCAACGACACATTGAGGCTGAGCCAAGGGGATTCCTATCAAAAGATGGTAGGAAAAGGAGTTCAAGACTTGAGATTCATCAATATATAGTGGGGATAAGAAGAAGATCAGCAACAAAGATGCTGCCATAAGAGAGAACATCACAGACATACATCCAGCTCAAGGTCATCAGAGAGCACAGCATCCTCTGCAAAGTTCTCGTTATTGAACTCAGGGAGCTCGGACTCTACTACCAGTGACACGGGAGCTCATTCATCTAGGTTAATCTTCAACATGGCAATGAATGAAGACAGGTTTCCAACTTTGTCATAATGTAAACCATATAGAGGCTGAAAGATGATTCATACAGTTGAGAAGCACAACACACTGGAAAATTGTTGTCCAAGCACTTCTCAAGGGTAAATTGCCTGATCGGCCTTCGACAGTTATACCTGATGCTGTTTTGGATATGTATATATATAGAAATATATACTTAACAATGGCATTACCTACCATAGGTAAGCTTGTATTTTCTTTTTTTTTTTTAAACGAAGGTAAAGGAAAAGTAAACGGTTAAGCGCCTCTTCTCATAAGAGTACGCCCAACCACATCATCCGAAATAATTTGACGAAGGTGGGGTGAGAAAAAAAAAAATCAGCTGAAAATTCACCGGTAATGGAATGCCCGAAATTGGCTAGCCAGTCTGCTGCCATATTAGCCTCCCGAAAGATGTGTTTGCGGTTTGGATATTCTGACTTAACCAGCCTTTAATATCGCTAATAATATCAGCGATTCTCCATGGGCCCTGGCCATCCCCATTAATTGCTTTGATCACCATTAGGTTATCTCCTTCAATGAAGATATTGTTGTACCCTGCTTGAACTGCTGCACGAAGTCCATCCTGGAGTGCTCGTGCTTCTGCTGCTAGAATGGTTGTGTCGCCGTAATTTGCTGGTCCTACTTTGATGAGCTTTCCCGTCCAACCTCTCAGAATAAAACTACCTACTGCTGAGGATTGGTTGAGTGATCCGTCGAAATTGAGTTTGATAGCTCCTAGGTGGGGGAGTGCCATCTCATAAAATGATTTGAGGTGGGAGGGGGTGAAGGAGGCCCCTGAGGAAAGGTGTCAACCGATAGATAAGCTCGGATTCTCTGTTCGGCATATGCCTTCTTAGCTTGGATAGTACACGCTAACGGATTAAAAATCTCATTGCTAAATACTACTTTGTTCCTATTCTTCTAGATACTCAAGAGAAGGAAGGTGACTTTCCGGAGGATGTCAGGTTTCCCAAAACGTTTTTCGGAGATACTGCAGCATGGTTTGGTTATGGTCAGGTAACGCACCTGCTGGAATCCATCCATGTGTTTCCGCTAATTCCCAGATTTTCTTTATTATACAACAGTCTTGGAACAAGTGTTCTAAAGATTCTATATCATCTAGACACAGGCAGTGTTGAGAAAATCGGACCGGACTGACCGGTTCAACCGGTTCGACTTGGAACCGGTTGGTCAACCGGTCCGGAAAGTGTGTAAGCCCGTTTTGCAGGTCAAACCGGAAAAACCCGGTCAAACCTGGTCAACCCGGTCAACCCAGTCTAACCGGGTTTGACCAGATTTTCCCTTTTTTTTTTTTGCCTGCTTTGATATATGACAGGGAAAGGAGAAGAGCAACAAGCAGGGACTGACATGAGGCCGCTAAACTTTTTTTTTTTGGGGGCGTGCTTTGATAGATGATAATCAGCGTTAAACTTGACGGCACCGACAACGGAGCAACAGGAGAAGAAGGTAAAGCCGAGTCAAATCCGGCAAGGTCTCCTTCTGACAGAAGCAGTCATGGCTTGAAAATTCAAATCTATAGTTTACGAGGGTCATGAACACATGATTATTGAGAGAGAGGGAGAGAGAGAGAGGATTGTACACAGAAAGTGAGTCCCTGCCATTGCAAAGACCAAGCTCCTTCTTTGTGAGGTACATGAGGAACAAATGGAGAGGTCTGCGGAGTGCGGAAGAGAGCGGGGAAGGGGGGAATTGCAAAGACCAAGTATTCCTATTCTCAAGGAGGGGAGAGGGGGGTATTAAACGTATTTATTATTTAGAGAATGTGCAATATCAAGTTTCAAGTACAAATAAATGACAGTTCTAATTTTTTGGTTTGTGGAAAGAATGTGATTTCAATAGATGATATTTTTCATATCTTATTATAATTATAATTATTATTATTTTGATTTTGTTATCATAAATTTATTACTCAAGCTTTTAGAAATTACTTTGGATAACTTATTCACATAAATAATAATGCAAAATAAAAGAGTAAAATTAATTAAATATGTTTATTGGTGCAGTCCATAAGTATTATTTTATTTGATGAGTTAAAGTGGTGAGCCTTAAATATTCAACTTGATGTTTACGTCGTAAGATTGTATTGTATAAAACGATGTAGTAAAACTTGAAAAGAAAAAATATAGCAAATATATGTAAAAAAAAAATTCCAAGCTCGCCGGGTTGTACCGGTCTAACCTGGTTTGACGGTAAACCGGGTCAACCGGTCCAACCACAGTCCAAACGGTCCGACCGGTTAAACCATCGATCCACTCTGCCAACCGGTTCGATTACCAGGCCGGTTCTCTCAATCTTGGACACAGGGGACACGTGGGATCAATTTGGAGTCCCTTTCTTGGGAGAAAGCCTCTGACAGGGATAGCTTTATGGCATATTTGCCAGAGAAAAACTTTAATCTTGGGCATGGTGTCAATTTGCCATATCCATTTGTGCGGCCAGTCAGGGTTATGAAGAGCTGGCGGCCCACGAGCCAGCCACGTAGCAGATTTTGTGGAGAAGTCACCTGAGCTGTGAAGACCCCAACAAAAAGAGTCCTCCATGTCATGGATGGGAATAGTAATTCCTTGTATTTTCGTTATAGGAGTGATCATGAAGAGTATGTTTGAACTTCTCAATGTTCCAGGTATGACTTCCGAGAATAAAGTCGCTAATTGTTGCTTCTGGAAAAGGGATACTGTCAGCAGGGATATTTAGCATGTCAGCTTAGGCAAAGTTCCCTATCCAATTATCAAACCAAAATAAAATTTGCTTGCCATTGCCTAATTTCCACATAAGCTTGTATATTACAAAGTGTTTTTGATGTTCACCAGACATCTCTTTGTTTCTTCCAGGCAGAAGCGCCGCAGAAAAGTCAAATATGACTGAGGTCTTTTACTTCCTCTACCCCATTAATAATCACACATTTTTAAAAGTTTAAAGATTAACCAATATTCACCTCACAGCTCTTCAGTATCTTTATCGTTTTTAGGAGCACCTTTTAAAATAAACAGGTTCGTAGTGGAGAAAATGCAATGCAATTGGTTGACGCTGCAATGGATGAACGTTTTGAAAGTCAATATGGGACAAAAAAAAAATAATTATAACAAAAAAGGGGACTAGGGTAGTAAATTTTCCCAAAAGAAATAATAGATGTACTATAGTTAAATTAGTTTATATCTCAAAATTAGGCATTGGTTAATTCGTATGAAGATATGACATAAAAAATTTATAAAAACTATTATCATGAAAGGTGAATAACTAGAAAGTTAAGAAAGGATATCACATTAGGATAACATTTTGAATGATAAAGGGGTGTTAATCAATTCCAACAAATCCTAGGAAAATCTAATGGTATAATACCTAATCCATAATTATTCTAATTATTATTTTTTTCTAATTGTTTCCATTATTCTAGTTCTTTGGAAAACATTAACTAGTTGGAATGCAATATGGATGTCATAAACTAAAATTCCTTCTGACCATGGCAAAGGCATAGGCTCTGTTCTTTTCGTGGGTAAATTGAATGGATAAAAGGGTGAAGTAAGTTGAAGTAGGTTGAGATAGGTTCAAATGGGTTGAAGTTAGTATATTTTTCAAGGTGGGTTGAAATAGATTGAAGTAGGTTGAAGTGGATTGAAGTAGGTTCAAGTGGGTTGAAGTTGATATATATTTTATGTGGTGGATTAAAGTAGGTTAAAATAATGAGAATGTAATTAATGTGGGTTGAAATTGATATATATTTTATGTCGTGGGTTGAAGTAGGTTAAAATAATAAGAATATAATTAATGTGTGATAATTTATGAAGTTATTGAAATTTTATGGAATTTTTGTTTATTCTATTTTTTATTTTTTGTTTTTGTATTTTGTATTTTGTATTTTGTATTTTTTATTTTGTATTTTTTATGTTTTATGTTTTTATGTTTTATTTTTTATTTATTTTTATTTAATATTTATTTTCTTTATTTATTTTTATTTTTATTTTTATTTTTATTTTTTAATTTTTATTGTTTATTTATTTATTTATTTATTTACTTATTACTTTTTTAATTTTTGATTTTTGATTTTTTGATTTTATATTTTATATTTATTGCTTTTGTTTATTTTTAATTTTGATTTATTTTCATTTTTTACGTTTTATTTTGCTATAATTATTTATTTTATTTATGTATTTACCTTTTTTATTTTTTATTTTTTATTCATTTTTTATTTTCTATTTTCTATTTTTAGTTTTGTTTTTTATTTTTTATTTTTTACTTATTTTTTATTTTTTTTTTAATTTTTATGTTTTATTTGATTTATTTGTTTAGTTATTTTTTAATTATTTAGTATTTTTTATTTGATTTTTTTATTTTTTATTTTTTTGCATTTTTTGTAGGTTTTTTCGGAATAAAAATTAAAAATAAATAATTAAAAATAAATACAAAAAATTGAAAAGTACAAAAATAAAAAATAAAAATAAAAAACAAATTAAATTCAAAATATAAAAAATAAAAAATAAATGAATTAAATACAAAAAATAAAAAATCAAAAATCAAAAATAAAAAATTAAATACAAAAAATAAAAAATAAAAAATAAACAAATGATAAATGAAAAATAAAAAAATTAAATACAAAAAATAAAAAGTAAAAATAAAAAATAAAAAGTAAAAAAAATAAAAATTAAAAAAATCAAATACATAAAAGAAAAATTAAAAATTAAAAATTTAAATAGAAAAAATTAAAAATTAAAAAAAGAAAAAAAGAAAAATTACAAAATTACAAAAATACAAAAATTCTGCAGTATGATAATTTACAAAAAAATAGTACAATGGAGTTTTTGGTACAACAATAATTAAATCTCACATGACACTTAACAAATTATTAAAATTATGAAGGGGGTGGGTTGAAATTGGTTGAAGTGGATTGAAGTCGGTTGCGGTAGATTGAAATGGGTTGAATTCGATATTTTTTTTTCAAGTTGGTTGAAGTAGGTTGAAATAAATTGACATTGACCTACGAAAAGAAGAGGGCCATATTCTATTAAAAATAAAAATTATCTTAAATAAAAAATCTAAAAAGGTCACAAAACATGGTTAACTGATTTGGATTTGAACACGTCAATCTTATTGACTTCCCTTGAATCATCATCGCCAACCATAATTTTACGTTTTTACTTGCTAAGGAAAGAGTCAAGTGAAATAAGAGTTATAGTATTCACTAGGGATGTGAGTTCTACCCGAATCCGAAAAATCCAACATGAATCCTATCTGTTAATGGTGGGTATGGGTATAAAAAATGGATAAAAATGGGTATGGGGCGGGTGAGCCAAAAACGGGTATGGGTACGGGAATACCCATACCCGAACCCGGCCCATACCCGTACCTGATTATTTTTTTTAAAATGTTCTGGGGGTTGGGGCTAACTGGCTGATCGGTTGAGGGCTTGAGGTGATTGAGCTACCCACTATAGGAAAAAAAAAGGCCCAAAAACAACTCTGTCTGATGCACAAGCAGGCAGCAGCAAACACTAATCACTCAATTCTCAGTTCTCCAGTCTCCCTCTCCACTCTCTCTCTACTCTCTACTCTCTCTCCACTCTCCAGTCGTCTACTCGTCTGAGTCGTCTCCCTCTCCACTCCCTTTCCACTCTTGGTTCTGCACTGTCGCGCAGCTCCACTCAGTCTGATACTTTGTGTTCTCATTAAATCCAAAAGATACTTCTTTTCTCTTTCATGGTCATCCCAGTCTGATACTTTGTGCTCTCTTTAACGCCCATAACCATAATCTGCAGCATCAAGAATCCCAACTCAGTCACCCGCCTCTAGAATCTTTAAAAATTAAATATAATGAACCCAATGGGTATCAATTTTTACAATATATATGTACTCGAATAAAATCCGAAAAATTCGATGGGTATGAGTAGGGTATGAATTTTTAAAACCCGATAGGTATGGGTATGGGTATGGGGATTGTAGGAATAAGTAGGACTAACCTAGATGCGGAAATACACTGTCGGTAATAGTCCACGATAATATAAGAATACCAAGCGGCTACTAGAGTTGCTTTGATGTGCCACGTCCTAAACACAAGAATCCGATAGATGGTGATTCAGCTGTGAGAGAGAATATAGGAGAGTATGAGAGATTTCTGCTGTCTATCTCTTGGCTATCCCCTAATCTCCCCTTATATAGCTTTGGGAAATAGCCAGGGTTGTTGACCTAGGCAACATACATGGCCGTCGGGCCTAATTATATTAGCCCGGGCCACAGCTCCCACTCGGCCACGTAGACTGCAAAAACAAATACTCTCCACATATCGTTACTCTTTCACGTTTCATACCAGGAATAGGACGTGCTATCATAAATAACCAGTAGTGTTATATTAAGTTACCATCCAACTAACATAACACTTTCACGAAATGCGATACCATCCCAAGACATCACCAATAGCATATCTAATCCCTTATGCTTGATATATCATATGATTATATTCTCAATGTAATCGCCCGATCTGATATGGTGATGGTGGATTGGTTTTTCCTTAAACACTCATGAAATTTCATCTTAGCTTAACTGCTTTTCTAACGTGTTCTCGCTGAACCGTATACATCGTGGTTCTTGAAAATCACATTAAAGTAGCATCATCAAGCTTCGACTTCATGTCATAGCTTAAGTCAAAGGGTCATCGTCGATAAGGTCATACAGTGACAAGAGATAGGGAAGTCAATTATCACTCCTTCATGTATAGGTCGTCTTACAAGCACATACAGTATAAGATATGTGTCATGACGTAGCTCCCACTCTGCTGGGTACGTCACTCTTTATGCCATGCGAATCGTCAGTCTAGATTTTCACCCCCAAAATCTAACCTGAGTCACTAGATTAACATACTGAATGTTAATCTTGATACTCAAGATTTGGCTTTTAAGGCTTCAATATGAAAACTTTTTTCATACTCGACTCCCTCGAGTCTCATTTTAGTCTTACTAAGGCGACTCGTGAGGAATCAATATTACGCACCTAGTGCCAAAATGATTCAATCTCATCCTGCATACTACTCAAGCGTCAGGGCGATTGCCTGTGTAACTAGGCCAATCAGAAGCCCGTGACATTTCAATATGCCGAACCTGCAACAATAAAGTACGAGCATTTTACTCATTTGCGAAGGAAACATGTCCATTACGTAGCAAGACACATCAAAGTACTAAACCTTATGAATTCCAAGACTCAACAAATGATCCTTGAACGCATCACTAGGAATAGGTTTAGTCAAGGGAACATATCACCTTGTTAGTGTATATATATACCGTATGGCAATGTCTTTTGTCTCTATAGTACAAGACACATAATCTACTTCCATAGTTGACATTGTTGCACAGCTTTTCTTCTTGCCGCACGATGACATGACTCTCCCACTCAGGGTGAAGGCATGTCCTGAGGTTGACTTATCAACATTTAAGTATCCTCTCAACTTGAGGTTTCCTCCTTGATAGCAAAAGACTGAGTTATCAATACCACGAATGTAGTGCTTGATTCTCTTGACGACTTGCCAATCAGGAAGTCTTGGGTTACTTTGATAATGACTTATCAAACTAATTGTAAAGCAATGTCAGGCCATGTATATAACATGACTTACATTAAGCTTACTATAATACTAAAGTTAGGGACATTTGTTCATTATATCTATTTTGTCATCTGTTTTACAACATTAAGCAAGACTCAAGGTTGGATCCTTCTTAACTGGAGTATCTACGGATTAGGGATTATAAATCCAAAATCGTCCCAAGACATTTTGATGCATGCTTATTGGGACGGCTTTGGATTATTTCCACCCCCAGGACACACCTGGCTTCACCCGTGCCCTTCGTCTCAAAGACATGGAATAACTACCTTTTAGTAGCTTTAATCATCTCCAAGTTGCTCCTAACCATCGGTATGTCATCAACGTGGAGAACGTAATCCTCGTGTCGATCTTTCGACATACACAATGGTATTCTGAGACCATAGATAAGTCAAAATGGTTCTATGGAATCTAGAGTACCAAGAGCAGGAAGATTGCTTAAGATCATATATGGACCTTTTAAGACGACACGCATTGTTCTCTTGTCCCTTTGATACAAAATCAATGGGCTAGTCCATATAAATCTCTTTATCAAGATCACTAATGAGAAAAAGCAATCTTTACGTCCATTTCAAACAACTTAAAGTTTGAATGGACAACCAGGCCTAGGAGCATTCAGGTCTGAACTTATCAATTAAACTATCCACCCGATGTTTTATCTTGAAGACTTACATCGGGGTGGAGTTTCAACGAGTTCTCAAACCTTGTTAGTGAGTCCATCTCATCCTTTATGGCATCCAGTCACTTTTTGTAATTTGGTGAACCAACCGCCTCTTAATAAGAGGTAGATCCCTCAACTCTCAAGGGAGTATATAGGAATATTTCCTCTTCAATTTGAAAAAAATCGTCGAGGAATTCTTCCACGTTTAGTCCTTGGGATCTTGGGACCTTCATTATTTGTTTGCCTATGTGAGAAATCCCTCCCCCTTTCTGTAAGAGGTATGGAACCCTGATTATGGAAAGAATATTACTTCCACTATCCATTAGAAATGGGATCCTGAACGTGTGGACTAACTACCTGTTTAGGAATAACCTCCTTAACATTTGGAGATTGAAGACGAATTTCATTCTCGCTAACAGACAAATCTTCACCATTCCTACCAAATAAGGAAGGTGTACCATCCTCGGTGACTCAGTGAGAATTCAAATCCTCCCCTCCACCGAGAGGTGGTTGAAGGTATTGTTGTAGCGCATACAAATTGAGGTCCTTTTAAATTTCACCAAATGCTAAGAAACTTATCCTTAAGAAAACCATCATTACGGGAATTCGTTTCACGAAGAAAATATTCATGATCTCGATTTTTAATATTTCGTCCCAATTGAGTCCTACTACCGCTATAAAGTATATGAACACATCAAGTACTTAATAACGGTGAGATAGTAGGTATACATACCTATATCATGAATATATATAGCTCCATGATATACTTTCATATTCATGGATCTGCAAATGTCTAGAGTGAACGAACGCCAAGGGATTTGATGCTCTCGAAACCTTACAAAAATATTTCCTATTGCTTTACTAGATGGGCATAATTCACATTTTGCACCTTAAGCCTAGTGAGTTGGTCGTAAAAGGCCATCTTTAACTAGTCTATTAACTCTATCTTGACCCTCATGGTCAAGTCAAGTATGCCTAAAACAGAGTCGAAAATGAGACAAGGATGGAAGATGTTCTATTTCGTCCATTGAAAATACACCTTTTAATGTAACATGGCCAAAGAAATCACCATGTCATATGATATTTAAGACATCCAGATGAAAATTAAAAGAAAACTAATCTTAGGAACAGAAGACACAAGGAAATATCACACCCCAGGTGCACAGAATGCATCGGAAAGACATAACGTAGTCCCTTCGAAGAGCCTTGAATGATTTGTCATTAATTCAAGGACATCTTTTCCATTGTCATTACCTAAAACGACAATTTGTGACCCCACCATGTATAGTGAAAGTTTACAAAAATTAACTCGTTCCTTAACTATATGCTTAGTTGCTCCTGTATTTGCAATCTACTAAGGATCATAGTTAGCAACAAATGCTTGGGAACACACATATTATCTAGGAGTAGCTATGAAAGAAGGTACCTTAATCGACTTAGGACAATCCCAAGTATAAGATCCCTAAATTTCACAGTCATAGCACTCGCACGTGCTATATGCCTCTCTTGATTTCCCTTAGTCTTTTTCCCTTTCGAAATACCAATCTTAGGCCCTGAACTTTATGAGGGAATAGATCCGGACGAATCTAGTGCTAAGCTAATCCCACTCATGCTCAATATTGGGATAGCTTTCAATCCCTTACTAGATCGTCATTTATGTCGTACTACAAAGTATAGCATGTTGATCGATCCATTCTAGAACCACTTTTGGTATGCTTTTAAATTTTCTTGATACTGTTCACTGGTAGTACCATCTTTGTCATCCTATGAGACGTAGAACCTAACGAGTGTCATAACATTTCATGTTCATTCAGAAGAAACTGAACCTTCTGATATTATGCATCATAGTCAACGCTATTAACTTCTTTTATTGGTAAACAAATTACCAACTATATTTTAATTGTCACACTTAAAGGGATATATTTTGTAAAGTGAATATTAGGCATATTTTCGAATAAATAAATTATCAAAAACTCCATTATCCATGTCGCATGATCGAAAATTTCGCTAAACTCATAATCATCTCATACAAGTATGAATTAGAAGTTTTTATAACTTATTTATCACAATTTTCCATAAAACAAAATTTATGGAGAACATTACGATTAAACAAATTAACATTTTAGAAATATCACAAAGATATCCAACTTTATGTTAACCAAATTTACATGAAGTTATCTCATTATATATAACTACTAATATGTCATTTAGAACTCTATCAATGACATATCATAAAATTTAGATTATTATATAAAATGCATTTATATAATAAAATTAATCTATATTGAGAAACATATTCGAATAATAACATGTTACAAAATAAGTTCATAAAGGGCCCAAACAGCATTATATGAAACACATTTATATAATACTCCTAATTGGTGATTGGCATGAAACATATTCATGTAATCGAATGCAACATATTGTGTAACATGAAATATATTCAAATATTGATTGCAATTAATTATATATGGAACAGATCCATGTAGCATTAAAGTTTCGATGAAACGAGTTAATAGTAAAGTTTGCAAATTATGTAAAACATATTCATATAATATTGCAAATTTAAAATTTATGAAACAAATTCATAAAAAGATCAAATATCTTATATATCCAAATAATAGTATGAAATAACTACAGGAATGATAGAACAATTAACTGATCCATAATTACTCATGTTTTTGCATAAAATTATTAAATCAAGAAACATATTCATGTAACTGAATATTATATAAAACATATTTATATAATGTAACTTATGAAACATATTCATTTATCGACCAAGGGGATTTTCATGTCACATAGATATTTATTGAGTTCCAGTAAAACAAATTTACATCATACATGCTGATTTTGTATATGAAACAAATTCATATATCTTCAACCCGATTGATCATTAACAAGTCATTCAGCATGAAAATTTCAAGTTGACGCGTATAAAACGAATTAATATGCTACATTAAGCATATTTTTTTTTAATGACTTCAAACAGTCTCAATTAAAACTAACTTGAAATTTTAATTCAACTAATGAACTAATTATATGTATCATATCAAACTTGTGCATAATCAAACTGGAAATCATGCTACAAATTGCAATCCCTGATGAACGTTTAAAATAAATTGGGTTTACATATTTTTCCGGTCCCCAAAAAAAAAAAACAATTGGCCCAACCTCCTCACTGAACCTTCTCTACTCCCTCTCTATCCTGAGCCCCGTCTTTCCTTGAGCCGAGTGAGAATGGAGCTCATTGCTCCATTTCCTTCTCTGGCTGCCATGAATTGCCGACGATTCTTATTGTTCTCCCCCCCCCGGCTTTGTACAACGGCTCCACCTTAGAAGCCCTCGACCGTTGCACCGTCGTCCACCACCACCCAGGTGATGTGCCACCGCATTTTCAGATCTGAGACCCACGACCCGAAGTCCGGCTTTCCAACTAAAACCGACACTACCACCACATAGATTGGTTAAAACGGAGCTGGAAAATGCCAGCCGTGCATTGAACGCGCCTCTCACGTGGCGGCGCGTGATGCATACGCGGCTCCCTTCTGGTTGTTTTCGGGGTTTTTGTGCACTCATAGCGTCGGCGGGGTAATGTCTGAGCCGGGTCTTATACAGTCTAGGCATCAGGTCTTCGTGCACTCATAGCGGGCAGAGTGCAATTAGGGTTAGGATTTTGGGTCTCAAACTCCTGTAACACCCAAGATTTCTATCCCCTTTGTTAAGCCGATTTCGTCATTATGTATCGTTATAAATTGAAATAAAGTCGATGTGCCCGCTCAAGTGCTGATTTTATTGAAAAGAATATTATTCTTATCACTATTATTAGTTTTATTGGTATTAAGGATTATTATTGGATACCACATTGAGCATATTCCCGAATACGACTAGAATGTCGAACCTTGGGAATAATCTTGCAATTTATTGAGTCGAACCTTAATATAATCAAAAGGCGAATAAACCGACCGATGATTATATTAATGGTTACAGTTTAAGATGTGGAGGATGGGAAATTGGATTTATGGTGCAGCAAGTTGGTGTTTCTATCAGTGGACAAAAAAAAAAAAAAATTGAAAAGGGCCGAAGCCCCTTCTTTTCGGGCAGAAGCATCGCGAAGTGGGGGGCTCTTCGACCCCTAGCTCGCGGCCCCCACACACACTCACGCCGGGAGAGAGAGAGGGAGGGGAGGTGGGCTGCCGGTGACTGGCCGACGTGTGCGGGGCCGTCCCACACCCCGGCCGTCCCTCGACCGGCTAGCGAGAGAGAGCAGAGGCCGGCGAAAGAGGGAGAAAGAGGATTAATGGGGGGAGGTCGTCGGCGGTGTCTCAGCGGCTCCTCCACGGCTCGCCAGCGGTAGTGGTTCAGCAGGAGGCCGGTGACTAGTGGATGGGAAGCAAGGGATGAATCGAGCCCACATCAAGCCAACCCAAATCAAGCCCTAAAACGAGTCCCTTAGCTTGGATTCGAGGTGGGTTTCCTCTTCCTCCTATCTATTGTTAATTTCGATGAAGTTTATTGATTATAGTTCGTTTAGGTTGAATTTGAACTGATTATCAATGATTTGAGGAAATTATAGCGTAAATTGAACGATACCATAGATATATATATTAGTCGTACTGAACTAAAGTTTATCGATTATATAGTTTATCGATTATATGAAGTTTATTGATTATATAAAGTTTATCGATTATATAGTTTATCGATTATATGAAGTTTATCGATTATATAGAGTTTATCGATTATATAGTTTATCGATTATATAGAGTTTATCGATTATAAAGTTTATCGTTTATATATATAGTTTACCGATTATATGTCATTTATCGAATTTATATAAAGTTTATCGATTATATGTAGTTTATCGATTATGCGTGGTTCATCGATTCTACGTATCTGTTGTTATAGTGATTGCACAGAAATGTTCTAGTTATGAATGCTAATTGTGAATTAGGGATCGACTAATGAGGCTAGTTAAGCCTTATACGAGTCACAGTTAAGGGCATCGATATCACCGCTAACGTTGCCTCCGCATTTATAATTATATATGTGCAAATATCAAAGCAATGGTCGAAATTTATGGCAATTGTTTGGATTTTGGGAATCAGTTGGTGATATGATTTTAGGACGTGATCATACGTGCTGTGTGAAACCTTTTTCTCCTAAACTGACGAATCCATGAGATGGCATTGATTTTAAGTTTTAGAGGTCCTTAAAAGTTCGTAAATGCTTATTCACGCGATTTCTAACTGTTTCTAAATATTTATCAGTTGCCTGTTTTAATTGACAAGTCATTGGTAAGGAAGTAATTCTAAATCATCGAATTGATCAAACCATAGGAGTCGGTGCCCAGTCGATAAGTCTAGGGGATCCTCTTTAACAGGGGATTAGGTAATGAACGTGGGTTGCATAGCATCAATTGGATTGTCTTTAGCTTCACCAACCCAATACCCCCCCTTGAAACTTACGCGTAACTTCAACCTCAGTTTTTCAAAGTTCAAAGTTCAACGTTCGTAGCTCTGCCAGGAGGCAGAGAATTCTAAGTTCAATGTTCGTAGCTCTGCCAATAGGCAGAGGATTCAAAGTTCAAAGTTCATTGTTCTGCCAAGAGGCAGAAGCTTCAAAGTTCAATGTTCATAGCAGACTAGCAGATGATTCAAAGTTTAATGTTTCATAGTTCTGCCGGTAGGCAAGAAACTCAAGTCCAATGTTTTATGGTTCTACCCATAGGTAGAAGAAATCCTATAGTTGCGCCAATGGGCCGTAGAGTCAAAGTCATACGTTACACCTCGCCAATTGGTATAGAAATAAGATCGAAGAAAACTCCCAGTTCACATGATGGTTTGTAAAACGTTACACTTTAAGGGACAAGCACGTAAAGTTCAAAGGTCATATTGTTGTTTACTAATCATATGACATAGTTATATGTTTCATCTTATGGTTATCGTTCCATGTTTAGCGAGGAGATTTAACCCTACATCTGATCTGTTACTGTATGTAGAGCATCGGATTAGTGATTGCATCGCATTAGGCATGATGATGGTTTTAGCATAATTGCTAAGTTCACATAGCCCATCACCTAACGGCATCTTCAATGTAATCTTAATGATTATGTACGATTTAAATTATATGGACTGAAATCAGCTTCGCTAATATACTGAGCATCACGTTTAAGTTTTAGCGATGAATGAGCCTTTTGTAACAGAAATCCCAGCAAGTAGTGTTTATGGGTTAAACCTCATTTGTTTTCATTGAATTCATGAGTTCATATGAACGACTTATGGTACGTTCATTGAGTACAGCTATTCTCAAGTTTAAGCTGGCGGTGCAAATGCTATTTCTCTTGCATTGTGCCTGGAGCACACCGTACGATAGGTGAGTTCTTTAACGATAGGTGAGTTCTTCAAAGAAAAGGGATTACGAACAACTGTCGTAAGTTATGATTGCATTGAAAGTATTGTTTTAGGGGAGGGGGTTATTCACTGCGCAATCATCGCTCATTCCATCTATTGTTGTTGCCCTCCAGGTTTCTGAAGTAGTAGGTAAAGGTCGGTTCAAGTAAGCCGAAATGGAGTCATTGTTGTCCTAGGAGTAAAGCAATGTGCTTGTATGTGAGTTGTAAAATGTATTATATTGTAATGGTTTGTAATTTAAGTTCTTGTGTGCCTGAGTTGCATGTCATTTAGAGTTGCTCTATATGGCCGTATGAGCCACCATCTAAGTTACCCAGGGCTGTCCTTTTCATTGTTCATTTGTTTAAGCGTTGAACTGCACTGGTTATTAAGCTCCGGGCGGGTGGCCCGTAGAGCTGTGAACTCTGGCGGGTGGTCGTTGAGTAGTGAGTTAGTTCTTTATTCTTATTTTCAGTGCAAGGAATTTATTATAAGGCTTTAAGCCTAAGAAATGGTCAATTTTTAGGGGAAACGCTATTCGTTTCATCCCAGGATTTAAAGAAAAAAACGCTAACACGCCTAGCTATAGGGTTAGGGGCGTTACAACTCCCTCCCCTTTTTTATTTTTTTATTTTTTTTGTCTTACCCCTTTCCTCAAAAAGTCTGGTTTGTTGACTTGGTGGCCTTTGCCGATGGCCACAAAGGCCTTGACTTAGCCACGACGACCGTAAACAAAAACGGCGGCGGGGGGTTGCCGGCTCTGGATGCGTTCGTAGTGGGCAAAGGGTGAGTAGGGTTAGTTTTTGGTTCTCAACCTTATTACGGTAAACAAATTATGCTACTGACAGCTCGAATGAACATGCTTGTATTGAATGGTAGCATAGTACTCAATAACAACTAATCGGGTCTGTCATTCAAATTTAGACTAAAACATGCTTGTATTGAACGAACTACTCAGAAAAATTCAATCTTTAATCATGGAAGCATGCTTGGCAGAATCACTATCATGTGTATTTAACCTGGACAGATGTGCAGAATCAATATGGATGTATTTTGACACACAGTCGCACAAATCAATTAGTGCACACATAGTCGAACATATCACAACTGGGGTTTATTTTGTCAATCTGGACATACAGGCTCCAAAAACAGAAACACTCAACAAGTATTCAACTATAGATACAATCTTTAAGTTGATTATGGGCACCATAAGTACGAAAGCATGCTACAAAACAGTAGGGTTGCATAATTACGAAAATTAAGTAATTAATCGAACAAATAAGCATGCTTTTTAATAACTCAGGTTTGACAGTTTATTGGCCTATCAATCGGGACTAATTCGAACAGTTTAGGCTCTGATACCACTGTAGGAATAAGTAGGACTAACCTGAATGCGGAAATACAGTGTCGGTAATAGTCCACGATAGTATAGGAATACCAAGTGGCTACTAGAGTCGCTTTAATTAATGTGCCACGTCCTAAATCCGAGAATTCGGTAGGTGGTGATTGAGCCGTGAGAGAGAATATAGGAGAGTATGAGAGATTTCTGTTGTCTATCTCTTGGCTATCTCCTAATCTCCCCTTATACAGCTTTGGGGAATAACCAGGGTTGTTGCCCTAGGCAACGTACGTTGCCGTCGGGCCTAATTATATTAGGCCCGTCCCACAGGGATGATTTTTAAAAATGGGTATGGGTACGGGTATGGCTCCACTCGACCCGAAACCGCCCCACGCCCATCCCCAGTATTCACTATCACCTTATCCCTCATCTGTGAGGTAGAAGGCTAGCAAGAATTATCTCTAATATGTCTTATTTATTACTCTTTTTTTAATAAAAGAAAAATACTTAATATTAATTTTGGAAAATTATTATATTTTTTATTATTAATATTAAGCTTTAAAGAACCAAAAAAATTGATATGATAAACAAGCAAATTCACTCATGTCCGCCTATGTAAAGGGTCAAATATCATAAGAATTATAGATAAAATCTTACTCCCAACATTTTATCGATGAAGTGATATGCTATTATGCAGTAAGACAAGCTGTTGTTAAATGAGAAATTAGGATATCTACCCCAAAATTTTTATTCAGCTTCTTGACAATTAACTTTTGCGTTGAAGGAGAAATGAAAAATCAAAATGTATGAATTTTGCATGAATTATGACCAATTCTAGCTGTGGTAGCACTAGCATGAGAAGGTTTCTCCTTCATGGCCTTGCATTGGAATGCATCAAATTAAACCCCCCTTGTCTTCTTATGAATCAATTTCTTCAAGAACCCTCCTCCTCCTATTTTCTTCCTCAGTTTACACTCCCCTTCTTTTTCTTGATGATCTCCTTCTTCATTCTTATAATTATAATCGTTCTTCATAATACAATTCTTATTATTAATAATATTCTTGTTGGCATCCATGCTTTTCTCCCTAATACTTTTACAAGACAAAGCAGCACAGCTAACAGACCTGCTCTTCTTGAGGCCAGTACTGTTCAACACCATCCCCACTGACACATAAGCCGGCACCTCGGACCCGTTCCTCCGGTGGTGGCTCACGGTGGTGGTGGAGGCGGAGAAGAGAGAGGAGGAGTTGGACAAGGCTGAGCAGGTGGTGGTCTTGGAAGAACAAGTGGTGGTGGTGGTGGTGCTCAGGTTTGAAAGTCTCTCTCTCAGACAATTTGGACAAACTCCAGGGAGTTGCTTTGGATTTGGATGTCTTCTGCACTTTGTTGAATCTGATTCTGAAAACCCCATTTCTTCGAATTAAAATCTTCAACAATAATTCTTCTTCTTCTTCTTCTTCTTGTTCTTGTTCTAGTGTTTTTGATTGATTGGTATTTTCATGTGGAGTGATTGATTGCTTTTTGTGAAATTTTGTGGATGCTGCTGAGAATAATAAGATAAAGGAAGACTTGATTTGAGGAGGGTTTATTTATACATGTAAGAAGGAGAGACACTACGTGTTTCCACGAAGGTCTTATGTTTAAAAAGGGCCCATCATGAGTTGTGCACCCGCAAACTTATATAAGAAAATTCAAATTAACATAAATAAAAAATAATGTTCATTTTTTGAATACCTAACAATTTAAATTTCAATAAATTATTGCAGTAGATTAAAAAAAAGTATATTTCTAAATTATTTTTTTATAGAGTGATAAGTAGCCAACTAATTCATAAAAAACTAAATAATTAACTAAATCAAATTGTTTACAATTATATAATCCAAGCACATAATTGTTATATTCAATTTCTTTGCTAATAGGAATGTCTATACCACTAAAGTTGTCTATATTTAACTTTTCTCCGAATCCCTCAAAACAGGATTCACATTAAGTATGGTTGTTGTTATTACATTGAAACATTCTTACTTTACATAGGTCAGTTTGTTAAGACATGAATTGATCATTAGTTACAAGTCGAAACTACTCTCTCAAAGATCGAATCCAGATGAGTGGAAAACAAACAAATTAATATATCATTACAGTATTGTACGTACAACGCTTGATTATCCTATTTAACATACATAGTTATGTTCTTCTGTTTAAATAAATTCCATTATTATGACTGAAAAAAGTTAGTTCAATTAATGAGCAACATTAGCATAGGTACAATACATAGTAATGATGGGAAATGTGACAAACATGGTTAAAAAGAAGTCAAGTGATAACGGTGGTAGGGAAGGCAGGAGATTTTATAAAGATACGCAACCGCGGGCTGTTTTGGAAGCTTTGAACAGTCAACACTTTTATGGCTTGGTCAGCCATTGTATTCATCAACATGGGCCCATGCTTGAGCTGATGCACACGTGTGCGTAGGGTTTCTAGCCAAGGGCTGAAAATCGGCGCACGTGCGCCAACCAGGCCGAACAACGGATACAGCCAGACAGGTATGTAAGCACTGAGTGCCGACAAACAGTGGAAGGGAAGTGTGATCCCCTGCGGTTCGGTGCACGGGGTGTATGCCGACCACCGACCATGATTTGTTGCCTCGTTGGTGGTCAAGAAACTCACAGTGCATCATGTGTATCAACTTTCATTAATTAACAGAGATTTTTTTGGCAATCAGAAAATTAGTTTTTTTTAAACAAAATTCTATATTATTGTAGATATATAAATTATATAACCTTTGAAATCTTATTTTACATAAATGATTTTGTTGACATTTTCTATGAGCGTATGCTTTTTAATAGAATATATGATTTTATAGGATAAGAATTTGTATGTAAAGTATATATTATACTCTATTATCTAATCATGTCAAATAATAGAAATTTACGTACCCAATCTTGAGATATTTTATAGAAGCTACTTGGTTTATACTTATATTTCTTTTATGGAATATATTGAGTTGATCAATATTTAAGTTAATTGTTATTATTTATATACACGAGTGAAAGCTTACTCAAGAATTGAAATTTAACATAAATCTTCTCCGATTGTTGGTTGGGTAGAAAATTGTTGACTAACTAAACCATTCTATTTTTGTTCTTCTTCTTATAGACACACTGAAATAAAAATCAAGCTATATTTCTCATCAACAAAAACCAAGATATTGTAACAAAGATAAAATTATATTGGAAAAAAAGGTTGTTTTGTCTCCGAGTCTACAAGAATTTTGAAAAAAAAAAAAGGAAGGAAATTGGAGCAGCCATTGACTCTGTGTTGGCCATCCTTGGTCAAATACCAGAAAACCCCTGGACTTAAATTTCAAAGAGTTAAAATTAATAATAAATTAATATACTTGTCAAACCTAAGAATAAGTATTTTTCACTAGAAAACCAAAATAAAATGTAGTCTCCAAAATATACAGAAAATGATATTTTGCCAGTCCATATGACATGACATGACCATCAATCAACCATTCAACGCTGATAGAATCAAAGACCACCTCAAAATATGGAAAGTTAGATATTAATGGAAGTACACTAATTAAACTAATTAACTGTAATATTAATTAAAATTAAACAAAGATTAATTCAACTTCAGAATGTATGACCTGTGTCCACGGTTGTGCGCTTGCCCACATGTTCGAGTGTGCCATGCACTGTTTGTGCATCTGACATTTTACCTGTTCTAGGAAGAATTTCTTCATTTTCTTGGATTTTCCTTCCTCAAAACGAATTCTTATTGTATTAATAAAAGATCAATTTCTGGAGTCCGTTTTCTAAATTTGTGAATTTTAATGTTATCGTACCGTATGCGATATTAATAATGACTTAAAAGTCCAGTAATGTTAAGAAATTAGGTTTTGGCTTAAAATTAAGACTGAAAATTAAATTACTATAACTTTATATTTTGCCATAAGATTAAGGGTCTGTTTGGATGAAGAGTAGAGGAAAGTACGAAGGAGTAAGGGAAAGTACTCCTTCTTATCTTTGTTTGGGAGTAACAAGCAGAGAGGAAGGGGGATAAGGAGGAGTAACTATTACTCTCCCGCATTTCTCATTTCCCCCCATTTTCTTCCTCTCCAATTTAGAGTGTAAGGAGGAGTAAGTGAGCAGTAAGAAGAATTATTTTACTTATTTACCCTCATAAATCTAACTATAATATATTTTAATTTATTTTGTAAGGGCAAATGTGTGAATTCAATCATTTACGCTTATTTACTCTTCTATTCTTCTAAACAAGGGTAAGTGTTTACTCTACTTAAATTATCAAATAAGGATAAATAATTTACTCTTATCTATTCTCTCTTACCCATACTCCTTTTTACTCTTATTTACTTTTACTCTTCTAACTTACTCCACTCTCAAAAGGACCTTAAGAGTCCTTATTAAAATGGGCAAATCCTAAGACCTAGGCCCAACACATCTGAGGCTAGCCCATATGGCTAGATCTCATGGTTCATAAGAATGGGCTGGGCCTGATGGTAATTCGTAAACATGCTAGCTTCTACGTTCCATTCTCGCCCAATTGGCTTGGCTGGACTTCCTATTTACCACCAACGACAATAAAGTATCACTCTCAAATCTTTGCCCAATATTTTTTTCGTTTTCAATGAAGGATCAGTTGTCTAGCCATTAGGCTCCTTTATCGGACAACCCAATAGGCCTCGTACAAACAAGGGATTGGGATCTTTGCCCAAATTGTCTCAACGGATGTTCTTTTTTTTGAGGGCATGGAGCTCTTGAATCATTTGTCATGTAGAAAAGGACTTACATATTGTTGAATGTTCCATGACATGATGCAATCCTATCAACAACTGAACAAGACCTTATTTTTCAGAGAGTTTCTATCAATTCACAATTATAATTGATTGACTAATTAAGGGTCTGTTTTTTTGGTAGATAAATTGGAATGGGTAAAAGGATAAAGTAGGTTAAGGCAGGTTATAGTAGGTTGAAATAGGTTGAAGTGGGTTAAATTTTTTTATGTGATAAATTGAACTTGGTTAAAATAGTTGAAGTGGGTTGAAGTGGATTGAAATATATTGAAGTAGGTTGAAGTGGATTGAAATGGATTGAGGTTGATATTTTAGAATTGACCCACGAAAAGAACAGGGCCTAAGTGTTACCCAAATTTTTTTTCCCCGGATAAGAATTATGCAATATAATTAATCGTACGCATTTTTAAGTGATGGGTGATTCATAGATGCTTATTATGGCATGTAAAAACTAGCTATCATGACAAGATTAATAATAGATCATCCATTAATCATTTGTTTAACAAAGAAGAGCCCATCAATTTGATTATCTTGCCCATTAAGCTTTGAGTACTTCATAGGATAATAAAGGATAATCAATCAAGGGTGGCCCCATGCTCTTTTGAAATTAGCACCCCAGGCCTCTCAAGTCCTTATCAAAATGCAAATTGCCTCTTTTATTATTATTTTTTTAAAAAAAATCTACAGTCTTTTTAGTTAAACCAAAAGGCATCCTTTAATCTAACTAGTGACGAGCACTATGTGCAATTGGTTGTGGACTAATTAACATGACATGGATAGTGTTGGCCTACACGTGAAAGATTATGCCTCCTAATTAATTTGCTTATATCATTTTATGTCATATCATGTCAAATTTATACATCAAAATTTATTGCTCCGAAAACCATATATCTTCACTTATTTAGTTATTTTAATTATCATTCTATTTAAGAATGCAGTTAAAATATTTTTATTTTTATGAGAGGATTAAAAGATTTTTATCTCATAAATAAATTAGTGCTTGAAATAATATAACTTGTTATCAACAGTATAAGAGACTATGTCAATAAGACAGATCTCGATATAAATCTCAATAACTTATTAATTATGTTAAACCAACACCTTATATAAAAATATTTTAAGTCGCAAAATTATCTTAACGGGAACCAAAGGTCAAATAGATAATTCTAGGGTGGGCAGGAAATTGATGAATTTGAAGGGGAAAGATTGTCAGTGTCAAAAGGGGGAATATCATCCATCAATTTGGAGTATGTTTAAAGAGGAAAAGCATTGTGTCAATGGGATCGTAATCAATCAATTTCAATATCAAAGTTACTACTACTAGGAGCTTGTTTGGGGAATATTACCATCTTGATTCCCATAAACCCTCTATAATAATATTAGGCCTCTTTCTTTTTCTTCCATTTACAAAGGATAGTTTCATTTTTATCATCAAACGTTCATACATTATAGTATTAGGCTCTCTTCACTTTTTTTATAACTGTTTTTGTCTTTGAATTTATATTTTATATTTTTCAAGTTATTATTAGTTCATAAATTATAGAACTCTATCATTAGAGATTCGCATTTATAATATTCAAATTTAATGCCTTACTCGAAAGAAATAATTATTAAATTAAATTACTTAAACTAACAAATGCATAGTTATTATTATTATCAATCGCTTGTAACTTACATTTAATTATGTAGTGAAAAATAGTATAAGACGACCTTTTTAAAAAAAAAAATAAAATAGAAGCTTAACCATTTAAGCTCGTACTACTTTTGTTCCTTGGGATCTTAACTTTAGGTCAAGAAGAGCTGACGTTGTTAAAGAGAGAAAAATGTGATTGGATGTTTTTCTACTCTAATCTAAACACAGTAGCCTCATCCTGATGCAAGTGTCCTCACTGTAATGCGCGTGGGGTGGGCCTCCACTGCCATTACTACTCTGACAAATATGTCAGTGTATCTGGGTCCCACTATCACATCCTCAACTTTTATCTTTCCACGCTGGAGCGTGGATTTCTAACCTGTTGGAGGAGAACAATTGACGAACCAATTTGCCTGACCCTGTTTTATTTCGTATTTTTTAAAATTTAATTAAAATTTTATATTTTTTTATAGTTTTTTACATCTTCTTATAATTTTTTATATTTTCTTACATCTTCTTATATTTTTTTATATCTTATAGATTTTTTATAATATTTATTTATTTTAGTTATAAAAATATGTATATTTTTTTAATAATACTACCAATATACAAAATTCATAAATATCTTATGAATACAATATTTACATAAACATAAAAGCATAATATAACGACGTAAATTATATTTGATTTTCAACATTAAATATATATTATTATAGATGAATATACATTTATTTATATTTAAAATTATTTACTTAAAACAAGAATTTATTTGAAGAGTTGTATTCAATTTTCTCAAAAAAAAGTTTATTTTTTTGGTTATATTTTGCTTATTCGATCAAACTAATGTTCATATAGAAAATCTTAGACGAAATTTTATTCACTAAATTTATGGGGATTAATACATTTTATTGTTGTATAATTAACTTAATTAATTATTTATTTTTAATAAGTATATTATTTTAATATTATTATTTTTCATCCAAAACTTCATTTTAAAACAAATTATACTATACAACTTTTCAACAATTCAACAACTCCTTACATCCATCCTTACAACTCCTTACAACTTCTTACATCTCCTTACAACTCTTTACATCTTCTTACAGCTCCTTACATCTCTTTACAACTTCTTACAACTCCTTACACCTCCTTACATTTATCTATCTATCTAAAACGCGAAATAGAATAGGCCTTTAATTTTTTTCGGTTCAAATTTTTGCTGTTACTTCCTGCTGGCCTAGGTATTGTGTGATGGAGCCCTTGTTGTTTTAACTTAAATTTGTTAAATTTATTTGAATTAAATTGAATTTGTTTCTATTAAATTAAATTAAATTAAATTAAATTTATTTTTACTAAATTAAATATTATTTTATTCTAAATTTTAACCTATTTTAAAAATTGAACTAAGCTAAAACATATTAAGGAAAAAAAAAAGTTGAACAGATTAGCGCTTGAGTTATTTTATCAAATGGGTTAATGTATGACCTCACTCCCAAGTCTACGCAACGTTAGGCCTTATGATATGAAGTCTTTCGAGTAGGAATGACAATGGGGCGGGTTGAGTTGTATCCTTATCCATACCCATTTTTAAAAATCGTATCCATACCCGTACCCTTACCCATCGGGTATTAAAAAATAAAACCCATACCCATACCCATCGGGTTTTACGGGTTTGCGGATTTTATTTAGGTTCACATAGAAAATGAAAATTAATACCCATATGAAACTCATATCCAAGTACGATATATGTTTTTGTCATTATAAGATTACAAAGTTGTGATATTTTGGGAACATATTGTTTAGAAATCTGAAATCAAATACATTATTGACTAATTTTTTTTCTTAGAATAGTTTGGATTAAACATAAACCAGAAAAATATTAATCGAAAATAATTTTCTTTCTTATTATAAAAACGGGTACGGGTAGGGTACGGGTATGCGGCGGGTGAGGGTTATACCCATATCCGTATCCATATCCATACCTATTTTTCAATACCCGCCCCATACTCATTTAAAACCCATTTTCACCACCCATTTGGGTTTTAAATGGGGCGGGTTTTGCGGGTTTTAAATGAGTACGAGTTTTATTGTCATCCCTACTTTCAAGTACATGTAGTAGGGACAAGTCGTTGATAGAATAGTATTCGAGATAAGTTTACCTTTTTATGGGATTTGGAGATGTTCAAATATAAGCAGTTTTAACCTATAAAAAAAAAAAAAAAAAGACTGGTTTTAAAAGATTGAAATAAGGCTGTAATGTTTTGTATTACTATTATATGTATCAATAGATTCAAAAACTATAAGAACATGGAAGGAATTTTGTAGAATGATTTTTGTTTATAAAATAAATTTAAATTCCCATTAGAATCTGTTCTATGATCAAATTTGAAAAACTACCTAATTAATAACGTGCAAGAGTAGGAAGAAAATAAAGCAAGCTGCCATTAAGTGGCAAGGGAGCTAGAAACCAAGTGGTTTGGTGTAGGAAAACTCTGTTTCCTTCGACTTATTTTTTGAACAACAAGTTCGGATAAGTTCAACTGAAAGTAAGTTTAGAATAAGTTTAAAAATTTGCTTTTAATAAGTTTATAATACGTTTAGCAAATAAGTTTAGAATAAATTCAGAACAAGTTCAGTAAACAAATTTAGATACATTCAATTTAGAATAAAATGCAGACAAAATAAGTGAAACATAACTAGAACCAAATTGTGTATGAATGAGAGTGATGAGTGTGCGTCAGGCTTGGTTTTGTCTATATACACGACGTCGTATTCATCACTTGCTCCTCCTCACACGAAACTCTCTGTCTCTCTCACATTTTTACATGACAGCCAGGATATTAAACAGTATATGTATTTCTGGGCTACCCAACTCCCAGGTTCATGACAGCTTCCTTGACTCCTACTAGCACTGGCGGTAGGCAGATCTCTGGTGTATTCCAAGCCTCGCGGAATTTTATGATTTTATCCATGCACATGCACATGCCGATACAATTGACGAGAGTACTTCACCACAACAATCCTAAATTGAGAGCTGTTGTCGTAAGTTTATGGGTCTTCTATATAAGACCGATACTGATGTTTCAACATGAAATTAAACAGTAATAAATCGATAGAGTGTATTTATATATACTTTGAAGAATATAGAAGTACGTGTTGTCTCATAATGATAAAATTAAAGGGTTTAAGCATGTATATAAATTTATGAAGTACTCCACACATTGTAAATTAATTTTGGTTTGAAATTTCATTTGAATTTAATTATATACACGACTATTTGTTTAAGGCTCAATTGATATAAAAAATTTAAAACACACACACACACACACACATACAAGACCTCTAATTTTATCAATGTGATGCAACCCCTA
The DNA here is from genome assembly GCA_029747015.1 of Carnegiea gigantea. Classification (NCBI taxonomy): domain Eukaryota; kingdom Viridiplantae; phylum Streptophyta; class Magnoliopsida; order Caryophyllales; family Cactaceae; genus Carnegiea; species Carnegiea gigantea. Next base: position 1,469,939 of record JAKOGI010000007.1, read on the forward strand.
CTTTTATAAGTTTAATATTGCTTCTAGCTGTAGTAAACTAATAAAGCCCCACGTGTAATACGATATATCAAAAGAGGATAGTGACAAATAAGAATGGGCATATGCTCTGATATTATATTAAAATTTTATTAATTACGCCCTAAACAAACAAGCTGCGTATGTAAGCTCAATGAGATTTCGACATAAAATTAACTGGCAATATATAGGCTATGGCGGAGTAACTTAATAACTTAGGTACACTAAATACCCATGACATCTAAATTTATCATGTTAGACAAACCTGACTCTCATAATTCCAACAGACTTGTTGAATGAAACATGAAGTAAATGGGAATACAGCTGCATTTTAACTCAAAATCCCCATGAATGTCTGATCATTTAGCACAACAACAAATTAACAATTGAATTTTTTGGTTTAGTCTGCAACTAATCGTGTTTTACTTACTTTGCAAACAACTTATACAGGTCATCATAGATTTGCAAATCAGTGAAATTAAAGCATCAATAAACAATAATACTTGAAATCTTACGCGAATGAAGGCTACAAGCATCACTTCTAGAAGGTGGGGAAAATTATTTTCCCGGAAAATCATTTTCCATGGAAAATGATTTCCGAAGGAAAATAATTTTCCACCTACATTTTCTGCTGGTAGAATGGAAAATTATTTTTCCGAAAAATCATTTTCTGCTGTTTGGTAGAATGAAAAACCATTTTTCAATATCATAATTCTCAAGTGTTTAATACTAATAGGCTAAGCTAATAGATAAACAGTCAATTTAGTCATCAAACAGTGCTTACAAAGTCATCAAACAGTCATAAAGTCATAATTCTCAACTGTTGTTCTCCTTAGCCAAAAAAGGAAGACCAAAAAAAAGAGAGAGAGAAATATCACTTCATTCAGTTGTTCTCCTTGAATTTTCAAGCCAAATCCTTCTCAATTTGTCGCTCTTCGCTAGAAAGCCCTTTGCAAGGCTTTCACGCTCTACGAGATGATCGAAAGCGCTACCCAAAAAGTCCTCTTCAAACCCTTCGGTTTTCATCACTTCTTGATAAAGAAGGTCGACGTCGAGTTTGGATTTAGATATCTTTTGTAGAGCCATAGCGACTTCTACCATTTAGGTGCAGATATTTTGAAGTTCCAAATCGTCATCACGGGATCTCTTTCGACTTTTTCTTGATTCTAATGACGCACTTGAAGTCGATTTTAAAAGCTCTCGAATACAGCAGCGAGAGTGCTGCAACCGGCTTCCAACAATGGCGAGAGCCAAAACTTCCAAATTCAAGAGAGGGAGTAAGGCTTTCGAACGTTGCTGAAACTTTCCTAAAATCGAACAGAAGTTACAGAAGCAGAGTTGTTTTCGAGTCCCAGGAAAATGATTTCACGGCCATTTTCACGGGAAAATATTTTCCTTCTCAGGAGGTAAAATCATTTTCCCCTAAAAATGATTTTCTCCTTCGCTTTTTACCAAACAACGTAAAATAGGAAAATTATTTTCCCAAAAAATGATTTTACCCCCTACCAAATACACCCAGAGTGAAAAAATCAATGCTTATAACAGTAACTTAACTACTAATGATAGTACAAAATACTATATATCTCATCAATTTAGAACTGCTTACTTTTAAGTATTTCGAAATTTGATACATTAATTTTTATGATCCTAATATTTTTTAATTTAATTCATAAGTCCCCTTATGAATTCCTTACAATTCAGTATTGAAACTACAAAAATACTCTTACTATGTCCTTTTTTAGTTATTTTTTAAAAAAATCATAACCCCTCTCTTTTAAGTACCCACACCACCACCAATAGACTATCCAATAGCAGAAAGATAGTTTTTAGAGTTTTTGGTTTAAAAGAAAAAAAAAAAAAGGAAATAGTAAGGATGTTTTTGTAATTTTAGGACTGAATTATAAGGAATTCATAAGAGAAAATACTTAAAAATAACCTCAAAAATATCATATCAGAAAAATTAATATTTTAAATCTCAAGATGACTAAAAGTTAACAGATCATTGAGTCTATGCTAATCAAGTTGAGTTTACTACTTTACTTATTGGAGGAGATAAAGAAACAACCCTTTATCTTTTGTTAGGATAATCCCCTCCCCCCCCCCCCCAAAAAAACCCCTTTTTCTTTTTAAATTTACCATCTTCTATGATTACCACTGCTAAAAATAAAGGTCTTTGTTATGATGCCCCTGGGCTTGTGGTCAGCGTGTGTGCAGGAGTCAAACGTTCTTTTTAGTGCATGCGTGCTGTGGTGGGAACTTCTTCGATCTACCATGCATACACATGTGCGATTAAAAACTAACACGTCTATCCACTTCCATTTGAACCTTCGATCCCTGGGTTTCGAATTTTAGGACCTATAAGTTCTTCCTTGAAAGTTTTAATTGAGGTTAAATTTTGATTAGATTAAATTAAATTTGTGTATCTTTTATTTTATCAGCTCACAAATCTATTCTACATGGGAAGTCAATTGATGACAACTTATATTTGTTTTTTTGGAGTTAATTTGACTTCATGATTTTTTGATCTAAAATATGCGCAAAAAAGCATATAAAAAACCATCTTCGTAATACACAGGAGGAAGAACCAAAAATAAACCACTATTAGCGCAACTAATAATGACACTAATTAATAGTGAGTTGGGTATATACTCATAAATCTAAGTTATTTAATGAATATTTAATGGGCACATAAACTTGCACTAGTTAACCAAGAATCCAAGGGTTTTGATGTAGTACATTGTACTGCATGCATTGTGCATTTGTTACCATAGTGGAGGATTGCATATAATTAGGGTTTTTGAAGATTCACATAAATTTCTGTCGATTCTTGTGTTGAATTATTGATTAATTAATCATATCCTAATAATCTGTCCTTTTTCCTCATTATTAACACTGTCATATGCTGTGATAACATTGTTAGGCATAGGAGGCATCATCATTAATAATCCTAATAATGTATTAATACATTATTAAAAGTAACTAATTCTTTATATAATTCACAGTGGAGAGCTGGCATATAATCTTGTACAGTACAATAATTTAGTAAAATTAATCATGTAAAGTGGCCAATTAATGGCCTGCATTATGCGGGCAGCTTTAGTTGCAATTGTATTTGTGTAGGGGGATATTCGCACATCCAATATAATACTTTGTTAATTAATACACATAATCTCTTGGTTGCCCTAGCTTGCTTGCTTGCTTTTCTTCCTTCAGTTGCTTACACACAGGAATTTCAGACTTTATTGTATATCATTTCATTAATTATTGTCGATGTATCAATCGTAGCTTCTTTTCTTATTAAATGTTTAAGTGGATTGAATATCGGTTATTCATTAAGATTAGAATACGTCAGAGGCTCATTGAACATTTATAAGAATTTTTAAGGATCACAAGTTAACAAGACCTACATGCCACAGGCTCGCTCTACGAGCATTCATATGAATTTTTGAGGATAATCCATGATGTAAGACCTCACGTCAACGATAAGAATTGAATACTTGTCGCTTCTCATGACTATGTCCATTTTTTACCTGACTACGTATTATTGGCTGGTTTTAGTATTCATCTATTATAGTCATTTGTATTGGTATAATTGCGGGATGTCCCGAATCAGTTTCATCTTATCCTATAAATAAAGTTACTGATTTGTCAAGTAATTTGACGATACGCTAGAAGCACGATATAAAGACCGGAAGATCTAGTCATCACTAGGTTCAGACTCCTAAACTTCCGCTAAAACCCAATAATTTCCCAGCTCAAGCTTCTTGGGCCCTTATCACTTGGTGTTCACAACACTTTGTGTTTGCTGTTATGTGCACAAACGTTCACCACAATTCAATTGCACTTTTGCATTGTAAGTCATTAACTAGCCAGATAAATTTGGTTAAGCTGCATGCCCTCAGCCCTAGCTAGTCATTGCCTTCACCTAGTCGTTTTTTACCAAACCTAGTATGACTAGCTTTTATTTTCTGAGCTCAATTGCCTATGTAACAGCCATAATCCAATAATTCTCACATCATCTAGTCCTTCAATCTTCATGTCTGCACACCTAATGACGACATTTAGCTGTCTCATACAAGACACTTTTATTTGTATTGAAAATTGCTCCAAATTTCTCCACAACATTCTAGAAACACTCCAATCTGCTTCTAATATGCTTTAATTGGTCTGCTTCAATTCTACTCAAACCTGATCAAACGTACTATCATCTGCTCAAACCTGTTTTTTACTGGTCAAATATGCCCAAATCTACTTAGATGGACATGCTCAAATCTACTTTCTATTCATCCAATATGCTCATAACGAACAGGTCTATGTAGTGCTAACTGCTTCTACCAGCTCTTAAGCACTTGTACCTATAATTCTAATGTCCACCTATCCTATCCCGTCGCTAACCGCTCTGCACGGCTCTATACTATACTGCCCTTTACTGCTAACCTATATATAATACTAACTGCTCTTAATTAATCACTCCCAAATATTCCTAATTGTTACCATTAATCACTAATTTTAACTGTTAAAACATACATACATTGGACTCATTTTTCAAACTATCTTCAATTAGTTAGAGTGGGAACATGGCGTCCCATCTCATCCATTGAAGATTCGGAGCCCCTACCATGCAATGTTTACGAGACAAATTAAAGGTTGAAAATGACCAAAGCCAAAAGATAACGAACGACGACTATATTTTTCAATGAAGGGACCCACTTCACATGCCCCCTCAAACTTCAAAGCAACATACACGACTATTTCTGAAAAAGAGCCCTGGCCTCCCTCCCTACTACAACAACGAAATGTAGGAAAAGACATGCTTGAGCCAGTTGGCTTGCGTGCCTACTCATTCGTATATATTCATATATCCATGCATGATCGATCCCACCACCCATAAAATCAGACAGTGGATGTTATTAGATGTCTGTTTCATGGTTTAATTCCCATAACTCAAAACATAGGCATTAATATAGTTGAAAGGAAGCCATGATGATGATCATGATGCATATTGATGCATCTATATAAGTATGATACTAAGGTGTTGTGGTCTCGTGGATGAGGTATTTTGGTTGAGATATTTCGTTTTGATTTATGTATTAACGTCTGTTTATTTAGTAGGTTCGAATTTTGATTTCAACGTTTTTGATAATGAATTGTTGCACAAGATGTGTATATAAGAGTTTCGTGACAAGAAGCAACAAGCATGTGCTGGTATTAAATTGGTGGCGGATGATTGATGCTTTTGGGAAAGAATTCCTAGGAGCCAATGTCCTACATCCACTATAGATGTTTACATGAAAGAATTCCCCCCCCCCCCCAATCAGTCAAATCTAATAATTCACTCGCTTGTAATATGTTACCTAAACGTACTTTGCAAAATTGTTCCAAAGACAAAGGATTTTGTTAGATGTGGAACTAGTAGAAATAAATGGTTTAGGAGACTTGAGAAAAAGGAGGTCGGTCTATGTCTCGACAGCTACCTTACAAAGTAGATCAAAAATTATGGTATAATTTTATTCCAAATAGTACCGATCCTATATATGGGATGCAAAGGATTATTTCCCATTTATGAAAGTCCATACTTGATCATCTAAAGTTGGAAAATAGATTGAATTCGAGTCTAGGACATATAACAACGAGCAAAGCTACTTTGCTCCATCAGTATGTAAGAGTGTCGTGTCAACTAACTTAACAGTATAATTTTCGATAGTCGTTGCCAAATATATATGCTAGATCTCAACTTAAGATGGAAGGCCTATTAACGGCTCAACTTGATAAGTTACGGGAGGGGGACTCAGTGACTCATGAATCATGACCCGATTTGAATAGGGCTTGCCTAATCACTTCAATACACACAGGCGCACGAAAACCATATGCTGTTCCGATCAACAGGGGTGCTGATCACCAGACTATACTGAGATGACTATCGATCGTGTGGTCCCGTTTACACTACATAAAAAAGCTTTTTAAATATTTAGGACCTGTTTTTTTCGTAAATAAATTAAAATAGATAAAAGAACGAAGTGGATTGAAGTAGATTGAAGTGAATTAAATTTTTTTATGTGATAAATTAATCTTCATTAAGGTAATAAAAGTGAATTGAAGTGGGTTGAAGTGGATTAAAGTAAATTAAAGTACATCGAGATTGATATTTTGAAATTGACTCACAAAAAAAAAATAAGCCCTTAATCAAGTATATTTTAACGTTTATGAACACGTGTACAGGTAGTAAGGCAAGCCACGCACAAATTTTCCAAATTATTATTATTGTTAGCAGCACACAGAAAACCGAAAAATCCAAAGAGAAAAGCGGTAGTAGTACACTGTAACATGTGCATCTCTGCCAATTGAAATTAAAATAAAATAAAAAAAGGGAAGAGGGAGTACTACTGTACTACAGAGTGCAGAGAGTGGGTGGGAAACCAGGGACCACCGTGAACTCCGCTTCGCGCCGGAGCAGATTTTTTTTGACCTTTTCCAAAACTATAGCAGTTTTTTTTTTTTTGTTTTTTTTTTGGGGTGATGACCAAAACTATAGTAAAATTGATTGTGCGATTTTTCCTGATCAAATAAATTCAAGTAATTGGATTGAACCAAATTTTGCCAACCCTTTAGAAAATTGTATAATGTTATCGTTTTCGACTCATTCATACTAAATAAAAATTGTTTATAAAACTAAAGTCAAGTTACAGTCCTTTTATTAGATATTTTATTCTTCTGATATAAGTTTTTTTTGTAGTAATTCACAAAATTTAAATTCGAAATCCTTTTATTAATTTTTTGTGAGTGTTTTTGTTGGGGCTTTGGGAGTTAAAAAGCTTGGCTGAACTCTCTCTCACACACACACACGGTTATGAGGAATTCCAATCATTCGGGCGCTTCTTTTTAACACTCGTCTATATCTAAATGGGGTTATTAATTTCACCTTTCTTTTCGGTGTGTCTCTAAGCATATGTCCCTTTTCTGCTATTAGTTTGTGCATGGAGCCACATATCATAGGCATGGAGCTAGCGTCATTGTACTTCAACCATTTTCTTTTCTTCTTATTATAAATCCTTATCACCAATTTTGAAGACTATTTAACAATATTCAACACTATTTAACATGGTTTAGGTCATTTTTTTATTTATGATATAATTATTATCAGTATTCAACAAAATGTAGCATAATTTAGTGTAATTCAGCACTGTTAAATACTTATTGAAAATACCTAGTTATATTTTCTTCAATGATTCAGCATATATTAGCATGCTTCAACAAATAAGTAGTTCTCATAAGTCGAAAAGAATATTTCCTGAGTTATGTTTGTTTTAACGTTAATACATTCCTTATCATTTCTTGCTACTTCAAAATATCTATCAACACTTATCAACATAGATCAGTATCAATCAATATTTATCTGCACTGTTCAATTTTTTTAGCAATAAGTTATTTATAATAAGTTGAAAAGAACATACTCGTATTACTTCTAAGCTTTTTCTACGTATAGATTGATTTTACTGCTCTTTACATTTTATTGCTAATTTACATTCCTGAAATGAAAACAATCTTGATGCCATTCAATACAGTTTGCCATTGTTAGTACTTTTCATTAGCAATATTTGGCACCATTCAATGTTAATAACATTTAGGTTTTGTTCGTTATGAGCATATTGAATGAATAGGCAGTAGGTTGGTATATGTTTGACTAGTAAAAAATAAGTTTGAACGGGTTTAAGCAAGTTAAAACATATTTGATTAGCAGATAACATATTAGAGCGGTTTGAAGGTAGGTTTGTGAATGACTTGAAGCAGGTAGAAGCAAATCTGACCAGCAATAATAGGTTAGAGGAGGCTAGAGCATATTGGAGCTTGTTTGACAAATAATTAATAAATTTGAACATATTAGAGCATATTAAAGTTTGTTGAAGTAGGTATATATTCAATATGTTCATAACGACCAAACTATTTAAATTTGTTTGTTCCAACATAAGTTCCTTACCGCGGCTTCTTACCTACAATTAACTCTTCTCGATGCTTTCTAATCTTTATATAGCTATAGCTCCTTATAGTTCTTCCATAAAACTTTTTACAACCTGCTTACCATTAATTTGTACCGCTAAATAAATGGGTTGTGACTTCTGAATAAAAGTTCCACCCCATTTAACAACATTCAAATTCATGTAATTAGTACCTCCAATTAATCTCAAAACTTGACGTTTGATAGAGTCTAATATAATAATCTAAAAGATCTAATTAACGATATTTTAACCTCTTAATTAATACTAGGATTGGGAAAGCAATAGTATGGCCAAAAATGACTCAAAAGGTGGGTAGCCCCATGATTGTTTTCTGCATTACAGGTTAATCCTCTTGATACATTCTTTTTAACATTTTAATTAAATAAAGCTTGTTTTCCCTCCTTTTTTTGATTATAGAGCGGATCCAATTACTGCCTAATCATTACTGCCAGATCACAGATACCTCCAAGACGTCACCTTTCACCTTCCCAACGTCTCTCCCATGTGTATTCATTCAACCTTGGGATCTTCACTCGGTACAATTTTAATGGCGGATCACTCTTCTAATTGGGCATTCTATCTGAATTTATCGAGACTCGATAAAAACAGAATCAGAGAATCTATACTGCAAGTTGTCATTTCTGCATATCAAATCCACTGATAGGAGGAGTCCCAATGAAGAGTGGGAGGTTGTTCATCAGAGAAGAAGTCACAAGCCTCTTCTACACCAAAGAAATTGTGCTCTTCCATCTTCACAAACGGAGGATGATACACATTATTCTGAGGTATGAAGCAGTTGATTGATGAGGAATCACAAGAGTTGAATCTGAAGGGCATTGATATTTGTTGATTTTGGACAAACCCATATGAAGAATTTGAAGTATTTGGGCTCTGATCATCGTTCAAGATCGCACTCGAGTCGCTATCCGATTGCCCATCTTTGAATTCAGCACCCTTACTATAAACACCAACCACCAAGTTTGCATCTTCAGTCGGACAAACTGCTGGTGGAGTGATTGGCTCGAATAATTTGGCATCAGATTCAGACCCCAAGTTTGATTCTTCCTTGATGGATGATATATTGCTCTCTCTTTTCTCTTCTTCATTAAGCTTTGATTTCAGCTCTTTAATCTGCAGAAATACATACCCAAGCATACTGTCAGGCTTCCCCACTCTCGCATTGCACTATATCAACACGGAATTTGTCGAAACACAATAAATTATTTTACAAGACAGTATCAGTTTCACAACACAGAGACAGTTTTACATCAGAATACACGCCCAAACTAACCATGAGTGTTCTCCTCTCACACATTGCACTATGTCGACATAAAATTTAATACATGATATAAATTCTTGCACAAGACAGTCTCACAAACAAAGTTACTTAACGCTAGCCTCACTATTTGACAATCTTATGCAAGACAAAGTCAAAACTGCAATTTATGTTACCTCTTTGAGGAGGGCATCTTTGTCACGCTGAAGAGCATCATAATTCTGCTTGAGAGCATCAAAACTGGTTTTAAGAACGCCATAATCTCTCTCCAACTGCTTGGTCTTCCATCGGGCTCGGCGATTTTGGAACCAAACAGCAACTTGTCTAGGCTGCAAACCGAGCTCTTGAGCAAGCTTGACCTTCCTCTCAGGCTCAAGCTTGTTCTCAACCTCAAAGCTCCTCTCCAAGGCCTTAACTTGATCCACACCTAGCCTTCTTTTCTTCTCTGCCACATGCCCTGATTCCTCCATACACACTTCCTCATCAAGCCCTTCTATCATTGACTGGTACTCCCTACTGCTGTACATATGGTTGCTTCTTGGGCTATGTTCCTCTGCAAAATCATTGAGCCAAATAGCAAAATTAGACAAGTAAGCTTGAATTTAGCATTACAATTGAGATGGGTATGTCTAAAACTTGAAAATTAGACAAGTAAATCAAAGATCAAAAATAACCTGCTGTAGGGCACATAGACATGAGGGCACCCAAGGAATCTGAGCTCGCAGGTCTCTTCATAATTCAAGCACTTGAAGAATCAAGACAAGTGTTGAATTTTCTCTGAATTTAAGTTTGCTTTGATTTTTAAGAGCAAGGAAGGGGTTTTTGTGTCTGTTTGAATGATTTGGGTTCCTTAATTTTCTCAAAAGAAAGCAGCTTTTACATGGAAATGGAAGTTCTCAAGCATTATACCAATTGGTAACGCAGTGCAGTAGAGAAGAATTTGATAGAAATTCAGTTGAATTGCTTGACAATAACCAAGACTGTCTAATCCGTTCAACATTAGTAGTTCTTGCCTCCCCAATTTTCAGTACAACTTGTTCTCCTCCTTCTGACCCCATACAGTAAAGAAAACAAAACCACCACCACCACCACTCTAAACCAGCAGAATTTGAATCCGACAAGTAAGAAAATTCAAACAAGCAACAAGAAACGCAACAAGCAAGTAAAAATCAGTTCTTTTTCACACAATCTTAAGCTAATTAAGCTCAATTTTTTACAGCAAAATTGTTGGAAAGAAAAGTCACTGGGATAGTTGAACCGCAAGGAATATTAGAGAAAGAGCTTTTTTGGGTTTTTAATGGAGTTTTAGAGGAGGGGAAGAGAGAGACTTGTGCAAAGGAGGAGGAGGAGAAGATGACCCAGTTCACAGAACCAGTGCAAGAAGAGGCTGAAGGGTGTCCCATTTATGTCTCTATAAATACACAAACTAAGGTCAGTGTGGGGGCGGTTAGAATTTGACTGGGGTTAGGTGTGAGTGTATGAGGGGTTACTAAATGAAATGAAGCTCAAATTTGAACCAAATGCAATTTTTGCAACCGGCAACAACCCAGCTTTGTTTCCAATCCCCATTCACAAATTATATATGATAACATTGAACAGATAGATCTGAGTTATCATGTACAAATTTAAAAAAACAATTCACACCTTCGTTTCCATAGCTTCCTATTTTACAATATGTTACATCATTAGTACTATAAATCCGAGTCTATGACACAAGTATCTTTCCCAACTGGAGGACTATTTGGGTAAAGACAAGAGGGGAAAGAAGATATTTCCCTTTTCTCCCCCTTGGGCAGGGTTAGATGTGAGCTATTGTGTAGAAATCTTGGTAGGGGGTATGGCCGTGTGGGAGTAGTGACGTAGCGTCAGTGAATCCTAAAGCATAAGAGCACTCCCACCCACTCGAATGAGTTTCAGTGGTGAGACCCAGTATTTCATATTTTGTGCAATGAATTGTTTGCAGCGGCAGTGAATGTGAGGCAACACGCAAGGCAGAATGCCTGCGGTGGAATTAGTTCCTCTATTTTTTGTCTTTCTGTAATATTTTTTGTTTTTCTTTTTTTCTTACAAAATGTTATGTAAAAAAAAAAATTTTATGTTATGAGATGAGTTCTTGACAACTGTTCAATTCAATTATCTAGGAATGAATTCTATTGGTTGAAAAAGTGATGAGATACAAATTCCGATAAAGTGAAATTTTTATTAATGTGGCATGTCTTTTTGGAGCTCAGGTTGAAAATGCTCTAACCACACTATGGTCAGTGCCAAAAAACCCCATTTCTAATCGTTGTTTTTAAAAGACAAATTATTGTGGGATACTCTTCTGATTCTTGTTATTTCTTCTTTGCACGATTTTGAAGTGGACTGGAAGTTGAAGAAAATAATAAATATGCTACTAAAATTAGTAAGTTATATATGATACACGCCCACATAAGACGTATAATGCATAAGGAGGTTTTTTTTTTTTTTTTGGTGATTTTGAACAATAATTGAGATGACTGACACACATCATTGCATGATGAATTATTAGTCAACCCTGTATTAAAAAGTTACTTCAATATATATTATTAGTCAATACAAAACCTTAAAAAAAATCACAACTTAAGAAGATCCGTCTCATAATAAATCTTGTGTGAGGAGGTTTCGTTTAAGAAATTGTCAAATGGATGTATTCAAATTGTGCTGAAATTTGTGAAATTTGGTTCATAACTTTTACATGCTAATAAAGTATGGTAATAACGGTATCATTAAAAAAAAATATAGTTCGACAAAAAGATACAAAGTCTTATAGAAATAACTTATAAGACTCTAATATATACGAGTAACTTATAAGACTCTAATATATACGAGTAAGTACAATCATCGAAATTTATGCGTTGCAAGTTGCAACTCTCTTGAACAAGAGTTATCGGACCACCGCATATGATGACAGATATAAAACTACCTCATTGTTTATTAACTTTTTTATAACTTTTTTCTCTTAATTTTGTTCCTCTACACAATTTTGAAAACGATAATGACATAATTTCATGTGAAACTTGAGAGAAAGCAGGGCAAAACCATATGCGAGAGTACAGAGGTGACAGCACTGATTCATTGTATTAGGGGCAATGTCAGTCAGAAAGCTTATCTACAGGCACTCGTGTGTTGTCTGCTCCATGGACTTGGTCAAAATTGGGGGTTGCCAAAAAAAAAAAAAAAAAAACACTAAAACCCAGATAAAAGAGAAGCAAGTTGGAGGTAAAATTCATCAGGAATTCCAGAAAAGTAAAAGAACAGTGATTGCTTCTGTAAGCAGTACTGAAAACTCACAGTAATTAATAACATTCTGCAAAATTTCCGGTCATAACGTGTCTATGCTCTATCATTGCCTGTACAATTAATTGGCAAGCACAGAGAAATCAGTACGGGGAATGGGGCTTGTGTCGTCAATTTGTGCAAAAAAAGACAGGCATATGAAAAACATCATTGATATGGGCAACGGTAATTTGGTATCTAATAAACAAGTACGGCCATTGACAAAGATTAACCACCATCAAAATTATGACATATCGTCCGCTCAAGCAAAACACCCCCCCGAAGGAAGATAGCTTTATCTAATTAGCTCGGGATGCTAAGCATCTGTTCCAGTTGTTATTAAAAGAATAACATAATCGGGTAACGGTCCTATTCTTTTCAACTTATTTTGCGCAATTGAACTAAATTGAACTTATTTCATTGAATTGAACTGAATTGGGGGGGGGGGGAACTAGCAAAGCAATAACCTAACCCTACACAACTTGGGTGAAATATTGCTATTACTACATAATTGCTGTTTTAAAAGAACTAGGAGATTTAAATGCAAGTGTATGTAGTGAGTTTTGAATAGGGTTAAAATCCTATGAAGTATAAAATCAGAGGCCACCACCAAGAATGTACGCCCAACAAAATTGATGATGAGTAGTTTCTTTAATTCTTTCTATGCAAAGGGTAGAAGTGAGGCCCCCCTCCCTTCCCCAACTATCCTCCAACAGGCAGAACTGGCATCTGTGCAACGTCTTTTTGATTGACAACAACACGGTATGGGAAGTTGAGCACGCGGGGCCGCTCTGATTTCAGCACAAGCCACAGTGTTCAGTCACACAAAGAAAGGGCAACCACTTGCTCATGAATTTGCATAGAATCTGTACTATGTAGTAAGGTTTTTTTTTCCCCCTTCCTTTGTTTCTTTCTTTCTTTTTTTTTTTTTAAAAGGTTCATAAGATAACCCAACTAGGGCCGCTATATCCCATGGGACACCCATTTGAGGAGGCATGGGAGAGCATAGGAGGTATAAAGGGCAAGGGAAACTTTCTCATCCCTCTATTGGGATATGAACGCACATTTCCTTGATTTGGATGGAAGGTGCCGAAACAATCCAGTCGACTAGTTTGTCTGTCCCCAAACATCTGTCATTACATTCTAAGCTACTTGTTCATCCTAATGCAAAAAGTCTTAATACTGGTGCTTTATAACAACTTTCAGTGTGGGTCTCATTTTTTTTTCGAGGTTTAGAAAAATCTAGATATAAGTAGTCTTAGCCCTACAAATACTCAAATCAACATAGTCTCCTAACACTAGCACTTAGATAACTAAAAAATCCAATAAAACTAGCAGAGGATTTTCTCACTATGTTTTTTCTGAAGTTATGGAAGCATGGATTTTTCCGGGGGCCCGCATTGGCCTAAAGCAGAACACCCGTCTACCCAGAAAAACACTAATCATCATCTCTCTCATTTCCATTTCTAGCCCAAATCTCATCTTTTCCTGCAGATATATTCATCTTCTTAGACATACACTCACATAAGCACCACGTCCATTGAGATAACAATGATTCATTTCAGCAATGAATGAAAACACCAACCTCCAATTTGAGCCCCACATACAAGTAAGGGGAAAAGAATTCCATGCCCATAATCTTTGGAAAAAGAGAAATAATTACCGAGAAAAAAGTGAGGTGGCAAGATAAAAATAATCCCTTTAGCCAATAACAGTCCACCTAAACTTCATCATGATGCAGATGCAAATAAATGCAAAATCTGCTAAAAATGAACCCAACAAAAAGCACTCGCATCTCAACCAGATTCTTGCTGTCTTTCAGTGAAAAAGAGAAAGACATTGTCTAACTTGACTTGACTTGCTTCAATAAAGATGGGGGATGCAATCATGGTTTTTAGACCAAATCCTCATCGCTGGGCCTTTCCTTCCCCCCCCCCCCCCCCAAAAAAAACACTACGGTTCTTTAATCTTTCTTTCACATTTGGTAAGTAATGGGCTTCATCATTACACGGTGAGCACCACGTTTAGAAGCTAAGCCTAACTAATAGGAACGAAATACCTGGATAAGAGACTAGGGTAAGGTTGTATGCGACTGAGTTGCAACAGTTATGATGTTTCACAAAACAAGAAATCAATCGATCAATTATTCACTGCAAGTAATATTAGTGATAGCCAATAGACAGGTTCGAGCTAACATCCACAATTCAGTCCAACTTGCGATATCATCAGTCAATCCAATCTCAATTCTAGAACTAGAGCAGACAGTTTCCCATACAAAGTCCCATATACAAGGATAAATATCAGTACCAAACAGGGGATACAAAGAGTAGGCAACTAGTGTATGTGACAAATCACTTTCATAGGGCAAAAGTGTACTAAACACGCGTCTAGCTGCCACGATCATGACTTAAATCCAAAATTGGGAATAGTTCCCTTCGTTAGGCACAATAATGCACTCAAAAACCAAAGTCTTAATCAGATAAAACATTCACGTAAAGTAATCCGTGCTTTGTAATTAATGAGAACATTCAAACCCAGACCCTACATTTCTATACCACAATTTAGTCTCTGGATGGTCTACAACATCCTGTTAATGCAAAAACCAACTCTTAACTTCGAATTCCAATAAGCAGAGGATAAACACTGGAGCTAACAGAGAGTTCAATTTAATGCATCAAAAGAGACAACACAGAGAACAGGCACCATTGAAAATGAAATACTTAGTTTCCAAGTACTATTTTGCTTACTGTTATCAGAAGAACTCCAATCCTAATAAAGTAGCAAAATATTCAAATAGTAACAATAATTACAATATTCAAGTAGCAATGACATGGGGAAAAGATATGATTAGGTTTACGTGTTAATCTTTACAGATGAGATGTGACTATGGACCCCTAAATGGTAGGCATATAATTTTCTCTTTTGGTTTTCTTTTCATTATCTGAGTGCTGTCTAAAGGCTAATCTGAAAAAGTAAAGCAGGAGAATATCTAATCTTAGTCAAGACTCTTTTAACCTCTTTTTCATGGCTGTATAAATCAACTTTTAATCAAACCTCAAACATCCCCATCACCCCCATTTCCACTTGCAAAAAGGAGATAGCCGAAACAGACCCGGAAAATTGGCGGAAATGGGTGTTGATTCATGGTGGAAAACAACTTAGCTCATGAGTCGGTGAAAGCAGAGATGACCCACTCAACTGGTAGACAATTGAACGCAAATTTCAGTTCATTCAATAAACAGTAATAATAAACAGAACTAATCGCCTTTATGTAAGAGAATCTGGTACCTCAGGCAATTGGGATTGAATAATTAATGGCACCAAAATGACTGCAGATTTCACGTTGGTACAGCTTCATATTCAGCAAATACCCTTACAAACACAGGGAGATTGGAGCACTGCTGATACAAAGACTGTTTAGGGCTGTTGGGTTTATCAGTTCAAAAGCATGCTAGAGCCTGAGAAATTACCAGTGATCAAGACCAAATTTGAGTATAGAAGAACAGTCAGAAAGGAACAAATAACTACCATCTAATCAACTAATATCACAATATTGAATCAAAGACCGACAATTCATTTCAGGAGTTTTCTACAAAGGTGATAGCTCAATCCAAAATCCAGATCCAAGTCCATAAGGTCTGATATAAGAGTCTTAACTTCTAAATTGTAGTACAAAAGACAAGTTGGTTTCGTTTGAACCTAAATTTAAAAACAGCTACGTACCTACTACTATATAGAGAATAAGCATAGGACAATTTAGAAAAGGTATCTTGCTTTAGTCCACTGCAAGCCCAAGAACAATTCCCAAAATTGGCTTTTCAAGTTGCCCCAACAGTGGAGAGGTATAGAAGTGAATGCTCATAATAATTGTATTGACTGAATGGCATAATATTGAATACATATGCATATAACAGCAGGAGCATCACCCAAATGATCGGGTAGAGGCTCAACAAACCAAATAAAGTCCACCATCTCCCCATAAGTAAAGGCACTCCAACGTTGAGCAGGGGTCCTCTTGGGAGGTTGGAAAAAATTTCAGCACAGGGTTTGATAGTAGGTAGCTTCCTCACAAAGTCTCCAGTTCCATCGTCAGGAGTAAGTCACCATTTTCCAGTGATAATACCTTCATGCCTTTGTCGTGGGTAGCAGGGAATGTTGTCTCTCAATGAATTATGCAATTGATGGTGAATGCTCCAACTTACTCCTAACAATTAGACCACCAACAATTTATGAGTTACGACGCTTATATTAGTCTCATTAGACCACCAGCGATTGTATAATTCAACTTGTCTCCAATAGAAGACAATGTTCCATGCCACCCGCTAGAAGATAAGGAAGGTATGATCACCGGGGAATGTTCCAACTTACTCTTGACCACTGGACCAAGGAGTTGTTGGGAAGTTACCCCCTGTTGGCCCTAGGCCTAAAATTACTGCCAACCTTTGCCAAAGGACCCCATCTCAACATTGGAGTGCCTTTACTTATAGTGAAGGTCGACTTTCTTCTGTTTGTTGAGCATTTGCTTGCATGATGCTCTAGCAGTCACCCAAGCAATCGCATAACCAATTCAAACAATATATATAAAATACAGAACCAGCAATGGAGTAGGTCGTAAATGACAACTAATAAGCTTTCACCAATTCCAGGCATGGATCAATATTCACTCCAAACTTGAGTTTGTTCAAGATGGCAAAATCCGCTAGACGATTATGTGGACCAGGATACTAAATGGATCATGCACTATTGTTGTATCTTCCCGATAATGATTCCATGTCAAACTTTCAAAGGTTCTTTTTCTCTCATTATTCATCTACACATAACATTCTTATGGCATGTAGGAACATATCTTGAGTGTCAAGCTACTTGACACTCGAGGTATATTCATACATGCCATGAGAATGTGATTTGTCCATGAGTAATGGGAGAAACAAAACTTTTGAGACTTTGACATTGAATTGTTATTAGGAAGATAAAAAAATACAAATTGTTGGTTCCTTCTTTTGCATGCAATAACATAAAGAGATAACAAAAGCATTAGTCTTTTACATCAGTTGATCTCCAACAAGAAAAATCTTCTGTATACTTGCCAACAAGACAAAGGAAAAACAATTGCTTTAGAATGACAAAGAGATTGAGCAGTTATTCAATCAGAGAAGTCAATAGAGGAAAATGAAGGGGATGTCCTCACCATAAAAGGCCATTGCACCTTGAGCTTGGCCATAAAAGAGCATGCCTAAGTAGCAGCTTCAGTTGAGTGACTACCAAAGACCCCATCATATTGTAGATCAGGGAAGCAGCCATATGGCACCCTTTGGTCCATTAGCAAATAAGCATATCACTACCAAAAAAAAAAAAATTGTAAAAACAAATAAATTGATAATAATTATATGTATTAATTATTTGGCAGAAACTAGTTTGGGACAAAAGTGGCAAAAACTAGTTTGGGCTGAATTGATGCTCATCTGGCATTATTTGAACATTAGAGCTTTGCAAATATCATTTTAGAATCTAATCACTTAACTTATCTTAAATCAGCTTTCTTCTCTATCTTTCTGTTTCTATTTTCAATTAAGGCCTGCAGTTCCAATTTCGAGGCCTTCCCCATTTGGTTGTCCCAGTGAATGATGAGGCGCATAGATGGACCATCACAACCCGGTGCAATGCTGCCCCCCCCCCCCCCCCAAAATCCCCCAAACAGACCAAAAGAACCAAAAAAAATGCAGGAGTTTTGGCCGCGTAGTCCCTTTTATGAGATCCCAAACTCACAAAAGCATATGTCCATTATAAATTGTTACCGACATAACCAAAAGGATGCCAGTGGAGAACCTTCAACTATTAACGAATATGGCATACCTGGCAGTAAAGTGCAGGAACTAGACGAGCCACAACGAGGACATAACCTTCTAAGCATATGGACCCAGAAAGGACTTAATAAAAACATTGAATGGCAATTGTGACATGTTGAAACTCTTCAGCTCTATAAAGTTTTGGCTTTCACTTCCACTTTTGCTCCCAATCTCTAAACTTCCCTCCATCTCTCAAGTTAAATCAAATTCATAAATGACTGTTGCTGACAGTAGAGTCATAACTATAATAGTAAAAATCTCTAACAACAAAGAGGGGAAAAAAAAAAGGATCAAAAAATGAACAGTTACATGTGAAGAAATCATAGCATAAAGTTTAGAATTTACCATTAATCATTTCCACCGGAATGTTTCAATGCATTATCTTTCCCACTCTTGAACCGAGCAAGGTGCTCATGATACTCTTCCAGCTCTTTCTCCAACTTTTCAATGAACTGGCTTGTGTGCTCAAGAGACTGCTGATACTTGTACTTCTCCAAGGCCTAAAAAGTAGAGTCAAATAGCTGAAAGACACAATATGACGCAAAGACATGACAATCACTCGCACAAACAAGGAATTAGTCACAGTAACCAACACCAATATCAGGACAAAAAAAAAGTACCTTGTTCTTTGAAAGTGTGCCTGCAAGAGACATAACTGCTGGCGGCACATAATTTTTCCCACGGTAAAATATTATAGTGTTGTCAGGTTTTACATCAATGACAATGCCTTTACTCAGCCGGGAGAGCTCCTCAGCAATTTCATGGATTTGCCCAGGCTTGCAGGGTTTGCAGACAACTTTGACAGTCTCGTGATTCTTCCAGTGCAGATGCATATTGAGCACAACACCTCCAAAAACTCCTCGCCTACCAACAGGAACATAGTGCTTCTTTTTCTCACCAGTACGCTTCAAATAAAACTTCTCTTCCTCAGTCAATATTTCAGGGTCATATGTCTCAGGGGGAGCCTTAGGTAACTCATACTTCCTTAATTTTTCAATAAGCCATGCTTCCTTTCTTTTAGCCTAAGTAAAGCATGACAAAACTAGAATTATAAGAATGTTCAAGATAACCAAACAAAAAATGCATACGTAGAAATGAGACTCATTAGGCCCCATCTTCTACATCAAAAGCCAAATCTACAATGAGACAGATTGCTCTTTAAAACCAGAAACATGAGGGATATAATCATTCGGAAAATCACACCCCATATTTAACTGGTAACTGAGTAATATTTGATCCTTCTTTCCAGTACCATCCTCCCAATCTAGACAGGGGTGGAGGGGAAAACTCAAAAAGCAGAGACAGACCACATGCAAGCATGTACATTTTCACAACTTCTTGTTATTACTGCATTTAAGTTCAATTTTATGACAAATTTTGGACACCAATCAAAGTAGACAACGTACATATCAACATTCGAATGTGTTGCACTTATCACACCATTAATCAATATACAGAAAATATAGGCTCTGTTTATCTTCTGCAACAGTTAAAATGGTGTTTCAATGATCATTTGAACAAAGGAGTATATGACAATTCAGTACTCTGCCTGTGCAGTGATCATATAGAAAATTGTGTAAAGAAGGCCTTGAATTAAGTTATTACATTAACAAATAGGTACACATTCGAAAGGAATAATTCCTTTGATTCATAACATGTAGCTAGCCAATGCAAAAATGCCAACTAAAATCAAAAGGCTAAGCACATCTGCAGGGAAACAATAATGTGTATTCCTACACTAGACGACTTAAGACAAAGATATTATCCACAGTCCACAGATGAAGGATTGATTACACCCAGACATCTAAAAGTTTACACCTTAAAAAAATACCAATGAATCATAAAATTCAACCAAAGCTTCAAAACTCTTTAAAAAAGCACCAACCTTTTCAAGTTTATATCTGATCCTAACTTCAGGATTTGGGGACTTCATCTTTTTCTTCGCCTTCAAGCGATAAAATCTGAGTTCGTTCAACTTGGCCTTTCTAGACTTCTTCTTCTTCTTCTTTGTAATTTCCCCCTTCCCTTCTTCTGATTGGGAGCTAAATTCATCCCTAAAAACAGGCGACTCGCCAAAAGAGAATCTAACAACACCATTATAAGTGTTTATCCGAACAGATGAACTGCTGAACCGCCTAAACCCTAACAATTTTGGAACATCACTGACGCATGGTTTATTGAAGGTCCTCTGATAGCAGCATTGTGAACAATCATAGAAATTCGGCCAATTTCGAGACACATAGCTCAAAGGTAAAGACTTCCTGCAAAAATTTCCCAAACTTGACATCCATTTCTCAGAAGAAATGCAATCAATAGAATTATACAACTAATGGAGCAAATCAGACCAGTCAATTCATAAACAAGATGAAATTATGAAAACGAACCCTAGAATCAAACGGAGATTGGATGAGTGAGAAACGACGCCCTTAGTTCTTCGGATTAGAGACAGCATTGAATTCGAGAGGAGCACGAGCAGTAGCGATGGTGAGGAGACAGAAAATGGATTGTAGTGAAGAGTTTATCGAGAGGTGTAGACGACTGGAAGCGGGACTGAAGAATTCCGAGGTTTGGTTGGAAAAGAAAAGGAGGGAGAAGAAGAATTAAACGTACGAAATATATATGGAGCAGATTGGCATTCTTTTGTTTGGCAGGGCTATTTCTGTCCATGTGGGCGAATTCCAGTTTGACTACTCGGCTAGTTGCATACTTGCATTCAGCTAACGACAGTTCGTCAAAATTTTTATACAATAATAATTGATTTAAGTGATTTGATATTTGTTTTTTTATAAATAAGGTTTTGAGTTAAAGTCTTATCAATAAAGAAAATCTGTGATGACAAAGTTTTATTTTTTATTGAGTCAACAGCAATTCAATTCAAGTAAAATGACGGATTCAAAACCCAAAAAAAAAACTTCAATTATTATAATAGGTTATAGTTAAAAAAAAAAAAAACATGTAACACTATTCTCATATTCCCTTTTTTTAAAGCATTAAATAATTGATAAAATTTTAATCTAAGGTTTATAGAGGCAATTTCTTTATAAATAGAATTAAGGCCATATTACTCCACTACATTTGATCCCAAATCTTTTGTTTAGGTAGCAAAGGTACGAATTTAAATTCAATTGGTATCAATGATATAAATTTTTTTAAGTGATTTTTTGGTTTTTTGTTCTTTTTTTTTTTTTTTTTTTTGCAGGAAGTGATTATGATCATCCACTTTGCAAACCACCTAGATTTCATTAATAACTTTTAGACGGTAATTATACTTACTGTGCTGAAGTAGTCACATCACGTAATCATTTTTGTTCCTAGTTTATAGAAACTCGTGGAAGAGTACTAACTGACAAACTCACCCACTTATTACTTTATTAGTTATTACTTATCCTTGTTGTATCTGTTCAGAAATCTAAGAATCATGTTAGCAATTGCGAACCTTAGATCATCAACTCTCTTTTTAAAAATAAAGAATATTAGTCCTACCTTCACAAATGGCCCAGCTGCAACTCAATTTCCATGAAAAAAAACCAAAAACCTTGAGACCTTCAATACTATGATTATAATACTGATCATAACACAGTCAATAATTTAAAACAATAAAAAGCCTACTCTATATTTTGATCTCCGTAGATCCTGCGACAATGTAACCCACATTGGGGGTTGTTCTCATTTAATTTAATTAATACAAAGCCTACTCTACAACAGAATTTTGCCGTGCTCATTAGCCAGACAGTGAATAGATTTGAATTTAATTGCGATTGCTAAGCGACCAAAAACCAAAAATGATTCCACATTGAACTCCCTAATGACAATACAGTTTAATGATTGAATCAGCACCAGCAGTAAACAACCAGGGTTGCCTTGGATGAAACTTGCAATCTAGAACTCCTGCAATTAAAGCAATGGTGAATTATCAGTGAACCAACTAATCATCAGAATTAAGTTGTTCTGAACTTAATATTGTAAACCATTGAAAAGCAAAAACAATGGCAGTAGTTCTGACTTTTCTCCCACACTCATGCACAAACCTCCAGCCAATACTTCACACCCAAAAACATAAGGGGAAACAGTGAATGTCAAAATGACTAAAAAAAGCATCCTAACTACTTATGGGGGCGTTGGATTTCGAAGAACGCATGTGTCTCGTACCCTCACTAATTGGAACAAAGGCACATGAGATCAGCTTTTGATAAATGTTCACTTGCTTGCGGCACTGCACAGCACCGCCAAGCTTCCTGTTGTACCCAGTTCAATCATCTATGGTAATTCAACCAGCTCAAACACATACTGCAAGATACTAATGTACTTCGAGTCACTGTATCCAAGAGAGAGCCTAGTTTGGGTTGAATCCCAATAAAACCAAGTGCATATAAGAACTAAATCCTGAAGCTGAAATTAGTCTCATTCCCCTGGTGGCAATTGGTAACTCCCCGTCCAGTATTTGTCTCCCACAAGGTCATGAAATCCCTCCAACAATTGGCTGGCAATACTTCAATGCATCTTCTCTTCATCTTGATGTTTCAGGTTCCGAGCAAATCAATATCACTACAAGAATGTTTAGCTAATTTGGCAGGAGCCTATATCGTCTTACGTATTACCATCTCCATCAGTTATCAGAATCTCAAGAAGCCTTTATGCATTAAAGGACACTAAAAATGGTCTTGAAGGGAGCCCCCCATATATGATGTCAAGTTTCTACAAACCATTTACTCATCATCTTTACAAAATATTACTTATCAGTATTGGTGATTGATGTTCCAAAACCAACAGTCGTAACCAAACAGGGGATAGGAGCAAAATTTTAGCACATTCAGGAGTTACATGTAACAGCACTTATCCGCAGCAAATTACAGAGGAATACCAAAAATTCTGATCCTATCATTGCAGAAGTAATGACTCAATGTACTAACCTTTTGCTTTTAAGCTAGAATGCCCTCGAAGTACTTGCAGTGGAACAATAAGCGGATCTTGGTTGAGATCTGAATAAACCATGCCATGAAAAACATATGCGGTGTTATCTTCAGAGCATGATGCAAATAGAGGATATGAACGATGGAAGGCCACACTTGTAATATCCTTGGGGTGGTGGCACCTGCAAGTTTTAAAGATTGCAAAGCAAATCAGAAACAAATAGCCATAAGAAAGAAAGTAGTATGATAACTTCCGAAAGCAAAAATTTAAAACACTGCAGCAAATGGCACCCTGCAGAATTTAAGGGATACCTAAACAAGTAAAACACCATTTTCTTCACACAAATTGGATTATCTGGATGGTGTTTGGGGGGAGTGCAAACAAATAAGATCTGACATATTTCCCACTTTATTAGGATAGGTCATTTTGTGAATTGTCGGCATCATAAAGTGATACAAATGCCAAATATCAAAAGCAGAAAAGTTCAGCATTTCGACAACGAGAGTTGCAGGATGTGCAAAGAGCAAGAAACATACTTCAACGATTTGTACGGTGTGGATCGTAGATCCATGTCGAACCAACACAATTTCCCTTCTTTGCTTCCAACAATGACATTGTCACCTGCGCAAAAATCTTATTAACACTTGGACGCACTGCTTCAATGGCACCTCAAGAAGCACAAAGATGCTTATCATGATAATGTAACGGCCGCGTTTACTAACGCACTGCGGCATTTCTGATACATACCTCCAGGGTGGATTGCAATGCATGAGATTTCACGAAGCCCAGTTTCAAGCTTCTTAACCAGAGCTTGCTTCTTCTGCAAATTATAAACGCGGACTTCCTTCTTTGTTGCAATGAAGAAAAAGGAGCGTGACGGATGGAAAGCTGAGCACACTGGAAGCCCATGCAGCTTAAATGGAAGCGACTGGGAAAATTTTTTAGAGAGCTGGTGTACCAATATAGCTCGAGATTCACGTAAGAAGAAAGTTAAGAAAATACAGAAAAATAGAAAACAACAGCCAGAGCAGGCTTAGGAATCAGCCACAGTCCAGTCACCAACAAGCATAGACTGGGAACTAGGAAGCAACTGGAAAGACATACCTTGATTTTCAAAATAAAAGATACAAAACAAAAAAACTAACAAAAACGAGGGGACAAAGAGGTGTTGAGCACCCTTGATGTCAAGATGTAGAGTGATGCAGAATATAATTGAAGCTTCAGTCAGGATCCCAAACCACATCCCTAAAGATTCGCTTTTTCTTTGGGGAAAGGGATGGGGGTGATGACCAGTTTCTGTTAGATAAACACCTCTAACTAGAAATGACTCATATATGGAAAACCATCCCACAGATTAGAGAGAAAGGGAGGGGGCATTGATCAAATAAAACTTGATGCAGGCCCTGTGCTACATGGACTCGGTTATGGGGTGTCGGACACGGGTATGGATCCGAGTGTCCGACTTGTCAAGGCTCTAACTTTAGGACACGGGGACACGATCCACAATTTAGACACGGATATGGGGACTCATAATTTTACATATGGATGTTCCAATTTCATGTTAATCTTCTTAGAATATTTCAGTAGTTACAAGGTTGTTAACTTGCCAAACAGTTGAACATTAAAGATCCACATCTTCCTAATTTCTTTCACCCTTGCCGCTTTAGAGTTTGGATAAGGGTCCGACAAGGATCTCATGTCCTATCCGCAGAGTGTCGTGTCCGACACAGATACGGGGGGGAAATGGAGAGTCTGGGTTGCAGCTAATGCGAATATCCGCCAAAATGCAGCACATCAATTCTCCATACCACAAGCTCTTTGCACTGAAATTTCAACTCCAAAATAACATAAATTAAATCAAACCAAAAAGAAAAGCACACTAGCATAACTGCATAACAGCCAAGAAAGGATATCAGCCGGCATCACTGCTGAAAGATAGTCTCCTTTACGATGCCACTCTATGGAAGATACAGTCTGCAAAGAGTAATATCTCAAATATCACTTTCAGAGAAACTCAACTACACTATCAACAATGCCTTTGCATAACATAATAGTAGTAAGACATGCTATTGATACCTTCAAATGCTCTAATCTTACACCACCATGTTTGTCATCGGGAAGCCACTTTACAATGGTTGAATCACCTATGCATAAATAACATAAAACATAAGATCATGATGCAGTAGTAGCGGCAGCAGCAGCAGTAACGAGTAATACCAGTAGTACACTAGTACTACTAGCGGCAAGAATTGTCCTATTAGTATAGAAAATGAACAGTTGATCAGTAGTAATGAAACATTATGATGACTCACCAGATTGATCTGCCAACGTAGCTTTCTCGAGCAGCAAGAGTTCTTTAATCCTTTGCTGCTCTTCTTCACTCCCCAGTCCAGTATCCAAAATTAGCACATTATGAGCCCTACAGAGAAAAAGCTGATTGTCAATCTGATGGGTTTTGAAGAACCGAAAAGAAATCTAACAGACAATGCATTGATGCTTACACAGAGACTGCCAAGATGGGGAGCTGTGGTAAAGGATTCCATGCAACTTGTCTGATAGCAACACCGATATCCCAGACGCGAATACATCTACTAGTTGCAACCTCCCAAACCCGTACAGTTCCATCAGTTGAACCTTTTTAGTAATAGAAAAAAAGATATTCATCAGCATAGGTACCAAAATACTGCACAGCTTGCAGAAAAAGTAAAACGATATGGATACCAGAAGCAATCCATTGCCCTGAAGATTCTGTTGAAATTGACGTAACAGCGTCATTGTGGCCCTTGTACTCAATATAACACGCAACAGGATATGGCTTAAGATCTTTCAGATTCGGCCTTTTCGGCTTCAGGGATTCTGGATCAACATTAATCTGGGATGTGAGAATGACAGCGAATTTTCCATCAGCTTTTCATTCCAGTATACAATTTTAATGGCAAGTACAAGTCCAACCTGATAGCTATTAGATTTTACACAAACAAAATTACCAGTTTTACTTCACCAAACAGCAGAACTTACACGTTTCTTGCGAACTCTAGGACACAGATACAGATCCAAATTTCGGTTAAAGCATTCTTTCAGAGCATTCACATATGCTGGGACACTTCTCAAAGATGTATACCTAGTCAACGAAAAATTTGGATTGGTCATTTGCTCAACCATCAACATCAAAGGAAAACCATTCTATCAGTGATATAATGCAGATGGAAGACAAGGACATACCTTCTGGGAATAAATTTCGGCCGATCCTCTTCGTACATCAACTGGTACGAATTGATCTCTTCTTGTGTTGGTATGTATTCCAAAGAAGGGTTGTAAGATTCCTCATGGCCTAAGATCGGGATACATCACATTCAATTCTAATGCTAAAGGTCCAAGCCATACCAGCATAACTTCCATGAAAGTAAACTTCAAAGTTTATTTTTCCATCTTAAGTTAACTACTTAACTTACCTGGCAGTTTAGGTTTTGGAGGTGGAATATAGGCCAATCCCCTACTTTTTCCAGATGAGCCAGAATCATCACCCCATAAAAGAGACAACTTCGGTTCTTCCTTGGGTTTATCAAGCTGGATTCTTCCCTCCCGAATCGCCCTGACGAGCTTGAGGATCTATGCATTAAATCACAACATAAGAGGACTAATATTAGTTGAAAATGATAACCATCACCTACATCGATGATCTTACAAAGCCAGCCAATATAATACTAGCTGAACCTATCAGTGTTTCGTAAAGCATGCCACAAAGACAGAGAGAGTGAGAGTGCATAGATCCAATGAGTCATGGTTCTCTTTGGCAAGTGGCAACCTTTAGTCAGCGGCCAACCTCTTTTCCCAGCAATTATCTTTCTCCAATTAGTCCAACATTAGTTCTTATCTTGACATTGAGCCTTTCATCGATTTTTTTTCCCCCCCAAGATCACCAAGGTGTCTCTCCTTCCTCTGGTCCCTCCATTTAACCAACCTTCCTCAATTTAATGTTGTTTTGGACTAAAAAAATAGTTTACAAATAGGAAACATATGCACCATTTTCTTAGGAAAAATTTTGCACCACCCATCCCAAGCCATAAAACTTCACCCTCAGGCCTGACTATTTGTGCTTTCTATAAATTAATCATAAGACTACTACATGAGTCTCAACCTTCCAGAAAAAGCTCAATGTAAATTTCTTAGCAAGTTTAGCAGAGCATATTTATAAATTCTAAATCAAGTTCCAATGAGAACATCAAAATCAATGATTAGGTGGAACCAGTGCATCATAAAACTAATCACCTTTTTGCCCTCCCATTTTGATGGAATGAACCGCCTCTTTGGATCCGGAGCATTTGACAGCGGGTGAATCTTATCTTCCCAGTCAAACCAATCGACATAAGGCTGCATGTAGGAAGGCTACAGTTAATGAAGAAATTCTCGAAGACAGGATGCTTTCTGATAAGGATTGAAGTACGCTGCTAAGCCTCAAAAAGTTAACAGAAAATAAAGAGCATTGAATATATATAATAGATATGGTAAGCTACCGCGTAAGGATCGACTTCAGCATGCGGAGTCTTTCCTTTCAATATTCGGCGAATCATCTTGATTTCATCCTTCGTCAATTCCACTTCCTCATCATTGTATTCATCAATAATCTTCCGCCTACATATTGCAAACATGTGAGAGCAGGAGAGATCGACATCACGTAAAGAACCATTGAAGTTTCACCCTTAATCAGTGAGATCTGACAATAGGATTATTTTTGCCCCCACAAGAAATTGGAAACCTTCCAGAAATTCATTTATCACATCTATCAATCAGGACCGGCCCTGCATCAACAACTTTGAGTATCACAACTGCATTATTGAGGTTGAAATCATACTGGCAAGGGAACTGAGTTAAGACATTGATAGAAATTACAACAGCAGGACAAGGTGAAACTGGAGGATAAGATTGAATCGATCATCCCTTAACACCTAAACTGGAATTACATATTTTGGCTAAATATTAGGCAGTGAGAGCCTCTAATTGTTTGCATCTAGGATTTGAGGTTAATTGCAACATTTGACTTCAGTCGGATGAAACTTTAGCCCATGCAAGTAGTAGGAAACTTCAGGATGCAATGGCAAGTATATAAATAAAGCAAAAAAAAAGAAACAGCTTCAAAGTATATCGACAGAGAAAAAAAGCTTGCCAAAAAGGAGACTAGGGACCATGAACGCATTGTTTTTTTCTCTTCGCCTCATTATGGGAAATACAATTATGAACAGACGGACAAAGAATTACTTCCATTTGTTGTCTTATCTTCTCTTCTCACAACAAGAAAAGCGAGTTTGACTTGAGTTGGGAAGTGTTCAATCTCAACACTAACACCTATTTGGTGTTACGTAGATCATGGATGTTACGCCTCCTCTTTAGTTGAACTTGGAACCCTATGTGCATCGAATTAAAGTCATGAAAGATGAATATCGTAAGATAGGCACAATTCCTATTTTAAAGAAGGATTCTAACTCTATATGGAGTTCACTTGATGTAAATCATGGTTCCATCATTTTTAAGATTGAACACACACCAATCTTAATATATCATAATATGTAATCAGGCACTATTGAGTTATGTACTTTCTAATTGGCATTTGTGCAAATGGGTAACAGTTTGGAGACAACTTTACACTCTGGTAAGTTACAAATTACAGGCAGTTTTGAGGCTCTTAACTTGGACATTGGATCCTTAAACACCTGGCCTTATAGAACTAGAACCTTAATTTGAATGGTTAGCAAGAAGGCAAAGACATAGACTCAAACTTGAAGATCTTGGTTCTCACTAGTACATTCTGATATTTTAATTCAACCAAATATTCCATTCCAGCCAATTTTGTATTATTAACTGGTTATAGTAGTTAAGTTGGCCCATAAGCAGGTAACGTACTTGTTGGTTTATTCTGGGCATTCTTGAACTCATATATAATATAACAACAACAGTTAACCCATGACCTGCTCTTTATAAACTAGTCGCATCGTAAGTTATTATGTTTTCAAAGTGAGGCTTACATCCTGAACTACCTAGGGGACAACCTAATTTTTGTGAATCATCCAGGTGTACACGAATTTGAAGAGTAATTCAAGGTGGTATTGATGTATCCTAAAGTTCTCTTAATTAGTATCCGTAAGTAATACTTTATCAACTCTTAAAATCCTATACCTAGAAACCAAGTCATTGTTAGGTATAATTTCAGTTATTGAGCTTTTCACCTACAGAAAACAAAACCAAACCAAAACAATGAGGCATTATGGCAAAGTAAGCCCTCAATTGCAGCCACTATGAATCCAAAGAGAGTAATAGGTATTGGGACAAGGGGGCTTATACACAAGTTTGAGACTTTGGGCAAAAGGAAAGGGAGAACAGATAGCTACGGAACTACCACGGAAGGCAGTATTGTACTTACCAGGCTTTCTTATCATCAGCGCTTGCAAGATATCTCGCAAGTTGATCTTCCCTCTCCTTCTTCTTAATCTTCTTCCCTGTAATCTCATACCCAATGTGTTCCTCATCTTTGTAGAATTCTAACGGAACATCTCCAATGGTATTCCGAGGAGCAACCTGCGAATTTTGAAACGGATCATTATCAGAGACAAAATCAATAAGAACACCATCGCATCGCATCGCATCGTAAGCCAATAGCATTTTTGAACCTCGTCTTCGGATGAGTCGCTTTCTTCAACTGAGTGATTATCGTCGTCGTCGTCGGAGATAATCTTCTCCGGCGACATGTTTGCAGGGGGAGAGATGAGAAGAGGGGGGAGGGGGGGGAGAGTGAGAGAGACGGAGACGGCTGTTACTCCGCGTGACCTCTCGGTGACAATATTAGGGCTGACGGTGACAAAATTAGGGTTGTAAAACAGGGTGTGTGAACTTTTTGAATTTTCTTTAATTGTTATTATAAATTGTGGATTTGTTAATTAAGATGATTTGGACATTACATGTTGTCTTATTCAAAATGATTTTTTTTTTAGTAAAAAAAAGTAAGTGATTAATACAACTTAAGAACTCTATCTTTTAAGGTACTCTTTATATTATCCCTATAGATAATACGGGGAAAAAAAAAAAATCTTCATATAAAACCTGATTCTACACTATTGTGGAATGTAAAGTGAATCCTAACTCCAGTCAGTATGTTGCATGATTACTTTCTCTAAAACGTGATTAACAATTACACGATTATATAATTGAATGTAAAAAAACGGATATCTTAAATCACATCTTGGAATTCCCAAAAAATTTGAATGTGACCTTGAACTGCTTGAATGAGGATTTTGTTGTCCTATTCGATGTGAATATCTGTGTACCTTGCTTGTACTCCGGCTTTAATTCTATTTCTCATTGTTGTTGATCCTGCAACTACGATTTTCCATGATATGCCGTACTTCTTGCCTTATTGAGACTCATTAGGTACCCCTATAATAGAGCTCATTAGGTTAATCCACTTAACTCGGAAATAAAGTTAGTATGAGTCGTCATTTCAAGGGGCATTCATCGGGGATCACATGAAGGTAGCTTTATTTAACTAACTTACTAAGATCAAGTATGGATTTTTATGAGTACCCGAAGGGTTTTGGCTTTTACCCAATGCTATGTGTCACAATTCAAGTGTATTAGCTCACATATACATCGATTTGGGTTGAAAAGCCTTATGTAAATATAACAAGTTTACTTACATATATGACGGTAATATCTCATATGTGTTAGATAACCTTCTATTAATTTAGATCTTAGAATAGGATAATTTATTGATCCAAGATTACTCACACAAAGGCATCTGACTTGCAAGAAAATTCTATTTTCTCTAAAACTCATTTGATTTAAGATGATCATTTGATTGATTTAAGATTAATCACAACAAGAGTGTCTGACTTTACAATAGATCATTTGATAGATTCAAGAACCTTAAACTCTAATTTAGATTCAAGAACCTTAAACTCTAATTTGAATTTGTAAGTCTTTGGAGAGATTGCCCTTGTTGTATACTCAAAAAATAAAAGAAGAAAGCAAAATCAATCACCCCCTTATTTTCCCAAAAACTCATTCATGAAAAACTCTGTTTTTGGTAAAACAGGGTGTTCATTCACATAATACATATAATCTTTACACCCAATAATGTTTCTGCTGCAAATTGTAATTAGAGCCACAGAATCAAACCCCTCCCCCCCCCCGGCCAAAAAAAAAAAAACACACCGCCTAGAAGCACTTGTATTTGCAACCAAGGGCAAATCCAAAGCCAGCAATACCCAAACAAAAAGCCACAGCCATGATCCATGTAAACCCAGCGGTTCCATTTCCATCATCCATGGCCTCCGTATCTTCTCGAACCATCCCACAATCACAGCACATCTCCTGCTTCTTCTGCTGTTGTTGCAACTTTGATACTTGAAACTGAAGCAACCTCACCAACTGCCTATACGCAAAAACCTGCATTGAATTCTCCATGAAACCTAAGGCAAGCAAGTCTCTCTCCTTAGAAATAGCAGCACACTTGGCTTCCGCTTCTCGGGCTCGCGTCTGAGACAGGCTTATTGCCTTCAGAAGCCCCAGTTTCCCATCATCATCATCATCATCATCAATGTCTTCCTGGTTACCCATCAAACTGAACGTGTTGATCTTCCTCTTCATTGATCTGGGTACAACTGTTTTGGTGTCAGATCCCGAGAAAACCTTCATGGGGGGAGGAAGATCACAGTTTTGAATCAGATCATGTTTCTGAGAAAGCATTACTCTCGTCAGCAAATCATTCTCATCAAACCCTTTTGAATTGGGCATGTGTTGGTTTTTCATAGTACCCCAGCTAGCCATTGGGATATGGAACTTGAGACTTTTTGGATTTTGGACTATGATTCAATCTAGGTGTGATATTTGGGCCTTGGTCATCGTTTTTTCTCAGGATGTAAACTCAAGGGTGAGGCGTGAAAGAAACAGTAAACTCTTCATCTCTTGTTATTTTAAGGGAAATTTGCTGGTGGGAAGAAGTAGTTGGCACAAGAAATGGTGTACAGGGGTTGTTTTGGCTGATGGGATATGCTTTTCTTGCGTGTTTGGCATGCATTGACAAAACGTTACAACTTACGACTTTTAATACTGAATGATTCAGTTTCAAGAAACTCATACATTTGGTTGAATATCTATTATGAATTGCCTTTGACGCAAATCATATTTGGGAATTGAATTGGGATTATGTTTATATCAGAGTCTATTATTCTGCTGGTTCCCTCTTTTATGATTTTTTTTTCTCTTGTTTTTGGGGGGAGGGTGTTTGGATTGGAAGATTGGAGTGAGACTAGTTCAATTTCAGTTCGGATAAGATGGAACATATTATGAAATGAATACAATATTATTTGATTCTATTAAAATGTGGGTATTGTTAAGGATCAATCAATTGCTGTGTATGAGATTTTAGAGTTGGCTAAATCGTTATTTTTTCTTTCTAGTCAAGATCAACCAACTAAATGCTTATTAATTGTGTAAGATGTGTGTATAATATAATTTGAATTTGTTTTTGGTGAGACTATTTTATTAAAAACAAACAAAAGATGATGACCATACCAAACAAATAATCTAAAACATAAGATAGCCTCATGTGAAATCATCTTAGTGATACTCTCCTATCAACTTCAGAACATTACTTTTAAATTATTGCTTGATGTAGTAACATGCAATTTCTCCTTTGTCTTTTCTTTAAGAATTGAATACAGAGCATTGATTGATTGATTTATACCATCTTGCCAATTAAAATTTAGCCTACTAAATCTGATACTTAAAATTAGAATTGAATAAGTCTTACCCGACACGAAGTCACTCGGTAAAACACGAACCCGAACCGAATCAAACTGATTTCGATCCAAAGTCGACACGATTTGACCGTCTAGTATAAAAAAATATTATTTTTAAATTTTGAGAAAACCTGAACTATTTTTAAAATCGACATGAAATTAATCTGTTTATTAAATTGATCGATCTGACACGACCCGTTTTTCAGTTCTACTTAAAACCAGCTAATCAGGGAATAATAAGGGGAAAAAAGCGATTAGCAAATAAGCACCATTTTCTATTGGCCCCAGACATTCTTCTATTGCCTTTTTCTTGTTTGTTTTAACATGTACAGTGTGAGCCCAGCTGACCACATTTTCATTGTGGGCTCCATTTGATTCTCTTCTTTCCTATTTATGGACCTTTTCTTTTTCGGCCCATTCATTTCACCGATTGTTTGGCCTTTCCCCAGTCGGCCAGTTCCCCCCTCCGGCCCTCCCCCCTCTTCCCCCCCTCAAAAAAAAAAAAAACTGAACCCAGAAAAAAAAAAGAAAAAGAAAAAGAACTTACAAAGGAGGAGTGAGATACTCAGATGGTTTGTGAAGCAAGCTTGCTTTATCTTCTATGAACTTTTCAATTTCTCGGTTTCCCATCAGAAAAAGCTTCACTTTTCAGGTATTAGTATTATTTTTTTGCTTAGTTTTTCACCCATCAACATCCTCAAAAAATCTTCAATTCTCCAAGAAAACTCAGCTGGGTAGTCTTTTCTCTTTTTGATATGATCCCAATATAGCTTGACTTTTTCTTTCTTCATATGTAATGTATAAATGTATAATCTTTTGTTCGTTTCTTCCCTTCTACCGTCTTCCTTTGCCACTTTTCTAGAATGAGCTGTTTTCTTGTAGACTGATAGGGTTCTGTCTTGTTTGTACTTGCAGGTTTCCTTGGCCAATTGAGCCCACTGATAAAATTATGCTTCACTTAGCAATGCATTGCTTTTCCTTTGTTTCAGTTTGTAGGGTAGAGTGATCTAAAAGCAAGGAATTACTAGGATTTTGCCCAAGTTGGGGTTTCTGAGGTCTGGGATAATCTGTGCTTTTCCACTTTGTGTTGCTGTTGGTCCTCTTTTTTTTTTTTCATCTTCTTAAACAACTTTTTGATGGCAAATGGGTTCTTAATTTGCACGTTTTCTGGGGTAACAAGAGGTCCTGCATTTCACATGGAATTGCTTTTCCAGAAATGGGTATTGGCATTTTTCTTGTCTTTTTGGCTCATCTTCTCTGTTGCATTTTCAGGTACCAATGCAAAATCTCAATTACATTTGCTCCCCCCTTTTGAACTTATAATTGGCATGTTTTTTTGTTGAAGGGTTTCTGATAATTTCCATCATTTTACTGCAAAATTTCAATGTTGATTGATTGAAGTGGAAGGATTGAAGGGAGATTCCAAAGTGAGAGGAGTGAATTTGGGCGGTTGGTTGGTGGTGGAAGGTTGGATCAAACCTTCTCTATTTGATGGCGTTCCCAATGGAGACATGATTGTGAGCTTCTTGATCTCGGAATTTATCTCATATCTGTCATTCTACAACTTTCCTGGGTTTTACTGATGATTAATTCTGTATCGCTCAATTTAAGTTTAGGATGGGACAGAGGTCCAATTTAAGTCAGTGACATTGCAAAAGTATGTATGTGCTGAGAATGGAGGCGGCTCCAATGTTACAGTCAGCAGGGACATCCCTTCTGCATGGGAAACTTTTCGGGTTCGATTCTCCTTATGAAAATTTCATATATTTCTTGATCTATTTTGGGACTTGATGTGTCTATCTTGGGACTTGATGTGTCACAGCTGGCATGCTTGGTGTAACTTCTGATCTTTAGATGTCTATTCTTGACAAATATGGATGGGGTTGGGAGCTGAAACGGGAGGCTGAATAGTAGGCATCTTTATTAGTGGATGCTTGATCAGATGCTATTGTAATCAACATTGCTTTCATTCAGAGAACTTTAGTGCTGTTGAGAGAATCAGGATTCAATTAGTGTTCATATTTTCTTCAACATATCTTGTGGGTGGGATCATGCTTGAAGGGAGAGGGGTTGGCTGACCCCGCAGGATTTGGTGCAATCATGCAGATTTTTTAAGTATACTCCGGGCGTCCCTCATACACTGAATGTGTTTATTTAATAGTGTATGGTTGAAATGTTCTCTCAACCAATAATAGCCAGTAGGTTCTTGAAAATGAAAATTTAACAATACTATGGGACGATAAAAATGGTGTTTCTTCGACAATACATATGGAACGAAGGAAGTGCTGTAATTAGACATTACGGAGTTTAAAATTTAAATCAGGAATTCGTGATGCTGACACTTACTTAACAAATGCATACCCAGATGATATCTGAAAATCTAGCCAGTAGGTTCGGTTTATCAAAGTGAGACAACCATTTTTTCATTGTACAAATCTTATAATTCTATCTCAATTTCCCTCTTGCCCACAAAAAGTTTTTGAGAATTGAGCCTGAGAATATATGTTGTATTAGTTGTCAGTATGTTGACCATCTGACTAAATTTTCTCAAATTTCTGTCATGACATAAGTGAACCTGTGAATTTTGTTCTATTTACTGTGATGATTCTATATTAGTTTGTTAAATGCTTTATCTAATAACCCGTAGTTTTAGGACTCACTCACGCTGTTCTATCTCCTTCAATATGAATGCAAGCAACTCTTTTGAATTTTGATTATTATTAAACAGAAAATTGGTAGCAGCAGTAGTGTTCTGAAAGTTATCTCCCATTATCTATGTTCGAAGTTCATTGAGCATGACCGTAGGTTCGTTTGGAGATATTATTAGGATATAGAACCTTCTGCTTTTTGGTTCTTAATACTTTGATTGACCTACAGGCTACAAGGACATTGATTCATTTTAATATCCTGGTTGCAGTTGTGGAGGGTGTCAGAGACTGAATTCCAACTCCGCACTTTACAAGGACAGTTTTGGACATGTGACGGTCAAGGATGCACTGTCTCTGCAACTGCAGAAGCACCACCTGCCACTAATGAAACATTTTACATAGAAAGGCTCAACAATAACAGCAGAATTCACATCAGACTTCAGAGTGGTACCTATTTACAGGTATATGTTCATAGACCAGTAACTTCGGAGAGAATATGGTGCATATCATTGACAGACACTTCTCATTATAAACCGCTCCCCGGCCCTGGTGCTTTCTCTTTTTCCATTCATATACATGACGCTACCAAAAATTTAGCACTTCTTACCGGCATGGTTTGTGGTGAGAGGTAACATACAGAAGGATCTGGTCTTCTCAACGTTTTTGGTAAATTAACCCTATGCCAAGTTTCATAATCTGTTCTTCGAATGTTAGCTTTGAGAAATACGTGATTGGGCCTCATATTTTTAGGCTCTGACAGAAAACCAGCTTACAGCAGACTACGCCGGAACACCAGGATGGGACGACAATGCTGCCACCTTTGAGATGGCAATTATTTCTAATAATCTTCATGGGGATTTCCAACTTGCTAATGGTTATGGGCATGACAAGGCCAAAGAAGTCCTTGAGGTATAATTTGTTCAAGTTCTATCTTATAGACCTGTTCCTTTGAGCCAATCTTATGCTTATCAATCTAGCTGTTAAATTAGAGGATTGAGCTGGCTTTTATGTTTAATATTGATCTGTAGTTATGTTTTCAGTGATGGGCTAAAGTAATTTTCGGTGTTTTTATGGAGAAATTAAGTTATCTATTCTAATTTTTTTATTTAAAAAAAAAGCCATTTGGCTAATCTTCCCTTTCTTTGTCTTCTTCACACTTCTTTTAGCATATGAATTGTGGTCTTTACTTTTGAAGTGCAGGAGCATAGAAACAGCTTTATCACCATAGAAGATTTTGATTTTATAAGTAGACATGGGATAAATACGGTGAGGATACCTGTTGGTTGGTGGATTGCATTTGATCCTGATCCGCCTGCACCTTTCATCGGGGGAACATTGGCAGCATTAGACAATGCATTTTCCTGGGCCCAGTAAGTGTTGCTTTTTCACATTATGTCCTTGTGTGAGATAAAATTGATCCCATGCTCTCATGATCTGCATCTAAATCTTTTGGCACAGGACATACGATATAAAGTGCATTATTGACCTCCATGCTGCTCCTGGTTCCCAAAATGGAATGGAACACAGTGCTAGTAGAGATGGTTCAGTTGACTGGCCAACATCACAGGATTATATCGAGAAAACTTTTGATGTTATCGACTTCTTAGCCTCAAGGTAATCAAGAAAACATCTACCAGACTGTTGATGCTTACTTTACATAGCAGGATCAGAACATAGGCAAGTCTACCGTTGATTCTGCAAGCTGAAACATATCTCTGATTATCCCTCTCTAAAAATGGCATTAGTTCTAGCCTTCTAGGATCTATGGATGCTAGATGTCAAAGAAGTGGTCAGTTCTTCACAGGACGGCCACTGTGGGCTGACCTTCTTTCTTAATAGAAACTGAGACTTACAACCCCCCCCCCCCAACAAAAAGGAATGGAGAAAAAAGCAAGTAGGACTGTGGAAATTCTTCTCTTTTAATATTTAGTGGCTGCTTTACAATTTGCTGCCTGGTTCAATATGCCGAGTGAATATGCTTTCCTCGATTTACAGGTATGCAAAGCACCCTGCCCTGCTGGGAATCGAGCTTCTGAATGAGCCATCAGCGGCTTCAGTTCCACTGGATATCTTGCTTTCATATTACCAACAAGGCCATAGGATCGTGAGGAAGTATTCACCAACAGCATTTGTGATAGTCTGCCAGAGAATAGGCAATGCTGATCCCCTCGAGCTTTTTCAGGCTAACATAGGCTTCACGAACATTGTGGTGGACTTGCACTACTATAACCTTTTCGATACTTTCTTTGTTAATTTGAGCTCTGCCCAAAACATCGACTACATATACAAGAGCAGAGAAGCTCAATTGCAGCAGCTCGCCAGTGCAAGTGGTCCGCTTGTTTTCATTGGTAAAGATTCATTCCCTGCTTTAACCCCTCTGGCGAAATATAACCTGAAACCTAATTGGTTTGTTTATGAATGCTCTGATTGAGGGGAATGGGTGAATGAGTGGAATGTCACAAGTGGATCACAACTAGAGTATCAGGATTTCGGGAAAGCGCAGCTAGAGGTCTACAATGCAGCTTCATTTGGATGGGCTTACTGGACTCTCAAAAATGACAGGAAGCACTGGGATTTCGAGTGGAACATCAAAAACCACTATCTCCAACTAAGTATGTCCACTTCTTGAACACCACCCCCCCCCCCCAAAAAAAAAAAAAAAACAAAGAAAGTTTTATCTCAGAACTCGATTAACCAAATGTAGTTTGTAACTTTGCTGTATTCCTTAGGTAATTCTCCGGGATGGCGAGCTTCCTATCTAATAGTATTCGTTGGATTAATTTGTAGCTGCTTGTACTTGCCTCACATTTTGTGAAAGACAACAGCAATTCTCTCTATATTCTTTGATTCTGATTGTCATGCAACAATCTTATATCGTTTGAAAGAATACTCCACTTTGCTCAAAAATGTACAAGGTTACATTGCCTGCTGTTTCCACCTCTATGGAATATTACATTTGCATTATTTTTTCATGACATGTTCATTTGTTTAAAGCCGTTTCGACAACAATGGGTCGTCAAATATGAGTACCGGGTTTGGAAAGGTCAAGATGTAGACGATCGTATCATTGACAAGCAGAGGGCTGCATTCCAAAAAAAACCCACAAAGAATTGTTAAATAAAGTACCAATAACATTTAAAACTGAAAGAGGTAAAATTGTTGTGGCCTAAAGCCATTTTTTATAGACCCAAATGTAAAGCATCTTGACTAATTGCCCAATCATGAAATAACTAAAGAAAAGCACAACCAGGAAACCAAAAAATGTCAACGGCAAATGTGCAAATCCGATCGCCTTCCCAACTGGAGTTTC
This sequence comes from Carnegiea gigantea, assembly GCA_029747015.1. Classification (NCBI taxonomy): domain Eukaryota; kingdom Viridiplantae; phylum Streptophyta; class Magnoliopsida; order Caryophyllales; family Cactaceae; genus Carnegiea; species Carnegiea gigantea. The sequence continues at coordinate 1,509,027 of JAKOGI010000007.1, forward strand.
TGGGATCACAATTCCGACAGTAGAGATAACCACTGTGGAAAGGATCACTGGCCATGAAGCAACCTCATGGATGAATGGGATTTTCTCAGTCCTGATCAAGTGAATAATCAGGGTTTGCATCAGCAACCCTTCAACAAACAATGCTCCTCGGAAGAATTGTTTTTTTGGTATTGTGTAAGCCTCGTAGTAGAACCAAAGGAACATCAGGGTGGCTACATCACATACTGAACTAACAGGTGAATTCCACAATATGAAAATGGGCAAATCATTTCTATACCATCTCTGTGGCTTCTTCACATACTCTTCTTCCACCTTGTCCCAAGGAATTGAGATTTGCCCCAAATTATACAAGAAGTTCTGGATAAGGAGCTGCTTTGGCAGCAATGGCTCAAACCCAAGAAAGATAATAGCTATCAGAAGGGAAAGAACCCCTCCAATGTTAGCGACAACCGACATTTTTATGTACTTCATGGTGTTCTTGAAAGTGAGGCGACCCTCCTCAACTCCAGCAACAAGCACATTGAGGTCTTTCTCAAGCAAGATAATGTCAGCCATGTGTTTTGCAATTGATACCCCTGAATCTACTGATATGCCAACATTAGCAGCTTCAAGAGCTAATGAGTCATTAAGCCCATCCCCCAAAAACCCAACTACATGATCTCCAGTCTGTAGTGATCGCACCACTCTTTGTTTCTGGGTTGGTGTCAATCGCGCTAGCACAGTCACTCTTTTGACAGTTTCATGGAAGCCTTCTTCATCAAGCAACTCAAGCTCCGCTCCAGTAATTACATGTGAAGTTCTGATACCTACCTCTTCACAAACTCTTATTGCCAGAGGTAAAGAGTCACCTGTCAAAACTTTAGCCTTTACTCCCTTCTCAGCCAGCCTCCATAAGGCTTGCTTTGCTGAGTCCTTAGGTGGATCATAAAATGTAAGCAGGCCAAGCAACACCATATCTGACTCCTCAATGGCATCACTTACTTTTAGCTTTTTCATTGCCACCCCCAGAACCTGTAGTCCACTTTTGCTTAACTCTTCCCCTATAGTTTGAATCCTTTGGTAGTCTTCAGCGGAAAGTGGTCTGATTGCGGCATGATCAGCATGAAAAATGAAGCGAGAGATGTGGATCATTTCCTCTAATGCTCCTTTAGTCACCATATACTGACCCTGAAATTTGCTGTTCTGATCCTGCTCCCTGTAATCTGTTTCCAAGACAACAGATGCAGTTCTCCGTACAAAATCGAAAGGAAACTCGCCAATCTTTCTCCATCTAGAAGGTTGGAACCTATACCCATTCATGTATGCATATGAGAGGATAGCAGCATCCAAAGGATTTTTGTGCTCAGCCTTGAAGTAAGCATTCAGGAAGGCGAAATGTAAAACATCTTCTTTCGGCAAACCCCAGATGTCAAGATAGGAAGACATCGTTACACAGTTGATGGTGAGGGTACCGGTCTTATCAATGCAAAGAATGTCCCTAAAAGAAAATACGACCGGTAAAGAAAAGAAATGAGTATTGTACTTTAGTGCTTAGGCCCAGCAAATGGTTCATCCGAAGATACTCTATGATCCAGAAAAGTGATAGAATATTAGTACCAAGCCAAATTCAGTTAGTCCAATGGGCGTGTTACGAAATGTAAACAAATATTAATCATGCAATTTGGTTTTCAATCAAGATCAGGTTTGCTGTTTGAGCTCTCAATTGGATATGGTTGTGGATATTCACATTAAATAATAAGGTTCAAGTCAGTTTTGCTGGGTGTATCTGGAAGTGATACGTAACTGAAAAGATCAACTGATCAAAATTGATAATTGAAGCATCTGCACTTACATTGAGCCCATATCTTGTATAGCGGTTACACTCTTGACGATGCATCTGGCTTTCGCCATAGTAATTGCCCCTTTGGCCAGACAGGTGCTAGTAATTAGAGGAAGCATCTGAGGAGTCAATGCACAAGCAACTGAAATTGCAAAAAGGGCACTTTCACTTGCAGCATAGCTGAGGAAGTAATCAGTCAGGCCAATGATAGTGGAAATTGCTAGCATGACACCGATGAGGATGTAAGTTATGTGACGGACGCCTATTTCAAAGTCATCTGTTGGCTTCTGTTGTCCCATTGCTGAAAACATGGTGCTCATGTAAGTTTTTGACCCAGTGGAAACAACAAGCCCTGTTCCACTGCCTGACATTACTCCTGTTCCCTGAAGTATGAGGTGAACTGATGATATTTCTCTAGAAATTACTGGATACTGCAATAGGGCAGGAATAAATATAGAACAGAGTATAAAGGAAGACGGCAATAAAGGGAATCTGAGACATGCCATGAAACATATATTTTTCAGTTCTAGAAGAGGGGTGCTTGGATCTTCTATGATTTCAGCCGTCTTCTCAACAACTCCAGATTCCCCGGTTAATGATGATTGACTGTTGGAGGAGCAGGGGTTCATCAGATGTGCTTAAGTTGGCCGTAAATGAAACAATATTGTATTTCATGACAGGAAATTTTATACCTTACGACCAATTGATTTGAAGTTAACAGCCTCACGTCACCAGGGAAAAGGTCCCCACGTTGAAAATGGATGATGTCTCCAGGCACAATATCTTTTTGATCGACCTGAGTCATTACTTCTTGCTGAAAGACTCTGCCTGCACATCTCTGAACTTTAACTGGGTATCTTAAATATTCCGAAAGCTTCAAGGCTGCCTTTGTGCTGCTGTACTCCTGCCATGTGCAGATGCATAAAAAGTTATACAGATGAAACTACATTTGCACTTAAATGCCCCCCAAAACCAAGAAATCCTCAATGACCCACTGAGGCCCTCTTCTTCTCCCCCTTTTTTAGTTTTTTTTTGGGGGGGGGGGGGGGGGGGGGTTAGGTGTGTGCAGGCTTACCACAACTAAATACTAGAGTGGCTGCTTCAGTTGGACTCTAGATTTGAAAGGCATCGAGTGCCAGCTATTTTGCCACGACGGAAATAAAAGACAAGCTTGGAATTGCCCAACTATATGAAAAAATGATTTCTGTGAACTAATACCTGGTAGAAACGGAGAGAGACACTTATAAGAACCAATACAAACATGATGCATCCGTTTAGAGTATCGCTTGTAATGTAAGAAAGTATTGCCAAGACTATAAGAATGACATTAAAAGGATGGAAAAAGGCATTCCATAGCAGCCGTCCCCAGCTTGGTGATGTTAACTCCACTGGGACATTTGGACTGTCTTCTTTCAGTCTTCTGTCTGCTTCAGCGAAGCTCAAGCCTGCAGGCACAGATTGAAACTTTTTTCTTTTTCAATATGTTCTCTTTTTAGGCTAAAATGGGTGCATCCTAATCAATACTGCTTCAGAACTAAAGATATAAGAACTTCTGCTGTGCTAAGTATTGTAGTTGAATGCCTTCCATTTAGCTGCACTATCTACATTGGACAACCAACTACCCAACCCTTGTCTACCTTGACTGGTAAAATGAAAAATCATTTTTATCCAGAGTGTCTGAGGAACAGGTCATGAGCATTATAACTTTTGTCCGTTGAATTTCTCAAGGAGTGAGGTTGCTAGGCTATTATACAATACGTTTCACAACGGTTCCTTGTTCTGTCATAACCCATCCCCATCGAGAGGTTGCAATTATATAACAACATCCCGATGTGAATCATACTCAATAGGAGTCTACTAGTTTCAGGACCTGAAAATTTAGGCACCTTACACTACAACTATACGGCTTAAGATAGAAGCATAACTCAGCTATTTGTGAGCAACGCTTAAAGGAGTTAAGACATCTTGTTGAAGCTGAAGGTGCAACCCCCTCAAGTGTTAGTCTGTCATTGAAAGATCATGACAAATCCATGCAACCACTTGATGCATTACAGATATAAAAGAAGAACATGCGCTTCGATCTAACTATGCCCGCCATACCATCTATCTCACGTATTGTTCAGTCACTTCATTAGATATAATTAAAACAACCCACTGAGACATTTCATCAAGCACCTTTCGGGCAATTTGCACATAACAGGGCAAAACCAAACTAATTCAGCAGAAAATGCACTCACCTAGCTCAGTTGAGTGCACATATTCAAAAGCCACGGTCCTATCAGTTTGGGCCAGAGCATATAACCAGGAATACACCTTCTCTTCTTCCTTACTCCGCAACCCGCCATTGCTTCTACCTGCAGAATTTCAATTCCCACAGAAATTCCAACAACAACAACAACAAATGATTAAATCGAAGTTTAAGCTTGAACTACCAAAAGGGTTGTTGAGAAAACTTGCTTTTTGGCTTGAGACGGCGAAGAAGAACAGAGACAAACCCAGTAGAGCTGCTATTGTTGTTGTCAGTGGTGGGATCCTCAACAAGACGATGAAGAATTGGGTTTCTTTTGGGGGTGAAAATGGAGGGAAGTTCGAGTCTTCCCATGGGACTAAGAAGGTGGGTTCAGATGATTGTTGGCCAACACTGATCATACTGAGTCTTGGGTTTTGACAAGAAGGTGTAAAAGAATAAATTTTTCAGAGGAAAATCAATTCTGTGTTTCTGTAATTCTCTCAATCCAACTACCAGGGATTTTGGACTTTGGAGAGTGCTGAAGGGTAGGTGAGGGTGCCCAGCTTGAGCTTCGATGAGGAGTGGACCCGGTTCAAGGTAGTTGTGCTATTTTGAACCGGGCCATTCCAACTGTCATTTTACGGCTATTCTGAATGGTCATTCCAACTGTCATTTTTTACGGCACAGTATACCTCTTGGCCCAAAGAGAAAGAATATAAACAAGAAGAAATTGTCTCTAAGGGGAAATCTTATATGAAAACATTTTTCTTTTTGGTCGAAACAAGTCATAGATGATCAATTAATCAAAAGGATAAACACGAGTAAGAAATTATGTCAAAAAAATATTTAAAAAAATTAGAATTTAAGTCTTAACATAGTCTTGAGACTGAGAGGTAACGTTCTTATGATTGTTTATCATTAATACCAAATTCTTTGTGTATCCTTTAAGAACTCTTTCGCAAAATTTTCAATATTTCTCGACTAATGCTTTATGATTGTGTCCAAGTTTTCAAGAAATCTAAAATTGCTAGTAAAAATTGCAGTAATAGAAAGTAGTTAACAGTGTTCAAATATTTTTAAAATAGCATATACCAAATTCTGTTGCTTTGATAAATAATTTAAGTTACAAAGAAAAGTTATCTTTTGCTCAACCTAGCTAATCATCTTTTTTTTTTAAAAAAAAAAAAAAAAACCATTTTTCTTTCTCACCTTCTTCTCTCTTTTCTCTTTTTTTTTTTTTTAAGTAGAGGAATCACTTTAATCTCCCAATTTAAGTCTCTCCCTCTCTCTCCCACCATTTCGACTTGGAGTAGTTAAAACAATATTTATAGAGACAAGTTTTTTTTTTTTTTTTTGGTGTGACAAGATTTTGCATTGATAAGTCTTAACACAGTCTTGAGACTGAGAGAATAGCATGTTAGGCCTTATATTTCATTCATATATTATTAACATTAAAAATTTCGAATACAAAATCTCTTACAATCCCAAATTACGGGAGAAAGTTCTTCATTATTAACTATCGTCGATCGGAAAGTTTCCCAACCAAAAGTGTAATCATGCATTTATGTATGCGTCAATGACAATATTAAGGACTTATGCTTACCTATGATAGTATTCATGAACATAAGGTAAGAATCATGAGATTGTAAACATGTTGTCTATATAATACCTCTATAATCGTCCTTATGTTATATTTTCCATGAGAAGGAAACGAACGTAAGTCAAGAATCATGATTTTTACAGAAACATGATTTCATTCATGAGATGTACAAATAATGGTGTAAACCATACATGGGCAACAACATAACCCCAGTGGACACAATTTTCTCCAAAATGACAAACTACCAACATAGATGTTCTACTTGGCAGCTAAAAAGGGGAGGAGAAAGACTGCTTCACCGAGGTAGGAGAAAAAGAGAAGGGAAAAGAAAACCCCCAAAAAAAAAAAAATTAAAACAGGAGAGGTCCCCAACTCGCCATCCCCAATTTCACAGCCCAAGGCCCATGTGGCCCAATGGACAAAAATTTGAACTCAAAAAAAAAAAAAAAAACCCCCCACTGTACCATCATTCATGGAGAGCGAAGAAAAAAGATGCTAAGATCTTGATTAATACTTCCATCAGGATCAATCAAGTGAAAAGATTCAGCATCGGACGATCCACAAACCCTCTCAAAATTCCCTCTCAAATACATGATATCATCCTCTTCACACCCAATCTCTCTCCCCTCGATTACGCCGGCCCCCACCGCCACACTCCTCATCCTACTCAGCACCTCCACATCAGCTTTTGAGGGCCGCCGTCGTAGCGCGTACCCCACCCGCCGCCCGTTGCAGTACATCCTCCACACGGGCATTTCCAAAAGAGCAGAATAAGCAGGGCTCACACTAGAAGTTGTTGTTGTTGAGGCAGTGGAGCATTCGAGTGCGATCCTCAACAACCCGCTCCGCATTTCACGGGCCAACACCGTTGTGGACACCGCTAGTTCGAGGAGGAGAGCGGGGTTTGTGGACAACGTCGTTTGGATGCAGAATTTCACTTTGCCTTTACGGTATCCGAAGATTGTCCCGGTGATTAGAGATGATGAAGACGATGACGATGATGAGGACGTAGTGGTGGAGGATGAGCAGGAGGAATGTGAATTTCTAGGGTTAGGGTTCAATTGCAGGGAATTTCGGGGTTTGTTTATTGTATCTCTTACCGTGGAAAGCCGAGATTCATTCTGAGAGTTGTTCATCGGGTTGGTTTCTTGCATGAAGGTGCAATTGCAAGTGGGGATAAGCAGCTCCATGAGGGCGCGGAGGAGCCGCCATGATCGGACCTGTTTGTGGCAGTCGACGGTGGTTACGTCGGCGGTGATGTGGGTGGCGCCACCCATTCTTCGGTGGTAGGTGGGCATGGTGATGGTGGTTGGGACGGTGGAGTTGTGGAGGGAGGAGGCGGTGGGGTTTATGAGTTTTGCCGCCCTGGATAGTGAAGGAAAGTGGGGGTTTTATAATTAAGAGGTGGGGAGGGAGGTTTTAGCCTTTGGACGTGTGTCAATTAATTCAAGGATTATTTGGGTTTTATGAGAATCTACTTAGTCCACTAATCAAAATACAATTGTTTATCTTTCACACTAATCATACAAGTAATCATTCAATTAATGTGGGTTCTAGAATTGTTTATTTCTTAAGTCAATCATTCACATTCATCATTTTGATGCTTTATTGCTCTGAATATGTATAATCTAAAGTAGACGGTTTTAAAATTCGAGGACATTGTACTATTATATTATCTAAATATTATCTGGCTGCACTACCGAGATGGAAACATATATAGGATGTCACTACATAAACAAAGGCTTGTTTGACAAATAGTTTTTTGAAGAGTGTTTTGACCAAAAAGAGTTTTTTTGATCAAGATTCGTTGTTTGATCAAGTAAATGGTAAATTTAGGTGTTTGGTGAAAATGTTTTTTAGAAGAGTTTTTTGGTTCCAAAAAACTTAATTGGAAAAGCTAATTTTATGAGCTTTTTGGAATAGCTTTTTGAAAAATTAATTTTTTATCTCATAACTTTATCAGAAACAGCTAACTTTACCAAATAGTTTTTTCACAAACAGCTAATTCAAACAGCTAATAAGTAACAGCTGTTTGTCAAATAGGGCCAAATTCTAAGAGGTAGACAATATGTAAAATAAATTCATATATATATACATATGTGTGTGTGTATATATATATATATGTATAATATTTTACCTCTTAAAGTCAAACTGTAATAGAAAAATATAACAAAATAATATGAATAATTTATAATTACATAAAGTGTTTGCATAAAAGGGCATTTCCTCCCCCTCGTACAAAGGTAGCCAGCATGTCCATGTCCTCATTAATAATAACTATATAGGCACAAATAATAGTATAGATAATCTATTAGACTTCAATCATATATATAAAATTTTTTCCTTTTCTTATTTAACTAGATTATAATTCATGTCAAATTAGCAATTGATTAAGCATTCATAAAATCATGGTATACACAAGAGTAATGCATGCCCAAAACTAGGGAAGCTTTAACTAGATTAAAATTTATGTCAAAATTATAAATTGATTAAGCATCCATAAAATCATAATATACACACCAGTATACATGCAACTTGATTGTATGAATAAAATTCTCACTCGTAAGGAGGTTGTTTAGAGTGATATTGATTATGCGGTATATCTTTTATTTTCAATTGTCTTTTAATACTAAATCAGTGAATCTATCTAAATAATGAGAAAAACTTTCTATGTTCAATTCAAATTTATTGAAAAAAGAGCATCCAGTGCCATCTACCACATTCAGATATAGTTTAGAAGCATCTTTAAACTCCCTAACGTTGAATATGAGATATACGGTACAAAAATAAGATCAATACCGTTAATATTTCAACAGACTATGAATATATTACACATTTGTGGATTAATATATGCATTCCAAATTACAACATTATTAAAGAATTTTGTCAAGTGATTGAATCGAGACAATAGATATTAGATGTGGAAGAAGGGACACAGTACCGTACAATTATACACGAAGGCCTTAAAAATACCATTAGATTTTGCAAATTACATGATTAATTGATTGAATGACGAGGGGTGGCCACTGGATATGGTGCAGCCCACTCAAGCCCATAAAACGCCAAAAAAAACATACCAACTATTTCTGTTTGGTTTTCTCCTATTTCTCTGTGGAAAGAATGAAAGATGTTGCCTCCCCTTGGCGTTTTATTGTCCCAACGTCTGTCCAAACAAACGCGGCCTTCTCTCCCCCTCCATCAAATTAAATTTTATTCAGAATAATAATTCGGTCCAAAAGAAACAAAGAGGGGGGGGGGAGAAAAGAAAAAAGCTATTCATAATGGTGAGGAATGTTTTTTTTTTTTAAAAAATGATTATTATGCAAAGCGAGAAATTATTGGGGGAAAATTTGAGGTCAAGTTTTATTTCGGATACAATCCAAAGTAGACAACCCCAGAGGAAATATAATTTCTCATAAATTTAATTAGCAAAAAAAAAAACCATAAATATATAGTTGCATGATTTCCTTCCTTTTCCCTGGCTTCTCCACTCCATTCATGTTCCTTTTGTTACACCTTTTTTACTTTTTAAATATTTGGACCCACTTGCCTCCCTTCTTCTCTATTTCCTTCTCTCCCCCCGGGTTCAAACTTGGGGGACACAAATTCTACTTTTGTGCAATTGTGTATGGGAGGTTTGTGGGTCTGGGCTTTAGTTTGGGTTTTGACATTTCCCTTCCCATGGCCCGTTCAGGTCCATTGGGTACACCTCATATAGGGGTCCAGTGAATTGGATCTGCTTATCCTTGTATTAAAAAAAAAAAAGTCCTACCCATGATATATGTAAATCGGTATAACACTATTGTATAACAGTAATAGAGGAGGACTCGAATATGACACCTGATATATATTTCGAATGCTTGATCACAATCTTAGTTGCACTTATATATAGAAAAAAAAGTGGGAATTATTGTTATCATTCCACTTTGTCCCAGGATGAAGTGCAAAATCATTAGATATGCCTTCGATTTTTAAGGAAAGATCACAAGATTTAACGTAAACTAATTTTCAATTTCGAACAAATTGTGAACAAATTAGCAACAAATGTGACATAAAATTAAAAAAAAAAATATAATGATGCTGTAATAAACATCAAATATTAAGATTGAATACCAGCCTTTGATTAATAATATACTAATGATCTTGACACCTTGTTTCAACTAAAAACTTGGAATTCAATATAGAACGACGTGTCAACATGAAAATGGCAGCCCTGTTGTTCGTTTTGCAGCCAAGTTCTTTTTTTTTTTTCCCGCTCAAAAAACCCCCCATTTTTCTGCTTTTTAATTAATTTAAATATTTCTAGGAATATAATCTAAATTATGTCTTGTCTCCAAATCTTAGACAAAATATAATGTGCCATCTCAACTTTTGTTTTTTTTTTTTTGTTTTTTGCCCTGCTGGGTCCCTAATTATTTTTATTTTTGTTTTGTCGCTTTAATTTGATAAGACTTCGCCTATAGTACTCATTTTTTGACCAGCCATAGGGGGCACTACAGTTTGGAAGAATTTCAACATGCAAATAATCAAAGAATAGTTAAGTATTTATTGATACAAATTGTATAATTTGCTGTGCTATTATCTTAATCAGTTTGGTAGTTGGTCATCAGCTTAATTCTCCAATCACTAAGTCAAACATTAATTTACGCAATGCTTACAATAGTGGTCATTGACAATTTGACCTGATCAAACATGGACCTTTGTCTCAACCTCTATTGCCGAACGCAATTTTAGAATATCCCTCAATGCTTACCTCTTTATTGTTAGATTCTTACCGTTTTCAAAAGTGGACCTTAGGTCAGGATCAACCCTTGACCAAACCTCGGTTCGGTAACCAAATAGCGGGTTGAGTGGATTAAGGGGTAAAAGATAAATCGGCCCCAACTCGTTGCCAGCCTATTGCAATCTCCACATTAGAGGAAATTGCGAACCCCAGATTCGAACCTGTAAGGGCCACTTGGGAAACAAGCTTGGTATCATTTAACGCTTCACCTCTTGGTAAAGCGGGACCGCCTGTGGTGAAACGCTGCTAGGAATAGCTTTGCCGACAATAACAAAATTTCGGTTTTTTTTTTGGGGGGGGGGGAAGGGGGGTGTGCAAAACTAATTTGGTCGGCCCAATTGCATGTGAGGGTAAGAATATGCTATTATCGAGGCGGGCCTGCACCAACCCAATGGCACAATACTAGAAAATTAGGACATTGCATGATGTTGTATAAACCAGTAAAGTCCTGACCCAAGTTGACTTAGGCAGCATGGAAGCTGGACCTAACGTAACCATTAAACATGACAAGCCTATGGTCACTATCATTTTATTTGTGGTTGTACCAATACAAATTGGTTTAAATAATTTAGTATTTATTCTCCTTAAGTAAGATATTAAATTCGAGTCTTATAAATAAATAAAATTTATGATGAGAGAGTTCTATATTTTATTGGATTAAAAGTAACTCGATTCCAATGAAATGTAGGATCCAAATCCAAAAACTATCATTATGTGGTTGTGAGGTCGGTTTGAGTCCTTCAGTTGAAAATGTCTAGCTTCATAAGTCATGTGCAGTGGCTTTGTGGCCGGTTATATGTGGTTAGTTGGTTGATGTTGATTTGTCATGCCGTATGGCAACTCAGTATCGATTGGTCCTAGAGGTCTAATTTTTCGTCTTTGTGATGAGTTGTTGAGTGGTAGAGTCTGAAATTTTATTTGTCTATATCGGTATTTGGATCTTGTTGAATTTTATACATATCAATTGATTTTTATAGGCATCAAATTTCTTAAAAAATGTAAAAATTTAAATCTCTCATGTGGTTACTATTGGATGCTTAGGGCACCGATCTATAGAGGTTGGATTTGTCTATGTCTGCAAGAGTCCATAATTTGTTCCTAGTGTGTGTGTGGTTCTTTTTTTTTTTTTTTTTTTTTTTTTTTTTTTGGTTTTTGGAGGTTTTGGAGGGCCTTGTGTTCTCTATAGTATGATTGTCTTATACGGATTGTTGTCTTCGTGCGTAATGTTATCTGCCATGGCTTGACTTCTTACACCTAACTTCTTCACATATCTTCGTGCGTAACTAGGACCTGTTTTTTTCATAGGTAAATTGGGTGGATAAAAGGGTGAAATAGGTTGAAGTAGATTGAGGTAGGTTGAAGTTGGTATTTTTTTTTAGGTGGGTTGAAATAGGTTGAAGTAGGTTGAAGTGGGTTGATGTAGGTTGAAATTAGTATATTTTTTGTGTGGTAGGCTGAAGTTGGTTAAAATAATGAGAATGTAATTAATGTGTGATAATTTATGAAGTTATCAAAATTTTGTGGAATTTTTGTTTATTTTTTATTTTTTAATTTTTTAATTTTGTATGTTTTATTTTTTATTTTTTTGGAATTTTCTGTAGCTTTTGTCTAGAATAAAACTAAAAAGATAAAAAATTAAAAAATAAATACAAAAAATAAAATACAAAAATACAAAAATAAAAAAAATGAAATATAAAAAAAATAAAAATTAAAATATAAAAAATATTTAAAAAATTAAAAAATTAAAGAAATAAAAATAAAAATTAAATACAAAAAATATAAAATAAAATCAAAAAATTTAAAAATAAAAAATAAAAATTAAATACAAAACTAAAAATAAATTAAAAATTAAAAATAAAAAATAAAAAATAAAAAATAAAAAAATTAAATGCAAAAAATTAAAAATTAAAAATTTAAAAATTTAAAAATACAAAAATACAAAAATACAAAAATAGAAAAATAAAATAATTTCAAAGTACGATAATTTACAAAAAAGTAGTATAGTAAACTTTTTGGTGCAAGAATGATTAAATCTCACATGATACTTTACAAATTATTAAAATTATGAAGGGGATGGGTAAAGTTGGTTGAAGTGGGTTAAAGTAGGTTGAGGTAGGTTGAAGTTGATATTTTTTTTTTTTTAAATGAATTGAAGTAGGTTGAAATAGATTGAAGTGGGTTGAGATTGATAAATTATAATTGACCTACGAAAAGAATAGAGCCATAGTCTTATTTATTTAAAGTACACTTTTAAATTCAATACAAATTCAATGCTCTAAAAATTTTATCAAGGCGAATTATAAAGGGTCTTATACAGTAGTTATATATCTGAATTGTAACATTATAAGAGACTAATTTTATTAAATTCTATATTTAACAATTATAAACTACCTACTGAGATTTTTTTTTTTTTAAACATTTCCATTTGAAATACACTTTCATTTTGAGAGCAGCAAGCCATCCATGCCTATCCTCAACCACCAACCAAGCCAATGCGTAACTTACAAGGGGAAGTACCCGTCCCATGATTTAAGGAACCAACCAACCTCTGCTCCATCTGTCGTAGCCCACAGGATGACAGACATTTTTATTTTTCCGTTTTGTATAAACTATAAACCAACTGAAACGAGCAATAAACCGTAAAATAAGGATAATAACATCAACGTTTTATCCCTCTTGATTCTACGCAAATTATTATATACATCTGAAAAGCACATACTCTCGCATCCTCTCGCATCCTCTCTCTATATATATATATTTTTGATTTTTAATATTTATTTGATAATATATCTTCTGAAAATATATACTTTCAAATATATAATACAGATTTTGTCAGTTTTACCACCATCTTCACATTTTACACTCTAGTATTGGCCAAGTACCAACCCTTAGTCTTAATATTAGTAATTTTAAGGTACATACATATGTATCATGCTCACGTACATACCTATATAAGAGGCATCATATAATTAGACTAAGCCCCTATTTCATTTTCCCAATCCAACAAGCATTTTTGTAATTATCCCAATCCAATCAACTGAAAAAAGATATATTATTTGGAACAAAAGATATACTACAAAAAAAAAAAGATACACTACAAGAAAGAAAAGATATATTATAAAAAACAAAGGGTACACTGCAGGAACGAAAAAAAATACACTATAACATATTAAGTGTACATCCATTATACAATTTCAAAATATACATTATATTAGATATATATATTTATATCTAAGAATTTTCCTCTTAACATGCCTCCCTCTTCCTTCTTTTTTTCTTCTCGCTATTATTACATTCATGTGCCCACCTTTTCATTCGAGAACCCCCGCGAATGTATTTTCATTTTTCAAGTTCAAAATCAACAGTCAGCCTTCTTCCAGACTAGTGCCAGACTGCCAATTGAAGTTGCGTTTGAAATATTAAATTCCAAATGTTCTAGATGCGTCTAGATCTCTCAGATCCACCACCAATTTTTTTCAATTTCTTCTTTCTTTTTTTTAAATGGATGGGAAATCGGATTCCTAAATCAAGGAAGTGTTTAATAAATAACTTTTTGACTAAAAAGAGTTTTCTTTGATCAGAATTAGTCATTTGACATAGTTAAAATATTAATTTAGGTGTTTGGTAGAATAATTTTTTAGAAGAGTTTTTTGATTTCAAAAAGTTAACTTGAAAAGGCTAATTTGATTAGCTTTTTGAAATGACTTTTTGAAAAATTGACCGTTTATCTTACAACTTTGTTAAACAAAACAGCTAATTTTAACAAATAATTTTTCTATAAATAGTTAATTAAAATAATTAATATAAATAACTAATTCAAATCCTTAATAATTAATAAGTAATATAAACAATTAATAATGAACAATTATTTACGAAATACGACCTAAGGCAACCTCCACCTCCCCAGCGTAAATTCTCCCCATACTACCGCCCGCTTGAGACTGGCAACGACATTTCAGTTATGACGTCATCTCTTGCATCATATTACTATGCATAACTGAGCGTATAAGTTCGGGCATGGGCCTTAGCTACTTGCTCCCCACGGCATCTCTCTTTCCTTTATATTTGTCAGTCAGCCTCGTCTGTTTTATTTCTGATTCAAATTATTTTTAAAAAAAAAAATAAAACAATTCCACCAAGACAATACACTCTTCGCTATGAACTTGTCTTATTGTTATCAGTTATATGCAAAATGAAGAGCCATAACAGCAGCACCACCAATTATCCATGCACATCGCACCATGGAATCACCACCACCACCTTCCACCACCTCCTGCTCCTATTCATCCTCCTTCTCTCTCCGCGGTTCATCCCACGCGCCGCCGCACAGCAGCCGTCGGATTCGCCCGACGGCGACAATCTCAACACCAGCAGTGTAAGTCCTTCAATAGCGGTGATTGTGATTGTGTTAGTCTTAGCCTTCTTCATCACCGGCACCGTCTCTATTTACATCCAGCAATGTGCCGAATCCTCTTCTTCCGTGTCTCCGATAGTCGTCATCGGCACCGGCGCCGGAGACGGCCAATCGAGAAGGGGACAAATCCGAGGACTCGATCAATCAGTGATCGACGCTTTTCCGATGCTCCTTTACTCGGCTGTGAAAGAATTGAAGATCGGCAAAGGATCGCTGGAGTGCGCGATTTGTCTCAACGAGTTCGAAGAAGATGAGACTCTCAAATTGCTTCCGAAATGCGATCATGTCTTCCATCCTGAGTGTATCGACACTTGGCTTGCCGGACACACTACCTGCCCTGTTTGCCGCACTAATCTCGTCCCTGAACAAGCTCAAATAACCAACTCGGCCGAGTCGACTCACCGAATCGACTTAGAAGGCGAGCCGGAGATCAGCGACGAAGATCAGATTAATCCGAGATGCGAAGTTCAAATCACGATCAACGACGAAGGACGGGCGATTCCGAATCGGAAGTTTCCGAGGTCGCACTCGACGGGTCACTCACTGAGTCGACCCGGGGAAGACTGGGAGAGGTTCACACTGAGACTACCGGCGGAGGTTCGGAGGCAGCTGATGGCTCGGACGAAGCTCAAGCGAGCGACAAGCCTGGTGGCGCTGCCGAGGGAGTCGAGTTCCCGGCGAGGCTACCGCGGCAGCGGTGGCGACGGCGAGGGGAGCGGGAGCAGCCGCTATGGCCGCCTATTCAACTTTCTTGTAACGCCGTTTGTTCTGAGAGCGGGTTCCGTTAGGTCAATCACGAAGGTCGCGGATGACAGAGGCCTAACGGCAGGAACTGCCGGCTCAAAGAGGTTTGCCGGAAACGCCGTAACGCCGTTGGAGACGTTACCTCCCCTTCCCGTATAATAATTTTTAAAATGTTTTTTTTTTTTTTAAATTTTCAGGGGTAGGTGTTAATTAGTAGTTGTAATGTACACTAGGTAAGTGTAGTATTCTAGTCGTACGTAGGGGAGAATTGTTCATTTATTGTTTTTTGGTGGATTTTTTTTTTCTTTTTGGTAAGAAAGGTAAGTGAAGATATCTAAGAAGTCCTTCTCTCAAGGATATTTCCTATATTGTCCTCATAAAGAATACACATTTCAGTTAGTGAGAAATGGCAACGTACAGATAAATACAAGTCGTATTTGTATAACAACTTTAACAAGCAATTTCTTGCTCAATTTATATTTCAGAAGATTGAGTCTTCAAGCTTTGCAATGCTATGTATTTCTAACTAACGACTCGAGGCCCAAAAGAAAATGAAAATAAGTTTAATTAAGTTTGTAAAATATCTTTTTCTCTTATGTTTAAGCAATTTCTTGTTCCATGAAAATTTATGTTGGAATAACAAGTTTAAAAAAGGGATTAAAAAGTGAATCATTTTAGATGAACAATCTCTTTTTAAACTATTACTTTTAAACATCTTTTTCTAAACTTGATGCTTAGATTGCAGCAATTGAATGAATGAATGATAAATAAGTAAATAAATAACAACTCGTTTAGATAAATAATTTACAATTATAACCATTTTTTAGAAAATAAATGTAGAATTACATATTTCTTGTGTAATACTTAAATACTATTTGTAACGACACAGTCGATGAATATTAAATTTATGTAATTCATAATCAATTATAATTATTGAAAGTTTACTGATATTAAATCATTCCACACGTAAAATTAGGCTGAAGCTAAGAAAGTCTTACAACAAGACATTTGGTTTTTGGGGGTGGGGTGGGGGGGCCGGGGGGCGGCCTAATCTTGAAAAATGACCGCCCAACAGTCAAAGGTCGTGGAATTTGGGCTTGTGAGCTACTGCATCAGCTGAAGAGTCATTGTTCCAAAAAAAAAAAAAAATTTTAAAAAATAAAAATTGGCCAAGCCATTCAAAAGTGATCCAGCGCCTACCTCAATGCAACCAAATAGTAGCCCATCCCTGTGATTTTGCAGCCCATACTGTTTGGTAATGCTAAGATTTAACCACGTACAATAATTTTCATTGCGAATTCTACTTTTATTAGTCTGAATAATTCAAATGTAAATAATTTACCCCTACAAGCACTAAA
Source organism: Carnegiea gigantea (assembly GCA_029747015.1). Lineage (NCBI taxonomy): Eukaryota > Viridiplantae > Streptophyta > Magnoliopsida > Caryophyllales > Cactaceae > Carnegiea > Carnegiea gigantea. The sequence goes on from JAKOGI010000007.1 coordinate 1,525,975, forward strand.
CTCTAATCCCCAATTTAGCATAAACCACTAAGGTATATTATTGTAGTTTACATAGGTTATGTTATTAGAGGATTTGTTCATGGATTCGCTCCCTTTTATGTATTACTTCTTCGTTAATCTTTATTATAAAGGGCATAGGTCGATTTTTACAATACTTAAATGCAAATACTTGATAATAATCCCTAAAATAGTGTTATTCATATCAAATGTAGGATAGGGATGGGACTAGGGCTGTTGTGCTCCCTTTTATTTATATTTGGTAGGTAGTTATGATGCCTCTTTTGGCTTAGCTAGGGATTTCTCCAATGCACAGATTATAGTTATAAGAGTATGTATTCTTATGTGATCCCCTTTTTAAAAATGCATTCACATATTATAATGCAAATAATTTTATAATATTTTTTGGGATTGATAAGTGTAGGTCATTTTTATTGTGCATTTACATCAGGGGTACCCAATATCGTTTGGCGCCGGTGAGGGGAGGGGATGGAGCCCCTATCTAAGGCATGATTAACTACCTTATGCATCTCCATACAAGGAGGACAATAGACAGTAGACATATGATTCTGACATTTATTCTTTGAATAACCCCCCCCCCCCCAAAAAAAATGAAAAGAAGAAGATAAGACTAAAAAGAAGCCTGATGATATACTCCTTTAAATGCCAAACTGTCAACATGCATGTAATGTAATATTGTATCAAATCATCGCTTGTTTTAAGTTTGAACAGATCAGGATATTAACATACCTATAGAAGAGGAATACAAGAAAGCTACTGAAAAAGGGTTTGTTCCTAAACATCAACGGTAATAATGTAATATGATGTATTGATGTTGTAATTAAGTGCATGTTTCAATTGATTAATTGTGAGGTGGCACTCCCTAAATCAATTTTGACGGATCGCTCAATAATTCTTCAACAACAGGAGGCTTCATCATTCGAGATTGGACTGGTAAATTACTAAAGGCAGGAGCATCTTACAATGGCAATACTTCAATTTTAGTGGCTAAGGCTAGAGCACCGCGTGACGATATAAGTTCAACAATTGAAGCAGGTTTCAATCGATTAATTGTAGAAGGTGATATCAAGATTGTCATTCAAGCTTTGGAAGGAAAGATTCACATCCCTTGGCAGATTCATAATATTATCAAGGACATTCATATGTGGAGAGATCAAGGCATTTAAATTATTACTAACCATGTGTTCAGAGAGACAAACATGGCAGCAAACTGTCTATCTAAATTTGGGCATTCTATAACTACTTCATTTTCATCTGATCTATATTTTTCACCAACTCTTAGGATGATTTTAGTTGAGGATATAGTTGGGCGTACTCTTGTGAGAATAGGCGTCTAATATTATAATTTCTTCTTTTACCCTTGTGGAAAAAAAATTAAGTGCATGTTATATATAATATTTTCTTTTGGGTTTTTCTGGTTTGTAATATTGTCTTATTCGAGATATATGAAGAATTTTTTTAATTAAAAAAAAGGGTAAATATATTGTGGAAAAGGTTTAGGTTGCCTTTCTTGTAAGAGTTATGTTTAAGTCGTTAATATGAAGAATAGGAGAAAACTCAAACACCTGACAATAAGACCAAAAAGTTAGTATAAAAAAAACCGCACCATCCAATCATGTGTAACACTTGCTTCCTAAAAAATATATCATAAATAGTGACAATTGTAAATTTTCTCATAGGTACCCTTAATTATGTCCTTGGTAATATTGTCAACTTTCCATGGAGATAAAAACTTTAAGTCTGCACAACTATTAAGTGTTCGCAACCCTAAATTTTTCTGCTTCCTAATCATATGCTGTGTCCAATCCACCGCTCTACTAGTTTCATGAAAAATATCATCCTAAGTGACAATTTATCAAGCACCTTTTGAATAAAATAAGCAACTAAAAATGATTTATTAACATCTTAAAATTTAAAAAGGTACATGTCACATTCAAAATTGTCAAGATAGCCTCTTTCTTTAATTACCTTATTTATATTTCCATTCATTGCAAGAGTTTATTAAAAATGGACCAAAAGGGAGGACAAAAGCCTAAACCCTCCGAATAACTTTAAGGAAATTCTATATCAAATCAAAACCTCGTCACTTTGTGAAATAGCAATATATATATATATAACAACCCCCCCCCCCCCCTTTTTTTTCTTTTTTCTTTTCTTAATCGGAAGGGCACTCACTTTATGTTTGCTTTTGCTTTTCATGCCGGTTTGAACTTTGAACTGAGAGCCAGTGTACCGAATTCTTTTTTTCGGTTTTAAAAATATTATTTAGGTAATTTTAAAAAAATTAAATGTTATGTGCTAGGTTCATGATAAATATTTTATTGAATGATGCAAAATACAGTTTTATGAATTTGAGAAGTGTAGAAATATAAGTTTTAAAATATAAAACTTTTAGTGTTATGGCAGTATTGAGTTCCAAAATTTGAAACTCAAATCGGGGATGCTCTCTAAAAAAAGAAATGATTCAGCTGAATTTGAATCTAAGTTGGCTCTTTAGACTTCTAAGGTTATTCCACACTTACATATAAATGATGAACTCCTACTTTTTTTTTTTTTTTAATGGGTTGGGTGATTAATAGGTTATTATTTAATCATATTCTTTTCGTGTTGTATTAGGAGTATTTGTCCTATTAGGTGGTGCAAAATTTAAGTATAAGTTAATTTAATTTATTTTAAAATATTACCATCGATCTTAAGAAATTTGATGAAGCATTAAAGGGGGAAAAAAAAAAGTATACAATGAATCCAAAACTAAAAGTTGTATTTACCTTAACTACATGGATTATAAAAAGCATCAGAATTTAATATAATTTGTGAAAGTCAATCAGCTAAGTTGATAAAATTTTTGAGTTGTCACTAAATACCTGAGTTCGAATATCACCTATATTGATTTATACGCCTCGTTTACATTCTTTAAAAAAAAAAGAGACAATTTTATTTAGTTTGAGCAAGTTTATTTATATCAATATTTAATTTCTTCATCTTCCCACCAACTCCTTCTTTTAATATACACTTAAATTTTCATGGACTTGATAAAATCTCTATCTTAATTAGAACATTAATTTAGGGAAAAAAATAAAAAAGTTGATGAGCGTCCGTGCTCATGGACCATGCCGGGCCAAACAAATCTTCCAACGAATATGCTGAGGCTTATTGCTGCCTACTCTGACGGCCTAAACCCCACAAAAGATAATAAATTCATGGATGATGACATATAATGGTTTTCTCTATTTTATTTTTTCGCTTATTTTGTGTTCGAAGCAAAGTTATAAATATTAAAGCGATCATTAGAGCATTTTTTCACCAAATGAGATATATTGAATTTATGTGCTGCTGTATTAGGTTTGTATATATTATTCTGAATTTCAAAAACAAAATCATATTACAAAATTTGAAATTTTAGCATGCAGGGCGGTATTTGAACAAAAATATTGTCATCGTCCGATGTCTGACCGATACATACCAGACAGTAGCTTATACCGTTTCTTGACCGGTATAGTACACTTCGACCAAATTTTTTTTGTAAGAAAGGTAAGTGCAGATATCTAAGAAGCCATTTTCTCGAGGGTTCTTTCTATATTATCCTCATAGAGGATACACCTTAGATCCCTATGCGGAATCTTATTCCAGACCAACGTGGGATACAAAGAAAGACCCCGCTTGCCCAGCCAGTCAGCTGCACTGTTCTCTTATCTAAAAATATGAGAGATGGTAACTTGTTTACAACATTGTAAAGATAAAGAGATATCTTGTAGTAAGGTTTGGATTTCCGAAGATGCTTTGATTCAACCTTGCACTACTTAAATGAGAATCTTGTTGTCATCTTCAACATGTACATTCTTGAACCCAACTTGTACTGTGGCATTGATATCGTTTCGCGTTGCTAGTTGCGTCCGTTACTAAAATTGGTACATTTCAACCAATAGAGAACAGTACGATATGATATTTATAATACTGGTTTGAAGACAAAAGCCAATTTTGTAATGCCCGAAATCAATTAATACTGTT